>JBBELK010000129.1:0-1200000 GCA_037783545.1 Henricia sp. BOLD:AAB3569
TATTTCGTTCCCTCGAAATAATATTTCGTTCCCTCGAAATATTATTTCGTTCCCTCGAAATATTATTTCGTTCCCTCGAAATATTATTTCGTTCCCTCGAAATATTATTTCGTTCCCTCGAAATATTATTTCGTTCCCTCGAAATATTATTTCGTTCCCTCGACATACCACCAGGCCACGTGGTGGATCTTTGACGTCTAGTCTATATGTTAGTTGGTGGTCCCGCATGGTACGTTACGGTACGGTACGGAGCCCGATTTGATGCGAACTTTACCGGTACTAATTTCAGGTAAATAAATATTTTCTTTAAAATGAAGTTGTTGGGTGAGGCCCACCCTTAATAAAGCTTCGTCCCGCTGAGGGTTAAGGGTGTATAACTTATAGACCCAGGCGCGGATCCAGAGGGGGGTTATGGGGGTCAAAACCCCTCCCTGCTCCGACACCAACAAATATAATGTAATGCATTTTGTGTGTGTCCGCCTGTCCAAAACGAGCTGACATAAAAATCTGACCGGCAAAACCCCTCCCTGGTGGCAAAACCCCTCCTTGAAAAATTCCTGGATCCGCCCCTGAGACCCTTAACCTCAGCGGGGACGAAGCTTTGGCTCAGTCAGTGCAGACATTTGGGGTCACTGGAAGGACCCCTTGATGCCCGCGTGTTATTTTGGGGGTATATTGTGCCACAGAGGGTTAAAGGGGGAATATAATCCAAGAAACAAAAGACATTGTGCTGAACGAGTATAATGTTTACACAATTACTATGTGAAACAACAAGAAATATGACCTACTGAAAAACGCTTAACACGAACTTCTCAAAGAACGGCAATGGAGCGCTGGCTCGTACTACATGGCGCAACCACAAAGAAGATGAGACCCCGATGAGTATTTTGGTTGTTAGGCCTATCCCTATAGGCTGAGTATTTTTAATTTTTTTTTTTTGAAAATGGGACAATTAGCATTGGTTTCTATGGGGCTTGATTCACCCTTGTCCGCAAATACGTCATACTTCTCAGTTCTCAGACAAAATGGTGGCGCCCATGTATACGAGCCAGCGCTCCATTGCCGTTCTTTGAGTAGTCTAGGCCCTAGGCGTTGTTATTGTTTCGTTTTGAACGTCCGCCGTCCCGAAAACCGATCGCCGCGAGACAGTCAATAACAACGTCTAGGGAATCTCGTAGTGACAGCGCCGTGCGCGCGCACCTGTTATGCATAAAGCCCAATTCATACTCGCTCGGCGACCTACGTGCGGAACGGAAATTTTGTCTGCCGAGTATGGTCAAACAAGTTCAACAGTGCGCGGTCAGTATTAACTCTGCAGTGACTACACTCGGCGAAAGTGAGGCGGAGGTTATGCGGCGAGTGAGTTCGGCGGAAGAGAGGTATGAACCTAGCTTAATGTTGTGCAGAGCGCACACGTGTCGCCTGCTTACTATGCATGCATGCACGATGTATAGCTATAAATAGCTCCATGCTTGACGAAATCTGGAAGAAAGGAACTCACAAAAATCCTTAGGCCTATGCTAGGGACTTGGAAATCCGTGACATCATCAGTCGTGCAGTCGCGACACTAGTATTACTTTAACTTGGTCAAATCCGTAACCGAAGTTTGCAAGCTTGATAGACTGCTGCGTGAAATTGCACTTTAGTTTCTGTCATTTAATCTGCCAGGCTGATTTATTTTTGGTAAAGGCCTATTGGGACTGGTTTTCTTTGTATTTTGTGCCAAATATCACCCAAATCCACCTGTGCAGTGGTGAGATTTTCTGCCCCAAAATATCACCAAAATCACATCACAATTTTTAAAGTTGCTGTCTATTTATTTTTATTGACGATTCCGCACGTAAATTTGGCACATTTTAACAAGCATAAAACAAGAACTGCTTGATGAATTTTTGCAACAAAAGTATTTTTGATAGCTGTTGCAACTTGTCTGTTGTGTGAACATGGTTTTAACTCAAAATAGAAATGTTTAATTTTTCTTCCAAGTCGCTACCCAGGCCATTGACTTAGTACGGAGTCTCAACTGCCAAACTATGGTATTTCTTTCTGTTGGGCTCTCACTGTGTATCGGGCCGGTATATAATTATTATTTTTTTAAAATCCTTTTGTTTTTAGTCGGGCTTTATACTCTATGCAAAATTCAAAACTCGTGCGGTCTAGATGGAATTTTCCCTAAGTATTTTTCCCGGGGTATTTTTCAGACCGACCGAAGCCTAACCGCCAACGTTAGCCAGGTTCTGTTACTTCGCCACCCGTCCGTTGCAAAGAGTCTTCGCCTACCCTTGCAACCGCGCGAGCCACCCGGCGAAATCAACAACGCGTACCGGTCAAATCAACCACGGCGCGTACACAACAACAAGAAACTTTCATTCTCCTTCGCTTCGCTCATACGAATGAAAAGCAGTTTGATTCTAATGAATGAGTCGAATAACAAAGAACATATTATTTAAATGTTTTATTGATACAGCATGGGATAGTGGCCGGGAACTCTATTGCCGAGCACCTTTCAACCTATTTCAACAGTACATGTTATAACAAACTACAATGTACATTGCAACGAATAATCATCAAGTTAAATGGTATTAGTAATACCACCACCTGTGGAAGGTCGAGAAAATTAAAACAAAAGCATCTTGTGAGTGCATGTAATTAGAACGAAAAAGCATCTTCTCCTGGTATCCATCTGGAACCAAGCCCTTTAGGCTCTTCGGACATCGTCCGGCTCTCAACAACTCAAACTCAAAAACATAGGCTACATTTTAACAATTAAGAGTAAGATTAGTACATTGTAAACACCAAAACGTACTGAACAACAAAGTGAAAAGGTCTATCGTGTGAAATAAATACATCAAGAATGTCTGAACACAACACGAAAAAGGCAAAATAGTAAGCATGACAGATTTCCATGTGCTACGAACAATCAGAGAAATCTCTGGGATCGAGAACTCGCCCAGGAACATGGCAATGCTTTTGGCGTCAGTCCATGCAGCAAAAACTGCTGGCGCTCGGAGGCCACGAAAAACCTCCTTTTATCTTTTCTTTGTTTTTAGGAGGAAACGTGGGTGCATCCTAGGACACCAAAAGGAGGCGCACTCCCCTTATCATTACCACATTACCTAGGTTTGTTCCCGGGGTTTTGAAACAAATCCGAATTTGTCAAAGGGGTTAAGCTAAAGTGAAAACATGCATGCATCCACATAAAGACAACGAAAAACACAACATATTGGTCCCACCTGACCAAGCCCAAGAGGCCTCTGGACATTGTCCGGTTCGTTTCAACTCAATATTCAAATTCTTCATATAACTGTACAACAGGTTACTCTCGACGAGTTATTCTCTGGCATATATACACCAGTGTATATGAATAGGTTCCTTCTTAACCAGCCCTTTAAACTTTTCAAGTTTCGAATGTGCATTTTGCATAACAATAGTACTACAGCCATTATTCTGGAAACCAAGCGCTTTAGGCTTTCAAAATTCACCCGGTAATATTGGTCTCGTTCACGTTACAACCCTTATAACGGAAATTAACAGCTTTTAACACCAATGTATATGATATGTACTTGAACTAAAACGTCGTACTGTTCTTAACTTGATTCGACTTGAATTATCTACAGGAAGGACCGAACACAAGAACAGAAGCAGTAAACTACGCCCGATAGGCTCGCCGAGGTACATGTACATGTATAAATATATTATAATTAGGAATTCATACTCGCAAGTACAGTATTTATGAAAATTATTCCAATTCAAGCAATAATAATTCCAGAAAATTTCAGGACAGCGTAATCTTCAAATATAATTGAATAAATATTTGGTACTGCAAATTATAATAAAACAAAGACATGCTAAATCTTTTCGACTTGCACTCGGAGCAAAACACAAGATTGTGTCGGTGACGCTATCGAGAAAACAAAATTATGCGGGAATGACGTGTTCAGAATGTTGCGCGCTAATTGGGTCAGCTGACAACCGGAGGCAGCACGCTTCTGCACAGGTACATGTAGCATGCAACGAGCTTAGGATTATTGAATGAATGAGTATTGTAGCCTTGAGCATGCGCAGATGCACAATAGAGTATGCGCTCTGACCAGTACAGTGAACTGCATGTTACCAGCAGTTAATTTAGGGTGATCAAGCTTGTTGTGCCAGCTATACGTGCATTTTGCGGGTAGCATGCAACGAGCTTAGGTTTATTGAATGAATGGGTATTGTAGCCTCGAGCATGCGCAGATGCACAATAGTATGCGCTCTGACCAGTACAGTGAACTGCATGTTACCAGCAGTTAATTTAGGGTGATCAAGCTTGTTGTGCCAGCTATACGTGCATTTTGCGGGAAGCAGGCATGTTGCTGCGGCGGATGGATGATCGTCCCGAGATCTCGGGGAATTTTTATTCTGCTAAGCGACGTTACAACAGGGCCTCGGTACGCACGATCGGGGAGTGCATTAACGGGGTACTGTTTTAAGAGGGGATGATGGGACTCGGTTAAATCTATTTGATGCGATCCTCCAGTCTTTGAGACTACGCTTATATACGTATACCGAGCTTCATATCGCCACCAAATATAATCAATTATGTTGCTTTAAAGAAATCCTGCGAAGCTGAAGACCAAACAAGGGTAGTTTCTCGGTTCCAGTGAATTAAGTAAGCATTGGACATAGTTAAGTATGTCGAGTATCAATTCTTTGTTAGGGTAGATTTGCTACTCAAAAAGACAATGCTAAAATAATGTATGTATGACTTATACAATATAATGGTCATGTTCAACGGAACACAACGAGAGTATTTGTTGTGTTCAACCGAAGTCGAAAGGTAAACAAATTATTCACGGCATAGGCCTACTAACGAAAGCATAATTAACGTCCCCCCATAATGTGGGTTCGACAGTTCAAGAAAAAGTAAAGACGAGTGCCTTTAATTCAGGAATTTTAAACACTTTCTTATTCGTTCGAGTCTAGGAGTATTTAAAAGCCTGTATTTATGTTTACTACCAATGCCACTGCAGGTTCACGTGAATAAAACGCAAATGAGCCTAGAGTTAGCTTTCGAATTAAGTAACTATATAAGTTGGCTTAATTTACTTATGACAAGAAACTTAATCTGTAGCAGATTATCATAATTTTTAAATGACGAGGAAATGGAAGATTACGATTAATGGGGATTTTAAGAATACAAGCGAGCTTAGCGTTACTCTGAATTAAGCAAGTTTAAGTAGTTTAAAATTATGGATGAAAAACATTACAAGATGAAAAACCTTACAAGATCCGAACTTTATGGATCGAGAAGGGAAGAACAAGACGGGAAGAACAAGAAGGCAATGGGCGAAAGTGAACAAAGGAAGTGACTTAAAATACCTTCGAGGAAAATCTTAAATTGTATGAATTATTACGAGATCCGAAAAACTAGGGATCAGTATCTCGAAAACAAGGAGGGAATGGACAAATGTATGCATGTGAACATCAGAATCATTAAAAACGAGAAGTATAGCCATAAATACATTCACTAGTCGAAAATGAAATATCAATCTGACTGAATGAGCAGAAGTAGTATGTCGAAAAAAAGGAACGGGGCACAACACCTGTTTAATAAAGCACAGCATTGCTTTAGAGGCCAGAGTGGATAATCACTGATGCAACATACGTAAAGTTGGTGCGTATAAAGTAAATTATAGGCCCATAATTGAAAATCTCAGCGGATATAGATAGCCCTCTACAGGCAAATAACCATCCCAAACTTCAAGAACCAACACAATAGACTCGAGATGGTCTTAAAATCCCAACTACGTTAGTGTTAAAAGCCGTGGTTCAATAACCGAACTTTAAGGAAGGACTGTTCATAAATAGCGCATCATGAATACTACACAGAGTTGTAGTACAGTTTAAACGTTATACAACAAACTGAATATGAATCATATAAGAAAGCGTTTATTGGAAAATGAAATCCAGGGCCGGAATATTTCAATATTAGTTCTACATGACTAGAAATCGTCTTACTAGCGTATAAAATATATCATTCGCGCGCAGGTAAAACATGCATTTGGCCAAATAGCAAAACATTCACCTCCAAGAACAGAGGATATTGACGCATGCAGTCGTTGTGCAAATTCAAGACAGTTCAAGGACAATTCTAAGTGCGAAACAGTACGATTTGTATAATCCTATAAGCCCGTATCGACCGTAAAATACTCACGGGGCTAAAAATATGAATTACCGGTACGTTTAAATGGATAAGATACTGAAAAGTATGGAAAGAAATACAACGTAGAAAATAACTAATTTTGCTGAAGTGGGACTTACGTACTATTTTTGAATAGTGCCTTTCGTGTTAAATACGGGAGGAATTTACATCAGTTGTGCATACTTCGACCGAATTGCAATAAGTAATTCAAACGAGATGCAGATCAATAAATATCTTATTGGAATGCCCTTAAATTTCCGTATGACAGAAAATGACATTACTGACAAAAAGCCTTACATCGAGTTGTCTTTTACGTATAGCTTAACTGTCCGAGCCTGGTTCATCAGTGTTCACCTCGTGAAGAACAGACCGACGTTTAAAGCGTCGAACCTGGGGGGAAATCACAAACAAAAAACGACAACAGACAAGCAATGCTCTCATAGGGTGGGAGGGGGGGGGGGGGGGGGGGGTGCTAAGTCATAGGCATCAGAAGAAATGTGTACAATAGTTCAGCTTAAGGGCGAACAAATTAGCACAACACCTGTTTAATAGAGCACAGCATTGCTTTAGAGGCCAAAGTGTATAATCACTGATGCAACATACGTAAAGTTGGTGCGTATAAAGTAAATTATAAGCCCAAAATTGAAAATCTCGGCGGATAAAGACAAGCAATTAATGCTCTCATAGGGTGGGAGGGGGGATTGCTAATTCATAGGCATAAGAAGACAGTCGGGAAATGTGTACAATAGTTCAGCTTAAGGGCGAACAAATTAGCAGGAATTTATAACTAATTCCATTGCGATAAGTTGGGTACGGTAATAGTGTACTGTTAACGTGCTCGGCAGAGAGTAGACGCGACCTGAATGAAGAAACGGACCTTAACTGTACCTTTATATACGTTGTACTTAGAATGCCAATAATGACCAGTCATGCATAGCAAATTGTGAACACAATACCGATACACAATACACAGGACCGTAAAGCCGTTATACGATCATTCAACCGAATGAAACTATATTTTCATTCTCCTTCGCTTCGCTCATACGAATGAAAAGCAGTTTGATTCTAATGAATGAGTCGAATAACAAAGAACATATTATTTAAATGTTTTATTGATACAGCATGGGATAGTGGCCGGGAACTCTGAAGATGACAAAGTATATAGGACTTGGGGAAATGGTTTGTACCTTGAGAAATAGAGAAAGGAGACCCTGAAAGGACAGAGCAGTAAGAGCTCGCTCCCGGCTATAGTTGCTCAAAGTCGCTGTTCCACGTCTCCGTTAGTGGTCACTCACGGCATTCATCCATGCTCACGGCGTCTGCCGATTGCCGTCTTCCGTGCCATCGAACTACATGTAGCCTATGTAGGCTTCTGTTGCGTTGCCCAGTGCGGGTGCGAGTCCTCCGTTGTTTGCGACTTTTACCGAGAATCTGTCGTAGTAATCGAGTTGTCTTTTACGTATAGCTTAACTGTCCAGGCATGGTGCATCAGTGTTCACTTCGTGAAGAACAGACCGACGTATAAAGCGACGAACCTAGATAACAGTTGGTGATGCTAATTCATAGGCATAAGAAGACAGTCGGGAAATGTGTACAATAGTTCAGCTTAAGGGCGAACAAATTAGCAGGAATTTATAACTAATTCCATTGCGATAAGTTGGGTACGGTAATAGTGTACTGTTAACGTGCTCGGCAGAGAGTAGACGCGACCTGAATGAAGAAACGGACCTTAACTGTACCTTTATATACGTTGTACTTAGAATGCCAATAATGACCAGTCATGCATAGCAAATTGTGAACACAATACCGATACACAATACACAGGACCGTAAAGCCGTTATACGATCATTCAACCGAATGAAACTATATTTTCAAATCAACACGATATAAGCGCCGAACGTACATGTACGGTTCATGTACCAGGCTATTTGCTCTTAAAGGCACAGGCTCGTCAGCAATGCGCGCCCGCCAAATGTGTGCCACGCAATACGCAGCTCCATAGCAAAGGCATGGAGCTGCGTGTTTCGAGCACGCATTTGGCGGGCGCGCATTGCTGACGAGCCTGTGCCTATAAGTGCGCGTGCGTTAAGAAAAATCTACCCGTATCTGCATACAAAATTAACGCATGCGCACTAATTGGGGGGGGGGGAGTTGAAGTGGGGGGCCGGGGGGGTGGGGGAGGGTTAATTTACGGATTTCCCTAGACGGTCATTTTAACAAAACGATATGGTGATAGGACTACGAACGAGTCTATCGCGTGATTACGCCCTCTTGCGGCAGTCGGGTATCTAACACATAATGACCGTCTAGGGCATAGACTATTCTTTGAGAAATTCGTAAGCGTTTTTCAGTAGGTAATATTTCTTGTTGTTTACATAATAATTGTGTAAAAATTAGACTCGTTCAGCACAATGTCTTTTGTTTCTTGGGTTATATTCCCGTTTAAAAACTACTGTAGTTTTGGACTGCAGTATTAAACCGTTTCGATGTAAAACAAATGCTGCAACCCATTATGTAGATTGATTTGTAGAGTGCGCGTTAGTTCAACATGTAACACTTTTCTAATGTTTATTTGTATCATTACACTATTCTTTTAAATGTTTCATTTGAACAAAATCTCGACCGTACAGTCAAACAATTTTTGTTCTTTCTGTAGATCGGCTTTTATGTGGTGTATCCGCAATGGAAAAGGAAGACATGTGTTCGGCGATTAAGGTGTACTTCGCAATGGGCTTATTGTACAAGGACATAATCAGGGTTATGGCCGTGGAACATGGTGAAGTTATATCTTTGCGTCATCTGAAACGTATATTACGAACAATGGGCCTTTTCCGAAGGAAGCATTACTCCAATATAAGAGACGTGGTTGAATTCGTTCACGCACAGTTAGCATATTCAGGCCAACTGCATGGTTACAGATGGATGCATGAAAAATGCCTGGCACACAATCTGCACTGCAAAAAAGAGGATGTTCGCGTAATCCTTGGTATTTTGGATCCTCAGGGAACTGCGCAAAGAAGAAGACGGAGGTTACTTCGTCGGTCTTACTCGTCAAAAGGACCGGACTATTTATGGCACGTCGATAGCTACGATAAATTGAGTAGGTATGGCATCTGCATCAATGGCTGTGTTGATGGTTATTCTAGGCGAGTTATGTGGCTAAATGCATATCATACAAACTCAGACCCAAGAGTCATTGGAGGTTACTATCTGGACGTAGTTGAATCTCTTGGCGGTTGCCCACGGATAATTCGTGGCGATGCCGGAACTGAAAACACCCATGTCAGGGACATTCAAAGGTTTCTGCGGGAGGATAACCATGATGTCATGGCAGGACACAACAGTTACATAGAGGGAAGGAGTACTGCTAATCAACGGATTGAGTATTGGTGGTCCTTCTTAAGAAGAGAGTGTACGGATTACTGGATTTGCTTTTTCCGGCGTCTTCTCGACCAAGGCGTCTTCGGTGGCACTTTTTTGGACGTGAACTTGATGCGTTTCTGTTTCATGCATCTCATTCAGGTGATGGACTAACTAGATCCCTATAGAGGACGTGCAGTGACGTAACTTATTTTTTACGTTTTTAGACGGCAAAACAATACCAGTCTCGCTAAGCATTGTGTTGCCGTCCACAGTGACGTCAGCTGCACGTCCTATGTACCCAGTGTTGGCCCTACCGTGGTAGCACCGCCATAACCGCAGTAGAACCGCAACGGGATCGCCGTAGGGTCGCCAGTCTACTATTTCGGCGATTGCACGGCGGTTGTACTGCGGTGATGGAGGTGGTACTGCGGTCCTTGTACGGTCCCACGGCGGTCATGGCGGTGCCGCGGCGATCCCACTGCGGATTGGGCCAACCCGCGGTGGCACTGCGGAAGTTTTGAACATGTTCAAAGTTTCCGCCGTGCCACTGCGAAGGTCCGCGGTTTTGACAGTTTTCCGCGGTGCTACGGCGATCAATGGTGGAACAACTGCGGAACCACGGCGATCATGGCGGTGCCACTGCGGTTTATGCCATACAAGCACCGCAGTTGCACAGCGCCTCCGGTGTGACGGGGGTATAACGTTGCACGTGCACAGTCGTACCGTACTACATGTACATGCCCTTTTCTAAAGGATTTCATGAGCCCAAATTCTTCGCCTTTTCTTTTCTTTGGCACGTAACCTTCTCGCCAATATCAAAAGTAACAGAGCTTCGTCAACGCACCGGCGATTTTTCACGTGGGACGCCATTGTTTCATGGGAGTAATTTGCATATACCGCACGGGTTCCGCGCTCTGTATACAACGGGTATATACCGCGCGGTAAACCGCTTTCCGTTGCCGCTTTCCGTTACTGCTCTTCAGTGTGAATAGGCCACACGGTCTATTGGGCTGAGCAAATTGTCATAACAATTATTTGGAATTCGTGACTTCATTACCAGCCCACAGCATTAATATAAAAAATCATTAAATATTTTGGCTGCATTTTTATTCTGAGGGTCTTATAAACTCGAGTTGAAGACAATGTGTGTTCTTCAGATTCAGAATTGTAATTACTAGAACTTTCTGATACCCTAGCTCCCAGGCAGAATACCACATTATGTTTCAAAGTACATGTAATTTGAATTGATTTATTTTTGTTAATGCTATTTTAAAAGCTCTCTATTTCTCGTTATGCTCATGCCGAAGTGATCCTGCCAAATTATTACTGAAATGTGAAAATCTTTTGTGTAGGTTTTAACACATTTCAAGCATGGACATCAGGTTGTATGCAAAAAAACTGTATTTTCTTTATGTCGTATCAGGATGATTTGGATGGTACAGTGAGGATATGGAACAGACACTTGATTCGTCCTTCAAGGAATGCGCATTCACCTAGTGGCCGCCCCGATGTGATGTATCACATGCCTGAATTGTATGGAACAGTCGACTACCTATGCGAAGTATCGTCACAACAGATCGAAGTGTGTAAAGAGGAATGCTCATTTAGGGAACTGGTTCCATGTGACCAAGATGTGTATGACATGTCCTGCCTACTGATGCAAGAAAACGGACATCAGTATCCAAACGACCCAGATTCAGCTGTGCGTTTGTATATGGAACTGAGACGAATGATCGGTGCCTTAACTATATAAATAAGAGTACCAAAGTCAACCTATAGTCCCCATTGGTGTATTATTAGACAGTAAAACAACCCAGGTTTCTTAAAGAGGAAGAATCCCCCTTGAAGAAAATCCAGCATTTAGGTTTTTTTCGATAGTCCAAACATCCCTCTTGCCGACGTGGATTTTTATTGTTTTTTAATTGTCGGTTTTAAGTGGATAAATTGCAAGCAAAAGTGGGCTTTTCGAAAATGAGATTTTCGCGATTTCTGAAACGCTCATTAGGTATTCATGATATGCGCGTGACCCCGTGACGCATTTCTGATAAAGAGAAGTCAACACGATTGTTAGCTCCATACGTTTACACGCCAAAAACTTGGAAAACCGTCTCTGTTAGATGGTGTTTTTTGAAGAATTTTGTTGGTCCAAAAAGCCAGAGATATGCCCAGTAGCTGCGTAGTTGTATGTTTTACCAGACACTATGAAAACAAATAGCAGAAAGATGTTCTTTTCTGTTACCAAGAGAGAGAAAAATTAGTCGCTCATTCTAACTTGTACCGGGCGATGTTCAAACACGTCGAAGCTTCCCCCGCAGTGAACCGTCCAATGCTGTAGACAGACCGCTGTGAATGCCGTTCGTTCCGTGACGAAACCACCCGTCACAATGCACCAGTATTTACTTCAAAAGAGCTTCATTATGAGCGACAATTTCACCGTTTTTTCACAAAACAGGTAATAGTAGATAGTTGTCATATTACATGAAGTGTTTTTCACGTTTGTATTTTGAATTACAAGGACAAAACAGGCATGATAAACATTCACTTCGTGTATTTTCCATTCAATACTGCACAGGCCGTTTTGTATGTTTCTAGGGATGACGTCAAAACCCTGTTGATAAACAAGCCAAGTGACCTGGAGCGTTTCAGAATTCGTTTCAAAAAATGTGGACGGGGGGTGGGGTTCTAGCTGTTTAAAGGAGCGTGACAAGATCATATTTGACTCCCACGTTTTTCCCCTGGGTTTGAAATTTTGTCTGATATTTATCTCATTACAATTACTAAATTTCGCGTTCTCACTCCGTCTATTTTCAAGGATATCGTCAAAAAACAACAATGTTTTATAGTCTGGTTCCATATACAGTAGTACAGTATAATTGCACCGATCGTTTTCGCTTCCATGTCCAAATTGGAGATTGCAATTTTTCAGTTTTCTTCCCATACATATTTTATATGACTGTTGGGTTAAAACCAAATCCATTTTGTGGGATAAATCTGAACACCCTCCTTTAACAGTAAAGCTAAAAGCAAACTACTGACATCGTGGTCTTATAGAGTAACACTGCGGCTGCAATCCGAAATATGGCAGTGTGAGTGATAATGAAAGTCCGAAAACCATGATGTATTTACACTAAAACTAACTCCACTAAAGTACGATTGAACCTAAAACGTGAACACTGGTATATGTAAACATACACACAGCAGAAAAAAATAAAGACAAATTATATGAGAAAACATGATCGGTTAGTGTTTATTTTATAGAGTACAACTGGAGCTATAGTACATTAAAAAGCAAACTACTGACAGCATTCGCTTATAAAGTAGTACCACGTACGGCATATTATGCAATCCAAAATATGCCACGCTGACTGATAATGACAATCTTAAAATCATGATTTATTTACACTAAAACAAACTGTGATTCAAGGTATTCAGATGGGCCTCCACCCTTATACAAAAAGTACTGTAACACTTCAATCGGAAACTGCTCCAAACACCAAACGTTTAACAAAAATAATCAAAACATCTCATAGACTGAAAACCATATCCAGTTCACTTTTGCCGCCATAAAATTGCTGTAAATATCAAAGGAACACACCGGCTTACTGTTTACTTAATTTAGTGATGTAGCATCATTGACAATAATTTGTTGATGGTCCTTGTAAACAAAGATAATAAAAAATGTCCCGTAATTACCTCGAAAAGCTTAAAAGTAACAAAAAAGGGTTAAATACGCTTTACCAGACTCCATTAAAATTAAAAATGTATGTTCGATTTTTCCTAGTTCTTTGAGCTGAATTGGATGCAGTATATGGCCGTAATAAACTTTCATACAGCTGGAAACAAAACCAACCCCAAGAACACGTGATTTATCCCAACCAAAATCTGGTTCGGATAAATCACGTGACTTTGGTTTTCTTAAAAATGCTCAAAAACGGCAGAATTTGGTGGTTTCGTTTTAGGTTCTCTTCAATCTACTTCGGAAAGACCTTCAGAACCGTGTATGGTCCTATTTCGAGCCCATGAAACAAAGCCGGTATGTTCCTTTAAATTAATAAGTTGTACACAAAGTACAATAATAGAGCTATACATTAAACAGTGAAAAACAATTGTCCCAACAGTAAAGCTTAAAATCAACAACTGACAACATGTGCTAAAGTCCGGTTCATATTTCACGCGAAAGCGTACGCGAACGCGAATATATGGTAAATCTGACGTAAAACTTTTCGCATCGAACATTAGCGCAAGATGAAACTAGTTAAACTTTGCGAATTCGCTGCCCGAAAATTTCACTTTCGCATTCGCTTTCGCGCGAGGTATGAACTGGAATGAGTAGCACAAGGGATTTACAGGAACATCTGAAACTTTTATCATTTAAAACACACCGAAAGATGAAAACGTTCAATCATAAGTTCTAACATCTGAAACTGTTATCATTGAAAACACACCGAAAGATGAAAACATTCAATCATAATTTCTAACATCAGAAACTTTTATCATTTAAAACACACCGAAAGATGAAAACGTTCAATCATAAGTTCTAACATCTGAAACTTTTATCATTTAAAACACACCGAAAGATGAAAACGTTCAATCATAAGTTCTAACATCAGAAACTTTTATCATTTAAAACACACCGAAAGATGAAAACGTTCAATCATAGTCTTGAAGTATAGAGCCCATGTTTGAGTGTTTATCGACTAAGAAACAAGGGCAATGATCTCTCGCAAGGAATTTTCGCAAGGAATTTTTTTCTTCTTAAATCATGACATTGCCACACATAAACACATATTAGTACACTTCAAAACAGTCAACAAATTAGTTTAAGTATAAATTAAACTAATGGCAAAAAGTCACAACTTCGGTCAAACAAACTGCATCGGAAAAAAAACTTCCGCATATCACGGCGTGGCCCGCCTATGTCAAAAGTTGAAGAACATGAGCGCCATTGGATGAAAACGGATCCAAACTTGAAATTTTACAAGGAATTCATTTTTTTGGGTCTCGCTTTCCGGAAAACCGGGAAATGTGTATAATTTGCAAAAATTCTAAAAATCCACGCAATCCATTGGTCTTTCAGCTATAAGACCATGTTGCACATCAGCTATAGGGTTTCAAGGGTCGGATGTTCTATTTTTCACCTCATTTCAGTGATTAGATATTGCGAATGAGCGGATATAGGGATACATCGAGTCTAATTAGATATTACCGCAGATGCTTTGTCCCAAGTGACAATGATCATTGTAAATTTGACTTTTAATTAGATGTTGCAATAGGAATCGGGTCGCCAGGGTCTACCTGGCAAGCTTCTCGGGAAACATCTTAACAATTGAATACACTTACTAGCAGGTGGGTGATCACCCATGGGCATGAGAACTTGTTAAATCTACGAAACTCACGTGAGATCGCGTTTAAGAGCTTCCTCCCAAAACTGGCAGTTTCATTGTTTGAAGTTGTGTGAATCGGGGTCACCCAGATGATGGGTGAAATCCAGTCAGAAAATGATAATAACCGCCGGGTGTCAAAATTAATGTCTCAATTGTGTTTCTTCTCACGCAGAATTATATTTAAGTATGGCGAGAAAAAGTGACATTTTAATATTCAAAGTAAAGGGGTTATTTTGAAGAAACAACTACGGAGCTATGGAAGTGCCATCCAACTTGTTGAAATCCTAAAATAATTTATTCCAGGATTACAACATATTCGGTGCAAAATGCCGTCATCCTACATTATGGATGACGACACTGTGCTCTGAATATGTCGGGTGGCATTTCCAGAGCTCTGTAGTTATTGCTATCGGAGTACACGAATTTGTCCGCGAAAATGTAATTCTTCGTGCGCGCGTTACGCGTACTCCAAGCGTGTTGTACGCGCACGCACATGACCGGGTACTTGTAGTGCACAATTTGCTTTCGGCCGCGTGCAGTTTCTGTGTGAGTGTGCGTGTTCCATAAGCGCTGAATAGGGCGCGGGCGCGTGCCAGCCTAAAAGGTGTTTAAGACTGGCTGGTCTTTATCGTCCGTTTAAGACTGGCCACGTGACGTGCTCTCAGCCAATAGGGATGCGTAAACTGTCAAAAGTATTTATAAATTGTATTTAAAGATATCTCTATAATTGAAAGCCTTAGCAGTTTTAAAGATAGCTTGAAAAGTTAAAAACCAATTACTTTCATTTGAATAAATGTCACTTTTTCTCGCCATTATTCTGCGTGGGAAGAAACAATGACATTATTTTTTCACACGAGGTGCAGTGGTCATCATTTTCTGAGAAATCGTCCATCGTCTCGATATGACCCGGATTCCCAAAACTTTAATGAAACTACCAGTTTTTGGAGAAAGCCATTAAACGCGATCTCAAGTGAGTTTCGTCAATTTGACAAATTCCCACGACCAGGTGATCACCCACCTGCCTGAGCACATTTAATGGTTACTTTTGTTACAGAATGATGTTTACCGAGAACCAGGTACACCCAGGCGAGCTGATTCCTATGGTCGCGTTAAACAAGATCACTTGTCACTTGGGACAAAGGATCCAACAGCACCTGCGGTAATATCGCGAGTAAATAATATATTTAGACATGATGTATCCCTATACCCGCTCATCAGCATCGTCTAATCACTGAAATGAGGTGAAAAATAGAACCTCCGACCCTTGAAACCCTGTAGCTAATGTGTAATATGACTTAATATGTGAGAAATAAATGGATTTATGCAAATTTATCAAAATTATGCAAATTAGACAACTTTCCCGGTTTTTCCGGAAAGCGAGACCACCAAAAATTAATTCCTTGTAAAATTTCAAGTTTAGATCCGTTTTCATCCAATGGCGCTCATGTTCTTCAACTTTTGACATAGGCGGGCCACGCCGTGCATATACCGTTTGAGTCTATATGAATAATCAACGGAAAACCATCTTCAAATCTGGAGATGGCATATAATGCATACCAGAGTAATTACATGCAGATTCTGTTGCAAAGTGTTACACAGTCCACACACCGTTCAACGCACTATAGCTGCTCAACATGATGCTTTTATCCCTTACGCAATGTCCATTTGAAGGTAGTTGCTCTCCAAAATGGAAATAAATTCACGCCGGAGGTCGGGATAAGAAGTGTATGTTGAAGGAAGTTCAAGCAAGGGACCACATGTATGCACCTTCGGTGCCCTCCCAAGCCCTCGCATTCGATTGAAGGTCACTTGGATTTGCGGAGTGCAGATCATTTCTGCAGATGTGACATGCCTGAGGAACTTTTTCAGCATATCGTGATCCAATCCCTTGATGAACTCATTCAGGTATGACAAAGCAGCAGCCTCGTCTCGGGTTACTGGATTTGCATTTAGTAGTTTTATGATCTTGCGCGCTGTTGGAGTTTTAGTTGCATACATGTCCTTTATGGTTGCTGCATCGGGAAGAAGTGCCTGTAAACCATCTCTGGCAGTGGTTGCCATAAAATCAATGGCAAACTTGGGTAGCTGTATTAGCTCTTTAACAGCGATGCTCACAATCATGGGTCTCATTTCATCATCGCTTGGGATAGAATGGCATTCCACTCTTGCAAGCAGGTCTAACAAGTCCTCCTTGTCCTCTTCACTCAGTCTCTCAGGAGAATTCATAGCCATGTCCACTATTTTGGCATCTGAGACGCACAGATACTTTCTCAGTGATTCCAGAAGGATGTCTGGTGTAACCGCTGGGAATCCATTAATCAAGGTAACGGAAAAAGCACACGAGAACTGCAGAGGAAATACTCCCGTATCCTGATACCCTTTCAATAATATTTTCCCCAATGCCTCCCACTCGTGTTGGCCATATTCCGGAAATAATGCTGGGACTCTTTCGGTTTCTCCGCGGGATGAAGTTAGAAAAAACTCCTTCCAAAAGGCTGAATATGCCTCACGTGATAAACCACGAGCATCCGCTCCTTTTTCGTCAACAAACTGAAACCTGAGCGGTGTTTGCACTATGTCCGGATCCATGAAAATACCGACGAGTTCCTTCTGAATTTGGGAACGATGGATTGTTATTACCGATGCACCTGTCTCCGACGGTGGCAGTATTATTGGGGGTGATGCTGGAGGAGGAGGTGTTGGTGAACGAGGAGGCGAGTCCATTGCAGCTTGTCTTTGGCTGGATGTTCCTGGAACTGTCCAAACATCTGAATCTGTATCAATAGGAATGGAGGGGGGACTTGCTTCACAGGGTACATAGATTATAGTGTCGTCCAATTCTATCAATCCTGGCTCGTACAATTTGCCGAATTGAATGTCGATGTCTGGCGATGTCACACGAAGCTCCTTATATGCACGAGTATCATCAATAGTGACTTCGCCTTCTGCTCCAGCTGCCTGTGTTAAATCGTTATTTTCGTCTGACTGCTTTTGCTTTCGCTTTTTAGCAACTGGCCGAGTCTCTTCGAGGTCTTGCGTTTCTGGTTGATCCTTTGGAACAGCATCCTCCAAACCACTAGAAAACTCATCGGCAGAACCATCTGGAGAGGCATCATTATCATCCTGTGAGGTTTTCTTGTGTGATGCAAGGTACAGACGGAGCATTTTGCATTTCGACGTTTCGTACACCTCAAATATGGTACTGTCTTCGTCCAAGGGTTTGTGTGTAGCATCCGTGATACAGTAGTCGAAGTTTCTCACATTTCCACGTCGGCTTTGTCCTTTGGGAAAAAACCACTTTTTTGCTATCGGTATCAAATCACCCAGGGAAGTGTTGACATCCAAGGTCTCGTGTCTCGTACCACCACCAGATGGTGCTTTCACCTGCTTATATTCTTGTGTCTGAACGTCAAAGTCCAGCCACCCAAATTCGACTCGGCGTTTGGTTTTCTTGGCATTTCTGTTGCCATGTTGACTCGATGATCTCGACCGGTGTTCTGTCTTTCCCCGTTTAACTTTGGCTTTAAGGCGATCGATCAGGCTCTTCGGGACAGTTGACGCTGTAGCTGCTTCGTCTTCACTCTCTGAAGTTAAGCTCTTAGAAAATGCGGAAACTGCAACCCTGTCTCCGTAGCTGCTGATGTATTTCCCCAACTCTTCATCGGAAAGAAGTACAATAACGCTCTCATCTACCTAAAAGTAAGAAGTTAAAAAATAACAGTAAGATTTCGAAAACAATTGGAAATAACAAACGGGACATCTTACAAATGATTGCCTCCTTTTGTGACTGGTCACTTTTTGAAAAATAGGAGGTAAAATGTTTCTTGAGTAAGGCACAAGATGCGAAAACTATAAGAACAAACAGGAACAGTGTTAGCAGTCCTTTCAGAAAAAAAGAAAGAAAGAATAATACACTTTTACGTCGTGAAAGTTCGCAAAACCTGTTTTGCGAGCAGGGTGTAGGTTTCAATAAATTTAGGCAAAACATGTGCGTTGGTACTGTCAAATCCAATAACCGTCAACATTGAAGCCAATCTTGAGTCAAAACTCAAGGCACATTTTTTTTGGTGAGAAAATGGTCTTCATATAGTTGGTGCCAATATTAATTGTTAATGTCCCTTCATAGCAATAGACCGATTGCACGCTCTAAAGTCACGTGACCTATAGTGGGTATCAAACATCAACAAAGACGATGTAGCCCACAGCGCAGCACTGCTATTACTAAGTCCTTTCTCAATGGTTTCAACTTTTTAATCAAGAAAAATGATTTGGTAAGACAGAGAAATTGTCAGTCACACTTGAGTTTCTGAACTTTTTTTGAGGAGTTTAGTTCTTAAACGTTTGCTGCGTGGTATTTCCCTCTTTCTTGGGAATGGGTGTTTAACTGTATGGGAAACTAATTAGGGGAAAACCGTCGAGAAACACACTGATGATGCATTTATCTTTATTTTCTGAACTAGTCTCACCTTATCTTCAATCATGTGTTCGATCGACTCCATCGGTATACCCCTTTTCTCCAGAAAGTGCTTCAGCTTTTTATTCATAGTACATCTGAAAGGGAATACAAAAGATTTATTGACCCTTAATTTTGGGAATTATGTATACCCATACATGTAGCTCAACTTTGAGCGGCATTCGACGCCAGAAATAAGAGTGCAATAAAAAACAACGCAAAGGCAAAATTGTAGCCCGTGGTGTGATCTATATCATCAGGACATACGATAAACCTGCTTGGCGTCGTCGTCGTTGTTCATTTATGGCATACTTGACAACTATCCCTTTATGCCATCAACCACACTGTTTTAGCTTAACTATACTTTATTATCAACTCGAGATGACGAAGAAGGAATTGCAGTTTTAGAAGTGGGAGGAAAACACCCAGAGAAATCCCCAGGGGAAACCCACGCGGTCAAATAGGGAGCTTGGTTGTCGTTGCCTGGAGGTAGGGCTTTTATTTTGTCGGATTGCAGATTTTATTCTGTCAGATTGCAACCGAATTGAGGGCGAGCTACAGACATTTACAGTGAGCCATTGGTAGTGAAACAGCTAGCAGTTTGAACTCCAGGAGGAACGTCAATTCAATGAACTCAGAAAGCATTGCGCATATGCTACCTTCTTCATCGTGAATTTGTTTTAGGGAAACTAATGCATGCATGCAGACATGCTCAAGATCAGATTTATAAAACATTGGGCAAGAGTTGAGAAGTTGATAATATTTTTTCTTTAAAATTACTCATCAAGCATTATTAAGAACAGATTTGATGAGAAACCCGAAATTTGGAAGTGAGAAACTTTAAGATTATATGGCAGCTGAAATCAGAATCCAACCCGTATACAAATGGATGACCATATACTACATAAAATTCAATTAATAAATTGTAAATTACTAAAGTAGAAATACCAATAAACTTTAGCAAGGTACACCACAAATTATATGAAAACTAATTAAACTATCAAGGATTCAATATTTCTCTAGACTAAAACTTGTAATGCTAAAATAAAGCCCAGCAACAGTAAACATCCAACTTTCCCCTCAAATACACTGGGAAAATGGGCTAAACTGGAACGAGCTCACCATTGCAAGCCCTAAAAATGACGGAGTCAAGACGATCGTAAAACTTTGTGCACTTGAAAAACTATCAACAGGTGGACCTTGTCCAGTCTGGCCATGCCAAGTACACTTGGGTCACAATTTAAAGGGATAGCAAGAATACGTATTGTGCAAATAAACAACACATTTTTTCATTGATGCAATTTACCCATACACGAAGCGATCTTTCTAATTAATGTATCAATTTTCAATAAAACAATGTACATCAGTAGAGTACTAAATTTGTTTATTTTATGTGAGCGGCGGGAAAACGAAATTGACAACAGCTGAGCAATATAGACCACGTGGTTAAAATTAACCAACATTTGTGTAAACAAATACCCAACAGTTATTTAAACGTCATGTGCGCGCGCATACGTGTGCTTGGTAATGATGGAGCTAAAACATCGTCGAAGTCGATACCGAGAAAATTAAGAAAAATCATATACAGTGGGGCTTGTTCAGGCCGTGGAGGACACTCATACTTAGGTAAATAGAATAACTGGGGTAGGCCTACACTGTGGCACGTTATTTAAAAGACGTTCAGTACTTGAAGAGATTATGTGACACTATTAGCACATGCATGCGGCCATTTTCATGTCGCTGTGTTATACAAAATACGTACGCATACGTACAAATGTATGCACGTATACACGTACATACGGTACGGTGTCAACGAATCTCTTGGACAACTGGACGTATTACGTGTCAAAAAGTCCTACTTTTGATCTTGAATAATTTTGTAATTTTTCAACGGATTTTAACAAAACTTTTATATCATGTGAACAATGCTTGATAATTTTTATTGAGCGAGTTTGATCAGGTTTTTCCAAGAGGCTGAGATTTTAAAAGCCAGACAAAAATAGATCAATTTCAGAATTCGCTATTTTTATTTGACCTGATTTCATAATACATTGATGGAGACAGTGGTGGAATGTGCGAGCTGCAGGATCCCCCTAATGTTTGCAAACCACTCAATCGTTTCGCACAAAGAGGTACAAATTGACTTTTGTTTTTCGTATGGCTTTTAAATCTTGCTCTCTATGAAAAAGCTGATAAAACTCGCTCAATAACATCTGTCAGGCCTTGTTTACATGATCTGAAATTGCGGTTTAAATCCGTCGGAAAATTGCAAAGTTACCCTGCAAAAACTGTGGTGTTAAATTAACACCAGTGGTGTTGTCTTATATAGATACCAAGCATGGTGTTAAAATTTAACACCGTAGGTGTTACTTTTAATACCACATTTGGAATAAATGCACACTTAAAATTAAAATTTTAGCACCAGGATTGGTATCTATATAAGACAACACCCACTGGTGTTATTTAACACCACAGTTTTTGCAGTGTATTTAAGATAAAAAAGTACAACTTTTTTCACACGTAGTATACAAGCCCACCCAAACGTAACCCAGCCCAGCCCAGCCCGGTGTGTTATAGCCAGTGGAGTGTCTTCCACTACACAAACAAGCCTCAACTCCGTGAGATATGTGTCTTCGTGTCCTCTGAACCGACTTGGACGACGTTTGACCTTGGTCAGTAACAACCACAGCGTGAAATTGCCCGATAAAGAAACAGGTAAAAGTGTGCATAAACAGCACATTTTTAACGTAAAAGGTTAGAAACCTAACAAGAGGGTACAATACCACACATTTTTCACCAAATTACATGTAAAATAATTTTACCCAACCGTTTTACTATATATAAATTCCCTAGCCTTTCAATTGAAATAACTTAACAATACATAGAAATTCTGCACACAACAAATTTATAAACAGTTGTTCATTGAATACCGGGCCATGAATACAAAAGTAAGTCATGATGACTTGTGCTAAGTCATAATTATGACTTATAAGTCATAACTTTGACTTGTGCTATGACTTATGTTTTAATCATGTCCCTTCCACGCTTCCGTAGATAGAAATGCTCAACATTAGACTGGTTCCCGCTCCACATATTCCACATACAACGACTAAATATGAGGACCGGCTACTGTCGTGTTTAAAATAGCAGCATTACGTCATGCATTTATTTTTAGGAGCACATGACCGTTAATTTCCAAAGCGCGCTGCGCGCTATATGGCATGAGTGTACAACAATTTGAAAGGGGTTATTCCTTATTTGACCAATACAAATTTAATATATTAACCTTAAAATATTAAATATGCCCATTTTAATATACGTGTAGCCTAGCATCAAAAAGAAAATTCAAACCTTATCTGCATCACCCAGTGAGCTCCTACGGTTACAGATTTTAAATCCGTTGCATCATCATAAATACACACGCAGCGGCACGCGTACGTACGTGCACGCGACGTCAATTCAAATTCTCGAAACAATGACGAATTGGACCCGACGATTAACGGTAACGTCCGGACGACCGGACGTGCATTCGGGTAACTTCGGGAATCTTCAGAAAAAGGAGGAATTCCTCCTGTTTCAAAATGGCGGAATTGGCGGCTGCCGGACCTTAAATTCAGTCTAGTCAAAGAATTTTTGGTCCGGGTACCAGACTAGCTCAACATATGAGTAAACCAAAACCCAACTGTTGAGTACTAGAATTACGCAACTGTTGGTTAAATTAATTAATCAACTATTGTGTAAACAGAATTGACAACAGGGTTGTACATTTTATTACTCAACAACTGCTTGATTGCATACTTAGACAACGTTGAGTAAAATGCTGAGTAAACTTTTACTCAACGTTTTTGCAGTGTACATCAACACCGTACGACTTAAAGGAGGAATAATGCTCTATCTTCTAATTTTGGTGAGACAAAATAATAATACACAGTGATACATATGGATTTGTTACTTCTACTTTTTGTTCACTTAAGGTCGCGCTTTTATTCTGCCGAGTCATGTGCAAGTACCGAATCTCCAGCCAATTAAAGGGACTAACGTAACCTCATTGCAGCCGTGTGTTCGACCGTACAATGTGTGTGTATCATGTTGTACGAATAGGGCACTACGTTTACCATACGTGCCATAAACGTACTACAACAACAACATCCAGCCTCGTCCGTGAAGTCAGGATTCAGACCAAGACATTACGGTAACCAGACTATTTGGCAGTTGGGTACAATTCACCGCGTGGTGGCGCACTTTCGCTGCATAGCATACAGACAGATTCTTCACGGATTCACACAATTTCATAGCCTTGGACAAGGCTAGTTTGATGCACGTTGATGCACATTTTGTGTTTGTTTTGTTGCCGAATTTGAATGATGGACCCCGCCCCACTTGCATACAGCCGCTATTTAGTACGGTCTATAGCTGGCTTAATGCCCTCTTGCGTGGATTTGTGTTGCTCAAGCTGTTCTTCTTTGAGCATAATTTCCAACTGAAGTATAGTAACGGATTCCACCCGTACGAAAACAATCAAACGGAAGAGATCCTAGCCTCCTTTTTCCATTGCCCTGTGTGCATAGAGTTGTATAAGCCGTAAGGCTAGAGGGCGCACTCGGACGTTTTGCCGGCCCCGCATGTAGAGCGGCAGCCATGTTTTGTCCTACCTCGCTCCATGTTTGTACTACTATGGACATGGCATTTATTTCAATTTAAAATCCAAAATAAAAGAAAATCCAAGTAAGAATGGCAAGTAAATGCATGAGTATTTCCTATTTTGGAATGAGGATTACAGACTAAAATATGTTTTAAAATACTGAGAAAAATCGCCACGCGTACACACAAACACATGGTCATCTGGGTACTTTTCGCGAGTAGTTGCCACGGCATAACATGTAGTATTGGTGCAAGACGTATCTGCGTGAAATGTGTCACTTAAACCGCCAGACGTTAAACACGACCACCGACAATCGTCAAGAGAAGGCGCCATACCAGAGCGCACGGACGTAGACTGGTTCCCTGTCCTCATAGTAGAGTGTATGGCGCCCTCTCTTGGCGAATGTCGGTGAATGTTGGTTAGCGCGCGGCTGTCAGTGATAAATATCACGCAGTTATCGTCTTGCACCAAGACTAACTTCGTGGCCGAGCTGATGAAACTCCTCGGTGACAGCTAGGGCAACGACTAAAGCTTAAGTCGGCTTATCTTCAGCAACCAGTTCCTAGGGGCCGATCATACGGGATAATAATAATAGTAGTGGTGGAAATTAATAGCTGGTCATTGTTTTGTTCAAAATCTTATTTTTAAAGTGCCTTTTATTATACACTGCACGGTGGCGGGACTCTATTAAACATGTGTAACAAAGTAGTGCTTTGGAATAGACCTGAAACATATGATATCACGGTTGCCAATTCTAGTCTACATTATGTAGCTATACTCGTACGTGTGATACCCATGAGACTTCCATGCACATAGAATTGCATCATTTACACTTGAGTGAGTTGGGTCCATATAAACATGTAGTTGTACATCAGTATGAAGTTGCTCCCTTCATATGTTGGCAATCGTATATACGTACACGCACATATATTATGGCACGATACTTGAGATGTGTCACCTTTAAAGGTCAATACTGCAGTAATTACAATATTGCTGTTGTGTAAACAAATTGTAATTCATCACATTTAGTTCACGTTGTTATGTTCTGCAGTGCAAATCTTCCAGACAAAAGGTAACCCTTTCATTTTGAGACGGTGCTTGTATGTCACCGTTAAAGGTAAAAACTGCTTTATTTACCAATTTGACACCATTACACCAACATGAAAATTCAGATTCAGCACCCTCGAATCTACAATATTGCCATTGCACGTCCTTGTAAAAGAACTTCGAGAAATTTAGTTTTGTAGCCTACATCTGCAAGGGAACTAGGGCCTACCAACTGATTATTGTAGATTCGAGGGTGTTGAATCCGAATTTTTATGTTGGCATCTCGACAAACGTGCAATAGACTACTAAAGTGTAAACGTCACCCTTTGTGTGTTGCTATGGTTTTGGGGTCTACACTAAAACCAGTGAACTGTTTCCCTGCGCTATACCAAAGGATGTTTCAGATTACCAGCGAATGTTTAGACCCAATTACCATGGCAACTGATGTCACACTTTAGTAGTCTATTACATGGTATTAATTATTAAAGGTGTACACTGTGTACAACGTGAAACAACTTCTTCAACTTATCCGATGTTATAAAATAAGTGTGCTCCCACGATTCGGTAGTGTAAACGTCCGTACGTATGTATTTTAGCATCAATTCTTGACCGTACCACCACATTTAATATGGTAATAACAGCAGATCCCGACAGACTGTGCTGAAGCCACACCCATGTAACCGGCTCAGCCACTTACATGTACATGTAAATACACCTATCAACTGTTTTCCCCACCCCTCACCCCACCCCTCCCCCCTGCCCCCCCCACCCTTCTACCCCCGGGCTGCCCCACCTAAGAGGTGGGGATTGTCACTTTTCGCGTGACAAAATCCCCACCCCTGGAGCTCAATTTAGGTGACAAAAATCCCCACCCTCGGGTGCAAAACATTTATTTCAACATGTATTTCAATGGGTCAAAATCCCCACCCTGGGGCACGACAAAAGTGACCAAACCCCACCTAAGGGATGGGGCAGCGCGGGGGGCGGGGGGGGGGGGGGGGGGGGGGGGGGGGCACAATTGATAGGTGCATAAACAATACAGTCCAACCTCTGTTCACCATGGAGGAAGGAACATTGATCCTTCCTCCATGGTCCAGCGCACGTTGACTAACATGACTTGGCAGCGAGGATCGTATCCATTAAGGGGCTAAGCGTGGGCCTTTACCCCACAACTTTATTTTAAAGAAAATATGTATTTACCTGAAATTAGTACCGGTAAAGTTCGCATCAAATCAGGCTCGTGCGGGACCACCAACAAACACTATAGACTAGACGTCAAAGATCCACCACGTGGCCTGGTGGTATTTCGAGGGAACGAAATATTATTTCGAGGGAACGAAATATTATTTCGAGGGAACGAAATATTATTTCGAGGGAACGAAATATTATTTCGAGGGAACGAAATATTATTTCGAGGGAACGAAATATTATTTCGAGGGAACGAAATATTATTTCGAGGGAACGAAATATTATTTCGAGGGAACGAAATATTATTTCGAGGGAGCGAAATATTATTTCGAGGGAACGAAATATTATTTCGAGGGAACGAAATATTATTTCGAGGGAACGAAATATTATTTCGAGGGAACGAAATATTATTTCGAGGGAACGAAATATTATTTCGAGGGAACGAAATATTATTTCGAGGGAACGAAAAAAAAAAAAAAAAAAGGTGGTCCCCTTACGGGCTCCGTAGGAATCACCCGGCCTTGAAACCAAAAATTCACCCAGAACACTGCATACAACGTATTGGCAGAAAATTGCGTGATGTTATTTGACCTATACAGTTTGACCTATGTGGGCGCTGTCTGCTACATGTATCTGTTGTGATTGGTCGGTGGGTTCAGTTGATTGACAGGTCGGAACTCTGCATTGTACGTGAGCCTACATGTAGACCAAATATTCCGCTGGATTATTGTTATTTTGGAACAAAACTTAATAGGTGGATGGTTGGATTTTTGGTAGTAATCATCAAATACCGGTAACTCTCTTCGAAGAGTTAGCTGAATACTAGCAATGACAATGAAACGTCAGTTGAAAGATACATGTACACTTTTTATTAGCCAAAAATCATCATCTCAATTCAACGTCTCCTTTATATAAATACAACTTGTAGAAAGGGTTTTTCACTTCAAGCGGTATGCATTCTTAAAGGGACACACCGGCTTACTGTTTACATAATGTAGCAATCTAGCATCCTTGACAATAATATTTCGATGGTCGTTGTGAAAAAAAAAATTATCAAAATGTCACGTAATTAACTAGAAATGTTTAAAATTAACAAAACAGACAAATGTTGGGCTATACGCTTTACCAGCCGTCGCGATGTATTATGTAGTAAATAAAGGTGGCGTTCGATATGGGTCTACACGTGTTTAACCTAGATTCCTTGTTTTCCCTTACTCATCACACCTTGCATGATCCCTCAGGTCAGCGCTGATTCGAGGAACATTCAACGCAACGTTTTGGTGTCTTTAGCGCCCTCAATAGGCCTATGCTGTTTTTGTCTTCAGATATTATTTATCGCCGCGAACGCGAAGCGAAGCCACACGAAAATCTGAGAGATTCTCTCGTCCATATTAACACCCGACCAGAAACCCTTCTTATAAAATCTGTTGGCAGATTTGTGTACATTTATGTACAATTATGTACATGTGTTTGTAGGACATTATTTTCCAACAAGAAGAGAAACCAACCGCGAATGACAAAAGCAACTCGCACTTCGCGCTGGTTTCTACGGCTGGAAATACAACTAACTCACAAGACCACGTGACTTTTCGGAACCAGAGTCTGGTTCCGAAAAGTCACGTGACCTTAATTTTGATGGCGTCTTTTCAGAATATATCTAATTTACTCTGGAAAGCGCTTCAGAATATTGTATAGGTCTATTTCGAGCCAAAAATAGCCCAACAAAGCCGGTGTGGCCCTTTAACCTCTATAATGGCTACATGTATACATGTAGATTTACAGAACAAAGCCTGTACGTTGTAATAAGAGCACCATACAACAATTTGTATAGTGTACCGGTACCTCCATGTACATGTATAAGGCCGGAAAGGGTTGTCCGTAAAGTACATGCACACTGGGGGAGGGGGGGGGGGGGGGGGGAGGGGGGGGGGGGGGGTGGGGGGGGGGGGGGGGGGGAGGGGGGGATGTGGTTGGGGGTGGGTATGTGGTTGGGTGTTGGTTGAATATACGGTAAGCCATTCCCCAGAGTAACCCTTCTTCCGTGATGCATCCTCTACAGTGTGGGAACTTGCATGGATTTTGATACATAATCAAATTGTCAGTGCACATACATGTACCGGTAGGAACAAAATGTACATTTTTTTACAGTGTACACTCTTGCATGGGGATTTTGTCACCTTGGAGGGGGATTTTGTGACAATCCCCAATTCTCGTGGGGTTGATTGGAAAAGGGAGGGAGAGGGGAATAATTAAAAACAAAAATATGGTTAAAAACATGTGTACATGAAAAACATAAATTGTGACTCATGGATGGGGATTTTGACAACCCCATCCGCCCCTTCTTACCGTAGGAAGCAGTGTTGTAGTACTTGAGTCCGACTCGAGTAACAATTTTCGTGCCTCAGACTCGGACTCGATTCGAGTCACGTTGGAAAATGACTTGGACTCGACCATGATGACTCGGAATCGAACAAGGTGACTCGTGACTCGTGACCAGTCTCAAATTTCAAACAAAGACAAAGATTTATATTTGCCCGCTGAATGCAGGATTCTTGGGAAAGAGACAGTCTGATGCATGGATATGTACAATGCCCCACCAGGCCGGCAAGGAGCTCATGAGTACGTCATCATTTCACATACCGGTATTCATTTATTTGGCGGACAAGTAACTCGTGAACAAGTGACTCGTGACTCGTGACAAGTGACTCGTGACTCAAACTGGAAGCTAATATGCCTCGGGACTCGGACTCGATATTGGTGACTCGACTACAACACTGGTAGGAAAGAACAATTGGAAATATGCACATTCTGGAGTTGTTACCCCTACTGCCCACCCACCCCCCAACATGCATACATGTATACGTGGGGATTGCCACTTTTCGAGTGAAAAAAATCACCACCCAATTAAAGTTGTATTGCCCGTGTTTGGGTGAAAGGATTTAAAAAATGAATTTACACAAGCGAACGAATTTAGAAAGCTTACGTGTCTCTGTAACGAAAAATATCAAAAACTTAAATTTCCGACGTCGGGAATTGGAGATACAAGCCTTTTTCTTGAAACGTGCTTCACATGTTGTACATGTGCGCGTACGCTCATATGTACATAGTATGTGTACAATGTACACATGTACGCGCACATGTACATTTACGTCATAACCCTGTCGATTAAATGACCTGCCAGCCTTTTAATCATTTCTTGTTTTTAATCGACTGGCATTAATCCTTGACGGATTTTTACGTTCTTGGTACCAAATGAAAGCTGATAACTTTTTCTATTCTAGAAAAATACCTATTTAACTTTAAAAAAAAATTGTACGCCCAAATCGGCCCAAACACGGGCAGTGCAACTTTAAGGGTACATTTATAATGCTAATGATGTTCACAGATTCACTTGACTATTTTTAGAGTTTTTTAAGGTATACATGTAGTACAAAGCTACAAAATGAGGTTAACGAAATGTCAAATTGTACTCCCTGTTTTTCATAGTAAGTTTGCAAATGTCAAACAGGCCAGCGGGTTTAGTTGGAACAAAATGAGGGGGTTAGTTGGAACATGTTTCAACTAACCCATAAGTCAAGTTTTATTTTAGTTTATTTTCTCACATTTTGTGCAAGGGGGACAACATTTTGCCGTTCACTTGTTAGGTGATCGGAACTCATTCCGATCACCTATTACTATTGTACGATTTCTTTTTTTTTTTTTTTTTTGGCTTTTTCGTTTAGGACGAAAAAGCCTTTGTTTTCGTTTTGATTTTTGGCTTTTTCGTTTAGGACGAAAAAGCCTTTGTTTTCGTTTTGATTTTTTTTTTTTTTTTTTTCCGTTTTCTTCTGATTTTTTTCCCATAGACAAAGCGCATAGGCGTTGTCGGCGCTTTTTAAGGTTGTTCCCAAACATTGATCTTAACCAAACTTGGTCACATCAAAGACATAGTATAAGAGGTGTGCACCCAAGAATGGCTTCATTGTGACGTCATCCGTTACGTCATTATAACACTTTAAAAATGCCTAAAAAGCGGAAAATTGCCGAAATATGCACTTTTTAAAATGGTTCCCTTGCCCAAACCACATGACCCAGGGTTTTCATATATGGAAACCATTTAGATCAGATCATGAGCTTCAATGTTCTTAGTGTAGGCATTTTCATCTGACCCTTCCTTCCTGGGTCAATCGAAGGTCAAAGTTCAGCCAATTCAAAAATCACATTTTTTGTATTTGTTTGTACTTATGAAGCAATATTAGCTATTCAACCATGCTTGATTTTCATAAAACTAGGTACAGGCATGGGCCCCATCACAAACGTCCACCACCATGTAGAACGTCACCATGACGTCAAGGATTACGTAATTATAATAATTTTAAAATGGCACAAAAATGGATTTTTCATCATGAAAATTACCAAAATATGCATTTCGTAAAACGCTTCCCTGTATGAACCCACATGACCCAGGGTCTTCATATTTTGCATACATATATATCAGATCATGGGCTACAATGTTCTTTGTGTAGGCATTTTCATCTGACCCTTCCTTCCTGGGTCAATCGAAGGTCAAAGTTCAGCCATTTCAAAATTCACATTTGTTGTGTTTTTGTGTACTTATGAAGCAATTTTAGCTATTAAAGTACGCTTGATTTTCATAAAACTAGGTACAGGCATGGGCCCCATCACAAACTTCCACCACCATGTAGAACATCACCATGACATAACTGATTACGTAATTATGATAATTTAAAGTGGCAAAAAAGTGGATTTTCTTCATGAAAATGACCCTAAATGCATTTCGTAAAATGTTTCCCTCTATAAAACAACATGGCCCAGGGTCTTCATATTTAGCAGACATTATAGATCAGATCATGGACTACAATGTTCTTTGTGTAGGCATTTTCATCTGACCCTTCCGTCCTGGGTCAACTGAAGGCCAAAGTTCAGCCAAGTCGCAATTTGCGTAAAACCATGCATAAGTCACCCCGCCCCAGGCCATGCACTCGCGTTTTGCTACCGTGAAAGTGATATAGCGCCCTCATAGTTATACATGTATAGCTAAAGAGAGAATGCGCAATACGTGTAAACACATGTACTTGTTGTAAGTTGCGCGAACATGCAGTGCACGTCCCATTTAAAAACAAAAGCTTAATATAGGCCTGAAATAATTAAGTCATTGTCTAGATTTTATTGAACCATCTTTTAAAAATCTAATTACGAAATTGTCCTCCTTGGTCAAACTCTTTTCAATCTCAACTAATTATGTGCTCTGATTTCTGCCTTTGATGACTAATATATGTATATCAGTATTTCGAGTAAACATCGCGTTTCCATCCCAAATGTGAACAAAACAAACTAAAAATGAACAGTTTAGAATTCGCAAAGGGAAATCAAACTTGCCTCTAAACTGAGTTTTCAGGATAAACTTTTTAAATATTTAATTTATAACGCCATGTAATTTATAACGCCATGTGACATTATTACAAATAGTACTAATTTTACAGTAACTTAATTGATGTTTTTAAAAGTGCAAAAACTGAAAATTGCCATATTTTAAAATCTAAACAAATCTTTTCTCAATCGATGAAGGCTACTGTACTATTTACATAATGTACATGTTATTTTGTTTTATATGAAATTTCGCCCAAGACTCTCTTAGTATAAATCCTGAACATACATGTTATGATACTCCTCAAGGAGCTAATTAAGTAATCAAAAGTTTTTACCTGCGCCATGACTTGGTATCTCACAGTTCATCAAACACTTGGAAGTGGCAGATCTGTATAGCAGTACACTCAGGCAAACTGACACAACTCAAAAACTGTTCATCATCAGGTATAAGATTAAATGAGCATACAATTTAATGTTTTCCATATTCAAAATTCGTAACAAATCAGCCGATTCACCTATGATCGTGATTCATGCGCCATATACGGTCATTAACAAAGGTATTTAACTGATGATCTCATAATGACGTCATCACGTGTCAGATTAAAGGTGATATAAATATTATAAATATGAAAAATTAACAAAGGCGAGCTACAACCCCGATTCCTTCCCATATACGATCACTAGCAAAGGTCGTTAACTTTTGGCTTTTCCGTTTATTTCTTCTTCTGATGTTTTCCCCATTGACATAACGCATGGGCGTTGCCGGCACTTTTTGAGGTTGTTCCCAAACTTGAGGTTGTTCTTAAACAAACTTGGTAACATCAAAGACATATTAGAAGAGGTGTGCACCCAACAATGGCGCCATCATGACGTCATCAGGTGTAAGTTTAAAGGGCCATGACATTTAATGTTTCCTTATGCAACAATTCATTAAAAAAATCAACCGTTTGACCTACGATCTTGATTCTTTCGGCATATACGATCATTAATAAAGGTCTTTCAGATGCCCACATGCCTTCACATTTGACCTCATTCCCTATTGGTCAAACAGACTTTGCCTTGCCATTTGAAACTGGTAAGAGGTATCTAGATGGGGTCAAAGGTGTTTGAGTTCGACTAGGGTGGGGTATCCAAAAAATATCGCCATAACCTGTGACCTTGCTCACTTCCGGTAGAAACCGGAAGTGCATTTAAATGAACCTATTTTGTAAAAGTGGGGAAAGCTGCCGAGTTAGTGGTAGTGTTAGTGTCTAAGGTAAATAGGGTTTCCAAAAATGTAAGTTTCTACGTCGTTCCATAAAAGGGCGCCCTCTAGCGGCGAAATTAAAAAGTCTTAAAATAACCCTTTAAAAGCAGTGTTTGCGCAAACACACAGCCGGGTTACAAATGTCAATGCACAATCAACGCGTTTACTAAACAAAATAACCATGTGACTACAGCCAGATTTCTATCTGCCATAGCTGCCCTTTACCGGTCCCCATATTGCAGTACCGAGAGAGCACGCAATTCTGCGTACGTGTTAATGTCCGTGTTATTACATCTGTTAACTCCGCATCATATAGTAAATGTCAAATCCATAGGTTTCTCCACGACATTCAACACTAACACAATTGTGACCTCCGGTCATTGCGCACTTCCGGTGCACACCTTCCTCACTTCCAGTCGAAACTATAACTGGCCCTTAGTTTAAAAATGGTAGGAGGTGTTGAGGTGGGTTCAACAGTCTTAGTGCCAAAGCCCATCACACTTTTCAAAAAAAAGGTTACGTCATCGTACGTAATAGTGCCCTCTACCGGCACGATGACATTCTTTAAAACGCAATTTTAACAGATGTCTGTGGGGAAGTTTGTCTAAAATTGTCAGGTTGGTATATAACATCGCCTCACGTCAGTATGCCTGTTGTGTGAAACTTTACAAACGTTTCTTGTGCAATATTGATTTGTAAAGCTTTTAAATTGTACACAGTTGGATGACTTATTTCTGCAAAACTCAACATCGGAAACAAAACTTCAAAGATATGCTGTCTGCGATTACCTTAAAGACATACATGTATTATAATGACGTGATGACGTCATCGTAAGTCATTATTACAATGAATTGAAAATTTCACTGACACATTTTTAAACATCAATACAATATACAAGGTCGATCACCTTGACAGTCTTTTTACGTCATGAAATAGATCATTCTAAAATATTGCACTGTACGCCGGTGTCGTACGCACGACCTACCCCCAAAAAGAAATAAATAAATTTAACAGACAACAAAATAAATACATGTACAATTGATTTTCATGTAAAAAACGCAACATTCGCCCAACCCCCTGCAAGCGGCGAAAAAGCCCTACGATCTGTTCAACGAACAGACGTAGCTCTAGTTTTTTATTTTTTTTTCTTCTTTTTCCACTCAAACGTTTCCAGAGCTTTTCTTCAAAACGGTTCAAGCTATCAACTTGAAACTTGGTAGGAACATCAATCCCAATGTGAAGGTGTGCACTGAAGTGTGACGTCATTGTGACGTCATCGGGTATCAAATTACAACCCAAATATGACTAAAATATGCATGTTTTAAAATGCTTCCGTCTAGAAAACCACGTGACCCATGATCTTCGTATTTGACAGGCTTATATATCAGATCATGGCCTACAATTTTCTTCGTGTGGGCATTTTCATCTGACTCTTCCTTCTGGGGTCAATCTGAGGTCAAAGTTCAACGAAAACGAAAATCTCAATTTTTGCACTTATTGAGCAACAATGCCCATCAAACCAAGCTGAATCTTTAAGTAACTAGGTACAGGCATAGGTCCTATGGCAGACTTTCACCTGCGTGTATAATATTATGATGGCATCAAGCGTGACGTCATCGTGACGTCATCAAGTATCAAATTACACCCCCAAAAAACCAAAATATGCATATTTTAAAATGCTTCCGTCTTGAAAACCACGTGACCCATGATCTTTGTATTTGGCAGGTTTATAGATGACATTCTGTTCTACAATTTTCTTTGTGTGGGCATTGTCATCTGACCCTTCCTTCTGGGGTCAATTGGAGGTCAAAGTTCAACGAAACTGAGAATCTCAGTTTTTACACTTACCAGTAACAATGCCCATCAAACCAAGCTGAATCGTAAGTAAATTAGATATAGACATAGGCCCTACGGCAGACTTTCACCAGAATGTATAGTATCATGATGGCATCAAGTGTGACGTAATCATGACGTCATCAGGTGTCAAATTACAAAAATTCAAAGGTTATTATTTCCAAAATTCATATCTCAAGAACCGTAATAGATACTTGAACAATTCTTTCACAACATGATAAGTCTAAATGAACTGAACAAATCATACAATGTCATGACCCCTGTGTGACGCCTACTTCCGGTCCAAACCGGAAGTTGTTCGAAAATGTGCATTTTTTAAAGCGTTTTGAATGCAAATAGATTCAAAGTGGTAGTGAATTTGACCATATTTCTACGGAACGAAATGTTTCCACACATGTGGACTTTTTGACTATACCATTGGTGACGTCATCACATGGACGGTAGTTACGTAATGTGGTGTCAAAATACGCAAATTTGGAGCTGAATTGTTTAAAAATGCTGTATCTTGAGAACTACAGCAGATATTTGCGTGATTCTTTCGCCACATTTAAGAACTTGATGTTTATCAAATTGTTGAACAATTTGTGCACAACATTGTGACGTCATGATATCGTCACAGGTGTCAAATTACAAAAATTAAATGGTTATTATTTCACTAATCTGACGATTTGCGCCCATATATAGTGCTCGACTTCTAATAATAGAACTTGTATCTAGGCGGCCTGTCTCGGGTCAGAGGTCATAATTTATCTTTTTAAGGAGGATGTCTGGGCCACACGGCCAATGATACACGTACGTACGTGCGCGTGTAGTGAATAAGTCAGACAGACGAGGTATAATAAGCAGGGCTTGAATTACAACCGAGAAAATTTGACTTTTGAAGATGTAAAACTGCTAGTTTCCGTGGCATCATCGCCAGGAAAGTTGAATGAACACTTGATAGCACAAGGACATTTACTTTTGGTGACTTAGCTGTTGTATCTTGGGTGTAATTATGTACGGCTAGCCTTAGTCGGCGGACCAGAGTAAATATGTCTTCTCCCCGAAAACTGTGAATGTGACATGCTGGAAATCGTTGCTGTGTTGGAAATAAAATGGACATGGTGGACCGCAACTCAAGTTGACTGGAGCGTCAGTTTATTCTAGATGCAATTGAACCCCAACTCCCCACACGGCGATATACTACAGTAATATGATCTCAAATGACAACATCTTTAGAACTGTAATAGATATTGAAAAGATTCTTTCACCACATATACATGTCAAAACTTGTTCTTCAGTAGATACTTGAACAATCTGTGCACACAATAGTAACGTTATGATGAGATTGACAATTATGACGTCATCAGATACACAATTTTAGCGTTGAATAGTCAGAGTCATGTCTTGAGAATTCCAATACTTTTTCAACATCAAACAACTCAAGTTTTCAAACAATCTCAAAACTGTGTCGTCATCATCATTTCAATGTTTATGTCACCCGATCACCTTGCGTTTGTAAAAAACACAAACGCGAAGCTCTAGTTTATTTATGAACTTGTACAGCTCGGCCTATACATTTGGTTATGTTCCCCAAAAGAAAGAAACAATTTAAAGGCATACAATTGTAAGATATTTAACTTTTATTCTTAACCTTAATTATTTTACTTTTAATCCTAACCTTAATTACACATTTATTTGGTTTATATCTAGTTTAAATGTATATAGGCCATGCATATTTTGCATTCTATTGTACATGGTAAGTGTATGGCTGAGGAGTGGACGTTTTATTGTTAATGTTTCAAGAAGATCAAAAGTTCAAAATGGGTCATTCCGTGTCAAAACAGCCAATATTCAGATATCTCGTATATGACACCTTTCAGATTTTGCTGAAACTTTTTTTCAAAAATACCTTAGGCTACCAAACGAAGGAATCCCAAGTTTTAGCTTGATATCTTTTATAGTTTTTTTTAACCTTTTGAAATTTGAGTGTCGGGCACCTTTTTGACAAATATGGATTGCTCAATGCAGTTCGTAGCATCTTTGAAGCCCCATAACTTATTTTTATAATAGTAATAGTGATAGGGAGCTAAAATTTGGTTTGCTTACTAGAATTTTGCCCAGATTGCAAGATTCTGAAGTCTGAATCATCAAGTTGTATTATTTGAGGGAGGTGGACCCCCAAAAATCCTAATTTCTGTAGGGGCGCTGACTAATTTTAAAATTTTGGAGGTCCCTAGGTCTGAGTTCATTTACTTTTTCTGGTTGGAATGTGGTTTTTCTTGGTATTTGAGAGCTTTTCCACCACCAGAATAGTTTTCAGGGCTATAGTGCCACTGGTGGGGAAATTGTGGGGGTCTGAAAACCACATAAGATCAAAAGGACCCTTTCCGACCCCCAAATTCAGACTCCCAGATGACCATGTGGGCATTTCATGATGATGATGACACTTTCACCAGACAAACATACACATTCATTAAATCATAAAATGAAATAAAAAGTTTGATTATCAGCCTTCTTCATTATAAACATAATTTTTGGAAAAATGCATTCTCGGACCCTTTTTATACGTGTGTAATTCAACATAAATTAGTAGAGAAATTAAGTCAAGTACACACATGTATGATAGGATAAGGTGACAATCGGCCTTTTGCGTGTTTCCTGTGAATAGCGTCTGTTGTATTTATGTATTTCCTTTCACATACAGACCTGACTAACTTTTTGTTGCTATGTGGTGCATGTGGCAGGTATGAAGTACAGGAACTTTTATTACTTTTGAATAAATGTTCAAGTAGCTAAATGCATACAACTGCTCCCTCACCACTAGCAACCCACCGCGCTCCCCCTGCCCCCCACCCTCTTCCCGGACTACCCTACCTACCGGTACATGTTGTATTGATACTTTTTAAGGACAGATTACATGATTGGAAAACTTTTAAAAACAGGAACAGCAGCATTAGATAACTAAAAAATTCACACATAGTATCCACTTGACACGACTAATTTTTGGTTGCTATGTGGTGCATGCAGCAGCTGTGAGGTACAGAATCAATACTGTGTTTACCGTAGGAGAGAATGCACGGCATAATAATCACATCAAAATCAGCGCACATGGGAGCAAAACGTGCATGTTTCGCACCAATGGGTAGGGATTTGTTCCACTAAATTTTGCCCAAGGGTTAGGCACTTGTTAAGTTTATCACTAAAAGCCCCAATACATTATTTGCAGTTACCCAAAATTTTGCTTCACGATTTTTTTCCCATGTAAAACGGTACCTTTGTGGGAGAAATTGCCAACTTAAGGCGTTTTTTTTTTTAAAAATCATCTGCAGATTTTGTTGTACCATTCATTCAACACTAAAACCATGAATGGATTTTTAAGGTTTTTCGAAAATGTTACTGCATCTATGTGGCTGAAATTTCTACAAGGCAGTTTATCAACCATATTGTTAAAGTTATGTACGCAATGCTGTTTTCTATGTAATCTGTCTTTAAAAAGTATCAACCCCACCTCTTAGGTATGGTAGGGAAGGGGGTATGGGGTGGGGGGGGGGAACTCTTGGGTGAAGGGAGGGGGGTGGGGAAAGTTGCATTAAGCTACTGACCGGACATATATTCAAACGTAACAAGTACATGTACTCCATACCTGCCACATGCACAGCACCACATAGCAACAAACATTTAGTCTGGTCTGTATGTGAAAGGAAATACTTAAATACAACAGACGCTATTAATGAGAAACACGCAAAAGGCCGATTGTCACCTAATCCTACTTGACCTAGTTTCTCTACTTTGAAATTTGTATTGAATTACATACAAAAAGGTAAGAGAATGCATTTGTTTCCAAAATAATGTGTATAATGAAGGAGGCTGATAATCAAACTTTTTATTTCATTTTATGAATGAATAAATGTGTATGTTTGTCTGGTGAAAGTCTCTTCATCGTCATCAAGTGCCCACATGGTCATCTGGGAGTCTGAATTTTGGGGTCGGAAAGGGTAATTTTGATCTGACGTGGTTTTCAGACCCCCACAATTTCACCACCAGTGGCACTATAGCCCTGGAAACCGTTCTGGTGGTGGAGAAGCTCCCAAATACCAAGAAAATCTATATTCCAACCAGAAAAAGTATGATGATTCAGACTTCAGAATCTTGCAATCTGGGCAGAAGTCTACAAGCAAATCAAATTTTAGCTCCCTATCACTATTAGAAAAAAAAGTTATGGGGCTTCAAAGAAGCTACGAACTGCATTGAGCAATCCACATTTGTCAAAAAGGGCCTGACACTCGAATTTCAAAAAGTTGTCCTGCAAAAACCGTTAAAGATATCAAGCTAAAACTTGGGATTCCTTCGTTTGGTAGCCTAAGGTATTTTTGAGAAAAAAATCTGAGGGGTGTCATATACGAGATATCTTAATATTGGCTGTTTTGACACGGAATGACCCTACAGTGTATAGTGCTGTACTTTTGTACCTATTTCAGCCATACATACCTTGTCATCCTGTAGCTTTTGAAGTCTTTCTTCATCAAGCCCTCTTTCTTTAAGAAAGGCAGAAAGGGTTGCCATGTTGGACAGAAGCTAATGCAGAAGCTAATATATAATCAGGATAAATAAAAAAGGAAGAGGGCAAACTGTTAACTGTTCTGGTATCATTTTATTGCACTAATAAGAATGATATTTTGGCTGTTCGGCTTTAATCAAATTATAAACATGATAAACACTACATCAAACACAACATTCAAAAACCCAAATCCACAGCCCCAATACACCTTATGCACGGCGGCCATGATAGAGGGCAGTCACATTGTCACAGTGCGTCATGCACGAGTAGGCACTTTGTGGGTCTATTGTCACATCATTTTACTATGAAAACCTGCCCTCTGTCATGGCCGCCATGCATAAGGTCTATATAGACTGTACGGAATAGGTCTAGAGATTATGTGGGGCAACTTTTCACACATTAAAATTAAAACTATCAACAATTAAATGATCAACAATGTAAGCACAAAATGTACGAATGTGCATGTCTTTAGAAATAAAAGTGACATCTGCCCTGCAGCCGGTCTACAGAGACCCAAACACATGTATATTTAGAAAAGTAACATGTCAAAAGGCCCAAACTCATAACAGTTAAAGAATTTAAAGACCTGAAATAGTACAGGTCTACAAAAAGGGAAAACAATTCCAGATAATAATGGTTGTGAGAAACAACACCCAGCCCCACCCCACCCTTTCAAATTTTGACATGAAAAGAAGTTGTTTAGTCAGAGCGTTGAGTGGAAAATTACAAGTGATACCAATGGAAACCCACCTACAACGTATCCCCAATGCATAGTTCCGACCTGTCAATCAACCGAACCCGCCGACCAATCACAACAGAGCTAGCAGACATCGCCCACATAGGTGAAAGTGCACTGTCTCACAACAACATGATCACGCGATATGTTCTGCCGGCCCCATACAATTTGTACAGTGTTGTATGCGATGATCCAGGTGAAAATTTGGTTTCAAGGCAGGTCGTTTCGTTGTTCAAAGGTACGAAAGCACGCATGTCATGATATGACATCCCTGTATTACTGGCCCTTTATTCAGCATACTAAATTTCATTTTAATCCGTGATGGTCAGGTCCAAAAGGCAAAAGCATGTTGAATTGACACACAATGACCCATTTGTCTTTGGTTCCTACATGTATGGTCCATTTTCACTTTTTGGTCAAATTATCTAGTATTTTCCCCATATTTTGGGATGCCAGACACCCACACGAGTGTTTTGAAGGAAAAACTTTTTTTAATAATTCTTTTAGTTACATGTATGCTACTATAAAATCCTGTTTCCTAACAAATTTCTGTGGCATTTATTAGCCGAGGTTAATACCTCAGCTCTAACTTTATCATGTAGTTTCTAGTAGATGGTATGGATCAAAAGTCAACACAACTACCAAGCTTCCTGATGACCCCCCAAGTTCCTTGGTTCTATGTGGAAGTTACCGACACATATTACCGGGGTTATTGTGCATGGCCGAGGCAACCATGTTTTCATAGATTTCAAGGAGATTCCACATGACAGCAACACCACTGTCAATGTTCGTCTCCCCCAGTTTTGTACATACAGCTAGACAACTGTGGGCGAGAAAACAAAAACAAATACGTCCTGGGATTGTGTTGTATGCTTGTTGAGCTGGGAATATTTAAGAAGGTGAGTGCAATAACAACTGTCACAGGCTTACGAATTGCAGTTGGGCTATGACAGAGTTATTGAAAATACATATGTATTACTTTCTACGTAACGGTTTTGTTACAGCATTAAATATTATACATCTTTTTAAAAAAAATTAACGTCTTCCATGCAAATTTGATACATTAATAAAATTATAAATGATATACCTCGTACATTGATGCTAGTTAACTTTAATTGGTTAAAACCAGATTACACGACATGGATTAGTTACATAATTTCCTTGTGCAACTGAAAAAGTGCTATTATTTGACCATTTACGTCAAAGGATAATACATGTATTCCGTTTGTTAGTACTATTCCCCCACCATGTGCAGAATATTGCCGCGCACGTGCGACACTGCGTGGGTGTATGCGTGAAGCAACCAGTATTACATGTAGTAATTTGCAATTTGGACCGGCTTTTGGAATAAACAATTTTGTCATGAAATGCCAATCAATTTGACACAAAACAAATCAATACTATGAGGTATATAAACCATATAGTGACTGCTCTTTGTTCTGGTGATGGTGCAAACTGTAAGGGGGCATGAAGGCTCTTATCCATTCAGTGACACAGTGCAAACTATATACCCTGTTATTTTACCTGGACCTGCTGTCTCAGGGAAAATATGCCTGGCGTCTCAAGATCATCTCAGGACGATAGTTTGCACCATCAACCCTCATGAGCAGTCAATATTTGTATACTATCATAGGCGTTTAATGGCTTGGAGTGACAACAAGAGTATAATCTGCAGGCAAAACAAATTACAATGATATTGTGCCATTTCATAGGAAGCATCAAGCGCTTTAAAATACTAATGCACAATGTACACTAACAACATGCAAACATTCATGGTTATTGATAGGGTACAAAATAAAATCTTTCAAACCCTTAGATTCCATCCTTGATATGGTATCTTTTGGTGTCTGTAATGTGTATTTTTCAACAAACAAGTTGCATAACATTTTTAAATACATGTATAAGCACATATTGATACGAAAACGTAATTTTCCAAAATTGGACATGTGCCTCATTCAATGACATTGGGTGACATATTAGAAAAATGGTCTGAAACTGTGAACTGATTGTACTCTTTTTCTAAAGGTATCTTCTGAACCATGTTGCAAAAATATCAGGTAAACTAGCTTTGCATTATGTATCCTGAACACAATACACATTCATTTCTTTCAGATTAAGTTGAGCTTCCTCATGGTTGGTCACACCCATGGGGACATTGACCAAATGTTCTCAAGGTTCTCGGTACATATGTGGCGTCATAAGGTACACACCCTTAGCAGTCTAATATCCCTGATACCAAAAGCCTACAATAAACCCAACACCACGGCGGAACGCCTTGTGGACACCTTCAACTTTCGTGACTGGATCACTCCTCACCTTAGCCAAGTGACTGCTCACAGCAAGCCTCACGTGTTTAAATTCACTTTGGATGAAAGAGGTATGTGCCTTTTTTTCTATAATAGAGGTTTTGCACAAGTACAGATAGCAGTATGGATACGAATATGTGATTCGTGTCTGTCGTATGATTTCATACACGGCAGGGGTAAAAATTAACCTGAATTTCATGCTGGTCAGAAGGACCAGAAGATTATTTTTTCAAAATGGCACAGAGATACTGCAACACTTTCTGGTTTAAGGTCATTGAGTGCAGGATGGATGGGATTGCTTTGTAATCCAACACTGGGGCATGTCTGGAGCGATTGGAGAAAGAAATGTAGTTATCTGAAAATGTCTAAAGCGATTATGAATTCGAGTAAGAAATGTTTACTGTGGATTAGCCAGCAGAAAATGTTTCTATTAGACAGTAAATGTTTGTATTCAGGGCTTGAAATTAACGGCGGCCGTTGCCCCTGGTCTTGGCCTTGGTGCCCTTTTGCAATTCTCCCATAGAGCTTTTTCATTTTCCAATGGAAGTGCCCTTTTCAAACTCCAAAAGACGACTCCAAAACAGAAATGGCAGTGCCCTTTAAGTGACGAATTTCAAGCCCTGCTATTAGTCAGTAAGTGTATTTGACAGATCTAGTGGTCCTTCTGATTTTTTTACTGGTCTCGGACTACAGGACCAGTGTTAATTTTGACCCCTCCACCGTGACAACAGTTATATGAGAATGGATACGTTCTGCAGATTTTTGGTGGTGGACGTTTTATTTCTTGATGCATGCATATACGGTTAATACAGATCGTATTTACAACAAAGTGTGAAAACTGAGATGAAAACAGTGCATATCAGATTTACCTTAAATACGTTCACATACAGTCACGCAGTGAGAAACCCAGTTTGTTATACTTTAAGTGTACTTCAATGGAAACAGTTACTATTTTCATATTCGTATCCGTAAGCGTATTTGTACACGTGTTAAACCTCTTTGTTATCTTCAAGGTACCTCACTAGTCTTTGTTCAAGGCTTCACAGCTAAGCAATAATTAGCATTTTACTACTGCTCAGGCAGCAGAACGATAATTATCATATGACCGTGCGTGCGTGTTGTGTTCAATAGCAGCATAGCCAAGGTTCTCTCCCGGGGGGTGGGGGGCTGCCTGCCTGCCTGCTGCCTGCTACTCTTGGAGGGCGGCCGCTAGATGTTACCAGTAGTGCTACATTTGACGTGAGTTACTTGTAGCTAACCGACTGACCTGTATAACGGGCCAGAAGAACAACAGTGAAGGACTATGCAAGAATTAAAGCCACGCATCGGCTATCTTATTCTTAAAACAGAGACTTTCAATGCATTTAAAAAACGGGTTTCTAGTCCATATGATCGCTTGGAATATGTTCAACACAGTGTATTCTAGTGAAAATAAGATAACCAGTCTAGGCAACCTGGCATTGTCTGCCATCTTTCTTCAGGCAAGATAGTGGCTTCTTTTTAGAAGTACATGTACCTTCATCCAGTCCATATGTACATGTATACACACAGTGGACCTAAGCCATATGATGTCATAAGTTAATTGGGTTACAGTAAACTCTCGTTATAACGCACGACGATATAAAGCTCCTTTTTTCTAAGTCCCGGCCATTATTCTCTTCATGGTGTATGCATGCATTGGTTATACCACTCCCTGGATATAAAGCTCAAAATATTTGGGTCCCTTGAAGAGCACCATAATTAGGTATTAAAAGTGGGTTTGAATGGTATTAAACAATCCGTTTAAAACCGGATAGGGGCCTAGACACTGATATTGGCCCAAGCCGAGGGCGTGGACCATTATCAGCGCGTCCGGGCCCTTATCTGGTTTTAAACGGATAGTCGGACGACCCTGTAGATGTCACATGCACAGTGCAAATTAGCTGTAGGGAGTGTGCAGTTTATGCATGCGTGTGCGTGCGAGTTCCATACGCTTACTAGGGCGTTGGCAAAAACATGAGCCAGCTAGTTTAATTGAGAGTTTACTGTACTTCTAGGTTATAAGTGAAAATATATATTGTTAAGGTTAACCTTAATGCCCTAGTGTGTATGTAAAATCATATCGATTTGAGAGGATTGAGCAGGGTTAGGGTTAAAGCATATTTTGATTGGTGGACAGGTAAAGCTATGCTACAAACAAAAATGTGGAGCTCAACAGGCGAAGAGTGGTCGAACTGTGAAGTAGCAGAGGGGTTTGAACCCTATCTACTCACCAGTCACCCCACGGGACAACCACTGCCAGTCACAAAAGATTACAGTGCCCTGCAGATACCCACGTTGGAGAAGGACATCAAGAAGGCCAAGGCTTTCCTTCAGCCGTATGAGCTGGAGGAGTGGAAAGACTTGATTTTGCAGCTCTACAATGAAAGTAAATCAGGTAAGGATTCCCTTATGGGCCATTCCATAAGGTTGGAGACAGTGACCAAATTAAGTAGGAACACTTTCATATCAATATTTTTGTAGTTGAATTTCAGGAGTCGGAACTTGCATTAATGCAAATGTAAAGAGAGTTACTTGAGAAACAATATAAACATTTAATATTTGTCAGAAATGGTTCTTTTAAAACCGGCAAACATGTTGTTAATGCCAAAGGCCCATATCTTGTTAATGCCAAAGGCCCATATCTTGTTAATGCCAAAGGCCGATATCTTGTTCGAATGCTCCCGTCTAAAGGTGAATACATTTTAAAACCATAATATGAAAGATTGACAGTTATAAAGATTAAATCATCAATGTTCATCTGAAAGTACTGGTTCATTTTGTAAAAATACACAATTTGAAAATTATCATTTTTAGAGCTTTAACCCCCATCAATATTCTCTGCTGAAAAATGATAGAGTGTGTACTCACCCTGGGAATAGTCACCAGGTGCAGTTTCAACTTTGGTCTTATGAACAATTATACAATGTGCACTGACCCTGGGAATGGTCACTTGAACGGTTATGAACAGCAGAACTATAGAAAATATGTAACAATTATTCACTGGGTACAATTAGTGGCGAAATTTCTGCATCGCGTTAATCGTTGATGGAAAACTGTTAGTACACTCATTCGATTGCACAGTTGCTTTAGAATTTAACCTAAACCTGTTGTTTTGATGGAATTTTACCATGAATAACTTCACCAAAATGCGGAAATTACAATTTAAAATAGCAATACATTTTAAACATTTTAAGAACAATGACAAGGTGCCAATATGTACTTGGGCCATTACGATTCATTTACTTTTCGATTTCATTTACAAAACGACTGTTTTTCAATAACATTGATAATAATTTAATTATTTTTTAATTACTACAACGTGAAATACCCGTACATTATGTCAATACACATGTATTGGAATATAATGGCGACCGTCGTGATTTGGGATCTTCTGTCTTGGATTTCAGCTCCATGAAACCGAATTCTTACAGGAACAATAATATTTGTCAATAAGGGCATCAAACGTTACATTTTGGTGTACAGCTCATGCCGTCATCCCTTTGACAGGAGCATTATCCCATTTCTAGAGCATTTTTTTCAACTTAGGCCGTCTAAGTCTGACGTTTTGTCAAAGGTATTTACTCAATACTGTTGGCAAGCATGACCGTTTCAAAAATATTTATTTAACTTTCGTGCTGGAAAATTGTAAAAACAGGTAACGAGACTGAGACTGAGACTGAATGCTACTTTCCCCTATTTGATCTGGTTGCAAACGCCACAATGAACATGGAAATGACAGCAGACAGTAATGATGATCAAGTAGCAGAAGACGAACTTTCGGAGGACAACCATCAAACTTTCAAAGTAAGTTTAACAGTAACCGTTATTAGCTCACCCTATTCATAAATGTGGTTGTATTTTTTAGTGGGGGTGGTAAGGGGTAATGTGAGAGGATGTAAACATAAAATAGGCATGGGAAATAACACGATTCTGGAAGTGACACTTCAATGTCGCGCGAATGGTGGAGCCATTTTGCTGAAAAGTTGAACCACGACATTTGAAAAATTGAAGTACGACGTTTGGCTGTCTGTTTTATAATTCCATACTTATAACAGTGTTGCATACTCTGCTTTTTGTTTCATTCCCCACACCCCCCTCTTCCCCACACCCCCCGCCCCCCAAAAAAGTGATGTTAGTGTTTTGCTTTATATGGGACATTTGTTAAATGCGCTAATATACCTACTAGGCAAATACATATGGAAATACATAAAAATTGGAAAACAATCGTGGTAAGAAAGAAAGAGTATAATATAATGTTGCTATGTGTACCCTAAATAATATTGTTCAACACCTACCACCTGTTTTTCCTTGTTTATATGATCCCAGTAAAGAGCTTTTGTTCCTCTGCAGGTTAATATTGGCCCTGCCCCAAAAAAGAAGCCAGCTGCAAAGAAAAAATCACTTTCGAGACAACAACACCGTCTGAAAACACGCCGACAGAAACAACTAAAGGGACCAACATGGGCTGATGTGGTGGGCAAATTTGCTTAAAAGGTATGTGAAATGAATTCAAGGACTAATTTCACCGGTATCACCACAAATGCATAGTTCCGAGTTTGCCTAATTAACCCAGCCCCTTGGGCTTGGATATTGTTGCTATGCCTCACACGCTATCGTCAACATGTCCACACACACTGCACAAACTGATGGGACTTTCAACGGAAAGCACAGATTCATTGGAGAAAACTCAAAGGTATTCATATTTCAGGGTCGACAGTTACCGTAGCACGCAGTAAAAGGCCAGTGATACAGAGATGTCGTATATTCATAACAATTTGCTTTATTACCTTTGAACAGCGAATTGCCGGGCCTTGAAACCAAAAATTCAACCAAAACACCGCATACAACATATGGGCAGAAAATCGCGTGATGTTGGTTTGTGAGGCAATGCACTTTGACCCATGTGGGCACTGTCTAATAGCTCTGTTTCGATTGGTCGGCGGGTTCGGTTGATTGACAGGTCAGAACTATGCATTCAACCGAACCCGCCGACCAATCACAACAGAGCTACCAGATATCACTGACATAGGTCAAAGTGCACTGTCTCACAACAACATGATCACGCGATATGTTCTGCCGGCCCCATACAATTTGTACATGTATGCGATGATACGGGTGAATTTTTTGTTTCAAGGCCGGTCGTTTTGTTGTTCAAAAGGTACAAAAGCACGTATGTCATGATATGACATCCCTGTATTACTGGCCCTTTACTCTGTGTGTTCCAAGATAACTGTCGACCCTGAAACATGAATGCCTTTGAGTTTTCTCCAATGAATCTGTGCTTTCTGTTGAAAAGCCCATTGCTTTGTGCGTAGTGTGTCGCCATTTTGACGATAGCGTGTGAGTCATAGCAACAATATCCATGGGGGCGGAGTTAACTGGGCAAACTCGGAACTATGCATTGGCTGCAGTGATTTGTTATGTCAGGCGCACTTAATATGCTGAAGTATGATGCAAATCTTGCACACTTACAGCTCATGAGTGGCATTCATGCAATTTGCACACGAAAAAAAACAGTTTGTGAATCTCATGTACATTTACATGCGAGTCTTTCCACGGTAAAGGGGGCATTTTGGCAATACAGACCAAAATGTAACACCGGCTTTTTAGAAAGGCATGTTGTCACACTATTTGTAACCCTATTTGGGCCTAAGTTATCTCTTCAGAACAACTTAAACTTATTTATTTTATTTTGAGACCAGACAAAGGTATCTCCTTGAAAATATGGTCTGTGTTGCCAAAATGCCCCCTTTACTGTGGAAAGACCCACGTATCAGTTTTGTAGATGTGGTGTATCATGCATGTATTACACTAGCCTTGTCCAAGGCCGTCTGCAGGTTTTTTTGCTGTACGAGGGAATATCTAGTCTAGCGCATGCAAACTGCACACGGCATCAAAACGAGCCACTTTGAGACGATTTCTGTAGTAAACCCGTACGGCAATACATACTGCGTACTAGCTGTGTACGGCCTGGTCTAGCTCGATAGACAGCCTTGTGGAGTCTGTAAAATCCGGGTTTAATGTGTTTCTTTATATTTTCGGCCGGTTTTGGCCGAAAATGGGCGGGCTTTGGATATGCGGGTATGCAAGGTATGAATATTTAACATTTGTCTTCAGCCAATCAAGAGCTTCATGAGTAGCACGTAATGCCGCGAAGTATGCATTATGCACGTCATGGCGTCCTCATGTTACGAGAACCGTGGCATGATCGATGGACGAAAACAACAAATATTCTCGGGTTCGTAGCATTTATTGTGCTTGTCTGTTTACGTATTTGATTACACTTCTGGGGGACAACGGTCGTAATATGACAGCTTTCCTGAATGATTTTGTGGGAGCTCTTAATACTGCCATGGATGAACAAACTGGGGATCGCAGATCATAGCGTTTTTCAAACATAGCCTGGCGTGCGTCGACCAATGAAATATCAGCTCACGCTGGGGTGGTTTCCCTATTACTGTTATGAGTTTCGCTGGCTAAATGCAGAACCATCAAGGCTTTGGGTTTAGGACCGTACCGATACATGTACGTGCATGTGTGCATAGTCGTAGTGCGGCGCGTTGTGAGCCAATATACGTGCAACAGATTCCGTATAACTCGTAAGCGCTTTGTTCAGTTTTATCTTCAGCGGGCCGTCTAGAAGACAAGCCCAAAGCCTTGGTCAAGGCTAGTATTACACCTTTTCTAATTTTGCATTGCCACGTGTGGCACACAGCTTACATAACCAGCTTTGTTATTGGCTTACAGGCTAAATCCCAGCAAATGATACTACAAGTTGGTTGACGTCTCCCGAGCAGCCCGCGATTTTGGACACTGAACGAATGACTTCCGCTGTACTGTGTCTCCGGCCACAATGTCATCGGGCCACTGGCAAGTTGTTTTAGGCTTCTCAAAATAGTCTGGTAGCATTGAATGCTAAAGGCAAGGGTATACATGTACATGTATCAGACATTTACGACAAATTTCCTCCTTTTGCGATTGTTTATCACATTCAACTTTTTTTAATTTTTTTTATTTTTGTATGGTACGCAAATTACAAATGTTTGCATAAATTATTAAAGCTTCCAAACTGCTATGCAAATGAATTTTTATTATGAACAGCAACTTCTGTGATGCGTTTTTGCTTCCTAAATTACTCCCTGGGATCTAATTGGGGAATAAAAAGGGATTTGGCAATTCTTAATGTTTTAAAACGGCTAAGGGCGTGGACGAGTGGTACCGGTAATGGCCATTTAAATACCTTTTTGTGTATATATTAGGGTCTTTCTAGAAAATTAGGGGTCCACAAGTGTGACATTTAGTGTCCCCCGTTACACCTGATGTGTTATTTTTCCAAAAAAATTCATTTTAAACCATTTTGTATGAATTGTACTTTATGTACTCACTCTTTGAGATGAAAGGTATTTAAAGAATGTGTCCTGAATTTACAAAAAACAAGATGTAAAATGTAACGGGGGACACCAACATTGGACCCCTAATTTATAGAAAGACCCATTAGTAAAACCAAAATTAGCTTGCCATTTTGTCATGTTTTCCATTGTACTTTCCTACATGCATAGTGTTCATTTAAACTATACTGTGCATAAAGTTGTTTTTATTCAATCGTTCGCGTAATGCAGGCGTGTTGTATGCATACGACGGGGTACTTATTTTTGTCACAGTGCACGTTTTGCTTTCTAGCGTGTGCAATTTCTGTGTGCATGTTCCAAAAGGGCTGACTAGGGTGTGAGCCAGGCAAGAGTGTTAATAAGACTGGCTCACTGGTATTTATTGTCCATTTATAAATATTATACATTTAACGCATCCCTGTTTGCTGAGAGCATGTCACGTGGGCAGTTTTAAAATAACGATAAAGGACCGGCCTGTCTTAAACATTTTGGACCCTGGCTCGCATATAGCGCCCGCGCACTGGTCAGCACATGCACACAGAAACTGCACGCTCCCAAAAGCATGGTGTGCACTGTGAAAAAGTCTTACCGGTCGTGTTCGTGCATGTACTATGTACACAACACACTTGCATTATGCATAACGCGCACAATCGAACAACAACTCCTCGACGCACAGCTAGCCGTTCGTACGAATGTTGTGTAGGGAATGGGTCACGTAACGTAAGTGAATGCAGAACATGGCTGAAACGACAAGCTAATTTTTATGAGTTTTAATGATTTACACAAACGTGGGATTAAAAATAGGCTCGAGCAAAATGTTGAAGACTGGCCAAAACTAAATACCATACATAAATACCAGAGACAGTTTACGCATCCTCATTGGCTGAGAGCACATGTGACCAGTTTTAAAATAATGATGAAGCCAGTGATTTACCGAAGGTGATCATAAGTGTGCTAACGATAAATGTCTGTAATTTAATTGCGACTTAACCACGTGTTTATTAGGAAGACGGATTTGTTGTCATGAGCGAACTTGGGCATTAATAACATGTGGGTACTTGCACTCGGGTGTTTAACCTTTTGCCATGAGTTAGACGTGTATAACTTAATCAGGTTTCGTAATTCGATGACTTATTTATAGGTGCATGTCAATCGTCTTGTTTATTGTATTAAGTATGTGTAAATATGTGAACATTTCTGATTTTGAAGATACCAATCATGTGTTCTGCATGTACCTTTAACCCTTTTAGTAAAATGCAAATGATGAACATATGTACTCTACCTTTTAAAAATTAATGAAGAGCAGAAGAATTACACAGTTGGCGTGGGTTTTCACAAAGTTACAAAGAGGATTCACCTTAAATTAGTGGTAATTACATGAAACATTATTCAAAATGATACAGGCATGCAACTTTTCAGCTGATCAGCTGATTTCCTCTTTTTTTGTTTACTCATCTTTCCCATTGAAAATTGGAAAAACATTGTACAAACTTGGAGATTTTTTGCATTTTCTCCTTTTTTTTGTAATTGCTTGCTTGGTGATCATAAAAACCGCGGCATGTGAAATTATTCTGAACGAAATGCTTTTATTTAAAACAAAATGATTGAAGACGGTTTTAAAGAAAATGCACAGTTGTTTGAATTATCACTGTTTTCTAGGGCAAAAAAAAGAAGTATTTCTAGTGCATAAATACTCCATTTTTTCAAGTTAATATGGGAAATGCCATACGTGTATTTCAAATCCTGTGAAAATTGAAATGTACTGCACCAGTATTTATTTATTTATTTTTGACTGAGGTTTGAAATTTTTATTGTTGAAGGTTGGTGAGTCAACTTAAAGGCCCATTGTATTATTTGCAATAACCCAATTTTGTTTTTCATGAGTTGACAAGAAAAACCTTACTCAAAGTGTTGATAACAATGGTAACAAACACCACATGAGTTTATTTCCGTCAAAATGGTACATGTATTTCATGTTGGAAATTGACGGTTTCAAGTACGGTTTTCAAAAAAGTGTCATACACTGTACGCAAAATCCATACAGGTTTTCTGAAGCATTTATGCATCTCTGTAGCTAGAATTTCTTCAGGACTGGTCAGTTTATCAACATTCTTCCTTAGATATGTTACACCGATATTCTACAAATCTGTAAAAAGTTTGATTTTGCAAATGATACATAGGGCCTTTAACGATGCACTATGATTCATCATTGGGGCCATCCATGGAGAACTACTCCATGGAGGTAGGGAGGTTCAGACCCAGTGCGTAGCCAATGTAGAATTAAGTGATTAGATTATGTCAAAAACATTTTGCCAAAAATGCTTAACAGGGTAGGGGAGGGTCTAAAAAGTTGGCATTTTCTCCATACCTACTTTATAGACAGCCCCTCTCTTGACTTGCGAGTTAGTAACCCGTCATGACGGGGATGCCCTGCCTTTTAACGATTTTATGATGAAGAATCCAGCACTGTTATGATGAGTCAAAAGACTGCCGAAGTTAATACGTCATATTTTGTTAGTTGCCTAGGCAATAGCTCTACACTAAAAAATAACTGAACCGTGTCCCTGTGCTGTTGCAATCGTACTTTTTCCGACGGCCATGATGTTTAGAGCCAATTACCATGGAAAACACGTCACACTTCGGCTGTCTATTGCGCATCGTAGCAAACATCTTGACTGATGGTGTTCATGTTTCTTGATATTTCGGGTAGAGAACAATTTGTGGTGTTTTTTATTTTAAATTTTTATTTTTATTTTTTTATGTTTAACTACATGTATATTTATTTGTAAATATATACATTTTTATATTGATTTCGTCTCTTGAGTATCAAAATTAATCTAGAGCAGTGAATGTACAGTAAACTCTTATTGTAACACCCCCGATATAAAGTTATGGCTGTTACTTTGTTCATTTTGTAATATATCATATCGGGACTGTCTAATTGCGCGTATGTGGTGAGCTGGCATTCTCACTTGGCATGCCTCACGATGGATAATAATTTTCCAAAAGTACAAAAGCAACAATCATATGGCGACTGTCTTGCGGTGAGCTGGCTTTCTCACTTGGCATACCTCACGAAAAAATTTTTTTTTTCCAAAAGTACAAAAGCAACAATCATATGGTGACTGTCTTGCGGTGAGCTGGATTTCTCTCTTGGCATACCTCACGAGGGATAATAATAAGACTGCCGAAGTGAATACGTCACCTTTTGTTGGTTGCCTAGGCAGTTGGATCTAAACTAAAAATCACTCAACCGTGTCCCAGTGCTTTTCCAATGGTACTTTTCCCGACGGCCATGATAGTTTAAATTCAATTGCCATGGCAACCACGTCACACTTCGGCTGTCTATTGTCCAAAAGTACAAAAGCAACAATCATATGGCGACTGTCTTGCGGTGAGCTGGCTTTCTCACTTGGCATACCTCACGAAAAAAAAAAATTTTCCCAAAAGTACAAAAGCAACAATCATATGGTGACTGTCTTGCGGTGAGCTGGATTTCTCTCTTGGCATACCTCACGAGGGATAATAATAAGACTGCCGAAGTGAATACGTCACCTTTTGTTGGTTGTCTAGGCAGTTGGATCTAAACTAAAAATCACTCAACCGTGTCCCAGTGCTTTTCCAATGGTACTTTTCCCGACGGCCATGATAGTTTAAATTCAATTGCCATGGCAACCACGTCACACTTCGGCTGTCTATTGTCCAAAAGTACAACAGCAACAATCATATGGTGACTGTCTAAAGGTAAGCTGGCTTTCTCGCTTGGCATACCTCACGAGGGATAATAATTGTCCAAAAGCACACAGCAACAATCATGTGGTGACTGTCTTGCAGTGAGCTGGCTTTCTCACTTTCCATACCTCACGCGGGATAAGCACAACAGCAACAATCATATGGTGACTGTCTAAAGGTAAGCTGGCTTTCTCTCTTGGCATACCTCACGAGGGATAATAATTGTCCAAAAGTACAACAGCAACAATCATATGGTGACTGTCTTGCGGTGAGCTGGCTTTCTCACTTTCCATACCTCACGCGGGATAAGCACAACAGCAACAATCATATAGTGACTGTCTAAAGGTAAGCTGGCTTTCTCTCTTGGCATACCTCACGAGGGATAATAATTGTCCAAAAGCACAACAGCAACAATCATATGGTGACTGTCTTGTGGTGAGCTGGCTTTCTCACTTTCCATACCTCACGCGGGATAAGCACAACAGCAACAATTATATGGTGACTGTAAAGGTAAGCTGGCTTTCTCTCTTGGCATACCTCACGAGGGATAATATCTTTCCCAAAGTACAACAGCAACAATCGTATGCATGGTGACTGCTTGCAGTGTGGGACAATTATTATCGCCACATGGCGAGCTGGCTTTCTCTCTTGGCAGACCTCACGCGGGATAAAAATTATCAAAAACTAGAAAAATCAATATACGTTGTCCGCAGTGCGGGATAAATAAAGGCACAGGCTCATCAGCAATGCGCGCTCTCGAAATTCGTGCGACGAAATACGCAGCTCAATAGCAACACAAATTCAGATGCATGCAACTGCGTTAATTTTCTCCTCATAAGTTTCACCCTGTTTTATACTTATAAGTGACTGTGTGTTTATTTTTTGCATTTTCAACCAAACATAATGTTAGTAACCAAAGTCATTGAACTTTGCTGATTAAAATCGACTATTTAAAACAAAAAAAATGAATAAACAATTTACGAAACATTCATCATAATAACGTGCAGCCTTCTACCACTGAAAATTAGCCGTTGACATTGCCATTAAGAAATCTTTGAATTTAAGCAAAAAAGGTGAACAAAAATTGTTCACTTTGAGAATACATGCTGTTAATAATAGAAGGATGATCCCAAACTGCATTGAAATTTGCGCTAAACCAAATGCACCTGAAACGAACTTGGAAGGTACTTTTAAAATTGAACACTGCAAAAAATGCTGTGTTAAAATCTACACCACTGGTGTAAAATTTTGATTCTTCGTTGGTATCTATTTTAGGCAAGGATTTGGATGTTAAGTAACACCAATTTGGGAAAAATTTAGTACAAGGCCTTTTTCCAAATCTCAGGCTTCGACTCCGTCTTGCAGTGAACGAGAAAACCTATAGGGCCTAACAATGAAAAAAACTTCACATCCTGTCCTTCAACCTAGGCCACCTGCTATACTAACTATCCCTTTGATTTTCCATCAGTTTGTATCATAAATAGGGCTAATTGTTCAGTATTTAAAAAACAGTATTTTCCACCCTTTGGTACATTTAACGCCAATTATTGCGTACATGCCTGTTTTCGGACGGTTCGTCTTACCTCCCGCACTTGTACGCCTGGGCCGAGAAAAGATACGTCCAAGCATCGTTGTCACTAAACAAGGGAAAAATCACGGGTACATTAACGGACGGTTGGACATACTTTATGTCCTCTCAGTCCACTTAAGATTTGGCGAATGACGCATATCCCGATTTCATTTTCGCAATAACTATCGTTTGATTTTATTTTGCGTCATTCAAATAAATGAGGATTACAAATACGTTATTAGGCTTTCTGTTTCAGTATACGTTGCCAATTATTACGAATGTGCAAACCAATTCGCAGAAAAATGGGTTTTTATTGCGACAAGGGCTGAATTGAAAATCCTTTTCATTTGTTATGAATTAAATTCGCATATTATGCATTAAATTTAAATAAAGTATTCAGGCCTGTGTATATATCATGATACATGCACAACTTTGATTGATTGATTAATTAACCAATGTATTGTATACATAATTGAGCATTAATGCGTTTTTTCTTATGTTCATAAAATGAATCAAAATTATCTTGTCAAGGAAAAAAGATCACGCACAAGATCATAATTCGTTGGGTAAACGGATTTCCTCATTTTTTAGTCTTTATTTTTCTAGTCAACTAGTTTGATAGTGAGTAAATCCAAAGTGTTGCTCATGTTAAATTTGTAGCCACGAAACTTGAGCACATATTTCACCGAGCATTGGGTGGATATTGTTCTGGGTAACTTTGACCATGCCTTGGGGATTAATAGGGTGAGTTGCCGAACATTGGATATATTGGCTTTTGATTTTGTTAAGGCGCACTAAGTTTACCAACAAAGTAAATGTATAGCAGAATTCACTTGCTAAAACGTGTTGTGTTTTTCAATAAAAGGCCGCATTTTTTGATAAATTTCAAGCCCCAATTTTGATTTTCAAGACATGTCAGGGATAGCAGTGATAACGTTTTGAAGAGTAAGTCTGGGGATTTGTAAAGTGCATCACTGTTTTGCAGCCGGCAACCGGTTACACTTATCTGCGAAGGTACTGTATTATGTGCAAATGTAGTACATATTCGTACATGCATAATTATTTATATAAATTACAACATAGTTTGAGGTCAAGTGCATGGTGATGACTACTGGTCAAAGGATGTTGGAATAATCCTTAGGTAAAACTAAGAGGGGTAGTCCCAAACATCCAACATCGAGGAAGCTGTAGTTTTTACTTTCCTGAAATAACCCTGATTTACCTATATTTTGCTACCTCTAACTGGAACATTCTTTAAATGTTTACAATAAAAATCGAAATTAAGTTTTTGCAAGTCTGACATCGAGAGAAACCTTTTTAATCGCTGTACGTATTACAAGCACTGCTGTATTCAAGATGTTTATATACGTAACGTGTGTGTAAATTGATGTTTTCCGACAATATCATTTTGACATAGCATTTTAGTTACCACGGCAACAAATGTTGTCCATAGTGTGCGAAGTATTTTGTCCAGTTGCCTCAATACCAAGGCATACATGTATGTATGAGAATGGTTGTGCAAGGCATACGTTAAATAACACTGCGCGCTAAACGAAATCGGCTGCTCATTAGCGAAATAATAATAATCGTCTTGAGCCATTACTTGGCCCGTAGGCGCTTACTTCTACGAATAAACAATGGTGAACACTTTTGAATTTGGATTATTTGGTGTCCAGCTGCCTTAAGTTCATCAATTGAGAGACCACTCCACTTGGTCAGGTTGTTCACCCATCTGGCATTAGGTCGTCCACGGCCTCTTCGTGCATGAGCCGGAAACCCTGTAATCACTGCAGCCGTCAGGCCACCACATCGTACTGCATGACCACACCAGTTTGCCTTACGTGCAAATACCGTGTCAGACGAAAATGTCCAGCAACCTCCAATGCGTCTTTCCAGTTCCTCATTAGTCACCATATCCTGCCATGAAAGACCAAGAAGGTGCCTCCAAATTTCACGACCGAAAGCGTCCAGGCTTTGGCCTCTGCTGACTTTACTGTCCATGTGCTGCAGCCATACGTGAGGCGTGAGGCCACCAGAGCCTTGACAAGATGGAGCTTTGTGGTTGCGCTGATGCGAATAGATTTGAGGTATGTGCAACGGTTGAGCGTGTTTTTGGCTAGTGCAATACGGGAACGAATTTCCCTGGCGTCATCGAAGTTGTGTGTGATGGTAGTGCCAAGGTACTTAAAGTGGGAGACGCGGTTAAGTTGTTTACCCTGAAAGGTGATCGTAGCATCATCCATAGTGGATTGAATGACCACATACTCTGTTTTATTTTGGTGTATGTATAGTCCGTAGCGTTCAGCGACATCACCGAAGGTGGTCAGCATTGCTTGTGCGTCCTCTGTCGTGAGTGCCAACAGGACCAGATCGTCAGCGTATCTTTGCTCTGCACAAGGTATACCCTCAACATCCGGAGGAGTTAGGTGTGCTGTTTCGACTGTCCATTCACGCATGAGATGTTCGGTGTAAAGATTAAATAGTGCCGGCGAAAGTGGACATCCTTGCCTTACTCCAACAGGGGTGTTGAATGGGGGGGGGGGGGGGGGGTGGTCTTCATTCCTTTTTAAAGAATGGTACCATGGGACTTGCTGTAAAGATCTTCAATCAGTATTACTATGTCTTCCTGCAGAATACTGATACGCTTGCCATGTAGTACACTGTCGAAGGCCTTCTTAAAGTCTACAAACAAAAGGTGCAATGGACGTTTGACTGCTAAATAGGCCTGGCAGATACCTTTGACACGGTATATCGCATCCACAGTTGACTTTCCGCGGATGAAGCCACACTGAGAGTCTGATATCTGAGTTTTGGCGATGGGTTGGAGTCTTTGCTGGATTACATTCAACACGATCTTACTGGCATGGCTCATCAAAGCCAGAGTGCGGTAGTTTCCACATTCAGCACGATCATTCTTCTTGTAGAGTGTAACGTAGGTGGACTCTGTAAACGTGAGAGGCCAGCTACCAGTCTGCCATATCCTCCGTACTGCATGTTGAAGGGCAGCTAGGATAGTCCCGTCTTTGGCTACTGCCTTGATAAACTCTCCACGGACACAGTCGGGTCCTGCCGCCTTGTTGTTTTTAAGTGAATTGATAGCCTTTGTGATTTCAATGTTCGTGGGGAGATCCGGATGACATTCATGGAGAGTAACAATAGGTCGGATTTCATTGGCATGAAAAAGAGTCTGTGCATAGCGTTCCCATCTTTTCACCTCTTCCTCCACAGTGGCAAGAGTGTTGCCAGTCTCATCCTTGATATTGACCATGGGTACAATGCGTTTACCGATTAGCTGGTTCGCGGCTTTGAAAAGGGTACGTGAGTCGTTGGTGTTGAAAGCAGTGTTCATTACATCAGTCTGGTCTTTGAGACATTGGTCCAGATCTGCAGTACAACCTCTCTTCACTGCATTAGCAAGGCGTTGATGGTCAGGTGCACCCCTTGCTCTATGCTTCTTACGAATAAGGTCCAGTGTTTGTGAAGAGAGGTATGGTTTATTCTTACCATTCACTTCCTTTCCACACACTTCAACTGATACATCATGAAATAGATTGATGATAAATTAAAAGGAATACATCTGCAGGAATACGGACGTGCCTTCGATTTCGAGCTAAAATGAAATGCAATTAGGCTAAATTCACGCACATTCGGGAAATCGTGTGCTGATTTGTTTACGACTGAATGTACCTTTATGGAAATAGAATCATCATTTGTTAAATAAAAACAGGGATTTTAAACGTTCATTCTATTTCGCACGAAAACGAATGCTTCTTTTACTAATAAATGTACACTTTTTTCAAAATTGTCCGGGAAAACCTATATTATAGTTTTTCTTGCTCTAATTCATCAGAAATGCATTTGATTTCATTGGTGGAAGTACTGATTTTGATCAGGACGCAATTTCTCTGGTTCTTATTAATTTGCACGTTATTAAATTTCATTTAATATGCATCCACATTTTGTTCGCTGAGACATCCAGATACAATTTGCGTCAATCAAATACAAATCATTGAATCTTCATTCAATCTAGCAGAAGCTCGGGGCTTGGGCGAATTTGAATTATTTTCACTGGTATTTCAAAATTGAATGCGCGTAGTTCTAAATTTTAGTGCGAAATTTTCCAGACTGCGTGCGCGAAAAACCTAATTGAATGCTCTCTTTGAATAAAAAAAGTTTAATCCCAAACTGCATTTAAATTTGCGCTAAACCGAATGCACCTGAAATGAACTTGGAAGGTAGGCCTACGTTGTTAAAACCGAACACTGCAAAAAAATGCGATGTTAAAATCTACACCACCGGTGTAAAATTTGATTCTTCGTTGGTATACCTATAGTGGGCAAGGATTTGGGTGTTAAGTAACACCAATTTGGGAATACACCAAGAAGAGTGTTAAACCACAGACCGTCTGTAATGTCTCTCAAGCGACTGTTCAAGCGGGAGCGCGAACATGTGACCGACATCCCATAAATTCTCGAGATCAGCCAAAGGGATTGGAAACCTAAGCATCACGGATTGATCATGCGCAGTTTATCAAGTTTAACACCAGGCAAAGTCTACACCACTTTTCTGCACCGGTGTTCGTTTGACACAAATGTAACACCCAAAGAATTAAAAAAAATGTATTAATGTATACAGCCCCTGTTACATTATTCATCCATGCGTTGTTGTGCTGCGAATGTATGTTTGTGTTGGCGCGCGTGCGTTGTATGTGGAGCGCGTGCGCGTGGTTACAGACCGGTGCGCGCGAACCTGATTGGCTCGCATTGTTAGCTAGTCAACGCAACACGCACACTGTGTCAGACGATCATTAGCATTTTGCTACCTCTTACGTAGCAAAATTCCGGGTCAGCAAAGGCCTCACAGCTACATGTAGCGCTTCTCGTCCCGTCCTCGTCGCATGGTGGTGCTCTCGTTCTCAGTCTGGCGCGCGACTCACCAATCTGTGAGGCCGAGCGCTGCTCGTCCCGTCCTCGTCGCATGGTGGCGCTCTCGTTCTGAGGCCTTAAAGGCTAGTCGCCACACGACAACTACCACATCGTGAACATTATAAACGTTCCTTGCAAAATTTCCAAGACTTGTTATATTTAGTACTGTCCTCACTGGCTATATTCAGCCATTCCGGTAAGGTCTCTGGTACAAACTCCAGAATCTTTCTTTCCTCAGAGATTTAGAGGAAGAAAAGCCTCACTCCAACAAACAAAATGCAACAATTATCAAACCTGGCATCAATTCTTCGGAAACCAAAACATCAGCAAGTGTCTTGAAATATGTTTACCCATATCTAACAGACTATGAAGTTAAATAGTTTATACCGCCATTCTGGCCTCACAGCGACGGAGCCCTTCACACGCTGCAGGGGTGTCATGTGTTTTCGATGAGCAGGAAATGGCCAGTTAGAAGACGGCTTCGGCATAATTTGGTTTCTTATAACTGATTTATCTCTTATTATAAAGTATGAATAAGTAATTAATTTTAGGGATTATGACCCAGGGACCGCCGGGGTGAATACATTTGATACAAATGTGGACAAATGTCCATGAGTTTGGGAAATCTGGATGCAGTGAAAAGCAACTTGGCTCCACCGAGATTCGAACCGCGGACCTTCTGCTTAACGTGCAGACGCCCTACCAATTGAGCTATAAAGCCAACTGGTGGTCTCGAATCACGGTAGTGCACCCCACCCTCTGGGAGGGATGGATATCTCACTGAAGGGTTTGTATAGGACTTGCTATACTCGCATGATAGCCAACCCCATGCCCAATCAGTGAGGAACAACTGCACCACTAATTTAATTTGTACATTGAAAAACTGCTTTAATATTTGATAAGCCCTATCGGTTTTAGTTGATATTTAAAGGCCGATATGATCTATATCGGCAAAATGCTGATATTAACGGAGCTTATTGTCCACTCAGTGTTAGACTCTGATGTGTACTCACCAGTATGTTCCTGCTCTGATGTGCTTGTATCCGTTATAGATCCTGACTGGTGGCTAGATTCTCCATCATACGGGTTTTGGTAGTCGTTCTTCTCCAAGGTTTCCATAAGGACTTGCCATGTAGCTTCATCTCCCATCTTCTCTCGCCAAGTACAGAGCGCCCGATACCTCTGCTCCACTGGCTGCTGTGGATAACTCTCCTCAATGTCCCCAATTAGAACGCTGACTGGCTGCTGCCCAGAGTAGTTGGACATAAGGTCTCTTAAGACACACCTCCATTTCTTTGCATGCATGCAGTCGGCGAACCTCTTCAAGACAGCTGGGCTCAAACGCTGGTCTTCTGTTTCACCTGGTATGGGATAATATGTATACGGAAAGCACCATCAGAAAGACAACTGATTTTGAAGGGTACTAATATTCTAGACTATATTTGCCAGCCGTATCAGGATAAAATTAGTGCTTAAGGGGTGCCCTGTCATACATGTACATTCCGGTTGGACCAAGTGTGTCCTGGAGTAGTCCTGTTAGGGTCGACCACAGTTTTGGGCTTTTAATTGGCTCCAAACCGGGATGAATTTCTTATCTCACAATCCCACCAAAGAAAGCTGGGAAGAGAGCAGCTGGAAAGCATAAGGGCAAGTCCAATGCCCCAAGAAACGGCAGTGTCCTGGCTTCGATAGGATTATGCAAGGAGTCACTATAGGCGCCCCCAATAAGCCACTATGGTCTCAGATCGTGCACCAAATGACTTTAAAGAGGAAGAATCCCCCTTGACGAAAATCCAGCAGTTAGGCTTTTTTCGATAGTCCAAACATCCCTCTTGCCGACGTGGATTTGTATAATTTTTTTATTGTCGGTGTTTAGTGGATTAATTGCAAGCAAAAGTGTGATCTTCGAAAATGAGATTTTCGCGATTTCTGAAACGCTCATTAGGTATTCATGATATGCGCGTGACCCCGTGACGCAATCCTGAGAAAGAGAAGTCAACACGATTGTTAGCTCCGTATGTTTACACACAAAAAACTTGGAAAACCGTCTCTGCAGCCCAGTAGCTGCGTGGTTGTATGTTTTACCAGACACTATGAACAAAAAGAGCAGAAATATTTTCTTTTCTATTACCAAGAGAGAGAAAAATGAGTCGTTCATTCTATAACTTGTACGGCCGATGTTCAAACACGTGGGAACTACGCCCGCAGGGGACCGTACCACGCTGTACACAGACCGCTGTGAATGCCGTTCGTTCCGTGACAAAACCACCCGGGCGGTCGGGTTGGCGTACGGGTTCTTTCCTCGCCTTTCACCTCTGGCGTCCCGGGTTCGAATCCGGGGCGTGTATGTGGATTGGGTTTGCAGTCCCTACTTGACCGCGTGGGTTTTCCCCTGGGGCATTTCTCTGGGGGTTTTCCTCCCACTTCTAAAACTGCAACTCCTTCTTCGTCATCTCAAGTTGATAATATAGTATAGTTAAAGCTAAAACCGTATAGTTGATGGCATAAAGGGCCTTAGTTGCCGAAGATGCTATAAAATATACAACAAAACCACCCGTCGCAATGCACCAGTATTTACTTCAAAAGAGCTTCATTGTGAGCCACAATTTCATTGTTTTTTCACAAAACAGGTAATAGTAGATTGTTGTCATATTACATGAAGTGTTTTTCACGTTTGTATTTTGAATTACAAGGACAAAACAGGCATGATAAACATTCATTTCGTTTATTTTCCATTCAATACTGCACAGGCCGTTTGTATGTTTCTCAGGATGACGTCAAAACCCTGTTGATAAACAAACCAAGTGACCTCGAGCGTTTCAGAATTTCGGGTGGAGAGGGTCGGAACTGCTTTACGTTTTAAGCAAAAGCCTGTCGATTTTTTTGTGAAAAAACAAGTTGTGATGGTGTTGTAGACACATACACCTCCATGATAAACAGAAACAAAAACATGTGGAAGGGGGATTCTAGCTGTTTAATCTTTTTACGTAATCAGGGTGCATGTGATGACGTCATTGAAATTGGCATAGTTAAAACGTCCACACATGTAGGAACATTTCTTCACGTAGAATTTTGGTTAAATTTTCAACCACATTGTCTCTATTTGCATACAAATCACTAAAATTGACACATTTTGTAATAAATTATGGTTTCAACTGTTGAATGTATGAGTGTACTATGGCTGCGAACATGACGGACGTGTGCGACACTGGCTCTCCAATTGTTTTGCGAAAAATCGACCCCAGGCTGAAGAAAATCATCCTAAAACTAAATGATCGTCCATCCGTTCCCATCAAGACAATTATGACCAGTGAATTTGCCCTGGACGAACTTTTACAAGCCAGGACATTTATTTTGGAGTGTGCTAAGGAGAAGCTACTGAAGGTTCAAGATGGCGGCGAAACACCAACGGAGTCATCAAATGAAAAGATAAGTACCCTTTCATCTTGTAACCTTAAAGCTCGCAGATCTATGGATACTGCAGCTGATGATATTAGGGAACTATGCCTTGATGTGTTTGGTCACAGGAAACATTTTCCTAGGTGCTGCCTTAGTTCGACCAGCGCACCCAAGGCCAAACAATCTGTCCCTCAGCCCGATCGCGTGGACGCCATGACAGCCCAGCCGTCACAGCCGGCCACCCTAGCTAGATGCCGTTTTGGAGGCTGTCAATAGGCTACACAACGATCTCAACACGCTCGATGGTACATTTTCTGATCAATTTTTAGCAATGTCTAATCATATTTCTCATTCTTTTTCGTTTGTGAAGGAGAAGATCGACATGTTGGAGAAGGAACGCGAAGACCTCCATTGCACTATTGATATGCTAAAGGCCATTCTACCGGAGACGATGCCCGGAGTGAGGTGTATTCGTGCCCACCGAGCCGGAAACTTGCTAAGCCCCGCGCGCACAAATGCCCGAATTCTTAACCAGTGGCCACAAGCAACCGCTTTTCGGCACTGGATACACAGGACGTGGTTGAAGACAATAAAAACGCAAGTGATTCGATTGTTGAAGCAGAGGAATTGATCGACATGTATTTCGACATCCTGAACGCTAAAAGTCCCGGAAAATACGTATACTCGAGTCCGAAACAAACAACGAACACATCGGCATCCAAGGAGAAATCGGGCGCAGCGAAAAGTAAGGTGTCCAATGAAGAACAGCTGAAGAAGTACCGCGAGAGACACAAGGAACAGTATCGCAAAACATACATCCCATATCACGGGATGAGAGTCCCTCACCCCGCACTCCGAACCAGGAATGGATACAGTATCTCCAGGAGGTCAGACAACTTCTAAATCCACAAAGCAGGCGTCAAATGTAAGCCTAAAAGATGGTATACATAGTCATAGCGATGGGGATTTTTCTTATGCTCACCTTTAATAAAGAAACACACCGGCTTTGTTGGGCAATTTTGGGCTCGAAATAGACCCATACATTATTCTGAAGCGCCTTCGAGAGTAAATTAAATATATCCTGATAAGCCGCCGTCAAATTTGGCCGTTTTTAAGCACTTTTGAAAAATTCAAGGTCACGTGACTTTTCGGAACCAAATTCTGGTTCCGAAAAGTCACGCAGTCTTGTGAGTTTGTTTACTGCAGAACTGCACCGAATTCAACTCTGATTTCCTCCCAATATTTATAAGTAATTGACAAAAGAGAGACTATTTACACAGGTATGAAACAAAGTTAAACATAAGTATGAAAATTCGAACATAATTGTTTTGTTTCGAGAGTCCGGAGAACGGGAGCGAGCGCGTGCTACGGCAGGCTACCGTGGAGTGTAGGATATTTGCCCCGCGCAGCACGGCGAGTAGCCCGAGTGCACACACACACGGGCGTGTTGCTCCGGTGTACGTTCGTGAAGAAAAAACATGATGCCAACTCCTCAAAAGAAAACGGAAATTCCAGTGAAATCGTGAGCAGAAAGTTGGAGATATCCTAAGCAGGAGAAGAGCGAATCGTTTGTGACAAAGTCGTGAGGCTCGCGCGTAGTTGCAACGGCTGGTAAAGCGTATAACCCGTCTTTTGACCGTTTTGGTTAATTTTGCACTTCTTTAGTAAATTACGGGATATTTTGATGATCTTTTTTCACAACGACCATCAACAAAGTATTGTCAATGCTGCTACATCACTAAATCTTGTAAACAATAGGCCGGTGTGTACATTTAACGTAAGAAGTATCATCAACAAATTTGACCAATTTAAGATACTGTTCTCAAGTAAACCATTTGATGTTATATGTCTAGATGAAACTTTCTGTGACGGCACGATTTCTGACGGCGAGATCGCACTGCCTAAGTATTCTATTGTTAGAAAAGACAGAAATCGCCACGGTGGCGGGGTAGCCATGTATATTAGAGACACGTTAAATTTTACTCGCCGATGTGATCTTGAACATGATGATGTCGAATGTATTTGGGTCGAAATTAGGTGTAAGCAAAGACAGCCAGTACCTATGAGTTCTGTTTATAGACCACCATCGAGTACTGTCGAGTTTTTAAATAACCTAACCGATATTACTGAAAAGGCGTCCTGTGAATTTAAAGAAATTATTGTACTTGGTGACTTTAACAGTGATGCAGCTGATGTAAATGCACCCAATCCTATACTCTCTTGCATGAATCTCTTCCAAATGGAGCAGTTAATACAAGAACCAACTCGAGTCACGCAGTTCACCCAAACAACTATTGATCTGATTTTGAGTACGCATCCCGATCTGTTAGCGCATGCGGAGTGTTGCAAACCCTCATAAGTGATCATTTTCTTATTTACGGCATACATAATTGGAAAACGCCTCGCAAAGGGTGTCGTTTAATTAATTTTCGACGCCTGAAGGATATTGATACCGAAACGTTTCCAAATGACCTCCGCAATGCTCCATGGGAGTATGTTATTAACTGTCAACATGTTGACGAAGCGTGGTTTATCTGGCACTCGATTTTTATGGCTGTTATTAACCACCATGCTCCAATCAAGTCCAAGCGTGCTCGAAGCGGCACTATACCATGGCTTGATGGAGAATTGCTCCAACTAATGCGCCAACGAGATCGTGCACATAATGTAGCTAAAAAGTCGTACAAAAAGTTAAGAAATTATGTTACTAACAAAGATAGACAAAACAAAAGCGAATATTTCACTTCGGCAATTGAGGAAAATAAGGATCACTCATCACTCTTGTGGAAGAAACTTAGAAAAGTCCTTCCCAATAAACAAAGTAACATGTGTCCCGAGTTCAATCATCTCCTCAAACGGAGAATATGTTGATGACCCTACCGACATCGCAATTTTTTTTAATGAATATTGTTCAACAATTGGTGTACGTATGGCCGCTGAGAATCACACAAGTTCAAATGAGGCCGATCTTGATTCTCACGACCATTCTCTTGTTTCTTCACCAGATTACGAACATTGTTCTCTCCCTAGTATCTCAGAAGAGTTTGTCAAAAAGCAAATTGCATCTTTGTCGGTTGGGAAAGCAACAAGCCCAGATGGTATTAGCGTTAATATGATTAAAATGGCTGCACCTTTTATTACTAAGTCTTTAACGCATATATTTAACCTCTCCATAATAAATGAACAGTATCCCAAGGCATGGAAACATGCTTTAAAGACACCTATTCGTAAAGGAGGCGATAAGTGCAACGCATGTAATTACCGACCTATATCAATCTTGCCGATTATCTTTAAAATCCTAGAAAGATGGATAGACTCGAACATGTACTCGTACCTTGATGAAAATAATTTCATTCCCGTTTGTCAATCTGGATTTCGGCCTTTGCACTCAACAGAAAGTACACTAAACGATTTAACAAACGAGTGTCTTCAATCTATGGATCACGGGAGAATGACCGGAACAGTTTTCCTAGATTTCAGTAAGGCATTTGACTGCGGGCCATACAATTATTTTAGAAAAATTAGAAAAGCTGAACATGTCCATTTCGGTAATAAACTGGTTTAAGTCCTATCTCAGTGATCGCAGTCAAACCGTTAATATTAGTAAACATATATCAAAATCCTTGCCTATAAGTGTCGGTGTACCACAAGGATCAATTCTGGGCCCATTATTGTTTCTTATACAGTATATACATACGACCTGCCTCTTTATGTATCCGATAAGTTATATATGTATGCCGATGACTCTACACTAACTTGCAGTTCCGAAAGCATTGTCGAAATTGAAACTAACCTTAACAAGTCATTAGACATGATTCATCTGTGGTCCGTTAATAATACAATTTAAATTAATGCCAGTAAAACTAAATGTATGCTAATTGGCTCAAAGAAAAAGATGAGCGCGCATGAGCTCAGAGTACAGACTAATAATGATCAAGTGCATAACGGTAAATCGTTTAAATGCTTGGGTGTTATTATTGACGAAACCTTAAGTTGGAACCAACATGTCGAATATGTAAAGAAGACAGTTTTCTCGAAATTACCTATGTTAAAAAGAATTCGCGACTGTGTAACTCAACAGCACATGAACACCCTTATGTTAAGCTTAGTCATGCCTAGTCTAGATTTTGGTTGCACAGTATGGGGTGACCGTTACGCATCTCATAACACTGTCTTGAACAAATGCCTCAAACGTGCAGCCAGAATAATACTGAAATGCGATTTCCTAACGCCATCAGCTGACATGTTTAAAAAGCTCGACTGGCTTGCCTATCCAGAGAAAGTTAAATACAAGAAAGCTGTATTTGTCTTTAAAAGCATCAATTCCTTGGCCCCGCAGTATATGGCAAGTCTATTTACACCTTACGTACAAACTCGAGAAACTCGTCAATCTGCCGAAAAGACACTGAAAATTCCCTTTGCACGAAAGGGGTCTTACGTCTCGAGTTTTGCTGTAACTGGCGCCGCAATTTGGAACAGCCTTAGTGCACACCTTAGAACTATGTATTCTTTGAGCTCATTCAAATCGGCACTTCGCCAAACATACACATAATATTCACTTGATCAACTTCAAGTGAGAAATGCTAATTTACGGAGTAAAAATAGTTTTCGCGGGTTTTTCGCTCTTCCCGAAATTAGCGTAAATTGTTAGTGTCACGTGCATGTATAATAATTACTTATGATGTTGTTCTTCCGTAACCATTAGTTTTTTAATGTTGTAGTTGTTGTACATGTACAAATGTATCTTATTCCAGTTTGTTAGTAATTATGAAGTTGTTCAATTTAGTGTATTTGTACTGTGTGTGTTTGCAGGGCCCCAATGGAAACCAGTTTTTGTAAACTGTTTGGGCACACCCTGGGTAAATAAATGGAATAAATAAAACAAATATCAATATAAATAAAAGATGCATTATCTACAAGATCAAACAAGGCACAGATAATTTAGTTGACACCTTCATATGGGTGAAGACATGTTATCAAATCCTTTGGAATGTTGGAAAGCTGTTAAAAGGAGCATGACCAGATCACATTTTCCCAGAGATGTTGAGATTTTGATACCATATCATGTGTCATATTCTCCTCATTAACATTCTGAAATTTCGAGCACTCATTCCGTATAGTTACAAGGAAATCGTAAACAAATCTACCGCAGTTTAGTGATTTAATTGATCGGTTACATAAAGCAGTGCAGTGATTACACCAACCTTTTTGCTTTTACATGTATATCCCAACTGGAGATTGCAAATTTCATGTTTTCTTCCCATGGATGGTATTTACATGTAGGGGAGGTATTTTATGTAATTGTTAGGTTAGAACGAAATCCACTTTTTGGAAAAAAAACATTCAAGATAGTGATATAGGTTATTTTTACCCGATGTTTGTTTTCCAGCATCTTGGAGCGCTGCTCGATGTGATTCTCTCTGTACACTCTCCAACATGTCTACAGTGAGGTGGCCCGAATGATGCGATACTTGGGCATAATCTTTAACAAAACAGTATAAAGTGGTAATAATCGTATTGAACAATTAATAGTTATACATCTGAATGAAAATAACAGCTGATATATAGCAAAACCGTCTATAATAAGACAACGTATGGTGCGGAAAAAGCCTAAAAAAGGGAAAAATTTGTGAAATTCACAAAATTAATCACAAATGTATTCGTTTTGGGGTTTTGTTCTTGCATGTAACAGCTGAAAAACGACACTACATGTACAATGTACCTTTGGACTGATATATAGTGATGTTGCATCCAGTTGGGTTAAGGATGGGAATGTTCCCTGCACCTGCTATTTGCTGTATTGAAGCCGACTGCTGCAGTGCAAGTGGAATGGGTGGAAACGGAACGATTCCTGAAATTTAAGCAAATTGTCAGGAAACAACAATTATGTCAATCAACCAGTTGTTAGATAAAAGTAGACACAAACCAGATAACATCCTATCTTCATTGTGGCGTCTTCCTCCAACCAGGGGCCAATTTCATGAAGCTGTTTAGGCCTAATCCAAAATGTGTTTGCATTATAAAAATGGGTTCCAGTCAACATTTTATTTGATGTGTATTACAATTGACTGGTGTTCTGCCATTCTCGTAAAAACACAAGTCGACATACAATTTCGACTATTAACCCATTTTTATAAACCAAGCAAATTTTGGATTAAGCAAATTTTTCTGCTAAACAGCTTTATGAAATTGGCCCCTTAATTATTGCTGGTCCTGGGGTCGATTTCACTAACGTTTACGATCCTTCGTAACTGAAGATGCAATAGGTTACCGCTCCGTAACTCGTAAACAATTTCAAGAAACTTGCGATGAGTGTACCAATGCATAATCTGCCATGGCAACGCACCGTATGATGAGGCAATGGGTCATCGTAGCTTACTTTTTTTACCAACGATGGTCGTGTTTTTTCCCCATTTTTGGAAGACGAGAAACAAACTCTGGCTCCCAAAAAAACTGGTTGCCACTTTTGATAGATTATATGCTAAGCGATATACATGTAAACAAGAGAACAATTTAAAATGTTGTCCACAGTATACGATTTTAGCAGGTGACAAAGTGTCGTTTCAAAACTGTTCAGTGTCAATGTTTTTGCTGCATGCAAAAACACGGAAGCTATGTTGCAGTTGGCCATCCATTGTCAATGTCGGCCACAACTTCGTGTACGTGTACCCGTAGAATAAACATTTGAATAATGCTACCCTGTTTGGTGAAATCGACCCATCGTCTGACTTAGACCCTTACAGAGTCTAAACATGCATGTTGTCTGGTCTCGGTTGTCTGATCACCTTACATACCGAGGTGGTTTCTTTTCTGCTTGTCTGAACTCTTTATGACCAGGGGCCAATTTCATGCCGCTGCCAAGCACACAAAATTTGCTTAGCACAGGATTTGTTTGCTTTATTTGGCCAAAATCGTAAGTGATGTGTATTGAATAGGTATTCTCCTACTCTTGCGAAGAACACAAGTTGGCGAATATTTTTGGCTTGTAATCCATTTTATAAGGCAAATCAATCCTGCGCTAAGCAAATTTTTGTGCTTAGCAGCGCCATGAAATTGGCCCGAGAGCTTGCTTTTTGTCCAATCCTGATTGTCTGATCTCCTAGAGCTCCTTACGGCCAGCGCTTGTTCATTACCTATTGTTTGTTTTTGGTTTGCTGATCTCACTACAACCACAGTGTAATGCTGTTAATGATTCCATTTCTTACCTGTTTGTTCCTGGTCGTCTGATCTCCTTATGGCCAAAGCTTGTTCCTCGCTCGTCTCATCCTGGTTGTCTGGTCTCCCTATTGCCAAAGCTTGTTCCTCGCTTGTCTCATCCTGGTTGTCTGGTCTCCTTATGGCCAAAGCTTGGTCCTCTCTCGTCTCATCCTGGTTGTCTGGTCTCCTTACACCCAAAGCTTGTTCCTCGCTTGTCTCATCCTGGTTGTCTGGTCTCCCTATGGCCAAAGCTTGTTCCTCGCTCGTCTCATCCTGGTTGTCTGGTCTCCCTATTGCCAAAGCTTGTTCCTCGCTTGTCTCATCCTGGTTGTCTGGTCTCCTTATGGCCAAAGCTCGTCCCTCGCTTGTCTCATCCTGGTTGTCTGGTCTCTTTATGGCCAAAGCTTGTCCCTCGCTCGTCTCATCCTGGTTGTCTGGTCTCCTTATGGCCAAAGCTTGTTCCTCGCTTGTCTCATCCTGGTTGTCTGGTCTCTTTATGGCCAAAGCTTGTCCCTCGCTCGTCTCATCCTGGTTGTCTGGCCTCCTTATGGCCAAAGCTTGTTCCTCGTTTGCCTCATCCTGGTTGTCTGGTCTCCTTACACCCAAAGCTTGTCCCTCGCTTTTCTCATCCTGGCTGTCTGGTCTCCTCGCACCTAAAGCTTGTTCCTTGCTCGTCTCATCCTGGTTGTCTGGTCTCCTTACACCCAAAGCTTGTTCCTCGCTCGTCTCATCCTGGTTGTCTGGTCTCCTTACACCCAAAGCTTGTTCCTCGCTTGTCTCTTCCTGGTGGTCTGGTCTCCTTATGGCCAAAGCTTGTCCATCGCTCGTCTCATCCTGGTTGTCTGGTCTCCTTACACCCAAAACTTGTTCCTCGCTTGTCTCATCCTGGTTGTCTGGTCTCCTTATGGCCAAAGCTTGTCCATCGCTCGTCTTATCCTGGTTGTCTGGTCTCCTTACACCCAAAGCTTGTTCCTCGCTTGTATCATCCTGGTTGTCTGGTCTTCTTACGGTCAAAGCTTGTCCCTCGCTCGTATCATCCTGGTTGTCTGGTCTCCTTACACCCAAAGCTTGATCCTCGCTTGTCTCATCCTGGTTGTCTGGTCTCCTTATGGCCAAAGCTTGTTCCTCGCTTGTCTCACCCTGGCTGTCTGGTCTCCTTATGGCCAAAGCTTGTTCCTCGCTTGTATCATCCTGGTTGTCTGGTCTTCTTACGGTCAAAGCTTGTCCCTCGCTCGTCTCATCCTGGTTGTCTGGTCTCCTTATGGCCAAAGCTTGTTCCTCGCTTGTCTCACCCTGGCTGTCTGGTCTCCTTATGGCCAAAGCTTGTTCCTCGCTTGTATCATCCTGGTTGTCTGGTCTTCTTACGGTCAAAGCTTGTCCCTCGCTCGTCTCATCCTGGTTGTCTGGTCTCCTTACACCCAAAGCTTGTCCCTCGCTCGTCTCATCCTGGCTGTCTGGTCTCCTTATGGCCAAAGCTTGTTCCTCGCTCGTCTTATCCGGACTTTCTGGTGTACTTACAGCCAGAGGTTCGTTTTTTGTTTTCTGTATTTTGGTATCTCCATCTCGTTGCTGGTTTTTCCCTTTGTTGTGGTTTGTATTTCCATAAGGTTCGTCCATGACAAGACCTCACCTGTAAGTATAATCAATCAGAAATACGCTTTCTAAACTATCAATCTTTCCCACAGATTTTTAAAAGTCGATTCAAAACATTGTTAACCATTTATGTTTTAATTTGAAAACACAGTCAGGTGCCACGGTAATACTTAAATCCATGAAATACAAACTAACTTTAAAGTCTTTCATGCAACTTAAGTTTTGATCTGTTAACAACGTCAACATACTTCAACAACTCTGTGCCATATTAAACGAGGAGGAAATAAGGTCCCGTCCGGGTCAGTATACATACTCTGTGGAATGGGTTCTCAGTCGGTCCCTGCTCGATTCCGTGGGTTCGTTCTAAAACTGATAATTTCGTCCTGTTCCTTCACACTTCTTGGCCGAGCTAAAGAACTAGCTCAGGGCAACGATATACGTCGTCAAATCATTCAGGGTCATACGAGATTGAGCCAATAAAGCTAGTACAAACGTCTCTGCAGAGCTATCAAATAAAAAAACTTTTCCTGTTAAACTTCACATCTCCCTCCAATAAACTGGGAGTTTTGCAATATACATGCATGTATACATAAGCACATTGTGGCTTGCATTATTACAAATAATATGCCTTACTTGTAGTTACATGTATAAATCATTTTGTGTTATTGCAAACAGTGTACTGGAGTGCAGTGGCAGCTGATAGGAATGTGGAATGATGTGAATAAAAGCCACGCAACGTCTGCCAATTGGGACTTTACAAGAGTACACTGCAGCTGCTTTTGTACAAATTAACTCGAGCGGCGCGGCAAGGTCGTCTATTCACAACTTGTTATGTAGAGCTCAACATCACGCGCGTTTTATAGGGCGCACCGCCGCCTAGGCTGTACTTTTGCCATTCCGAGAATGTTTTTTTGTATCTCAAACGTTGCATACAATTATAAATAGAACGTTTCGTTGACACTGATGAGTCATTCTCCGCTAAGTAGAGTGAAAAATGGCGAAATAAGAGTAACCCTCTCACAGAATGGACCTTCGGTAGTTAATAAAACTTTGATACCCATAAAAACATCTAATCTGCCAATTAAATACAATTCTATCTGACCAAGAGGGTCAACTTCTACATGTAGCTGCGTGCTATAATTGTGTATAGATACATGTAGTTTGGCTTTGCCCGCGGTTGACACAAATTCAATCATACCCGTTATTTACAAAATAAATCCCAAACATCGCCCATGAAGAGTTTTTGGCCAGCATTTGTGTGTACCCCATAGGTACATCTATATTAACAATCGTCATTGTTTTCAACCACGTATTCTTCGTGCGGTTCCGCGCTCCATTTGCAAAAAAAACAAAAGGGTCAGCCTACCTGTACCTCTGGTGTGAATGTGTTGAGCAAAACACTTCTATTTTTCCCCGTAGCGGCCCGTGAATCGGCACGCCATTTCGTCAACGACTTCTGTCGTAGGCGCGGCTCCAATATTAGACTTTTGTCAAGGCTTCGTGAATTTAGGCGATTTGGTGACTTGAGCAGAGTCTACACGCGCAGAGTGGGTTATTGACAGAAAGCCTGACGTTCGCCCAGCCTTAATACTCCGCTCAAGACGCCCGATTATCACATATTTTACTAAACAATATAACCCCAAAGCCATAAAGCCTTGACAAAGGGCTACTGCAATATATGCACACACCCCGAATTTTTCTGGCCTCTTTATGCAGTGCATATACGTACTTTCCAAATCGCAAGAACGTTTTAGATTTCGCCAAACGTCACTGCGTGATCAACAAGCATGGACCAATCAAGAGAGGGTATGTTCCACGTGACAGCTACGTGTGCGTGATCGGGCGTGGGTAAAGTATTCGTTATTGCCGAATCATTCAATCCCCGCACCCTGGTTTTTATTCTGTCAACTAACCTTTTGCCCGCAATCTTTTATTGTAGCGTTTAAAGCAGGCCTCCCACTGTGCGATTTTTGCCACGATTTCCTACGAATTGGTACGATTATCGGAGACTGCCTATAGACTCTACACACAATCGTACCCAATCGTAGGAAATTCGTAGGAAAATCGCACAGTGGGAGGCCCGCTTAACACATTTCACACCGCTCGTACACACGACCTCTTTGCAAACAAACTCTCAATTGATTTCCTAGCATTTTGACATAGCCACACACATTTAGCGCAAGCAAGTTGCGTTTACATTTGCATAAATCCAAGAGTCCCGCCACATTTGCGTAAATCCTAGAGTCGAGTCCCGCCTTCGCGCTACTATGGCGCTTGCGTATATGAATCAGTCAATCCCTCGACTTGAAATCAATTCGGTGTACGGTTGTGTTTTGTCCTTCTAAGTTCCGCCATTTTACCGCGCACGGTCGATAGCCGTTTCTATGTGCAGTATATATTTTGGTTTCGACCTGTATACCGACTTGAGAAACCCGATTGCACGACAATATTCACGATTCAAAGCGTGTTTACGCTGTTGCCATAGCACGAACCAATCACGGTAATCCACGCACCGCACTCTATCCAGTGTGGTAGCGTCCATTTCTACCAAGGGGGTGTTGAAATGAATGTGCAGTAAGAACATTTTCCAATAGATTCGTATCTTTATTCAGATGAACTGCGTTGAAGTTTTAGCTAAATGTAGTAGGTCTTCTTTGAATCACGAGCATTTTATACTGCGTACATTAAAGTACAATAAAATAACATACATGTATTAAAAAAATCTCCCCCGTAACAATTGAGAGAGAATTGTCGGCTACGATTCATTTAAGAAATATTATTTAGTCAAAATAACGTTAATTAGTCAAATGAGACATCGTTTTGACTACGAAAGGTCAAAATGATGACCAATTAACGCTGTTTTGACTATTTTATATTTACAGTCATGTTTCCGACTTGACATTAAGTCTAGTTAAACACCGGCAGACTACCTGGCAAATCCGGCTGTTTCCAGGTGGTGCACGCTGGTACATGTTAGCCGGCGCAAAAGTCCGTGCGGTACATGGAATACCTCGCACATTACTCTATGTATTTTTAAGCTGGACAATCCGAACTACAAGTTGATTGAACATGTTGAAATTTACATGATATACTCGCCATGAAATTTTGTCAAAATAACGAAATAGAACACTGTTGCACTTGCGTTTTGAAAAAACTGTAACAGTGCTTATTACCCGGCATTTTGTCAGTAAAACTGACCAATTTCTGACGATGTCATGTCGAATAAACACTCAGTCAACGGCGGTATTAATTTAAATTATCTGATTTTGGCAAGATTTACCGGCTGCATATCATCTTATTTCAAGTCAGGTTCGCTTCTGATCAATCGGCAACTTCAAACCAGTCAAGTGACCATAAACCGTTACTCCACTTTCCTGAAGTTATCACTGCATTGTAGTTTGGAAACGTTCTAGCTTTCAAAGTTGACATCGATTTCAATTCAAGAAACTTGAATATTTCGATATTTTTACGAAATTTCATGGCGAGTATGTTTCAACATGTAATTTTTGATGGTCCAGCTTAAAAATACATAGAGTAATGTTTGAGGAATTCCAGGTACCGCACAGACTTTCGCGCCGGCAATATGTACCGCGGCGTGCACCACCTGATTTGCTAGGTAGTCTAGTGCTTGGCCACATATTTCTGTTATAGCGAGCGCCATAGCACGATGGCGGAACTCTTGAATTGAATTGAATTAAACTAACTGTCCGTTGACTAGCGGTGATAATCAGTCCAACCTCACATTCCAAACTCCAAATTCCAAACTCCATCAATTCCAAATAAACTAGGATTTCCCAGTTCTCGTAGCACTTAATAATATCTAGCAAATTCCATAAAACGACACTTTAATTTCGTCCCCTTAGAGCATTGAGTGCTTTTTAGTGGGGCGCCCAGGGGCATGTTTTTAGTGGTGGTCACTAAAAACGCCTTTATTGAGGGTAGTACATTCATCTGATTTTTTTTCGTAGAGAGGTGGGAGGGGAAGGGGAAACTGTTTTGTGGGGACAGGGAAGGAAACGACGTGCACCCCCACCACAGGCCCCGGCCGTGCACATGGCTACACCACTGAGCAGCGGCCTTTTCATCTTGCGGAGTAATTATATAAAATACAGGGCCACTTGGAAGTTGATCCCCAGTTTACTTTTAAAAACATATAATCAGCCAATAGACAGCCTATGTGTGACGTCGGTTGCCATGACATTTGGCTCTAAACTATCATTACCGTCGGAAAAGCACCATTGCAGAGCACGGGAACACGGTTCAGTGATTTTTAGTTTAGAGCCAATTGCCTATAGGCAACCAACACAAGATTACGTATTCACTTCGGCAGCCTATTAAATAAAATTCTAACTGACCTAGGGGGTCAACTTCCAAGTGCGTGCTATAATTTTGTATTTTTATAATGTAGATGTAGTTTAGCTTTGCCCAAGGTTGACACAAATCCGATCATACCTATTAAATGTAGCCTATTTACACAAGTAAAATTGCCAATTCACCCATGAAACTGAAAGTTTTTGTCCAGCATTTGTGTGTACCCGTACCCCATGTGGGTACATCTAAACTTATTAAAGGCAGATACTCGTCAATGCGCGTGTGAGGTCAAATTCGTGCCACGAAATACGCAGCTCCATAGCTATAGGTGCGTTCAGACGATCGTTGTTTGCTGCATATGAAGGATTACTTGTGTACTTTGAAAACTTCTTCACATAAACTTACAGAAAGAGGGCGCTGTTTGGGGCATGTCACTTTAGGAACACACATCAGAAAAGCAAAGAAAAAACATAAGACTTCAAACTGGAATTGTAGAAAAATGCTGCTGTTTTCAGCCTTCGTTTTTATTTCATGGTTTGCAACAGGCAACACGTAAAATAAACCAAAACCGTCATGGGTTACAAAAGTTTCAACAAGTTGAAGAAAATTGTGGAAACTTTTGTGCACAGTTGAATGAGATTTTCCTGTGTTTTCCTAATGTGACATCACTTTGCTCATGTGCATAAGTAAAATTCCATTAGCAAAAACAATCAAAAACCTTGATTTTAACCCCCAAAACAACTTCCAAGTAGGGTTTTTACGACTGTAAATTAATGGAATAGTTCCATAGCACATGTTTCATTGATAAAAACACCATTTAAGAGAAATTATACGAGTAGCGCGCTACTTACGAGCGCGCACCGTTGGTATATGGGCCGTGTGCATGCTTGCGCGTCGTTGATTCAGCACCGTGTGCATGGACACGCGTCGTTGTTTGTGGGACTGTCGTTGTTAATTTTACTTTCGAAGCTAGTGCCCGTCTGAACATGGCTTATGATAGCAAAGTCATAGAGCTACGTATTTGTGGCAAGAATTTGGCCTCACGCGCGCATTGCCGAGCGAGCCTCTACTTTTAACTCAGTGGCGGTCCCAGCCTCATTAAAACAGGAAAACAATGAATTTGGCAAAGCGTGACTACTACAATAATCTGATCCGGAATGTGGCAATGATTCCAAGCGTCTGTTCCATGTTGCCAACAAACTCTTAAATCGAAAGCAATCCTCTTCATTACCCACTCACCGCTGTTGTTTATCCCTTGCCGAGCAATTCAGCCGTTTCTTCATCAACAAAATTTCAATCATCCGTAAAAACCTGCTTCCGGACTTTTCGCCTATTCCCTGCCGAACATCATCTGCTCTCCATTCTCTGGGTCCCACAACAGAATTAGAGATCATGTCACTAATTCACAGCTCACCTTGCAAATCCTGCAAACTCGACCCCGTCCCAACAAAGCTCATCAAGGACAATGCTTCTACAATGGCACCGATTATCTCCAACATTTTTAACATGAGCCTGGAATGCGGAGAGGTTCCCAAAGCACTCAAAATGGCCCATGTACACCCTTTGCTAAAGAATCGTACCTTGGATGAAAACTCACTATATACAAAGTTACCGGCCAGTCTCCAACTTACAATACCTGTCAAAGCTGCTTGAGGGCTATCTGAACATCTCCAAGACAACAATCTCCTGGACTATAGACAGTCTGCATATCGCAAGAACCATAGTGTAGAGACATTACTTTTAAACCTGTCCAATGATATTTTGTGTGGCATGAATGATGGCAAGATTACAGCTCTTGTTTTATTGGACCTGTCCGCTGCATTTGATACAGTGGACCACTGTATTCTTGTCAACATTCTATCCTCATTTGGTGTCAAAGGGACAGCCCTAAATCGGTTCACTTCATATTTACATAATCGCCAGCAGTCAGTGTGTATTGGTCAGGCCAAATCAGAACCTGTACCTGTAGAATGTGGTGTTCCACAAGGTTCTGTTGGAGGACCACTTCTCTTTTCAATTTATCTGAGTAGACTTGGTCATGTAATCAGTGGTCACAATGTCAATTATCATTGCTTTGCTGATGATATCCAACTATATGTAACATTCAGTCCAAATCAAGATGATGCAATTCGTAATTTAAAGATACTGGAAGAATGCATTGAAGATGTCAGAAACTGGATGGTGGTAAATTCTTTGCAACTAAATAATGGTAAATCTGAGTTTATTCTGTGTGGTTCTAGAGCACAATTAGCTAAGATCGACATTTCTAGTATCCATGTCGGAAATTCAGTCATCACTGCTAAGGCATCCTGTAGAAATCTAGGAGTGATGATTAACTCTCACTTTTCAATGTCGGATCAAATTTATAATGTATGTAAGTCAGTTCGCTTCCAGCTCCGTAATCTTGGTTTAATTCGTAAGTACTTAACGCGATCGGCCACAGAAAAACTGGTTCATGCACTTATATCATCTCGTCTGGATTTTTGTAACTCCTTTTGTACCGTTTACCGTCATCTCAAATTGCACGTCTTCAGAAACTCCAAAACTGTGCAGCTCGTGTTGTAACTCGTTGTACACGTACTCTCTTAATTCCTAAGATTGAAAATTCCGATCTTTGAATAGATTGAATTTATTTTCAATCTAATGGATTGGTGTTAGATTGAAAAAGCACCTTGAAGTAAGTTATTGCAGAATCCACGAGTCAAACTTCATAAAGATTGGGAGTTGTTTTGATTGGATTGAAACCAGTATCCAATCGAAATGCCGTATCACACCACGTGCACGCTGTGCTATGTGACGTATCGCGCGTACCCACGCTAAACCTTATACGCCAGTCAGTACAGATATAGATACATGTAGATCTAGAGCGCGTGGTCAAACTCAAACTCAAATCTTTATACGTTTGTCGGTTTTCTTCGGATCATGATGGATGAAGAAGCACTTTCACTCCGTAATTACCTAGAAAACCTGGGTTTTGAAGACGCAAGCATAACTCTGCTAGAAGGTGAGTATTTTTCTCTTGTTCATTTGCTTCCGATGTTGTCGGATTGGTTGATTCATGGTTGCAGGTCAACTCGACCGTTTGCCAACTCGACTCCTACCAACTCGACCGTCGTACCAACTCGACCGTCATACCAACTGTTATTTCCGCGTGTGATTGAGGATTATGTTTGAACCCAACTAGTGTGATTTTCGCGTGCCACCCACCGCGCGGACACGCAATGGTTTCGGGCAGCCGCCGGCCTGGAAAACGGTTTCGGGCAGCCGCCGCCCTGGAAAACGGTCGAGTTGACTCGACTGAGTCGAGTTGGTACGACGGTCGAGTTGGCAAACGGTCGAGTTGACTAAACCCCCTTTGGCCGTGTGTTATTCAGTGTTATTATTTTGGGTATTTTTTTCATATACATTGAACACGGATTTGGGTAAATTTTTATGTTGGAATCGATAGCGTATTCAATTCTAAGATATACTTCCCACTGACACTTCCGTCGCAAATGTTGCATTTCTGAGATAAATAAATGATACAATTACTGCATAAAGTGATGCACAAAATGACGTGGCGAGCGGTCTGTGCGTAAGCGCGACAACAGAGGGCGCTCCGCGCGCGCGTGAATGGTTATCTTGTGCACTAACTGAAGGCAATTTGAGGAAGTAAACGTGATTTTTCTACAGAAAAGCAACATTTACGACAAGTGCAAGTGGGAAGTATATCTTAAAATTACATTATGTGTTGATTCCAGGAGGTAATTTCCTTAAAATCTTTGTTCAATGTATACGAAAAAAATACCTTATTTTGGGATTTTAACACGGATTTCGGTGAATTTATGTAGGCCCCTATTCAATTCTAAGATATAGCCTAGGCTAGACCCGTGAACAGTGCTTCGGAGATCCTCAGCCCTGGAGCCGTTTCTACCCAAAATGTATGGCAAACTCAAGCAAATGAAATTTGTCCCTTGGCTCTGAAATTTGCTCAATAGGTGCACTCACCCCAATGTTCAAATATTCCGAAGAGTACGCATCGATCCGATGTCTAGTTTCGGTGAAATCGTGGGGAAAGTTTGAGACGCCGAGCGATGAAATACCGACTTTCACCATGCGCGAGAGCGGAGAGGTCAACACAATCTAGACTGGTTCGCTGTCCTCATATTTACTTCCCTTCATCTTACGACGAAGGTAAGTAAATTGAGGATGTGGAACCAGTCTAGTGTTGACCTCTCCCCTCTCGCGCATTTGATTTTTGGTGAAAGTCGGTATTTCATCGCACGGGGTCTCAAACTTTCCCCACGATTTCACCTAAACTAGACATCGGATCGATGCGTACTCTTCGGAATATTTTAACATTGGGGTGAGTGCACCTATTGAGCAAATTTCAGAGCCAAGGGACAAATTTCATTGTACAGAGAGATGATCCTGGTTGCAAAGTCTCTCATTATGTGCACTGTGTACAGACATACCTAAGAGAAAAGGATGTTAATTATTTGTTTACCAAGTGATCAACCAAATTCCCAATATTGTCATTATTAGATAAACTTGGAGTTTGGACTGTTGCATGATGCGCAACAAGACAATTTCATCAAGAAATGGACTTCCTTTAGAGATGCTATAATTGCTGTAGGAAGGAAGGAATACCCTGCAGTAAGAGAGGTGATCACTTCCTTCGAGCATGGAAACGGTAAGTTAGCCATACTACATAGTTCTTCAGACATGCACTTTCTTAAATTTGTCTGTAATATCAACACATTTTGCTAGTGCTGGAAAATAGCCATGAGTGTGCCGCAATTCTATTCACATTCTATGCATCAGTAATGTCGGAGGCGTTTGCTAGTACATTCCCAATTAAATAGTTTTTTAGCTCATTCTTTATTCATGTGTACATTCGTTTGCCACTTGGACAATTTCTTGGCAAATTAGTGTTGTCCATAAAGACAAGCTTTAAGTGTTAAGCCCCACAGGGAAACCATCATAAAAATGCTGCCGTTTTAAATATTTGGATGAAAAATTGATAAATCTTTGTTGATACAGTATGTGGGCAACTGGCACTTTCTTTAACTGCTATATAATTATATATATATATATCAATAATTTTAGTCATTTTAATATTTTAATTACAATGCAGAGGACCTGTGTGGACTGTTCGCATTGTCATATATGCTTCATCGGTCGATAAACAAAACCAAGTCAAAGCAGGGACCAACAAGCGGAAGTAGCAGAGTAGGTGCTCTACTGCACTGGGTACAGCACAAACCGGTGAGTACAAACAAGAGTGACAAGTGTGAATGGAAACATCCTGACATTAATGAATGCGAAATGTAGTTGCACACAAGTGCCTTGGAGCTGAGATTGAGCGTCCCGAAAATCCACTACCTTCGTAATATGTGCGGAATGAAAATATTTGTCAAAATTCATACCATCCATATCAATGTATAGTGTTCATGTTGATCACCAAAACTTATCTAAAAGTGGTCTGTTGTCGTACCAACCCAGTACTTTCCTTCAAGGCTGCAGGACTTTACACAATGGACAAATGTTCGTGTTGCAAATACCTTCGCTTAAAGACACAGGCTCGTTAGCAATGTGCACATGCCATATTCGTACCACAAAATACACAGCTCCGTAGGAAAGGCATGGAGCTGCGTATTTTGTGGTACAAATTTAGTGCGCGCAAATTGCTGATGAGTCTGTGCCTTTAATGCCTTGACCATGTGCAGTCATGTCGGAGTTAAATTTTCCAACTTTGTGGTGCAACAGTTGAGTAATTTTAACTGGCTTAAAAAAAAGGACACTAGTCAATTTATTTTATACCATGATCCTTTTGACTTAACCACTGACCTTGTTTTAAGTGAGCTCTACATGTATACAGTCGAACACTGCTAATACGATCACTGTTAATACAAAGTAATGCTTACAATAAGGCAAACTTTAGGTCCCAAATCTTAGTTTTTCTTTGTTTTCTAGACTGATAATAAGATTACTGTCGTAACAAGGTAATTTAAAAAGTCCTACAGACCCTTTATTATCATTGTTCGACTGTAGTACAATGGTATACATGCAGTTACAATGTAGTTTTTGGTTCTTTACAGGAAGGCACCGATGTGGAAGGTTTTGTAAAAAGCAAGGCAGAGGAGTATCGACAACCATTCCTGCTAGCCCTTGGTCCGGAGAAGACACCTAGGCAGTTTTCCATTGTCGTCGACAAGATAGCTGTACCAGCAGGGTTGAATTTGATTTCAGCATTTGACAGACTGTTTAAATGCCATTACGTGTTTAATGTGGTATACTCGCCTGTTGTGCAACAGTTTTGGGAGTTTATCGACACTGTAATATATAAAGTTATGGATCCGACTGCAGCCAAACCTCAAGTCAGGGAGCTTGGCTCTGCCGTAAGACCCATGCTGAAGACCAATCATTAAAGGGACACACCGGCTTTGTTGGGCTATTTTGGGCTCGAAATAGACCCATACATTATTCTGAAGCTCTTTCCAGAGTAAATTAGATATATCCTGAATAGACGCCGTCAAATTTGAACGTTTTTGAGCATTTTTCAAAAATTCAAGATCACGTGACTTTTCTGAACCATATTCTGGTTCCGAAAAGTCACGGGGTCTAGTGAGTTAGTTGTATTTCCAGCCGTAGAAACCAGCGCGAAGTGCGAGTTGCTTTTGTCATTCGCGGTTGGTTTCTGGTTTCTTCATTAGAAGGGTTTCTGGGTGTTGATATGGACGAGAGAATCTTTTGGATTTTCGCGGATTTGCGGCGATACAAATAATATCCGAAGAAAAAGAACCATGTATTGCGGACGTGCAAGAAACCACTGCGTTCGAGTACCTTCCGCTGAGAATTTGTACAATGAAAACCAACCTGTGTATGCACGAATCCGCCAACTAAGGACCTTCCTTGCATGTCCGCTATAGCTGTTTTCTTATAAAAATACAACGTCTGCAGAATCTTTTCATTCAACTTAAGCTTTTGGGTCAATGAAAATGTATCATTATTTGTTAGCAGCATATTCTTGCTAAATGCCAAGCAATGCACTTGTACAAAGTTGTCTGACGAGTAACATAAGTGTGGGGAATGCCGCCCCCATGGCCCCGCCCCCTTTTTTCGACCTAACATGTATCAAGACATCTTTATATAACGGACATGATTTACTTTTGATCGCTATACAACGTGTGCATTTTTAATATGATGCACGTTTGGTTTTGAACACGTGAATAAAGTGATTAAAATGTACTGTTTGAAATATGTGTTCAAATCTTTTGGTATTTATAAAACTGGTCTCAATCCGTTTAAGAGTAAATTTTCAATCTAAAAACACTGAATAATTCAATCTTCTTCCAAGATTGAGAAAATATCAATCTAAAACTAGAGTGAAAATCCAATCTTTTAGATTGAATAGTTCAGTCTTTTTAAGAGTGAAACTTCTCAATCGAAAAAACGATTGATTTTCAATCTTGAAAGATTGTTCCCTCATGGCAAACGATGAAAGATTGAAAGTTCACTCTTATAGAGTGAATTTTCAATCTTAGGAATTAAGAGAGTAGAACTCACATTACACCTATTCTGCATTCGCTTCATTGGCTCCCTGTTGTACAACGAATTGAGTTCAAAATTCTTCTGACAGTTTTTCATATTGTACATGGCTCTCCATCAGCATATAACAGCAGTATAATTAAAATACAGCAACATGGCGCTCGTTACCTCCGCTCTTCCAGTGCTTGCCAGCTGACAGTTCCACGTACCACCAACACATGGGGAGATAGATCATTTTTACATGCTGGTCCATTCCTGTGGAACAAACTTCCTCAGACCATCCGTTCACTCACAAATCTCTCTGATTTTAAGAGTGCACTAAAAACACACATGTTTAACCTTCTTTTGTTAGTCTAAGTATTCCGTTTCATTGTTATGCGCCATGAGCGTAATTTATGACGGATACCGGCGCAGTATAAATGTTCGTTATTATTATTATTATTACAATTATTATTTCATGGGGTCCAACCCCCTGAATTCCATTGTTTTCCTGTATTTAGATGAGGCTGGGTCCGCCTCTGTAACTTATTAACAATCGTCATTGTTTTCAAGTTACATGTATTTCAACCACGTATCATCCGTGCGGTTCCGCCCTCTACAATATTTGCAAAAACAAAAGGGTCAGCCTACCTCTGGTGTGATTGTGTTGAGCAAAATACTGATATTTTTTCCCAGAACCGGCACGCCATTTCGTCACTTCTGTCGTAGGCGCGGCACCACTATCTGCACACACTGGAATGGGAGCAAGTGTGGTTGAGTGCCTTGCTCAAGGGCACAGGTGCCACAACCCGTCGCGGCCCGGATTCGAACCTACATTCTAGTACTAGCACAGGAACTTAAATTCGACGCACTAGACCGCTCGGCCATAAAACCCCACATGAGTGAGGCATGTACTCGCCGGCATGAAATAGTGAAATAGAATGCAGTTGCACTTGCGTTTTCGGGAACACTGTAACAGCAGTGCTTATTTCTCGATATGGGGCCTAAGGACTCCCCCATGAACGCCCCTATGACTCAACACACTTTTCCCTTTTGTTAACGCACCAACACCAAATAACTGTCCATTGACAGCGGTGATAATCAGTCCAACCTCACATTCCAAACTCCAAATTCACAACCCTAACAATTCCAAATAATCCAGGATTTACCAGTTCTACCTCATCATCACATAGCACCTCGGACTTACATGAGAGATTGCACCTGTCACCGGCCTCTGTCGTCACGCTTGAGAGATCTCATTAGAATAACAAAGAGCTCTGTTAGTATATAACGGCACCCTGACCACGCATACATCAGTGCATTTTTGTGACCGGCGCTTATTGTCACGTACAACGATGTCTTCAGCCGAGCCCACACTTCTCGATTTACTTGGGGTTCCTTCGGACAATGAACTTTGCATCACGCAACTGGACCCCGGGCCATCTACCTCGGGCTCTGTGGCACCTGGCGGCAATCAGCCGGTGCCAAAGTCCTCGGGCAAGTCGAAAAGGAAAAGTAATAAGATAACCGACGGAGTCGGCCGGGAGGAATTCTCCGCGCTACAGGACAAGATGGCCGTTATTGCGGATGCAATGGGAACGCTACAGTCTACAGTGTTGTCCGCCACTGAGAGCAGACCTGCTAAACGACCGAAGTCGACCGACTACGTGACGGTGTCTTCAAGCGACGAATCGATCGTCACCGATAAGGCCGTTGATGAGCTACTTCAAGCAAACCCGCAGGAAAGCTCGGCTACAGCAGTTCTCAACACAATTGAGCAGTTCTACTCCGGCGAAGACACCGGAGAAAACGTGGACGAGAAATTGGCAGGTGTGGTGACCAAAATGCTTCAGCGTATACCGTCCGATGATAAAATCACCGAAAAACTCAATAGTTTTAAACGCCCTGCCAACATCGAGAGCCTCGAACACACCCGGGTAAACCCGGAAATTTGGAACTCTTTGCAATCAAAGACTCGGTCTATGGATATCAAATTCCAGAAAGTTGAGCAGGCATTGCTTAAAGGCATTGTGCCTATTGTCTCCTGCGTAGAGTCCCTAATGGGCAGCACTGTGAATGACCAAAAGGCATTGATCACAAAGCACTTTGATTCGATGGCCATAATGGGACACGCAAGATACGAGCTAAACCTCAGACGCAGGGACATGATAAAACCTGACTTGAACCAACAATTTGCAAGCCTTTGTTCGGCGCAACTACCCGTAACCGGGTTTCTTTTTGGGGACAATCTATCCCAAAAATGCCAAGACATACAACAGACTAACAAATTGGGCAAAAAATTTGGCAAATATGGCGGTTCGACCTCTAGCTCAAAGCAAAGTCGTGGGAAACAACCGTACTACGGGCGTGACCGGGACGCAAAGTCGTTCCGCTCTGGTAAACCCCGACAGAGTTATTTAAACTCTTCGCGCCCACGAAACTGGCAAAGAAAGAAAGCCAACGAGGTGCAACGGTTCAACAACAACAAAAAGGAGTACGCAACCAACGGGTGAGTGAGCACCAATGTGATTGTTTCGCTCAAAAACCATTAACAAAAGAGTTTGTGGCAGGTAGACTCGCACAATTTGTCGCCCAATGGCGTAGTATTACTTGTGATCGGTGGATTCTGGACACTGTCCAACACTACCACATTGAATTTGCAAAATTGCCAATTCAAACGCATATTCCACGGGCAATTGCGTTTTCTATACACGAGTCTGACCTGATTACCAATGAGGTTGCAAAATTGCTCCAAAAGGGGGCTATTGTCGAAACGTCCCATTCGGAGGGAGAGTTTCTGTCAAATATTTTCTTTCGACCTAAAAAAGATGGGTCTTTTCGCCCAATTATAAATCTTCGGGCATTGAACAAGTCTGTAGCTTATCACCATTTTAAAATGGAAACTGTACGCAATGCGATACAGCTAATCAGACCAAATGACTTCATGGCATTAATCGATTTGAAAGATGCATATTTTGCAATTCCAATTGCCAGAGAGCATCGGAAATTCTTACGATTCATGTGGCAAAACAAATTGTACGAGTTTATCTGCCTACCTTTCGGGTTAGCCTGTGCACCCCGAGTATTCACGAAAGTCATGACGCCCATGGTGGCGACATTAAGGCAATATGGCCATGAGTCATGTGACTATATTGATGACTCGTTGCTTCTGGGTCGAACGACACATGAATGCGTTGAGAACGTTCGAGCTCGAACGACCCTCGCTAAAGCGTTGGGTTTCGTCATCAATGACAAGAAATCGGTTTTTATACCGACGCAGCAAATAGTGTTTCTTGGGTTTAGTCTAAACTCGGTAACCATGGAAATTTCAATACCTCAAGCCAAAGTACAAAACATAATGGCCGAAATCCGCAAGATAATGGGCAAAAAATCACCGAAAATTCGGGAGGTTGCCAGTACTATTGGTCTTTTAGTCTCATGTGAGTTGGCCGTTCCTTATGGACCGTTGTTCAGACGAACACTTCAAAATGAGAAGAATGTTGTGCTGGCTAAGAACGACAAAAATGTTGATGCCAGAATGACCATGTCCGAACAAGCTTTTGCAGATCTGAATTTGTGGCTCAAAACACTACCATCGGCTAAAGCTCCAATGCACAGAGCTACGCCCACATACACAATGCAAACCGATGCCTCAAATGTAGGCTGGGGCGCGCATTGTGATCACGTAACCACAGGGGGACATTGGTCTCACAGTGAGTCAGCTCACCATATCAATTACCTAGAACTAAAAGCCTGTTTTCTAGCATTACAGGCATTGTTTTCAACCAAATATGGTGTACAGATACATCTGCAATCAGATAATATAACGGCTGTTGCCTACCTGAAACATTTTGGAGGCACGAGATCAAAGTTATTGAACTCCCTAACGAGGGGCATATGGCTTTGGTGTATGACACGTGACATTTGGTTAACAGTGTCTCACCTTCCAGGCGTACAAAATACGCTGGCCGACTACGCGTCCCGAAATTTCCGGGACGATTTGGAATGGAAACTTGATCCTAATGTCTTTGAAATGTTAACAACCATTTTTCAATTTCCAGATGTTGATTTATTCGCATCCCGGTTGAATTTTCAATTGCTTCCGTATGTCACGTGGCGAGCAGAACCTGGCGGTGCCCACACAGATGCTTTTACCCTAGACTGGTCAACATACAAATGTTTTTATGCATTTCCACCTTTTGGCCTACTCGACAAAGTGTTGAATAAAATCGATAGGGACAAAGCAAAGGGCATCTTAATCACGCCACTTTGGCATACCCAGACGTGGTTTCCGAAGTTGCTCAAAATGCTGGTGCAAAAACCATGTATTTTGCCCACTCGTCATGATTTACTTGCTCTCCCTTTTTCAGATAGGCTCCACCCTCTTCGAGACCATCTACGACTTGTGGCTTGCCGTGTATCGGGCAATCACTTCGAAAGCAAGGAATTTCGGAACAAGCAGCCCAAATCATCCTCGCGTCCTGGCGATCTTCAACAAGGAAGTCATACAGGTCTGCGCTTCGCAAGTGGGTTCAGTTCTGTAGTAGAACACAGACTGATCAAATTCGACCAGATGTGAGCACCGTGGTCGAGTTCCTCGCTTCGGAGTTTCACAACGGTGCCGAGTACAGCACGTTGAACGTTCTGCGTAGCGCCTTGTCGGCAGTAACTTTGCCAATTAATGGAACCACAATTGGTTCCCATCCGTTAGTCAAAAGACTGATGACTGGTGCTTTTAACTTACGACCACCAATGCCACGATACTCCCATACTTGGGACGTCACTGTTGTGTTAAATTACGTAAGAAATTTAGGATACAACGATGATCTTTCAATGAAAGACCTAACCATGAAACTGGTAATGCTAGTCATTCTAGTATCAGGACAACGCTGCCAAACGTTATCACTTATTAACTTGGATTACGCAGACGTCACATCTTCCGGGATTTGTTTTGTTATCAATAAGCTTACCAAGACAAGTAAAGTCGGTAAACCTCATGTTAGTATTTCTTTAACAAAATACCCACACGATGCGTCGATCTGCGTAGTCAACGTTTTGAAATCATATCTTCAGAGAACAAGACCAGTGCGAGGCTTAGAGAGACGCCTCTTTTTGAGCTACGTTCCGCCACATAGGGCTGTGTCTTCAGAAACAATAGCTCGCTGGATCAAAGACACTTTGAAGAAAGCTGGGATTGATACTAATAGGTTTTCTGCACACAGTACCAGATCAGAGGCATGTAGTGCAGCCTTTCGACGAGGGGTGCCACTAGGTACAATAATGAAAACGGCAGGGTGGTCAAGATGCTCTACCTTTGCCAAGTATTATAACGAGGACATTGAAGATAATTCATCCTTTGCTTTGGGAGTCTTGAGTAAAGACTAAAGACCATTAATTTCAATTTGAGTATTCATGATACTAACGGACAGATGGTCCTGGATATAACTTTGTTTCTTTGCGTACATGATCTAAGAGCAGAAATAAACATGTGATGCCACTTAGTCAAGTTTTCCAGCCATTTGGCTCCGAATGTCTCATGTAAGTCCGAGGTGCTATGTGATGATGAGGTAGAATTACTTAATTAAACGAAATGATTGAAATGAAATTGAAGTTTAATTATGGTTCTACCGATTCATCACTAGCACTGAAGGACTTACGTTCCCTCCCAATTGGGTTTTTTTTAATACATAACTTGTTTAAATTCTTTGTTTTCCCTCCCTTGCTGTGACTTGGAAAACTTGGAAAATACAAAAATGCCCTGATGTATGCGTGGTCAGGGTGCCGTTATATACTAACAGAGCTCTTTGTTATTCTAATGAGATCTCTCAAGCGTGACGACAGAGGCCGGTGACAGGTGCAATCTCTCATGTAAGTCCTTCAGTGCTAGTGATGAATCGGTAGAACCATAATTAAACTTCAATTTCATTTCAATCATTTCGTTTAATTAAGTAATTATTCTATTCCTTATTATATATCAAGCAAATAGACTGCCGAAGTGAGTACGTCACCTTTTGTTGGTTGCCTAGGCAATTGGATCTAAACTAAAAACCACTCAACCGTGTCCCAGCGCTTTTCCAATGGTACTTTTCCCGACGGCCATGATAGTTTAGATCCAATTGCCATGGCAACGCGCGTCACACTTCGGCTGTCTATTACCTAGAACGAAGATGGGTAATTCCAAAAATTAGGGGTCCAAAATGTTTGGTGTCCCAGTTAAGTACGACACTCTCTGCTTCAAAAATCGCCACTAATGACAACAAATTCTCAGTAATGGACTGTGGCCTGTAATTATAGGTGACAGCATCATTTTCTTCAATATTTTGTTTTCTGATTCCTGAAAAATATTCAAAACAAAAGACAAATTTGTTCCATAGTATTGAATAGGAGTTTGGTGTCCTAGGTTACCTATGCCAATGGATATTGGCTGTAGAATTAGTTTGCATTAACCTTGGTGCCATATCTACGCACAAACATTACATTTAAGTGGCATCTGTACAAATAAAAATAATTATTTTCTACTGGGAAACTACTTTTAACCATTAAAAACACTTGGAAATGGTAAAAAGCATGTCACACTTTTGGACCCCTAATTTGGGGAATTACCCAGCTATCGACGAGCTCACTTCTCAATTCCAATTTAGACGAGTCACTAATGAATTTAATTTGCTGTGCAGTATATAACTAAAAAATCACAGCGTTCTAATAATCGCCCTGATTGCGTGAATTTCGTCTCCTACGGTAATCGGCATCCCCAGGATGGATTATTCGCTTCTTGCATAGAACCGCCATATTGGCCTCACAGCGAGGCTGTGCATACAAGAACAATGACGTACGGTAATCGGCATCCCCAGGATGGATTATTCGCTTCTTGCATAGAACCGCCATATATATTGGCCTCACAGCGAGGCTGTGCATGCAAGAACAATGACTCTCCTCGCTTTCTACGACGTAGTGATCGATTGTAAGACATGAGGTTTGCATGAAGAACATTACATTTTATGGGGAGGGTAATTGTTGCCTTTTCCCGCTAGTTGTGCGAGTATACATGTACACTGGTCCAATTGCGTGTATTTGCAGTTTCCTGTTCTGGCTGCCGTTTGTATAAACTCTGCACGTGTCAGTAGTTCTGAATGCCTGTTAACTTTGTTTAAGATCCTTGAACTCTGGGGTGCCATTTCACATACTGGCTACAGGCTAATATAAGTTTACATCCACCGGTAGTTTTCTACAGATAACCGTGAATAAAAGCAATGAAAACCCTTTCGGGAAAACCCGGGAATTTCCCTTCTATTGAAATGAAGATTTTGATTACAACAAACATTGTACAAACAAACAAACACAAACCAAAAACAGGATGGGGTCACGGTTTGTTATGGCCCGACAAGCCATCTATACCTGAGATTCCAGTAGAAACCTGCACGTGTCAACAAGTCCTACTTTCTTTGGTCTTGGATTTCGGACATTGTTCGGATTTCGTAAATTTGCGATTTCTTCCAAGCGCGGTCATTTTATCGACTAGTTGTGTATTTAATTCTGCTGTTATTATTTTGATGTTGGTATCGATTATCCTGCTTTTGCTTTCATATCTCGACGTTCCCTTGACCATACAGGACGTCGACTTCCCACAGACTCCCACAGAAATAAAACAAATCCGATGTCATCGTGTCTTAGATCCAATACACCCGAAACACGATGACGTCATCGTTCTTACATGTGCACATTTCTATGCAAGTCCTAGGAAACCGGACAGTATGAGGACTACATATAGGAAAGCGGATATGAAATCAACTTTGACGGCATCATTCTGAGCTCTGTTGTTTTGCTATACACCAATTTTACATTTTAGAGGTAGGATTACCTTCATGCCCCCTTCCATTGACGTGTAAAACGAAAGCAGTACAGACATAACGAATCCTAAACTACCTTAGACAGATCGCTTGGAAATTGAAAACTTGGCGTGATAAGACACATTCAATTCAACAATCCTTTATATTAGATATCGTCATGCAAGTCGCCTTGTGTTGCAATGCCGTACACTTATAGTAGGCCTGTTTAATGACTTTTGTTTGTGAGGTTTTTTCCCCCATAAAACAACTGGTATAAGACAATTCGAGAACGCTGAATCCGAGTTGCCTTACTGTACGTTTTGGCTGCAGACTCCCTTAAAGACGCAGTGCATTGACTCCTTAAAGGCTCCATAATTGAGTCAAATGGGGCATCAAACTGAGAACGAAACATGTATTCTTAAACATCACCAAACTTATTAATTAAAACAAATAACATTTGTATCGAATTTATTCACTCCGGCAGTCCCTGGGTCATAACCCCCAAAAATACAAATGTAATCACTTATTCCTAAAAAATAATCATACTTTTTTAACTGTGAAGCTTCTAAGAGATTGAATTGCATCAATTTTGGATATTAATGCATTGTAAGGTCAAAAACTGCCACTGAAATCGTAATCCAGAAACAACTTTGAAGTCATATTCGAGTCTATTGACAATAAGTAAAAGACCAAACCAAATTGACATCGAAATGTTGCATATTCATTATGCAATCTGGGTATCTTAGCATACATATTGATTATGCAATCTTGGTATCTTAGCATACATATTCATTATGCAATCTGGGTATCCTAGCATACATATTCATTATGCAATATGGGTGTCCTAGCATACATATTCATTATGCAATCTGGGTATCCTGGCATACATATTCATTATGCAATCTGGGTATCTTAGCGTACATATTCATTATGCAATCTGGGTATCTTGAATACATGAACAAGTAAACGTTTTTATCCCCAAGAACTCACAGCAAACTTTAAATGCCCACTTTACATGAAATCCGACGTCTATTTTGATAACTCAAACATTTTCACAAACATCTGAAAATGCAGTCTGGCGAAATTTGTGAAGCAAAAGTCGTAGATATTACATACGTAATTAGTAGTTGAATTAGCAGTTGAATTAGCAGTTGAGGAGCTTGCGTACATAACATGGTATCATTATCTAGGACAAGTAGGCCACGGTTTAGCTAGCTGAAGAAAATATGGAATTAGTTTATTTATGCGATTCGCAACATAAAGTATACATTTTGACAAAGTACACGATTTCACATATTTATACATGTATCTAACATATTGACGTCACAACGTTTGGTTTAGTTAATCCCTTTTGTGCTTTGTAGCTTTTTATTACATTGAGTGTGACGTATGGGGTCAACAGCGTTAGTACATGCGATATACATGTATGAATGCCATTAGCATTACATGAATGCCATTAATCCTCTGAGAGACACAGTCGAACCCCGACAATAACAGTATTATGTTTGTATGTAACAAGGAAATTTTGTTCTTCATTGTTTTCATTCCTGATAATACAAAGTTCCTGTTATAACAAGGCAATATGTAAGGTCCCAACGATCTCCACGTATACAAGATGTTCACGTTCCTTTATATTTACAAAAAAAATGCAATACGTACTGTACAAGTGAAACTCCGATGTGTCGAACTTTAAGAACGAAATTACATTTTGAGTCGAACAGCGGTTTTGAGTGGTAAATCTATTAGATAATTATAAAGTTGACTTAAAATGTGGTTTATTGAAGGTATAGGAATGAACTTTTGGCCAAACCAACCCACCAAAGAGAAATTATGGAACAAAATATGGATATTTGTCTAAGTTTGCAGCTTCCGAATGAACTACCGGCCAAACCAATCCATCAAAGAAAAATGAAACGAAAAGTGCTATTTGTGATATTTTGGCGGGAGTGCAAAGTTTAAATATCGCAGAAGTTGATAACTTCGGCAATCTCAGACAATTCTCCATGTTTTATTCAAAGTTATTTCTCCAAGTGGAACCATCTCTGAATACATACAATATACACACAATACAGAGAATATACCAAATATACTTCAGTACAAAAACAGGCGTATATACAGTGTTTAATCCGTCAAGCGTTAAATTGACATATTCCCGAGATTTAACATTTAACATTTAACAAGGTTACATTGCTCGTGTTTGTGTCGAGAGTTTCAGCACACTCAATGCAAGATATCAGGAATTTCGACAGATGATGCAATGCTTGTATCCCCGAGCAGGGCACTTTGTTGCAAACTCCTCTCATTCATGTTAAATTGCTCGTGTTTGTGTCGAGAGTTTCGGCACACTCAATGCAATATATCAGGGAATTCGACAGATGATGCAATGCTTGTGTCCCTGAGCAGGACACTTTGTTGCAAACTCCTCCTAAACCACGAAAGTTGGCAGACCGACCTGTGAGAGCAGAGAACGGTTTGTGTTTGCTGGGCCTGGGATCAAATAAATGGTTTAGAGAGCAGTGTATCGCATAGACTTGCACAAGTCCGACTTCCCGTCTAAATTTCGAAACGCAAGAGGGCGCACTATCGGGGAATTATTTTCGGCATACGGGCATACGGAAATACGTGTACGGACCACGGACCAAACAAAGAGCTCGACTTGAGTCAAGTCTATGTACTGCAGTGAGTTGAACTGTTTATGGAGCATAACGACCAGGGGGTAATGACGGATTATTTTGTCCCGGGAAGAGAGATATTTCTCCTGTCTATTATTAAAGAATCTCTAATGTGCTTTGCATTCCACAAAACAACTTGTTTTCTGTGTACGGCGACCAAATCATGATTAATGGCATCATAATTTATTTGTATGCGGTTTACAAACATACGACGTCATCGATATGCAAGTGTCTGAAAATGACTATTGTTTCTATTTTCTGCTTTCAAATAATTTGTTCTCGGTTTACAACCATACCTACAGGCCACAGCGATTTTTGTTTAAGTGAATGTTATTTGCCTGTGCACTATATTATGCTAGGGTGGAACTCGTGCGTGCTTGGGTGGGACTCGACAAATTCTATCATAGCCTTTTTCCAAATCTCGACTTGGGCTCAGGCTCAGGCTCTGGCTCTATGTAAACCACATGGAGCCGGAGCCCGAGCCCAAGTCGAGATTTAGCAAAAGGCCCATGTTGTCGAGATTTATAAAAATCACATTATGCACTAAGCATGGCGACGCACATTGGATGGCTACGTGTCATTGAAAACAAACTCAAACAGTTACGTGGTTCCAGACCACAGTTGGAGCATTCCCCAACGTTTAGGCGCATACTGGTAGGTGATATTATACAAATATTGACTGCAATAAGGGGCATGGTTAAGATGATAGGCCCTCGGTGATCTCGAAGCCATGACTATGCCCCGAGGCGGAAGCCGAGGGGCATAGTCATGGCTTCGAGATCACCGATGGCCTATCATCTTAACCATGACCCGAAAAAACAGCAGTCAATATTTGTTTTATATACCGAATGTGTAGATTCTTGTCACCTGGCACTTTAGTAGCACATTTCACCTGACACAGTTTAATTCACTGCCCCACCCCTTAAGGGGACTTGGTCTCTTTTTTCATGCTTTATGGTGGGGGACTTTGACACATAAATCAGATTGTATAATATGCATATAGGAGCAAACGCGCATGTTTTGCTTTGCACCCCTGGGTGGGGTTTTGCCGCATACATTTTGCCCCGGGGTGGAGATTTTGTCGTTCAACAATTTTCAATCCCCACCTCTAAGGTGGGGTAGCCCTGGGGAGGGGTGGGGGAAGCAAATAATAGGTACAATAGCAGTGCATGTCCCTGTTTCTCAGGTGTTCGCCTGTCAATATGCGACCAGGCAGTCTCAATGTCTGAAGTGAAGGTGCTTAATTTTCTTTAAATGAAGCCAGATTGCATCCGTGACATAGATATCGCTATTGCCAAACAGATCCAATTTGGTGAGGTTGGGCATACTACTCAATGGTACGGCCATGGCTTTCAAATCGTCAACCGTCAATGAGCACCTGCCCAGGTTCAACTTCTGAAGGTGTTTCATTTCCTTTAATTGAGACCAGGATGCACCCTTGCCACCAAGATCCCCATTGCAGAACAGAAGCAATTCGGTGAGGTTAGGCATACTACTCAATGGCACGGCCATGGCTTTCAAATCGTCACCCGTCAATGAGCACCAGCCCAGGGTCAACTTCTGAAGGTGTTTCATTTCCTTTAATTGAGACCAGGATGCACCCTTGCCACCAAGATTCTCATTCTGGTTCAGATCCAATTCAGTGAGGTTGGGCATACTACTCAATGGCACGGCCATGGCTTTCAAATCGTCACCCGTCAATGAGCACCAGCCCAGGGTCAACTTCTGAAGGTGTTTCATTTCCTTTAATTGAGACCAGGGTGCACCCTTGCCACCAAGATCCCTATCTGCACCGCTGTGGACGTAGAGGGCGACTGGCCTATTGTCAGTCGCGATTCTGGCGTGCCTGCAGCCGGACGTGCTTCGCTCTTGGCTAAAAGGTTGAGACTCCCTTTCCACTGGCCGGGGGAGACCTGGCTTGTTTTGAGAAATCCAGTTTGAAAGGCAAGCAGGAGGATGGCCCTCAGTTGTAAGCTTATTGCTAAATATTAGCTTGGAATTTTGGAGTATTTTGTAGTTCCGTTTCTTATTCGGGGCTCGGTTGCGAGGGGGTTTTGTTTCGGGCTTTGGTCCCCGTTTTCCTTAAGGATGCTCATCGTTGCGTAACAAGGCGGCCTCGGCGGCATGCATACCGCGAAACTAGTACCGGCATAGCGTCATTCCATTCAGTGGTGCGAAACCCTATTGTGATCGTATTCAATGCGTATATCTTGGGTTACACATGTATTCCACGCATTGGTGCACCTCCTTGCTATGCGCGGTTGAGCGAACCCAGCGTACACATTCAATCTGCAGCCTTCAGCACATTTCCAGTTTTGCTTGGGACGGCTTTACACTGGGTCGTTTGCTGCGACCATGGAGGCCATGTTCGCACCTATTCAAGAAAACGCGGAAGCTTACGCCGGAGTAGATAGCGAAAGTGCCGGGTCCCTGTTCAGGGGTCTGTGCTCGGCGTTTAAAATATCTGTAAAAACCTTTGAAGCGCTGATCGAGGACGGTTGGGACGACCCGGAACAATTCCAAGATCTGTCCCCCGAATGGCAGGATCACGTGCTTGCCTTGGCTCCAAATGGAGGGCAGAGGCGCAATTTGGAGAAACTTTTGGATCGGGTGGGAGCCCGTCCTCTTGATGGTCCCGCGCCTAAGAAACGTCGTGTGCAACCTGACACGCTCCCGGATGACGGAAAAGACAAGGCGGCCCCGAGTGCCACGGATGCCGGGTCCATTCAGCCTTCGGCGGCGGCCTGCGTCGACCCCCCCGCAACGTCTTCTCAGGTATGTCTTTAAAATTAAGATGTATAAGATCCATTGTAGAGCGGTCTTGTCAGCAGACCAATAATGAGTACAAGAGGCTTGCCTTTAACGCATGTCGTGCCAGTACTATGCCTACGGCCTCCAAATACGCACGAAACGTGCTCAGAGAGTCGTATTGAATAGCTACCCCAGGAATTTGCACATTCAGGGGAAGTGCCCCGGGTTCAACGTTTTGTGGGGAAAACCCCCATGTCAAATCTATTTGAATATAGGGGGATGCGCCCCGTACGAGAGTGTTTTGAAATGAGAGGGAAACCCCCATGTCAAATATATTTGAATATAAGGGGATGCGCCCCGTACGAGAGTGTTTTGAAATGAGGGAAACCCCCATGTCAAACCTATTTGAATATAGGGGGATGCGCCCCGTACGAGAGTGTTTTGAAATGAGAGGGAAACCCCCATGTCAAATCTATTTTTGAATATAAGGGGATGTGCCCCGTACGAGAGTGTTTTGAAATGAAAGGAAAACCCCCATGTCAAAACTATTTGAACATTAGGGGACGCGCCCCGTGCAAGAGTGTTTTGAAGCGAGAGGAAACCGCATGTCAAATATATTTTGAATATAAGTGGATGCGCCCCGTACGATAGTGTTTGAAATGAGAGGGAAACCCCCATGTCAAATCTATTTGAACATAAGAAGATGTGCCCCGTATGAGAGTGTTTTGAAATGAAAGGAAAACCCCCACATCAAACTTATTGGAATATAAGGGGATGCGCCCCGTGCAAGAGTGTTTTGAAGCAAGAGGGAAAAAAACCCTTGTCAAATCTATTAAAATAGAGGGGTGCGCCCCGTACGAGAGTGTTTTGAAACGAGAGGGAAACCCCCATGTCAAATCTATTTGAATATAAGGGGATACGCCCCGTGCGAGAGTGTTTTGAAATGGGAGGAAAACCCCCATGTCAAATCTATTTGAATATAAGGGGATACGCCCCGTGCGAGAGTGTGAGATGGGAGGAAAACCCCCATGTCAAGTCCATTTGAATATTAGGGGATCAGCCCCGTACAGGATTGTGTTGGGAAAGAATTTGGAAATTGACCATGGCTTCATGCCTTGTGTGCAAAACGTATGAGACTAGCCTTAAAAAGTAAGTAAGTGAGTGTTTTGAAATGACAGGGAAATCTCCTTGTCAAATTTTGCATATCATTGGGACGTGCCCCGTGCAAGAGCGTTTTCAAATGACTTGAAAACCTCACGTCAAATCTATTGGCATAACTATTAGAGTCGTACCTCGTACAAAGGTGTTTCGAAATTAATGAATCATTGGTCTTATCATTAAATGACAGGACTAGTCCCCAATGTCAAATCTGTTTGAATGAGGGGACGGGCCCTGAGCTGGAGTGTTTTGCAATGGCAGGAGAGCCCAATGTCAATCTATTTTATATTAAGAGATGCCCCCATACAAATGTGTTTTAGAACAAATGAATAAATCATTATCAAATTTGTTTTGTTTTGTTATTCAATGACAAGGGCAAGCCAATGTCTGTTTAAATATTGGGGGATGTGCCCCACACAGAAATAATCGAAATGACAGGGCAGCCCCCTGTCAAATCTATTTATAAATAGACGATGTGCCCAGTACAAAGATGTTGTGGAGGGATGGAATCTTTAATAGGATTAAAAAACAGGGAAGCTCCCAATGTCAAATCTATGTAGGGGGTGGCCCCGTACAGCAGTATTTTTTGAAATGGCAAGAAAGCCCTCGCGTTAAAATCCTTTACATAATAGGCGATGCGCCCCGCACAAGAGCGTTTTGGAAGGAATTATTATTATTATTATTAAATGACGGGGGTACTTCCCAATGTCAAATCTATTTGAACATCAGGGGACGCGCCCCATGCTTGGAGTGTTTTTAAATGATACGGGAGTCCCCATGGGAAATGCACCCCTACAAAGGTGGTTTCGAGTGAATGAATCATGATTGTTATTAGATGGCAAAGAAGGCCGCCATACCATGTCAAATATATTTGTACATCACAGGGTGCGCCTGTTTATCAGCAGAGAAATTCACGTCACATATTTAAATATCAGGGGATGCAAGGTGTTTTTGAATGAATGAATTACAAATATTTTAATTATTATGTTGTATTATTAAATGACAAGAAAGCCCTATTGTAAAAGCCACAGAGGTTGCGCCCGCATACAAAAGTGTTTTGGATAGCAGAAAAGCCCCTATGTCAATTGAATTGCACATGCGGGGATAAGGGTTGCGCCCGACCGTACAGGAGCGTTTCGAAATACAGGAAGCCATTGAATGACAGTAGAAGCCCCACGTCAATCCTATCAATCATAATGTAAGACTGCTTTTGAAATGGCAAAGAAATCTTATGTCGATCTTTGCCCCGGGCATGAGTGTTTTCACAAAGAAAGCCCCGGGTCAAATCTCTTTGCCTATCAGGGGACGCGCCCCGTGCTGGTGTTTTGTGGTGATAGGCAAGCCCTCAGGAAAAGGGCCACAAACCAAGGTGGCAGTCGGAAACACAAATCGTCAATGGGGTGGTTTCCGGGTCTGATTAAGCCCTATAATCAAACCAGGGGAGCAGTCATAGGATGTCAAGCGTTTCACCTGAGAGCGTTTTGATGTTCTAAGTGCAAGACAGCTCCATTGTTTCACTCTGGGCATGTGAGATTTTGTCGTGTCATGTGGGGAAAAATTACCGACTAAGCGAAGGTTTCTTTCATGTCCATACAGGCCAAGTCGGCACTCGAAATGCACAAGCCCAAACGGCTCGAGCTGCTCAAGGCATGCCTAGAGACAGGCTATGATCGGAATGTGGCGTATGTTATGTCTTTGCTCAGGAGCTACATCGATGAGTTCAAGCCTTTGTCGCCGGAAGACACTAAGGAGCAGCAGTTATATAGCAATCTGTTGTCAGATTGCACCAAGCATGCTCAGGCCAAAACACCAGGCATAGCAATGTACATATATAAGTCAATAACTGGCGAGGATTCGGACAAGCGACTGCGCTTTTCTAGAAAGCATCTTGGCCTCAGCGCTCCTCCAGCAGAGTTAAAAGCTAGGTCATCCTCCAGCCGAGGGTTTTTCGATAGGTCAATCAATCCACGACCCAGCTATGGTGGGAACTTCCGGCAGCCTAGCCGGCCGTTTTTCCAGCAAGGACCAAGGGCCAGAGATATCTGTTTCAAATGCCGCAAAAGAGGACACTTTGCGCGTGATTGCACGGAGATAGTTTAGAGTAATCTATAGCAGGAGAGAGTAGCCTATGCCCATACCATACCGATGGTCCTTCAGTAAATTTAAAAAAAAAACAAAAAAAAAAAAATTAAATTAAATTGTGAGGTCAGGAGAAGCATAATTCGTGTCAAATTGTCTATTATGTTTCGATTTAGGAATACAAGAGATATATCAAGGTCCTCAAAAGCCATGGGTGGGAATGTTCATCTGCGCATAATTTTGATCCCGTTGATGCCCAGACAAACAGACGAGAAAGAGGCGTTTACGCTTGGGTTAACATAGCAGGGGAAGTGGTAACCGTTCCAGATGAATCCGCTCCGAGTCCAATAGATGTGTTAGCGGAGCGCACGCGTATGCCAAACTTTGCAGCACTTCGCTTCCGCGATCCCAATTACTTTGTGGCGGGAGGTCTGCATGATCGGCCGGATCTATGGGAAGAGATATTAGCAGAGTGTGCAGTCACTGGCCCGCAAGTAAGGCGATGGCTCCGGGAAGGCATAGACCTTTTTGATTTTTTTCAGCCGTTTCGGGGTGTTTACAGAGGCAGGCAATTTAACTCCAGTATCCCACCACCCATGTATTTCCCGAACGCACCCATTTGCAAACGCTTCGTTCCGTTCATCAATGAGACAATCACGAAGCGTATTATAGAAGGTTCGGTGGAGTTGCTCGGCAAGAAAGACGAGGTTGAACCTCCCAGATGCGTCAATGCTCTCTCTATTGAGCCAAACAAACCCAGATTGGTCCTTTCCATGAAAGGTCCCAATCTCTGGTGCAGGGACACGCCTTTTCGTCTGGTCCCGCTTGGGGAGATCGCCAAATCGATAAACAAGGATGGCAAATTTTCCAGTACCGATGACGCGCAGGGCTATAAGCAAGTCCTGCTATCAGGAAGGTCAAAGACCTTTTGCGGGTTCGAATGGGCAGAATTTTATTTCGTGGATACAACTCTTCCCTTCGGATTCAAGAATAGCGCTTATGTATATTCAACCATTGGGTCCTGTCTATCGACGTGGTTAAAGAACCGAGGGATTCATACAGATGTTTGGATCGATGACCGTTTTGTTGGGGAAGCCGGAGGAGAGGTTTAGTCTGAGCTTGGGTAACATGCCCGATCTCAGGGTGTACACATTATTTCTTTGTTTGTTTTGCAGGACTCTGGCGAGTCCTATGCGGCTGATCCCTATACCAGGGCGGCGAGAGCCTTATACGTAGTGTGCTACATGCAGTCAAGATTGGGATACTTTATCAATCTCAAGAAAAGTCAGCCTTAGCCGGTATCCACCATGGTCCACTTGGGTTTTGGAATATGTTCAAGCTCTTTGTCCTTCTGGATCCCAGAGAAAAAGAAGATCTCGTTCGCCGAAGTAAGAGAGGGCATCTTGTCAAATGATAAGATATTTCTGAAAACCCTCCAACGTTTCATTGGGAAATGTCAAAGCTTGGCTCTGGTGTTTCCGGCTGCCTCGCTGTTCTTAAGAGAATGCTGTACATGTTTGACCGGTTTAGACGACACAAGTCCTAAGTCGATTCCTCCGGCCGTTCGAGACGAAGTTCTTTTTTGGCGATTCGTGGACTCTTTCACCGAGCCCATTCCTTAAAGAAAGCAGCGCCATTTAACTGCTCAGCTCAGCTCAGATGCATCCGGGTACAGATGGGGCGGAGTGTTGGTGCTACCTGACGGGGACATATCTTTCGGCGACTATTGGCCGCCGTCCGTGAGAGTCATGACGGACGTCTGTAGCAAGGAGGCTTTGGCCCTGTTTTTCGTACTTCAGTCAGTCATAGACATGTTGTGGGATAGGAGGGTAGACGTGAAGGTAGATTCGCAGAGTTTGTACAATGCCTGGTCACGACAGCGAGCAAAGTCACAGGTTCTAACCAGGATTCTGAAGCTCATTTTTGCTCTCACATTGAAAGCCAATTTCGACTTAAAGTTACAATGGATTCCTACGCATTTGAATCAGGCCGATGCGCCGTCGCGAGAGCTCTCTAAGGCCGATGCTCGGCTTACGAATGAACTTGGGAGGGAGTTCCGGTTTCTCATGGGACCTCATGGCGCTTCCTTCAAACGTCCCCCAGGGTCGAGATGGTCGTTCTTTGAAGTTCTTCTCGAGGTTCCCAGTTCCCGGTACATCGGGGGTTAATGTGTTTTCCCAGGGATGCCCTCGGGACGGGGATTTGTACGTATTCCCCCCATTCGTGCTCATTCCTTCCCTGATCAAGCTGTTCCTTGAATGGGGTGAAGTGACTGTCACGATGGTTGTCCCAAAGCACCCTCATCCGAAGTCATGGTGGCCATATTTAATGTCATTCGTTCAGCAATCTTTGCGCTTATCTGAATCAGGGCAGATCGGAGTTCTGGAATATCCATCTAGGGAAGGCTATGTTGCAGATACGACCGGCCTACCATTTGAGCTTTGGGGCCTCAAGTGTTATTTTCCACCAGATGCCCAGTTCGTCCGGGAAGTTCAGCCGCCAGAACGGCACACAGTACTTATTGTCTCCGACTCCATGTTTAGAGGTTTAAGCGGTTTCGGGTGGTCTGTTTCTTTAAACGTCAATCAGGTAGTTTCTGGCGGTGCCAGGATGAAATCGTTATGCCGCTCTCTGGGCCCCTTGTGCAAGACGCACAGGCCCGAAGTCGTTGTCCTTCATGGGGGTATCAACGATTTCAGCAGAAGTACAAATCACCCAGCTGGGATTACGCAGTTACTGAAGGCGTTCGATTAATTCAGCAGCGAAACAGTTGGCTATTCAGAATCCAAGGATCGCATTTGTTATGTCGGGAATATGCCAGTCAAAGAACAGCAGAGTCAACTGTTCAGTCGCAGCGGCGAACTCCGCCTTGAAGAAGCTTTGCCAGGAAGCTGGTTGGAATTTCCTGTCAAATGATCATATCACCCAACATGACCTAGCAGACGAAGTCCATCTCTCGCTCTGGAGAGCTTTGAAGCTCCAGAGGCGACTCCAGAGATATTTAAGAAGTCTCCTGGGTTCGCGCATAGGTGTGGATGTAGAGCTTGGCTTCTAATTCTGCCAAAGTGAGCGTTAAACATTCTTTTCGTTATACCCCTTCGTTTTCAGCTGGCCAGATGGGAGTTGAGAATACAGGAACTAGACAGCAAGATCGATTCATTACCTTACAACAAACATAAGAGTGGTCTAGTTAGCAATCTTGCAGCTTTTCTTAAACAAAACTGTGCTTCAGGATATTTCACGGACGGTGCAGATCTGGGCGCAGCCACTCCCGAAGATATAATTAAATTCCTCGTGGACCGTGACGCGAAAGGCCGCACTCAAGTCCACCAGCTGGGGTGCATACATTTAGGAAAGCATGGCACGTTCGATTGTGGTTGTCATCGGCATCTAGCAGCAGGCACGGTTGATTCCTACGTGGGGCAGCTATTTTAATTCCTGCGGTAGGACGCTTCCTTGGCGACAAGACTCCTTGTCTTCGAATCCATGCATCTCCCACCGCATTAAGAAATACATAAAAGCGTTTAAACTCGAGCAAGCTGAGGCTCACGTAACACCGAAACAGGCAATCCCGATATTCTCCGATAAGATTCGTTGGTTGGTCCAAGAGATCGGAAAGCGAATGCCGTCCCTTCGGCACTCCGATCGTCGGGAGGATTTAATTCAGCTTGTTATCCTTCACAGAGATTCGGCGTTCTTTTTGTGTTTATGGTGGGCAGGAGAGCGATCCGCGGATCTAGGACGTTCAAAAACATGCGAAATAGCCAGACTGAAGGGGGGCGACTTGATATTCAATCACACAATCGGCAAGACGGTCCGAGAAAACACCTCATCTCTCATAATTATACCCAAGTTAAGTGACGGGGTGATGGATCCAGCAGGGTCAGTGGACGAAATGGTAAGCTTCGCGCACAAGAGTGGTCTCTGTCTTACAGACGGATACCTGTTTCGTCCCACAACACCGGATCACCGAGGCATTGTCAACAAGCCGTTTGTAGGAAATGCTCCAAGTAAACGGCTTCAGTGCTATTTTTCTTCGTCATCTGAAGCTTCAGACACCTTGTTAAGACCCCATGGTGGAAGGGCAGGGGTAGCTACAACTCTCCGTCTGCTCGGGGCCACAGAGCAGCAGGTCATGGACCACTGTCATTGGGCTAATCAGCGTACATATCGGCATTATACAGAGGTTGAAAGAGTCACCAGGCAGGGTACGACAGTTAAAATGCTCAGAGAAGCTCTAGACGCAAGCGAACGGGGCCAGACCAACAAAGCCGACCTGGCAGGGGAATTCTACCGAGCTCTTAACTCTGGTTTGAAGACCAAGAAGGCGTTTGAGGCACCAGGTAACCATTCACAATAACTTCTGAAACCAGAAGTACAAAGTTGGAACGACGGACGTAAAACATGATCGATGGCAGCCATACGTCAGAAATGGGCGCTCGCGAGTTCAAAGGTCAGTTGGAGTGAAGCCAGCAAACAGAGGAAGCCAAAAGAGAGCACGAGTGGTTTAAATGAACATGTTCTCTCCTCTTAGATTTGGGGGTGAGATATGGGATGGTTGAGGGGGACGATCATAGGGGTGGGTTGGGGTTACGGTATTAAGAGCACGGTTCGAGTCGGGGCGAAAATCGTTTACGCCCATATCTAAGCATTACAACGACATGAGACCGAGATGTGCACGGCGGTGCGAATAGTTTACTATCTGCACCGCTGTGGACGTAGAGGGCGACTGGCCTATTGTCAGTCGCGATTCTGGCGGGAAAGTAGAAGAGAGGGTTGTCGTTCGTGCGCCCTGATGCAGTAAAAATGTCGTTCATGACCCTCCCCCCCCCTAAAAAAATCCGAGGAACCCTTTTTATCTCGGTCTCTGCCAAAAATCGTTTACGCCCATATCTAAGCATTACAACGACATGAGACCGAGATGTGCACGGCGGTGCGAATAGTTTACTATTGCCGAACAGAAGCAATTCGGTGAGGTTGGGCATACTACTTAATGGCACGGCCATGGCTTTCAAATCGTCACCCGTCAATGAGCAGCAACTCAGTGTCAAGTTCTTCAGGTGTTTCATTTCCTTTAATTGAGACCAGGATGCACCCTTGCCACCAAGATCCCCATTGCCAAACAGAAGCAATTCGGTGAGGTTGGGCATTCTACTCAATGGCACGGCCATGGCTTTCAAATCGTCACCCGTCAATGAGCAGCAACTCAGGGTCAACTTCTGAAGGCGTTTCATTTCCTTTAATTGAGACCAGGATGCACCCTCACCACCAAGATCATTATTGCGGGACAGATTCAATTCTGTGAGGTTGGGCATACATGTACTACTCAATGGCACGGCCATGGCTTTCAAATCGTCACCCGTCAATGAGCAGTCCGACAGGGACAACTTCTGAAGGCATTTCATTTCCTTTAATTGAGACCAGGGTGCACCCATACCACCAAGATTCCTATTGCCTAACAGACGCAATATGATGAGGTTGGGCATACCACGCATTAGCTCTTCCAACTCTTCCCAGGTCAATAAACGGCCAAAGTAGATGCAGATTAACTCTTCTACCCTGCGTACCATGTCACTGTCCTGGTAAACCGCAATCTTCAAAAGGTACAGAAACGATTGCACCTCCTCTATACCATAATCACCTAGGTTCAAATACGGTTGAAAAACAACGTTTAAAAACGCTTCCGAGGGCAGTGCGTCTGCTTGACTCTCATAGAAGCACGCCAGTCCAAATTTCATTTTCACGACTACGTCCATTTGTTTCTCCACCAACAACTGTAAAACTGCATCTGTGCAATCGAAGTTGTCGCCGCAACAGAAACGGAGTAGGTACTGCAGACTTTCTAAATTGCAGTTTGCAAAAGTCCCTCGGAATTTGTGAGGGTCATTTTTAAATAGATTTTGGCAATATTTAGCAGCGCAGTATTCTTGAAATGTCTTGTGAATAAACTGAATGCTATTGTGAACATCCAAACCCTTCCGAACCTTTTGGCGAGTGACGATACCAGCTTTTATAGCAATATCAATATCGTCTTTGTAAAACTCCGTTTCTTTGAATGACAGTCTCTGCTCTGGGGAAATGAGGCCACTAAGAGCAACCTTACCTAACTTGATAATAATGTCTGCTACTTCTAACATGCCAAGGCCTTTTCTTCCAAATATGTATTTGATTCCATTTAAGTACAGACGTGACATTGTTTCAGGGAGCGCACTTGATGCATTCCACAACAGACACATCAACAGCAGAAGCATGGGACTCGTTGCCAATTCATGAAGAAGACTCGACGACTTGATCTTATCCGAAAGCCCACGTCCCTTGCTCTCTTCGTTTTCGTAATACCTTTATACATATCGCTGTACGTTTTTTGGTGTAAATCCCGTGACGTTAACTAGCGCGAAAGGTTTCACAATCAATGTTGAACTTGTCAATCTAGCCCTATGAGAAGGACGGGTTGTTACAATTACAAAACACTCTCGGCCAATTTTCCTGTTAAGAAGTTGTAAGACAGTACCAAGTTTTCCCTTTGGTTTGATATCAGTTGTCATGAATTCATCAAAACCATCCATGAGTACAAGTACCTTATCTGGCTTGTATTTAATGAAATTTTCCATGTGAGATTTGTCTACGCGCGTGTCGTTAGCTAGGAGCTGATCAAATATTGCGTCCACTAAGTCTGAATCTTGACTCAGTGCGTTAAATTTCAACACAAACACGAGCTTGAATTGCTTCAGTACCTCATTGTTGCCTTTTGCCCAGTCGTAGGCAATTTTGTCAAGCAAGGTTGTCTTCCCCAGTCCAGCCTGTCCCTCACAAATTACTCGTTTAACGAGATGACCATCTTTTGTTTTAATGCCGAACATATCCCCATAAGGCTTTACTTCACCTTGTATGCTATCATCCTCACCCTTCACCAAGTGAAGCTTGGTGTACATATCCTCAATGGGCCTCTTGTCTTCATCCTCCCATGGGTACATCTGCACATAGCTGCCAGTGGTAGTGTACCACTTGTTTAATTCTTCTTCACATCTTTCAGCAGCCTCCTTAGTCGCACTGCTGGAAAGGGACTCTCCTGTTTAACGTATAGAAGAACTATGGTATTAAATATTATTTGTCCAAGCACCAATGGGGAAAGATGGATCAATTTATACGTGAGCATTCAAAAGAGCCGTGCGAAATTACATAAATTCTTATTGCATAGCTTGCCTTTTCCATGGGCCTAGGGACCTCAAAACCGCCGTGGATGTAAGGTTTACTTTCAGAAAAAGGTGCATAGTGCATAAATCTGCGTAGTGTTAAACAAGCTGAAAGTTGCCAAAGTGACACCCATAAGAATAATAATCTACAAAGTTCGGATGTCAAATGCAAAGTCATTTTGTGCAGATCGTAAATCATGCTTCCGTGGTCAACATTGGACAACAAAGCCACAGTGCGTAAAGATATACAGTCTGTGCGTTTTGGGTGTGGCACTTTGAAAAATTGATATTTTTTGTAGAAATAGAAAAGTTATTCACTTTCAAATGAGACATCAACGAAAAACATCGACCAACGTTTAGTTATCGAACAATTACTGTCAATATTTCGAATTATTGGCGATCCAAAATAATTCAAGGCATATACTGTAGCTTTTCCCAAGTCTGATGATGACCTGTGTTTGGGTGACCGGTGCGTTGTTGCAGCGCCCAGCATGCCCTCTGTAACGGTGGCCTGTATAATCTTGTTTCTTATGTCTCAGAAAGTCTTCCGGGACAGAAGAAAAGAGATTTGACAGGCTACTAGTCCAGAAGGGGCGTTGCACGTCGCGGATCACTGACCAAATACCAAGTCAGACTTGGGCAAGTCTATGCTTTAAAACCACTCTACTCAGTTAAAGTCATAAAAATCCTATTTGGAGCTTGCTTTGGGGGTTAAAACAAAGGTTTTTAGTTTTTATGCTAATGCAAATATGCATATTCATGACCAAGGTCACTATGTCACAAGAGGCAAACACAGGAAAATCACATTAAACTGTGCACAAAAGATTCCACTTTTTTCTCAATTTTCCTGAAACTTTTGTAATCCATGGCTGTTTGAGTTTGTTTTACATGTTGCCTGCTGTAAGCCATGACAAAACTGGGGGTAGAAACTACAGCAATTTGCCACAAGTCCAACTTGAAGTCTTATGTTTTTTCTTAACTTTTCCCTTCTGTCTTCCTTATGTGATGCACTCAAAACAGCGCCCTCTGTCTGTGATTTATTGCAGTGAAATCTTCAAAGTTGAAAAAGGCCACCTTTTATTGATTTTACATCCAAACGAACAATAGTATGTCTTGCTGAACAAGTAATCCGTCATTATGAAGCAAAGCTTAGGCACAAAGTTGTTTAGCATGTCACAGGCCCTTTAAACTGGAATTGTGGAAAATTGCTGCAGTTTCCAGTCTTAGTTGTTTCATGGTTTGCAACAGGCAACATGTATTAAAAACAAACCTAAAGCCCGCCGCACACGTAAGGTCGTTTGCTGAGCAAACGGTCATTCGTGGCTGTTTGCTCAGCAATTGACTCACATGAACTCGCGAAACCTGTTTGACCAGGTCTCCGTGGCTAGTTGACACTTTTAGACTGACTCGCGAAACCTGTTTGACCAGGTCTCAGTGAATAGTTGACACTTTTAGACTAACTCGCGAAACCTGTTTGACCAGGTCTCCGTGGCTAGTTGACACTTTTAGACTGACTCGCGAAACCTGTTTGACCAGGTTTCAGTGGCTAGTTGACACTTTTAGACTGACTCGCGAAACCTGTTTGACCTGGTCTCTGTGGCTAGTTGACACTTTTAGACTAACTCGCGAAACCTGTTTGACCAGGTGTCAATGGCTAGTTGACACTTTTTTTTTTTTTTGGACTAACTTGCGAAACCTGTTTGACCAGGTTTCAGTGGCTAGTTGACACTTTTAGACTGACTCGCGAAACCTGTTTGACCAGGTTTCAGTGGCTAGTTGACACTTTTAGACTAACTCGCGAAACCTGTTTGACCTGGTCTCTGTGGCTAGTTGACACTTTTAGACTAACTCGCGAAACCTGTTTGACCAGGTGTCAATGGCTAGTTGACACTTTCTTCTTTTTTTTTGACTAACTTGCGAAACCTGTTTGACCAGGTTTCAGTGGCTAGTTGACACTTTTAGACTAACTCGCGAAACCTGTTTGACCTGGTCTCCGTGGCTAGTTGACACTTTTAGACTAACTCGCGAAACCTGTTTGACCAGGTGTCAATGGCTAGTTGACACTTTTGGACTAACTTGCGAAACCTGTTTGACCAGGTCTCAGTGAATAGTTGACACTTTTGGACTAACTCGTGAAACCTGTTTGACCAGGTCTGAGTGGCTAGTTGACACTTTTAGACTAACTCGCGAAACCTATTTGACCAGGTCTCAGTGGCTAGTTGGCACTTTTGGACCAAACAACTTCCAAGTAGGGTTTTTACGGTTGTAAATTAATGGACTAGTTCCATAGTACAGATTTCATTGATAAAAACACCATTTCAGGGGCCCTATAAGCATGGAATGCACAGGATACGTCATTCTTAAGTTACTGATAATTGATCAGCTCATCAAATACTATGTACACTCGGCAAAAGAAGTTCTTGGACACTTGTAAAAGTTTAAATAATTTTTAAAAATAATTCATAAAAAGCACATTATTGTATATCAATATGACCACACAATAGTTCTCTACCAGCATGATATGGAGTTAACGCGTGAGCAATCATGCATGGCTGGTTACACGCATTGAACAATAGCAAGTACAGTAACAGAAAATTGCAAGAAATGGAGCATTCAAATGCTAATAAACATGTCCATCCTGCAGGCCTAAATTTTGTTAACAATTCCAGTGGAATAATGATGCATCCAAGATGGATAATTTCCTCTTCTTTTCAAAATGGCATTTAATTTTGACTTGACAATGTGCACGGGATTTGTTCAATAATGAACCCCCAGCAAAGAAACATACTGCTTTTTTCTTTCAATGGATCATTATGCCACATAAACTGTTTCACAATTGAATAACTGAATGCTCCATTTCTTGCAATTTTCTGTTACTGTACTTGCTATTGTTTAATGCGTGTAACCAGCCATGCATGATTGCTCACGCGTTAACTCCATATCATGCTGGTAGAGAACTATTGTGTGGTCATATTGATATACAATAATGTGCTTTTTATGAATTATTTTTAAAAATTATTTGAACTTTTACAAGTGTCCAAGAACTTCTTTTGCCGAGTGTACATGTATTCCTGCTAGAATGGTGCTTGTGCGCGAAACTCCAATTAAAGGTCATTTTGGGGGCACTTTGAGCGGTTTCCCCTCCCAAACGCACAGGATGAGACACTCAAGAATGGCCGTTCTGAAGGTTAGACACCGACACCTAGCCACCGACACCATCAAAACTTTTGTGCGCAAAACTCTAACTAAATCGTCGTGGACTGTCAGACTACGGTACATAAATAAAGCAGTGCAGTGATTACACCAACCTTTTTGCTTTTACATGTACATCCCAATTGCAGATTGCAAATTTCATGTTTTCTTCCCATGGATGTATTTAGGGGAGGTATTGTATGTAATTGTTAGGTTAGAACGAAATCCACTTTTTGGAAAACAATCTGGACAAGTTCATTTAAAATGTTATAATTCGCCGGTATCCATCAAAAAAGATGTTCATGGCGCAGCATCTGAATTAAAATAACAGCTAGCTGATATATGGCAAAACCATCCAATAATAAGCCTTAAAAAAAGAAATTTATGAAATTCACAAAATTAATCACAGATGTTGTGTTCGTTTTGGGTTTTTGTTCTTGCATGCAACCATGGCAACAGTTGAAAAACAACACTACATCATACCTTTCGACTGTACTGGAAAATTTAAGGTGCATCCAGCTGGGTTATTCAGGGTAATATTCCCTGAACCTGATATTTCCTGGTCAAAAGCCAACTGCTGCTGCAGTTCAAGTGGAATGATTCCTAAAATTTAAGCAAATTGCCAGAAAACAACAATTATGTCAATCAACCAGTTATTAGATAAAAGTGGACAAAAACCAGATAACATCTTATCTTCATTGTGGCGTCTTCCTCCAATCACGGGTCAATTTCATAAAGTTGTTTAGCAGAAAGATTTGCTTAATCCAAAATGTGTTTGCATTATAAAAATGGGTTTCAGTCAAAATCTTATGTGATGTGTATAATTACAATTGACTGGTGTTATCTGCCATTCTTGCTAAAAACACAAGTTGACATACAATTTTGACTATCAACCCATTTTTATAAAGCAAGCAAATTTTGGATTAAGCAAATTTTTCTGCTAAACAGCTTTATGAAATTGGCCTCTTACCGTAATTATTGCTGGTCCAGGGGTCGATTTCACTAACGTTTACGATCCTTCGTAACTCAAGATGCAATGGGTTACCGCTCCGTAACTCGTGAACAATTTTAAGAAACTTGCGATGAGTGTACCAATGCATATGCCATAGCAACGCACCGTAAGCTTCGATGAGGCAATGGGTCATCGTAGCGTATTTTTTTTACCAACGATGGTCATGTTTTTTCCTCATTTTTGGAAGACTAGAAACGAACTCTGGCTCCCCAAAAAACTGGTTGCCACTTTTGACAGATTATATGCTAAGCGATATACATGTAAACAAGAGAACAATTTTAAATTTTGTACACAGTATACGATTTTAGCAGGTGACAAAGTGTCGTTTCAAAATTGTTCAGTGTCGATGTTTTTGCTGCATGCAAAAACACGGAAGCTATGCTTCAGTTAGCTCTTGTTAAGGCCTCACAGCTGGGCGAGTTACCACCAGAACTAGAGCGCCACCATGCGACGAGGATGAGCAGCGCCAGCTGTGAGGCCTTTACTGATCCGGAATTTTGCTACCTGAGAGGTAGCAAAATGCTAATGATCATGTGACACAGTGTGCGTGTTGTGTTAGATAGCTAACAATGCGAGCCAATCAAGTTTGCGCGCACCGGTTTAGAATCACGCGGGTGCGCTTCACATACAACGCGCGCGCGCCAACACAAACATACATTCACAGCACAACAACGAAGGGATGAATAATGTAACAGGGGCTGTAATACATTAATAAATAATTATTCCGGGATGGCAAAGGCCTCACAGCTGGCGCTGCTCGTCCCGTCCTCGTAGCATGGTGGAGCTCTCGTTCTGGCGCGCGACCCACCCAGCTTTGAGGACGTAACAAAGGTTATGCTGCAGTTGGCCACCCATTGTTTAGGTCGGCCACAACTTCATGTACATGTACCCTTGAAATACAAATTTGAATGATGATACCATGTTCTACTCGCAACTTAAAAACGCGAAAAACAAAAACCGCCCATGCGCTTGGTGACTGCACAAAAGGCACATGTACGCGTCCCGCAAGCTGCGCGCCAAACCTAACGCGCGCTTGCACTACGCAGAACTGACACAGAGACTTTTTTAACTCATGTAGCCGACGACCGTTTTATTATAAACATAATTCAGCACAGCAAACAGCCTTAGACATGTCAGAGTAAATATGCAAATATCACTAATCGATAATTGAACGATCACATGCACCCATCGTAGCCACGATCCATCGCAAGCCTATCACGGTATGGACCTTAAAGGTACACACCGGCTTTGTTGGGCTATTTTGGGCTCGAAATTGACCCATACAAGATTCTGAATGCCCTTCCGAAATAAACTGAACATATCCTGAAAAGAAACGACGGAATTTTGCCGTTGAGTTAGTTTTGTGTCCAACCGCATGAAAGTTTCTTACTGCAGAACTGCACCAAATTCAACTCTGATTTTCCCCCAATATTTATAAGTAATTGACAAAAGAGAGACTATTTATACAGGTATGAAACAAAGTTAAACATAAGTATGAAAATTCGAACATAAATATTTGTTTCGAGAGTCCGGAGAACGGGAAAGCGAGCGCGTGCTATACGGCAGGCCATTTGCCGTGCTGCTAGCGCGGGGCAAATGGCCTGCCGTACACACGGCCGGGTTGGTGTGCTCCAGTGTACATGTACGTTCGTGAAGAAAAAACATGATGCCAACTCCTCCAAAGAAAACGGAAATTCCTATTCGTTTGTCCGGGCTGTTCAGTGAAATCGTTAGCAGAAAATTGGAGATATCATGTGTAGGAAAAGAGCGGATAGTGAGGCATGCGCGTAGTTACAACGGCTGGTAAAGCGTATAACACGTCTTTTGACTGTTGTGGTTAATTTTGCACTTCTTTAGTAAATTACGGGATATTTTGATGATCTTTTTTCACAACGACCATTAAAAAAGTATTGTCAATGCTGCTACATGTACATCACTAAATCATGTAAACAGTAGGCCGGTGTGTACCTTTAACATACGAAGAGATTGCTAAAATCGACCTATGGTCTGATTTAGACCCTTACAGAGTCCAAGCATGTTGTCTGGTCTCGGTTGTCTGATCACCTTACATCCCGAGGTGGTTCCTTATTATGGACCTTAACGTACGAAGAGTTTGGTGAAATCGACCCATGGTCTGATTTAGACCCTTACAGAGTCCAAGCATGTTGTCTGGTCTCGGTTGTCTGTTCACCTATGTACATACCGAGGGGGTTCCTTTTCTGGTTGTCTGAACTCTTTATGACCAGGGGCCAATTTCAAGGTGCTGCCAAGCACAAAAATTTGCTTAGCAAAGGATTTGTTTGCTTTATTTTGCCAAAATCGTAAGTGATGTGTATTGAAAGGCATTCTCCTACTCTTGTGAAGAACACAAGTTGGTGAATATTTTTGGCTTGTAATCCATTTTATAAGGCAAATAAATCCTTTGCTAAGCCATGAAATTGGCCCGAGAGCTTGCTTTTTTTGTCCAATCCCGGTTGTCTGATCTCCTAGAGCTCTTTACGGCCAGCACTTGTTCATTACCTATTGTTTGTTTTTGGTTGACTGATCTCACTACAACCACAGTGTAATGCCATTAATGATTCCTTTCCTCACCCGTTTGTTCCTGGTTGTCTGGTCTCCTTGTGGCCAAAGCTTGTCCCTCGTTTGTCTCATCCTGGTTGTCTGGTCTCCTTACACCCGAAGCTTCTTCCTCGCTTGTCTCATCCTGGTTGTCTGGTCTCCTTACACCCAAAACTTGTCCCTCGCTCGTCTCATCTTGGTTGTCTGGTCTCCTTATGGCCAAAGCTTGTTCCTCGCTTGTCTCATCCTGGTTGTCTGGTCTCCTTACACCCAAAACTTGTCCCTCGCTCGTCTCATCTTGGTTGTATGGTCTCCTTATGGCCAAAGCTTGCTCCTCGCTTGTCTCATCCTGGTTGTCTGGTCTCCTTATGGCCAAAGCTTGCTCCTCGCTTGTCTCATCCTGGTTGTCTGGTCTCCTTATGGCCAAAGCTTGTTCCTCGCTCGTCTCATCCTGGTTGTCTGGTCTCCCTATGGCCAAAGCTTGTTCCTCGCTTGTCTCATCCTGGCTGTCTGGTCTCCTTATGGCCAAAGCTTGTTCCTCGCTTGTCTCATGCTGACTTTCTGATGTCCTTACAGCCAGAGGTTCGTTTTCTGTTTTCTGTACTTTGCTATATCCATTTTGTTGCTGGTTTTTCCGTTTGTCATGGTTTGTATTTCCATAAGGTTCGTCCATGATAAGACCTCACCTGTAAGTATAAATCAGAGATATGCTTTCTAAACTCTCAATCTTTCCCACAGATTATAAAAAGTCGATTTAAAACATTTTTAACCATGTTTTAAAAACACAGTCGGGTGCCACGGTAAATCCACGAATTACAAACTAACTTTGAAGTCTTTTCATGCAAGTTTTGATTTGTTAACGTCAACTACATGTATGTTCTAAAGACGACAGGACTCAAGTGTAGCATTCACTGAAAGACGTTTTATTAACAGCCCGTAATAACATCATACAATATGGATACGGTGGCCGCGTAATGCCACTCCATAACATCCCCTTTCCTTAAGATAAGGAACAGTCTTTAACACTACTTAGTAACAAGGTTAATTTAAGAACAACTTTAGTAAAAGCAACTTTAACCAATAAACTGCATGCAAGCGTAGTCTGTCTAAACTAAGTGTTGGCCTATGGCACTAAGGCTTTGTGGGTGAGTATCCCAAAGTCAGATTTATGACTCGATAAGTCTCTTTGGTTGTCTGGAAATGCGACCGGATCTGGTGATGGTAGCGTTGGTGTTCAGTCCTGGAGGTTCGTCTGTGGGAGCGGAAGTTACATCTTGTGCCTTAGCGACTGGACTGGCGGCGCTTAAGTTGGGTGGCTCAGTTTTAGCTGGTTGTTGCATGAGCTGAGGTTCACTCACACATGTGACTGGTGTTGTAAGTGGTTTCGCGTTTTCCCGACTGTCTCTGAGGTGTATGCGGTTGCGTCTGTAGCATTTGCTACCGACTTCTACGATGTAGCTGCGTGGCGCAACTTTGGCTTTTATCACTCCCGGGGTCCATACGGAGCCTTCAACCTTGGGTCGAGTTTTGGCGCGAACTGGCTGTCCAACAACCAGATCAGGAAGGCTTTTGGCAGTGCGGTCGTGATACAGTTTAGCTGTCTGTCTTTTGGTTACGACTTGCTCGGTGACGGCCTCTACAACCTGGGGCTTGTACAGTGAGCTCTTGCAAGGGAGGAATGAGCGCGTTCGTCGAGACATTAAGCGCTGTGCCGGAGAGCTGGACATTCCCGGAGTAGTGGTGTTCCTCCATTCAATGATAGCCTTCCACACGTCACCGTTGTCTTTGGCGGCTTTGATCACAAGTCCCTTGGCGATTTTGACTGCGGACTCTGCTTTTCCGTTGGATTTGGAGTGGTAGGGGCTTGAGGTAGTGTGTTCAAAGTCCCACTTATTCGCGAACTGAGTGAACTCGCGTGACACGTAGTTTGGTCCGTTGTCTGTGATCAAGGTATGAGGAATGCCGTGGGTGGCAAACACTGGCTTCAGTTCCTTGATTAGCGATTTGGAAGTCATATCTTCTAGAGCGCGCACGTCGATGTAGTCCGAGTAGAGGTCTACTAGTACGCAGTAGTTTTGTCCATTGACCTCAAAACAGTCACTCGCGACTAACTGCCACGGTGTCTTGGGTACTGGGTGTGTCATGAGGGGTTCCTTGGGGAGAGCTGGTTGTGACTCCTGGCAGATTGCGCAGCGTTGGACTGCCTCCACCAGTTCTGTGTGCATACGTGGCCAGTACATTATGTCTCGTGCACTGTTGGTGGTGTACTGTATGCCCATGTGAGATGCATGTGCCCTTGCTGTCATGTCTGCACGGAGAGCTGTTGGGATTACAATACGCGTTCCGCGAAATATGAGCCCGTCTTGTGTCGACAGCTCATCTCTGTATGGCCAGTATTCCCTGATACACAAGGGAACTTGAGCCTTGTCCCCTGGCCAGCCTGCTTGGATGACCTGCATCAGCGTTTGTAGGGTTTGGTCAACGAGCGTTGCCTTTTTGACTCTCTGCAGACGCTCGTCTGTGACGAAGATGGTTGGTTCGATGTTCTCCAACTCTATGTTGAGCTTCTGCTCCTGAGTGACGGAGAAGATCAGATAGTCTGGTGTCTGATCTGTGACTTGTCGTGTTGGCAACGATGCTCGCGACAATGTATCGCTCAAGTACATTCGCGAACCCTGCTTGTACTCTACGTGTAGTGAGTACTTCTGTAGGCGGAGTCGCATACGTTGTAGACGCTTGGGGCTCACCAAGATTGGCTTTCTGAAGATGTTCATCAGAGGTTTGTGGTCGGTGAGCACGAGCACTTTGTCGTGGCCTAGGATGTATTGCTCAAAGCGCTGTGTGGCAAATACGATTGCCAAACACTCTTTTTCTATTTGAGCATAGTTGCGTTCTGTGGCTGTTAGTGCTCGTGAGGCGTACGCGACTGGGCGGCCATTTTGTGTGATGACGGCTCCTAGCCCAACCTCGGAGCTATCACACTCGATCGCGACGTCTTGGTTGACATCATAGTAGCTCAGTACTGGTGCTTTAGTGATGAGCTTCTTGATCTTGTCCAGGGCCTCGTCATGATGTGTCAACCAGTCAAATATGACGTCTTTGTCGGTGAGACGTCTGAGTGGCTCGCATACTGTGCTCAGTTCTGGCAAGAATTTAGCCAGATAGGTCACCACTCCGATGAGTCTCTGCACTCCCTGGACGTCTGTAGGGCGAGGCATGTCGAGTATGGCCTTGATTTTCTCCGGGTCTGGAGATAGTCCGTCTGAGCTGAAGACGTGTCCCATGTATGTGACACTGGGTAGCTTATACCGTAGCTTGGCTGCATTCAGCTTCAGATTCCGCTCTCTGCATCTCAAGAGAAGAGCGGTGAATGCGGCGTCGTGAGAGGCTTCTGCTTCAGCCTGCGTTTCTCCTGAGCCGTAGACTAGGATGTCATCTGCAATCACTGCGATATTTTCCAGGCCTTCCAGGCACTCATGGAGCCTGCGCTGGAATTCTTCCGGTGCTGATGAGATACCAAAGGGCATCCTCAACCAGCGGTAACGCCCGTAAGGCGTCCAAAATGTTGTCAGATAACTGGAGGGCTCATCAAGGATGACTTGAAGAAAACCGTCCTTGGCATCTACCACCGAGAAGAGCTTGGCGTTCTTCAGTCTCGGGGCTACTTCGTCTACGGTGGGAATGGGGTAATGGTTGCGCTTGATGGCCTTGTTCAGGCCGTGTGGATCCAAGCATACCCTGATTTTGTTTGGCTTTCTGACGACTACCATGTTGTGGATCCACTTGGTAGGCTCAGTCACCCGGGCAATGGTGCCTTGGGCTGTCATGCTGTCTAGCTTTCGTTTCAGCTCTGCCCGCACCGGGATGGGTACTCTGCGCCTGGTGTTCTGCGTTGGAGTGACACTGTGATCAATGTCTATGTGGTAGTAACCTGGTAGCCGACCAAGGCCAGTGAATACGTCTTTGTACTCACTAAGGACCTGTTCCTTGGTTTGGGTCGGTAATTCTGTCACTGCATGCACTAAGCACTCCTGTGCGAACTGCATTAGTCCTAGAGCTTCTGCTGCTTTACCTGACAGCAGAGATGAGGGGGCATCCTCCACGATCTCGAAGTGGATTTTTCTGGTGACCCCTTTGATCTGGCATCTCAAGCTGGCAGCTCCAACGGGATGAATGATTGTGCCATTGTACAGTTTCAGTTTAGTCTTTGATGGCACCGGAGGCGTGTCGCTGAGCTGCTGGTAGTCTGCCAGCTTCATGGTGCTGCAAGTTGCACCAGAGTCTAGCTGAAATCTGATGGTCTTTCTCAGATCCCTTGTTGGCGTCTCCACTGCTAGCTCAACAAAGTATTGCTGCTTGGGCTTTGACTGCACTGTATAGATGCTTTCGTCACTGCCGCTTTCGACTCCATCCATTTGGTGGAGCTTCTGTGTGAATTTCTGTGGCTGACGTTTGTTGCGGTCTGTGCCCGATGACTGGCAAACCTGCGCATAGTGGTTGCGTTTTTGGCACTTAGAGCAAGTTGTCCCGTAGGCTGGGCACTTGCCTTTGCTGTGTGATTTGCCACAGTACTTGCAATTGATGTTTGGAGGCTTGCTGGCTTTTCCAAATTTCAGTGTCCGCTGCTTGTTTTTCACAAAGTGAGCTGTTTCTGACTCTACCGGATCCATCTGCTGAAGGTGGATCGCAGCCTGTTCACTGCTGCGGCATATGTCTATGGCTTTCTGCAATGTCAGTGTCGACTCACGCAGCAGACGAGCACGGATGCTGTTGCCTACTACTCCTATGACCAGCCTGTCTCGGAGCATTTCATCGAGAAGCGCTCCATAATTGCATGTGGTTGCCAACTTTCTCAGCCTGTTCAAGAAAGTGTCAATGTTCTCTTTGGGCTCTTGCTTACATGAGTTGAACATGAATCGTTCGTACACCACATTGCGTTTAGGGTCAAAATGAGCTCCAAGGCTGGTTAGGATTTGCTGTGGTGACTTTCTCTGTTCCACTGTTAGTGGCAGATTTTCGTACACTTCATAGCACTCCTTCCCCATAACTGTGAGTAATGTAGCCACATGGATGGAAGTATCTTTCTTATCCAGTTCTGTGGCCACTAGATAGTTCTGCCAACTTGCCTTGAAAAAATGCCAGTTGGAAACCTGGTCTCCTTTCATGTCCATTTTCACCGGTGGGGGAATGAGCGAGTGCGCCATGGTTAATATACACCGCGATGTGTCCGTTACAGGCCTCCGTAGTTTACAGCGAAACGCACGTTGACGACAATGGCGTGAACACAACGTACAATGTATACGTACATGTGTAATGGCGGAAACTCCGCGTGAAAATTTTACAGTTTATCGATCGCTTGCACAGCCTACCGTGTGTGACAGGATTAGTATGTGCTGCCGACGGATGCCTTGTGATCCGTTCAACAAGATTGCCGAAGATTTTGCAAGTTCTTTGCGGTAATGGCGCTGGATTCAGCTAATTTCTGACACCATGTTCTAAAGACGACAGGACTCAAGTGTAGCATTCACTGAAAGACGTTTTATTAACAGCCCGTAATAACATCATACAATATGGATACGGTGGCCGCGTAATGCCACTCCATAACAATGTACATGTATGGGCCTTTTCACACTACATTGTGTACAAATGTACATGTACACGTACAACCTCTCAACCCGGGTTGAACTCGACCCGGGACGAACCCAAAAATGGGTCATTAAAAGTATTTTTCCAGTCAAAGTACTGATTCCGTGCTTTAGATAGTTTACACGGAGGTTCCAATGTGAGTAAAAATTATGCTACAGCTACATGTGTATTAGCACTATGAAATATAGTCGGAAAGCCAACTTTAGTCATGTCAGTTGATTTCGAATTCTGGTAATGGAATCTAAACAGCACGACATCGATTCATATCACTACTTACGACCAAAAAGACCAAGACGTAACTTACTCTCATATTGTAACCGGGATCCCAACTGGGTTCCTGGTTCCTTACCGGGATCCCAACTGGGATCCGGGTTCCTTACCTCCCAACTGGGATCCTGGTTCCTTACCAGGATCCCAACTGGGATCCTGGTTCCTTACCGGGATCCCAACTGGGATCCTGGTTCCTTACCAGGATCCCAACTGTAGTCGCAAAAAAGAGGCTCTAGTATTTACCCCTTAAATTGCATTGAATTGAAACTTTTCCCTTAAACTTAGGTGAAAATTTAATCCCTTAGTGTCCAGTGCAGTCAGAAAAATCCCTTTTAAACAAAATTACATTATGTACAGTATGTTTATATGCACCTATCAATTGTATGACGCACCTTCGGACCCCCGGGAAAGGTGTGTCAATGTCTACAGCAGCGTCATCTTTTTGGGTAACATGATGCACCCTTGGTCACTTTTTGTGACGGACCATTCTTGTCAAATGACGCTCCAAACTACCAAATCTTGACGCACCATCATTGGATATTGACGCACCATGACTGACCTATGACTGACATACACGGCGAATGAATATCGAATCGGGCGCGAGCGGCCGACCACAGCTAGTGGTGATGCGGTTTATTAGCTCCACGCTCAATCGAGGAAGCGCGAAAATGTTGGCTACGGTCCAAAGGAAATGACATTTGCTAGTAGCTGGTACTTGGCTTTTTTCTAAGACGCATATCTCGGCTACCGCTTGCTTAATTTATGCGATAAATACTGTTTTAGAATTAAAAACTTTTCAACTTTTTTAATAGATACTGAAAATAAAGAACACTTTCTGATGATATTTATTTAAAAAAAATGTTTTTGAAATATTTAAATTGGAACACAGCAAGATGTTTGTTTGACGGTGAGTTTTCCGGTCCAAAAAGGGTAGTTTGAGTTGCGAAACAGACTTGTGAAATCAACATACAGTTTGGGGAGATTGTTGTCTGTTTTTGTGCAAAATTTCAGTGTAAAACACATGCCCTTTGTTTGTTTGTTTTAGCCCACAAAAATGATTATCAGTTACTCTTTGTGAGCGTCGTCGAGTGCGTGGTTTTCATTCCAGGCATAATATGTGCTCTTACACATACAGTGCGCACCCTCACATGTGCTATGTACTCCTGTTGCATTGAGGCTTTCTTGACAAAGCTTTAGTTAAGCAGATAACGAGACAGCGTGTTGAACTACATGTAAGACTAATCAAACTTGAAGTTGAAGATATCTTCGTTGGTTTGGCGCAACATGTCACTGTAGGGGCGCTTCATACTGCATCGCATTTTTTTAGCTCTCTCCTAATCAGTTTACACGCCTGATTTCGCGGGAAAACAGCCGATTTCTAAGACGCATATCTCGGCTACCGCTTGCTCAATTTTTGCGATAAATGCCGTTTAAAATTAACAGAAAATAATCTGTAATGTGAGATGAAATTTTTAATCAAAATCGAACTTTGAATTTTTTTTCCAAGTCCCTAGGTAAGCCAGGTCACATACACTCCTTTAACTTTTAAATGTTTGCACGGTACAGGTTAAGATTATAAGCAATTTATTATTGGTTGCACACCAAACATGCTTCGTGACAAGGAGGACGCTTAATTGCATCACATCACAATTTTTTAAGTTGCCGTCTATTCATTTTCATCGATTCTGAACGTAAATTAGACGCATTTTAACAAGTATAAAACATCAACCGCTTGATGTATTTTTGATATCTGTTGCAACTTGTCTGTTGTGTGAAAATGGTTTTTCCCACTGACACTTCCGTCGCAAATGTTGCATTTCTGAGATAAATAAATTATAAAATTACTGCATAAAGTAATGCACAAAATAACGTGCGAGCGGTATGTGCGTAAGCTCGACAACAGAGGGCGCTGTGCGCGCGCGTGAATGGTTATCTTGTGCACTAACGTAAGGCAATTTTTGAAGAAGAAAACGTGATTTTTCTACAGAAAAGCAACATTTGCGACAAAAGTGCAAGTGAGAAGTAGGCCTACATGTATATCTTAAAATTACATTATGTGTTGATTCCAGGAGGTATAATTTCTTTAAAATCTTTGTTCAATGTATACGAAAAAAATACCTTATTTTTCCCCATGTAAAGTGCATAGGGCCTATATGAACATATTCATATGGAATATGCGCTAGGCCTATATTTATTAGTTTATTTATTATTATTAATTATTATGATTTTATAGTCATTTATCATAGGCCTTGGCTTCAAGTTCAGGGTCAGCAAACGGGGTGCAATGTTTTCCGTTTTCTATAGTCCAATTTGGCTTGGGTGTTTTTGCAAAAGAAAGGTCAGCCTATACCTTTGGTGCGGTAATGCTTGATCCGACTCGCAGTTCAGATGCTGTTGTTTCTAGTTCTGATGCTTCGCTGGTCGGGCGCCTATGGACTCGGATCTTATGCTGTTTGTGTTATTAGCAGGATTCAGCGGCGTCGCCAAGACTAGAGAGGCCGGGTGGTTGTGGGCCTGGGGCGTGCACGTCCTCCCCCGAAAAAGTATGGCTATTCAAGGCTGCGGAACTCGGTCTCCCTGGTGGAAAATATAACTATTCATGTCACAACCAAGTGTCTTATATCTCCAACTTCGAAATGTGTACATTTCAGGAAAAAATTTACCATTTTATAATTTAATTTGACAGAGTTCCGCAATATACCGAAACTTCGTGCAGAGTTCCGCAATATACCCATTTCAATAGGGGGCTATTCAAGGCTGCGGAACTCGGTCTCCCTGGTGGAAAATATAACTGTTCATGTCACACCATGTGTCGTATATTCTCAACTACGGATGGTGTTAATTTCAAGACGAAATTTACCTTTTCAGGCTTTCAATTGACAGAGTTCCGCAAAATACCCACTTGAAATTTGGGTCGCGGAATCGGCCTGTACATTGAATGTATATACACAGGCCACTATGTATAACGACATTTGCAGGGGATTATTCAACGTTGCGGAACTCTGTCTCCCTGGTGGAAAATATAACTATTCATGTCACAACCATGTGTCTTATATCTCCAACTTCGAAATGTGTAAATTTCAGGAAAAAATTTACCATTTTATAATTTAATTTGACAGAGTTCCGCAATATACCGAAACTTCGTGCAGAGTTCCGCAATATTCCCACTTCAATAGGGGGCTAATTAAAGCTGCGGAACTCTGTCTCCCTGGTGGAAAATATAACTTTTCAATTCACAACCATGTGTAGTATATTCACAACTACGATTTGTGTAAATTTGAGGGGAAAAAAATACGTTTTTACGAGTTAATTTGACAGAGTTCCGCAATATACCGAAACTTCATGCAGAGTTCCGCAATATACCCACTTCAATAGCAGGGTGCTATTCAAGGCTGCGGAACTCGGTCTCCCTGGTGGAAATTATAACTGTTCATGTCACAACCATGTGTCGTATATCCCCAACTACGAATTGTGTTAATTTCAAGACGAAATGTACCTTTTCAGGACTTCAATTGACAGAGTTCCGCAAAATACCCACTTGAAATTTGGGTTGCAGAACCGGCGTACATTGAATGTCTATACACAGGCCACTATGTATAACGACATTTGCAGGGTATTATTCAACGTTGCGGAACTCTGTCTCCCTGGTGGAAAATATAACTATTCATGTCACAACCATGTGTCTTATATCTCCAACTTCGAAATGTGTAAATTTCCGGAAAAAAATTACCATTTTATAATTTAATTTGACAGAGTTCCGCAATATACCGAAACTTCGTGCAGAGTTCCGCAATATACCCACTTCAATAGGGGGTTATTCAAGGCTGCGGAACTCGGTCTCCCTGGTGGAAAATATATCTGTTCATGTCACAACCATGTGTCGTATATCCTCAACTGCGAATGGTGTTAATTTCAAGACGAAATTTAACTTTTCAGGACTTCAATTGACAGAGTTCCGCAAAATACCCACTTGAAACTTCGAGCAGAGTTCCGCAATATTTCCACTTCAATAGGGGGCTAATTAAAGCTGCGGAACTCTGTGTCCCTGGTGTAAAATATAACTTTTAAATTCACAACCATGTGTAGTATATTCACAACTACGATTTGTGTAAATTTGAGGAGGGAAAATACGTTTTTACGAGTTAATTTGACAGAGTTCCGCAATTTACCCACTTGAAATTTCGGGCAGAGTTCCGCAATATACCCACTTCATTAGGGGGCTATTCAAGGCTGCGGAACTCCATCTTCCTGGTGGAAAATATAACTGTTCATGTCACAACATGTGTCTTATATCTCCAACTTCGAAATGTGTACATTTGAGGACAGCATTTACCTTTTCAGTACTTCAATTGACAGAGTTCCGCAAAATATTCACTTGAAATTTGGGTCGCGGAATCGGCCTGTGAATGTCTAAACACAGGCCACTATATATAAAACGACATTTGCAGGGGATTTAAACCTTAGCGATCACGAGGAAGAAAATACTTCACTCTGATTGTTTGGGTTTCAGCTATTGCCGGAATAACTTATTTACTTCATAAAGTAATAAACTAAATTAACCAGTTTTTGAACAAAAAGACGCGAAAAAAGGGTGTTTACGTTGCCTTTAAATTTTTAAAATTAAATTTAAATTTCTGGAACACAGTGAAATTTGCTTTATTCATTGCAGAAAGAAGTCAACTTTTCTTGTTAAAGCTTGTAGTGATTTTCATTGTCGGGCACTCTGACCTTTTGGGCAAAAAAGTCACGATTGTTGAATACAAAAAGTGAACTAGCTTTTAAAAACTGATACATTTTGCCGCTGAGGGCATGGGGTATTGGTTGTCTGTCTTGTGCAATGCATAAGCAACGCTGTGAGTGTGACGTCATTTGGGAGAACTAACAGTGTGTGAAAGATACCATGCATGCATTATACGAAGCCTATACGCCGTGTTTTGTGAACGGGCAGCTCTCCTAAAGTGCGTCACGCACTCGGGCATGCACCGATCTTGGATAAACTTGCCAATGACTCTAATTCGATGACGGCCAAAACGAACGAAACTACTGTGATTTTCAAGTGATAATTTGAAAATTAAAACCACAATTCGTAAAGATATATAACCATTACTCTAAATTTTGAGCAGAAAACGGATTTTCAGAAATCGTTTTATCAGCTCTTTACAAAAATTAACAAGGCAACTCCGCTAATTATTGCCAAGACGTGCTCTGCTAAAAATCCTACGGTCTTACTTAGCAGATTAAATGACCAACTGGCTATGCTGCCTAGGATTCCGGGCAGCGCTGCGAGTAGTTATAGCTCCAAGCTTTTTAAACAAATTAGCCAAGTTTTCTTGTTGGCGTTTTATCCAATCAGTCGCCAGAGAGAATGCGGCCAGAATGCTGACGATCTTGATGCCCTGTTCTCTAAATAGAGTTCTAACTCTATCGGCTATAGTCTTATCGATATGCAACATTTTGTCTATCGTTTCTTTGATTCTATTTATTTAACTTTTTAATGCGTCTGTATTTGTACTTGCCGCCTCTATCCTAGATGATCTTTCTATGTTCAAATTTTGTAAAAAGTTTTTTAATCCAGCGATTTTTTCGTTATCTTTAGCTTGTTCGGCTTAACCCAATTCAATAATTACTGCCGCTATGTCATCATCTACTTTCTCCAATTCTACTAAATCTAGTTCTAAGTTACCTCGCATGGTCTGCATCTTTTTGTCTAACGCCCTTAGTTTTATGAGGTTTTCCTCTGTTTGTACAGATTGATCGACATTACGTCGTTCAATAAGGGAGCTTTTTGCAATTCTATCTAAAGACGAAACATTTTCATTTGGATTCATATCTGATAACTCAATCATTTCATCAAGTGCGTCCGACACAGGTCAAATTTTTTGTACTAGCTCCTGAGATGAAAGGTCATCTACGTTGGCATCTGAAACTGCTAGCATTGATTTTACGAATTTAATTTCATCTTTAGAAACGCCTAGCGCGTTAACGCCCCAGCGAAATCCTTACCATCCCTATACGATCTTATCAGTATTGTAGGGGCGTGGTTCTCCACCATTGCCTGCAACGCGGTACTGATTGCCTTTCCAAGTAGCGTCATATGCTTCTGTCTTCATTTACTTCGAAATGTTGTTACGTCTAGATTTTGTTGTTCGACTAAAGCGCCAAACTGGTCATCCGACAGTACGTCAACTAATTGGCTGTTCCAACACGGTTGGGAACAGCCTTTGTTTTCGTTAAGATTTTTTTTTTTTGGCTGTTCCGATTCGGGTCGGAACAGCCTTTGTTTTCGTTACGATTTTTTTTTTTTTTTTGGCTGTTCCAACACGGTTGGGAACAGCCTTTGTTTTCGTTAAGATTTTTTTTTTTTTTTTTTTTATTGGCTGTTCCAACACGGTTGGGAACAGCCTTTGTTTTCGTTAAGATTTTTATTTTTTTTATTTTTTTTTTTATTTTATTTTTTTTTCTTTTCCTTCTTCCATTTTTTTCAGACGCTATTTCGGGCACTTGCACATTGATGATTGACTTCAAACTTCACATGGACATTGGTCACTATGTGAAGTTGTGCACAGTACTAATGACGTCATGATGACGTCATCACGTGTCAGATTAAAGGGGTATGAAGTTTAATAAATTAAATATTCAAAAATCAATAAAAAATCAACCGTTTGACCTACGATCTTGATTCCTTCGGCATATACGATGACTAACAAAGGTCTTTGAGATGCGCACACCCCTTGACCTTTGACCTCGTTTCCTATTGGTCAAACAGATTTTGCCTTTCCATTTGAAAGTGGTGCAAGATATTTGGACAAAGTCACTTGTGTTACACTTCGACTAGGGTGGGGTATCTAAAAAATATTTTTGTGACCTTTGACCTTGCTCACTTCCGGTCGAAACCGGAAGTGGCCCTTAGTTTGAAAGTGGTAGGAGGTATTGAGATGGGGTCAATGGTGTTATTATCAGAGGCCCTTAAGCTTTCCAAAAATATAAGTAATGACGTCATCGTACGAAATAGCGCCCTCTAGCGACAAGATGATTACGTAATTAAATATTTAAAAATCAATATAAAATCTACCGTTTGACCTACGAATTTGATTCCTTCTGCATATACGATCATTAACAAATGTCTTTAAGATGCGCACATGGCTTGACCTTTGACCTCGTTTCCTATTGGTCAAACAGATTTTGCCTTGCCATTTGAAAGGGGTACAATATACCACGATGGGGTCAACTGTGTTACACTTCGACTAGGGTGGGGTATCCAAACATATAGCAACACCTTTGACTTTCCCTACATGTCAGATTAAAGGGGCATGTAATAATATTCAATATTTAAAAATAGATAAAAACTCAACCGTTTGACCTACGATCGTGATTTATTCATATACGATCACTAACAAAGGTCATCCCGAACACCATATATGTTTATAAAAAGGAGGGGAACAGCCATGTGTTCGTTTTCAACGAACACATTTCTAGTTTTTATTTTTTTTTTTCTTTTCCTTCTTCCACTTTTTTCAGATGCTATTTCGGGCACTTGCACATTCATGATTGACTTCAAACTTCACATGGACATTGGTCACTATGTGAAGTTGTGCACAGTACTAATGACGTCATGATGACGTCATCACGTGTCAGATTAAAGGGGTATGAAGTTTAATAAATTAAATATTCAAAAATCAATAAAAAATCAACCGTTTGACCTACGATCTTGATTCCTTCGGCATATACGATGACTAACAAAGGTCTTTGAGATGCGCACACCCCTTGACCTTTGACCTCGTTTCCTATTGGTCAAACAGATTTTGCCTTGCCATTTGAAAGTGGTGCAAGATATTTGGACAAAGTCACTTGTGTTACACTTCGACTAGGGTGGGGTATCTAAAAAATATTTTTGTGACCTTTGACCTTGCTCACTTCCGGTCGAAACAGGAAGTGGCCCTTAGTTTGAAAGTGGTAGGAGGTATTGAGATGGGGTCAATGGTGTTATTATCAGAGGCCCTTAAGCTTTCCAAAAATATAAGTGATGACGTCATCGTACGAAATAGCGCCCTCTAGCGACAAGATGATTACGTAATTAAATATTCAAAAATCAATAAAAAATCAACCGTTTGACCTACAAATTTGATTCCTTCTGCATATACGATCACTAACAAATGTCTTTAAGATGCGCACATGGCTTGACCTTTGACCTCGTTTCCTATTGGTCAAACAGATTTTGCCTTGCCATTTGAAAGGGGTACAATATATCACGATGGGGTCAACTGTGTTACACTTCGACTAGGGTGGGGTATCCAAACATATAGCAACACCTTTGACCTTCCCTACATGTCAGATTAAAGGGGCATGTAATAATATTCAATATTTAAAAATCAATAAAAACTACTTTGACCTACGATCACTAACAAAGGTCATCCCGAACACCATATATGTTTATAAAAAGGAGGGGAACAGCCATGTGTTCGTTGTCAAGAACGAACACAGGTCTAGTTTTTTGTTTTTTTTTATTCTTTTACTTCTTCCACTTTTTTCAGACGCTATTTCGGACACTTGCACATTGATGATTGACTTCAAACTTTACATGGACATTGGTCACTATGTGAATTAGTGCATAGTACTAATGACGTAATCATGACGTCATCACGTGTCAGATTAAAGGGGTATGAAGTTTAATAAATTAAATATTCAAAAATCAATAAAAATTCAACCGTTTGACCTACGATCTTGATTCCTTCGCCATATACGATGACTAACAAAAGTCTTTAAGATGCGCACACGCCTTGACCTTTGACCTCGTTTCCTATTGGTCAAACAGATTTTGCCTTGCCATTTGAAAGTGGTGCAAGATATTTGGACAAAGTCACTTGTGTTACACTTCGACTAGGGTGGGGTATCTAGGGTGGTGTTATTACCAGAGGCCCTTAAGCTTTCCAAAAATATAAGTGATGACGTCATCGTACGAAATAGCGCCCTCTACCGACAAGATTATTACGTAATTAAATATTCAAAAATCAATAAAAAATCAACTGTTTGACCTACGATCTTGATTCCTGTGGCATATACGATCACTAACAAATGTCTTTAAGATCCGCACAGGGCTTGACCTTTGACCTCGTTTCCTATTGGTCTAACAGATTTTGCCTTGCCATTTGAAAGTGGTACAAGATATCTGGATGTGGTCAACTGTATTACACTTGGACCTAGGGTGGTGTATCCAAAAAATATGGCCGTGACCTTTGACCTTGCTCACTTCCGGTCGAAACCGGAAGTGGCCCTTAGTTTGAAAGTGGTAGGAGGTATTGAGATGGGGTCAATGGTGTTATTACCAGAGGCCCTTAAGCTTTCCAAAAATATAAGTGATGACGTCATCGTACGAAATAGCGCCCTCTAGCGACAAGATGATTACGTAATTAAATATTCAAAAATCAATAAAAAATCAACCGTTTGACCTACAAATTTGATTCCTTCTGCATATACGATCACTAACAAATGTCTTCAAGATGCGCACATGGCTTGACCTTTGACCTCGTTTCCTATTGGTCTAACAGATTTTGCCTTCCCATTTGAAAGTGGTACAAGATATCTGGATGTGGTCAACTGTATTACACTTGGACCTGGTGTATCCAAAAAATATGGCCGTGACCTTTGACCTTGCTCACTTCCGGTCGAAACCGTAAGTGGCCCTTAGTTTGAAAGTGAAAGGAGGTATTGAGATAGGGTCAATGGTGTTATTACCAGAGGCCCTTAAGCTTTCCAAAAATATAAGTGATGACGTCATCGTAGGAAATAGCGCCCTCTAGCGACAAGATGATTACGTAATTAAATATTCAAAAATCAATACAAAATCTACCGTTTGACCTACAAATTTGATTCCTTCTGCATATACGATCACTAACAAATGTCTTTAAGATGCGCACATGGCTTGACCTTTGACCTCGTTTCCTATTGGTCAAACAGATTTTGCCTTGCCATTTGAAAGGGGTACAATATATCACGATGGGGTCAACTGTGTTACACTTCGACTAGGGTGGGGTATCCAAACATATAGCAACACCTTTGACCTTCCCTACATGTCAGATTAAAGTGGCATGTAATAATATTCAATATTTAAAAATCGATAAAAACTCGACCGTTTGACATACGATCGTGATTTCTTCATATACAATCACTAACAAAGGTCATCCAGAACACCACATATGTTTATAAAAAGGAGGGGAACAGCCATGTGTTCGTTGTCAAGGACGAACACAGGTCTAGTTTTTTATTCTTTTCCTTCTTCCATTTTTTTCAGACGCTATTTCGGGCACTTGCACATTGATGATTGACTTCAAACTTCACATGGACATTGGTCACTATGTGAAGTAGTGCACAGTACTAATTACGTCATGATGACGTCATCACGTGTCAGATTAAACTGTTTGACCTACGATCTTGATTCCTGTGGCATATACGATCACTAACAAATGTCTTTAAGATCCGCACAGGGCTTGACCTTTGACCTCGTTTCCTATTGGTCTAACAGATTTTGCCTTGCCATTTGAAAGTGGTACAAGATATCTGGATGTGGTCAACTGTATTACACTTGGACCTAGGGTGGTGTATCCAAAAAATATGGCCGTGACCTTTGACCTTGCTCACTTCCGGTCGAAACCGGAAGTGGCCCTTAGTTTGAAAGTGGTAGGAGGTATTGAGATGGGGTCAATGGTGTTATTACCAGAGGCCCTTAAGCTTTCCAAAAATATAAGTGATGACGTCATCGTACGAAATAGCGCCCTCTAGCGACAAGATGATTACGTAATTAAATATTCAAAAATCAATAAAAAATCAACCGTTTGACCTACAAATTTGATTCCTTCTGCATATACGATCACTAACAAATGTCTTTAAGATGCGCACATGGCTTGACCTTTGACCTCGTTTCCTATTGGTCAAACAGATTTTGCCTTGCCATTTGAAATGGGTACAATATATCACGATGGGGTCAACTGTGTTACACTTCGACTAGGGTGGGGTATCCAAACATATAGCAACACCTTTGACCTTCCCTACATGTCAGATTAAAGGGGCATGTAATAATATTCAATATTTAAAAATCAATAAAAACTACTTTGACCTACGATCACTGACAAAGGTCATCCCGAACACCATATATGTTTATAAAAAGGAGGGGAACAGCCATGTGTTCGTTGTCAAGAACGAACACAGGTCTAGTTTTAATTCTTTTTCTATAAAATTTGTAACTTGACGCGAAATTTTACCCAGCGTTTTTAGCTTCTCTTTCTAACCCAGATTTCGCTAAAAATCCCGTGGTATTTTTGGCTGTTCCGATTCGGGTCGGAACAGCCTTTGTTTTCGTTACGATTTTTTTTATTGGCTGTTCCGATTCGGGTCGGAACAGCCTTTGTTTTCGTTACGATTTTTATTCCTTTTTTTTTTTTTTTTTTTTTTGGCTGTTCCGACTCGAGTTGGAACAGCCTTTGTTTTCGTTAAGATTTTTTTTATTTTTATTTTTTTTTGGCTGTTCCGATTCGGGTCGGAACAGCCTTTGTTTTCGTTACGATTATTTTTTTTTTTTTTTTTTTTTTTTAAATTCTTTTCCTTCTTCCACTTTTTTCAGACGCTATTTCGGACACTTGCACATTGATGATTGACTTCAAACTTGACATGGACATTGGTCACTATGTGAAGTTGTGCACAGTACTAATGACGTCATGATGACGTCATCACGTGTCAGATTAAAGGGGTATGAAGTTTAATAAATTAAATATTCAAAAATCAATAAAAAATCAACCGTTTGACCTACGATCTTGATTCCTTCGGCATATACGATGACTAACAAAGGTCTTTGAGATGCGCACACCCCTTGACCTTTGACCTCGTTTCCTATTGGTCAAACAGATTTTGCCTTGCCATTTGAAAGTGGTGCAAGATATTTGGACAAAGTCACTTGTGTTACACTTCGACTAGGGTGGGGTATCTAAAAAATATTTTTGTGACCTTTGACCTTGCTCACTTCCGGTCGAAACCGGAAGTGGCCCTTAGTTTGAAAGTGGTAGGAGGTATTGAGATGGGCTCAATGGTGTTATTATCAGAGGCCCTTAAGCTTTCCAAAAATATAAGTGATGACGTCATCGTACGAAATAGCGCCCTCTAGCGACAAGATGATTACGTAATGAAATATTGGAAAATCAATAACAAATCAACCGTTTGACCTACGATCTTGATTCATTTGCCATATACGATGATTAACAAGGGTCTTTGAGATGCGCACACCCCTTGACCTTTGACCTCGTTTCCTATTGGTCAAACCGATTTTGCCTTGCCATTTGAAAGTGGTACAAGATATCTGGATGTGGTCAACTGTATTACACTTAGACCTAGGGTGGTGTATCCAAAAAATATGGTCGTGACCTTTGACCTTGCTCATTTCCGGTCGAAACCGGAAGTGGCCCTTAGTTTGAAAGTGGTAGGAGGTATTGAGATAGGGTCAATGGTGTTATTATCAGAGGCCCTTAAGCTTTCCAAAAATATAAGAGATGACGTCATCGTACGAAATAGCGCCCTCTAGCGACAAGATGATTACGTAATTAAATATTCAAAAATCAATAAAAAATCTACCGTTTGACCTACAAATTTGATTCCTTCTGCATATACGATCACTAACAAATGTCTTTAAGATGCGCACATGGCTTGACCTTTGACCTCGTTTCCTATTGGTCAAACAGATTTTGCCTTGCCATTTGAAAGGGGTACAATATATCACGATGGGGTCAACTGTGTTACACTTCGACTAGGGTGGGGTATCCAAACATATAGCAACACCTTTGACCTTCCCTACATGTCAGATTAAAGTGGCATGTAATAATATTCAATATTTAAAAATCGATAAAAACTCAACCGTTTGACATACGATCGTGATTTCTTCATATACAATCACTAACAAAGGTCATCCCGAACACCACATATGTTTATAAAAAGGAGGGGAACAGCCATGTGTTCGTTGTCAAGAACGAACACAGGTCTAGTTTTTTATTTTTGGCTGTTCCGACTCGAGTTGGAACAGCCTTTGTTTTCGTTACGATTTTTTTTTTCTTTTTTTTTTCTTTTCCTTCTTCCACTTTTTTCGGACGCACATGGCTTGACCTTTGACCTCGTTTCCTATTGGTCAAACAGATTTTGCCTTTCCATTTGAAAGGGGTACAATATATCACGATGGGGTCAACTGTGTTAAACTTCGACTAGGGTGGGGTATCCAGACATATAGCAACACCTTTGACCTTCCCTACATGTCAGATTAAAGGGGCATGTAATAATATTCAATATTTAAAAATCGATAAAAACTCAACTGTTTGACCTACGATCGGTACGATCACTAACAAAGGTCATCCCGAACACCATATATGTTTATAAAAAGGAGGGGAACAGCCATGTGTTCGTTGTCAAGAACGAACACAGGTCTAGTTTTTTTTCTTTTCCTTCTTCCACTTTTTTCAGACGCTATTTCGGACACTTGCACATTGATGATTGACTTCAAACTTCACATGGACATTGGTCACTATGTGAATTAGTGCACAGTACTAATGACGTAATGATGACGTCATCACGTGTCATATTAAAGGCGCATGAAGTTTAATAAATTAAATATTCAAAAATCAATAAAAAATCAACCGTTTGACCTACGATCTTGATTCCTTCGGCATATACGATGACTAACAAATGTCTTTGAGATGCGCACACCCCTTGACCTTTGACCTCGTTTCCTATTGGTCTAACAGATTTTGCCTTTCCATTTGAAAGTGGTACAAGATATCTGCATGTGGTCAACTGTATTACACTTAGACCTAGGGTGGTGTATCCAAAAAATATGGTCGTGACCTTTGACCTTGCTCACTTCCGGTCGAAACCGGAAGTGGCCCTTAGTTTGAAAGTGGTAGGAGGTATTGAGATGGGGTCAATGGTGTTATTATCAGACGCCCTTAAGCTTTCCAAAAATATAAGTGATGACGTCATCGTACGAAATAGCGCCCTCTAGCGACAAGATGATTACGTAATGAAATATTGGAAAATCAATAAAAAATCAACCGTTTGACCTACGATCTTGATTCCTTCGCCATATACGATGATTAACAAGGGTCTTTGAGATGCGCAACCCCTTGACCTTGGACCTCGTTTCCTATTGGTCAAAAGATTTTGCCTTGCCATTTGAAAGTGGTACAAGATATCTGGATGTGGTCAACTGTATTACACTTAGACCTAGGGTGGTGTATCCAAAAAATATGGTCGTGACCTTTGACCTTGCTCACTTCCGGTCGAAACAGGAAGTGGCCCTTAGTTTGAAAGTGGTAGGAGGTATTGAGATGGGGTCAATGGTGTTATTATCAGAGGCCCTTAAGCTTTCCAAAAATATAAGTGATGACGTCATCGTACGAAATAGCGCCCTCTAGCGACAAGATGATTACGTAATGAAATATTGGAAAATCAATAACAAATCAACCGTTTGACCTACGATCTTGATTCATTTGCCATATACGATGATTAACAAGGGTCTTTGAGATGCGCACACCCCTTGACCTTTGACCTCGTTTCCTATTGGTCAAACAGATTTTGCCTTGCCATTTGAAAGTGGTACAAGATATCTGGATGTGGTCAACTGTATTACACTTGGACCTAGGGTGGTGTATCCAAAAAATATGGTCGTGACCTTTGACCTTGCTCACTTCCGGTCGAAACCGGAAGTGGCCCTTAGTTTGAAAGTGGTAGGAGGTATTGAGATGGGGTCAATGGTGTTATTATCAGAGGCCCTTGAGCTTTCCAAAAATATAAGTGATGACGTCATCGTACGAAATAGCGCCCTCTAGCGACAAGATGATTACGTAATGAAATATTCAAAAATCAATAAAAAATCTACCGTTTGACCTACGAATTTGATTCCTTCTGCATATACGATCACCAACAAATGTCTTTAAGATGCGCACATGGCTTGACCTTTGACCTCGTTTCCTATTGGTCAAACAGATTTTGCCTTGCCATTTGAAAGGGGTACAATATATCACGATGGGGTCAACTGTGTTACACTTCGACTAGGGTGGGGTATCCAAACATATAGCAACACCTTTGACCTTCCCTCCATGTCAGATTAAAGGGGCATGTAATAATATTCAATATTTAAAAATCGATAAAAACTCAACCGTTTGACCTACGATCGTAATTTCTTCATATACGATCACTAACAAAGGTCATCCCGATCACCATATATGTTTATAAAAAGGAGGGGAACAGCCATGTGTTCGTTGTCAAGAACGAACACAGGTCTAGTTTTGATTGTTCTTCTTAGTATAGGCCTAATCTAATGATTTTTTCTTCATATATGGCCTATTTTATAATATAAAAGTCCTTCTATACTAACAACATTTTCATAATTTGGCATAACGTTTCTTGTATCAAAACCTAACGCTTTAGAAATTATTAACTTCTACATCATTTTTGCGTCCTTCCCTAAGGACTCCCCCGCTTTCTATATGACATCGCTTGCGGTTCTTTGACGTATGTATTGTGCCGTGAAACTCCATATTACGCGCTTACGGGGTTAGTTTCATCTTTAATGCTTATATTTCCAAAGTAATCTATAGTGTGATGATATTCAGGCCTTCCGCACCTTCCATCGTTGTAAATTCCCCCGATTCGGTCATTCTTATTTATTAATAATTACACATTTTTAAAATGAAAATAACAAATTTTAGATAGCGTTTGAATTCATTACGTTTGGTGGTAATATACCCCGAGTGACTAACTAGTTTTTAGTAAACGTGGCCAATGTTACCGACGCGGTAAGTTTAACGGCGTCCATGGCGTCTACTTTACACAAATCGATTTGAAACTAAACAATTTTCTATGTTCAATTCAATTCAATAACATTTATTCCCATCATAATGGAGGCACATTCCTTAAAGCCGAAGCTTGTGACGGGAGTGCCATACAACACTGTACATATAAACACTCTATATAAACAACAATTATAGACCATGCGGTTTCACTATTCCATGTAGGTCTTATAATTCTATATAATTACTTTACAGTTGGCTTTCTATGAGGAGCATTTTCAGTTTATATTTGAACGTGTTTATTGAACGACATCTACTTAAACAGGTCGGGAGGCTGTTCCAATGTTTTGGCCCTGTAAAGGAAACCGTATGTTGAAATATTGTTGTTCAGGTATATGGACCTTTGAGGTGGATCGTGTGTTATAACTATGGGTTCGTAACTAGGGTTCGTAACTCTTTATATTTGTTCCATAAGTTGGCATTGTTCTTGTTCCTCACAGCACGCATGTATGCCCGCGATTCTTTGGTCTTGCAGATTTGATTATGCCACTTGTTATCCATGGGGACCGACGGTGTCCTTTGTAGGTGGCGATAGGGACGACATCTTTCACTGCCGCATGGACAAGTGACGTGAGTTGTCCCATGTCTCCTCGACGTCATTCTTAAGTAACAGCTGCCAACATTTAGGATAGTCTGGAAATCGAGTTTGTCGACCTTGTGGAATTGGTGAAAAGTACGGCGAAGACACTGACGGGTAGATGTTGTGGAAATGTTTCGGAAGGGTCTTTTCTACGATTATATCGGTCTAGTTCAGTAGACGGCATAACTATTCTGCTCGACCTTTGTCTAACGCCGTATAACGTAGCAGTCAATTTTGTGTTTGTCTAATATCATTTGACTGCTAAAATGTCGTAGACAGCGGACGCAAACTTACTTTTTGTTCAAGTTTTTCGTTTCGCTGAATAATAGTTTGTTCAGATTTTGGATCCAGCAGTAGTGGTTTTTAACGCCGTCCGAATATCAGCAGGTTAATGACCACGCCCGACTCGCTTTCAGTAATGTAGAGCGGGTATACGCCGTTCTTTTCGTCGTATCCAAACACGTTAATGTTTAGGTTGTTTTGTTTTTCAATCTTATGAACTTGAGTTATCGGCGTCGGAAAACTTATGCCGCGAAAATTTAGACCGTCTTCTTCTTGCGATCGAGATTAACTCTATGCTTTAATTTCTTTCTTTCGGCATCTATAAATTTGTCTTTAAATTTTCCAAGTGCTACTCTAAGTGCCCATTGGATGCACCGATCGTCCACGTTTTTCACGTTGACCACCGCCTTTTTATTTCCTATATACTCGGGTAATTCGATGTATGAACTGCCTTTAATCAGCCTGTATATAAGAAAGTTTATATACAGCGTGTTTAACTTACTCACTGTCCACCCGCTCGTTTCCGTCGGAAATTATTGTAGTTTACCTTTAAATTGTCTATAGTACTATTCAGCGCCGATCTTATGTCGCTATTATTGTACGGATGTGATATATTTTTCTTCAATATCGCCTTGCGGTGATTCGTTTTAGAGTTACTCGTAAACCCAACTGAAAATTGTAATTCGGTTTGTTCTGTATCATTTTAACCATTTTATTTCTAATTTGATTTTTATTTCGTAATTTTGAATAACGTTGGCAAATCTGCGAGGCACTATACGTATACCCCTTCAAAATCAACTGGCTTTATGTTTTCGCGGTAGATTGGTTGCCAGTAATTTCTGATCGAATGTAAATAATCTTCCTTTGTATACTTACCCTTTTTACCAGTAGTTTCACCTTTATTTGCGTTATATTTGTCTATGACAGATAGTATAGATGCTGCTTCGTTTTACTTCTAATATTTTTAAATTCATCGGCATATCGTTGAATCGATTTTAGTAATTGTTTCCTCGTTCCGATTTTATCTCCGGTGTCAACGACCATCGGCAGCTTTTCATCTTTAATAAATTTGTCGAGGCGTTTTTTATTTCATCTAGAAAAGCCTATTGGCCTGTGCCCACTTTGCATTTTATATACAGGGTGTTTAAAAAAAAAGAAAACCGAGATTAATTTGTTAATTTCGTGGAGATGGTTAAATATTTTGGAAATTGGCAACCACCATCTATTAGCTAATGATACCCTCTTTCTTATGACACCAAGCAATCACATTTACGGTCACACGTGACTGAGCACGGAGCAGTGTAATCAACCATGTCAGAACTGGTCTTGCACCAAAAATATGTTTTCATAATGAACCATGTCTGCCCACTGGCAAATTCTTAGTCGTCTGGGTAGATCTGCATCAAGGAGTTCGTGTCGCCTGTGCATCTTGAAAGGGTACCATTGGATGTCCAATCGAACAATCTTGTGGAAAGAGGATGGCGAAATTCCTAGTCCATTTCTCCTGGCAGACACATGCGGGTCTCTTTGCAGCAACTCACGGACAGCCCTGATGGTCCCATCTGATCTTGCTGTTCTTCGTCGGCCTGAGCGACCCTTGTTGAGATTCAAGCTTGTCCCCTCCCTTTGGTATTTTCGGATGTTTTTCCAAATTGTCGACTTAGCGGGAATGACACGGTCAGGAAAACGCTGACCAAAGGCATCTGCTACTTGCTGGAGGCTTCCAGTCCTCAACCACTCTGTTACCACAAACACACGCTGCTCAGTTGTAAGCTGCATTTTGCTGGTCTGAGAAAATGAACAACCTTTCCAACTTTTAAGGAGTGTGCAATGAAATAACAGGCTGAGGATTGCATAATTTGGAGGCCCAACAAAAGCCCTGCACTGGGCAGACATGGTTCATTATGAAAACATCTTTTTGGTGCAAGACCAGTTCTGACATGGTTGATTACACTGCTCCGTGCTCAGTCATGTGCGACCGTAAATTGGATTTCTTGGTGTCATAAGAAAGAGGACATCATTAGCTAATAGATGGCGGCTGCCAATTTTCAAAATATTTAGCCATCTCCACGAAATTAACAAATTATTCTCGGTTTAGTGGTAATAATCTGAAATATTATTTTTTTAAATCTCATTTTTCTTGGCATGTTTTGATGATGAAACCAGTGAAGCGTGAAGCACCACGCTGTATACGTACACGACGTGTTTTCCCAACAAGTCGATGACCTTGGATTTGTTTATTACTTAAAAGTCACTATAAGGCGAGTCTGAACACGCCCGAGTGACCTTGAACTCTAGATGAACTTGGTACGTGATGGTTACAAAGGGGGATTTCCAGCTCAGTATTTAGAATGCGAGTCGATTTTAAAGGCCTGTGGTAGAACCAACAAATTACATACTACTCGGAACTCTGTCAAATTAACTCCTAAAAAGGTAAATGTTGTACTCAAATTCACACATTTCGAAGTTGGAGATATAAGACACATGGTTGTGAAATGAAAAGTTATATTTTCCACCAGGGAGACCGAGTTCCGCAGCGTTGAATAGCCCCTATTGAAGTTGCGGAACTCTGCGCGCCCGAAGTTTCAAGTGGGTATTTTGCGGAACTCTGTCAAATTAACCCCTAAAAAGGTAAATGTTGTCCTCAAATCGTAGTTGGAGATATAATACACATGGTTGTGAAATGAAAAGTTATATTTTCACCAGGGAGACCGAGTTCCGCAGCCTTGAATAATCCCCTGCTAATGTCGTTATACATAGTTGCCTGTGTATAGACATTAAATGTAGGCCGATTCCGCGACCCAAATTTCAAGTGGGTATTTTGCGGAACTCTGTCAATTGAAGTCCTGAAAAGGTAAATTTCGTCTTGAAATTAACACCATTCGTACCTGAGGATATGGTTGTGACATGAACAGTTATATTTTCCACCAGGGAGACCGAGTTCCGCAGCCTTGAATAGCCCCTATTGAAGTGGGTATATTGCGGAACTCTGCCCGAAATTTCAAGTGGGTATTTTGCGGAACTCTGTCAATTGAAGTCCTAAAAAGGTAAAAGTTGTCCTCAAATTTACACATTTCGAAGTTGGAGATATAAGACACATGGTTGTGACATGAACAGTTATATTTTCCACCAGGAAGATGGAGTTCCGCAGCCTTGAATAATCCCCTGCAAATGTCGTTTTATATATAGTGGACTGTGTATATAGACATTCAATGTAGGCCGATTCCGCGACACAAATTTCAAGTGGGTATTTTGCGGAACTCTGTCAATTGAGGTCCTGAAAAGGTAAATTTCGTCTTGAAATTAACACAATTCGTAGTTGGGGATATACGACACATGGTTGTGACATGAACAGTTAAATTTTCCACCGGGGAGACCGAGTTCCGCAGCCTTGAATAGCCCCCTATTGAAGTGGGTATATTGCGGAACTCTGCCCGAAATTTCAAGTGGGTATTTTGCGGAACTCTGTCAATTGAAGTCCTAAAAAGGTAAATGTTGTCCTCAAATTTACACATTTCGAAGTTGGAGATATAAGACACATGGTTGTGACATGAACAGTTATATTTTCCACCAGGAAGATGGAGTTCCGCAGCCTTGAATAATCCCCTGCAAATGTCGTTTTATATATAGTGGACTGTGTATATAGACATTCAATGTAGGCCGATTCCGCGACCCAAATTTCAAGTGGGTATTTTGCGGAACTCTGTCAATTGATGTCCTGAAAAGGTAAATTTCGTCTTGAAATTAACACAATTCGTAGTTGGGGATATACGACACATGGTTGTGACATGAACAGTTAAATTTTCAACCAGGGAGACCGAGTTCCGCAGCCTTGAATAGCCCCCTATTGAAGTGGGTATATTGCGGAACTCTGCCCGAAATTTCAATTGGGTATTTTGCGGAACTCTGTCAATTTAAGTACTAAAAAGGTAAATTTCGTCTTGAAATTAACACCATTCGTACCTGACGATATACGACACATGGTTGTGACATGAACAGTTAAATTTTCCACTGGAGAGACCGAGTTCCGCAGCCTTGAATAGCCCCCTATTGAAGTGGGTATATTGCGGAACCCTGCCCGAAATTTCAATTGGGTATTTTGCGGAACTCTGTCAATTTAAGTACTAAAAAGGTAAATTTCGTCTTGAAATTAACACCATTCGTACCTGACGATATACGACACATGGTTGTGACTAAACAGTTATATTTTCTACCAGGAAGATAGAGTTCAGCAGCCTTGAATACTCCCCTATTGAAGTGGGGTGTAAGTAATTTGCGGAACTCTGTCAATTGAAGTCCAATTGAAGTGGGTATTTTGCGATTATACAGAAAAACATAACAATTTCCTCGCAGTTCGAAAAAAGCCCAAGTTTATGAGACGCTCGGCGTGTGTAGACTCTACTCAAGTCAACAAATCACCCAAATTTACGAGGCCTTGTCAAAAGGCTACGAGATTACGAGACTTGTGTGCGTAAACAGAACATCCCCTGATGCATGGAGTCTACACGTAGGTGTTTGGCGTGGCGTAAAGAGAGAAATATTCCGTGCGGAAGGTGTTTTGGTGGAAATTGAGATATTGTATGTCTTATTTTGATAAATATTGGTGGATAAAACGATGTATTATGATTGTAACGTGTAATTTGTTTGTATCAATATTTGTTTTGGCTGTTTTTGCAAAGTTCCGCAAAGTTCTGCAAAGTTCCGCAAGTTCCGCAAAATACCTATTGCCAAAAGTGGGGTGGTCCCCCACCTAGTTGAAGTGAGCCGCCGATTCGGCCGAGTGCCGCCGATCCAGCCGCCGATTCAGCCGCACATTCGAAAATGATGTAAAATTAGAATACATACACCACAGGATGTTTGTCATCCGGGACTAGAGTCTAAACATTTTCCTCATTTTCCTACATGTCTTAACAGACTCTTTATCAACTTAAAAAACTTATCATTGATTTTGATCCAAGACACACCTAATTTTGCTTTCGGCTTCAGCCACTCATTAATTAGTACCTAATTAACGTTTTAAAGGGACCCTTCCCAAAGTGGCTGAAAATTCAAAACGCACGTCTTTAGAACAATTTGTTCCTTTCATTTTGTACAAATGTACAACTTTTCAGGCATTTTCTAATAGATTCTACTCTCGGGCACACTTAATTTTGGTTTCAGCTTCAGCCGCAAATTATTCACTACCTAATCAAGGAGTTAAAGGGACCCTTCTCCAAGTTGCTAAAAAGGGAAGAATTTCTACGACACGTCTTTAAAACGATTTGTTCCTTTCATTTTGTACAAATTTACAACTTTTCCGGCATTTTTTAATAGATTCTACTCTCGGGCACACTTAATTTTGGTTTCAGCCTCAGCCGCAAATTATTTACTACCTAATTAAGGAGTTAAAAGGACCCTTCTCCAAGTTGCTAAAAAGTGAAGAATTTCGAACACACGTCTTTAAAACAATTTGTTCCTTTCATTTTCTACAAATTTACAACTTTTTATGCATTTTCTAATAGATTCTACTCCCGGGCACACTTAATTTTGGTTTCAGCTTCAGCCGCAAATTATTTACTACCTAATTAAGGAGTTAAAGGGACCCTTCTCCAAGTTGCTAAAAAGTGAAGAATTTCGAACACACGTCTTTAAAACAATTTGTTCCTTTCATTTTGTACAAATTTACAACTTTTTATGCATTTTCTAATAGATTCTACTCCTGGGCACACTTAATTTTGGTTTCAGCTTTAGCCGCAAATTATTTACTACCTAATTAAGGAGTTAAAGGGACCCTTCTCCAAGTAGCGAACAAGTGAAGATTTTTGAACACACGTCTTTAAAACAATTTGTTCCCTTCATTTTGTACAAATTTACAACTTTTCAGGCATTTTCTAATATATTTAGTCTGGGAGCCCAGACCGATTTGTTCATCATCTCGAGTACAAAAGGTCTGAAGCGTGGAATCAATAGGTGGGGCAAGTGTGACCTCCGAATGGCATTTCTTAAGTTGCAGATCCTGTACCTAAGGGAGGGGGAAGGCCCCCTTTTGACCCCAAAATCACTTTTATTAGCATAGTCGAGTACATCAATCAAACCTTCACCAAACTATCCTCTGATGAACCTAATTAATGATCGGCATTTCTTAAGTTGCAACTCCTGTACTTAGTCATCCTGAGATCTCAGGGAATTTCCACTCTGCAAAGCGACGTGACAATACCCTGAGGAAATACACGCAAATCTGTGAAGCGAGCCGGCTGTTGTCTTGAGCCAACTCACGCCCGAGTCATTTTGATGTAATTTAATCAATTCGGTCATGTTATGCCGAAAAGAAACAATTTCTATACTTTCCAGAAATTCTACTGGGTTCTGTTCCTTATGACTGTCCCATTCCTACCAAACTTTCAAACGACGAACCTTATTTACTCCGCAGTTTTCCAAATTAATAACAGGGATGCATGCTGACGAATGTAATGGAACGGATTCCCCAGTATGCTTTAAATAGCAGCCAATCGCCGACGCGGACAACGGCCAGCATTACCGAGTACATGTATCGCATGCATGCACGGTGTTTACAATCTGCGCGCGTTACATTTGAATGCCTGCAATCGTGCTGCATGTGCACTGCAAGCGTCCTGATTGGTCCAGCAGAGGCGACAAGATTTCTGTCGCTAGTCCCACCGCCAAATGGGGCCTTTCTCAACAGGGCCACTGTACGCATGAGTTGGGGAGTGCGTTAAAGGGGCACTGTTGCAAGAGGATGGTACTTAGTATGCTTAAGAAAGCCCTTAATTAGCAGTAATTGGCGGTTTAATTATCATATCGAGTACATCAACCAAACCAACGCTAATAGATTCTCTAGGGTGTCCTGAATAATGAATGACCTTTCTTAAGCGTCAATTCCTGTACCGAATCCCCTTAAGAAGAGGTCAAAGGTCAAGCATTAGCAGTACACACAACAGTCGTCGGCAAAAGGCCCATTTGTTTTGTACTGCTAGCGCTCTGAGCAGACGGCTGTTTTGTGTTTCATCCGCAATTTAATTTTCCCTCGTTTTTTTGTGGACTGAAGTGAAGTTCTCTGGCACTGGGATGGTTGAAATAATTTTGCAGAGTACACTGGCCAAAGTAAGACGTTCTTAGTTCAGCTTCTGTAGCGAATTCACTCCAGAAATGTCAGTACGAGGTGAGACTATGTACAACGCAAGCAGTCAAGCAAATTTCCGCCATGGATTCCGTATAGACTTGCTTTCACGGGACGTTACTAGTTCCTAAATTGTAAAGTTATTGAGAGGTTATAGGCCTAGTTAAGTGTATTTAAAAGTGACCGTCCAAGTATTCCACACAGCGGCGTAGCCACATGGTGGTTGTGGTGGGGGAGGGGGTGGGGATGTGGGGGAGTGCTCCTAAGTGCCCCCACGAAAAAATCCAGATGCATGTAGTGCCCTCAAAGAAGGCAAGGAAACAGAGGGAAAGGACGAAAAAAAAAAATGCCGTGGGCTCCCCACTAAAAAGCAATGCCCCCTTCCTTGCCCCCACCCCCAGTGAACAAATCCTGGCTATACGCCGCTGATTCCACCGTTAAAAGTTGCAGATTTGTTAAGTGTAAGCCTATCCGGGAGTAGCTGACCGACAACGTTCTTGACCAGATCACTTTTTTGACCCGCCCATCCCCCTTCCCCAACTTAACTCATGGGTGATAAGATTTTAATACAGTTTTGTGTCATATTTTTCTCGTTACCATTCTGAAATTTTGCGCTCTCAATCCGTATATCGTCCAAAAGACAGATGTTCTGTAAATTATTATCTGGTTCCATGAAGTTCCGCAATGATTACAACAAATTAACTTTTTTGCTACCACATCCAAATTGGACATTGGACTTTTTTAATTTATTCCCACGGATATAGTATTTTGGGGAGAATAGTATTTTGGGTCGGTCCACACTGGGTATAGAACGGATCCGCACGGTTCGCGTAGTATGTCAGGTGACGCATGGTCAATTTCAAGTCCATGTGGTTCGTGATTAACGAAAAGCCGAATCCTTTTTCTGCTAGCATTTTTGACGCATGTTCTGCACAGCTAAAAAAAAATATTACCGTGTTCGTGACGTGAAACATACACATCCTGTATACACGTCCCTTATGGTGGATTCACACAGAGCCTTCTCGCACGTAAATTTAACACGCGTCGTGCGCTTTGAGAAATAGCAGTTTTGATGGAATTTGGAGTGAAATCAGACACGACACTGAAAACCACAGATTCAACTTGGGCGGAGAGCATTTTTGAGGGATTATATGGTTTTCAGTGCGTCGTTTTCACTCCAAATCTCCACCCCAACCCGGACGCTTTTTGTCAAAGGGACGCACGTCGCATTTACGTGCGAAAAGGCTAATAGGGAGGTCTAGATGAACGCGAAGTGCTTTGTCGAGCACTTCGTTGTTACTTTGAGGACATCTTAAAACAGACGAAAACAAAAATCCAGAAATGTGACTTTTGTGGCAAGATAACTACTTTGCCGTGACCAAAATTCGAACCTTGATTCTGAGACCTCCTAAAGATGACCAGTGCTCAAGCCACTTCGCGTTTGGTGTTTTGCGTGCATCTAATTCTCCCTGATAGTGTGAATCCACCCTTTATTATATGCAGAGTGTATAGTATACCCACTCCCACCACACCCACCATTGTGAATTCCCCATATTGTCTCTCAAATATTCAAGGAATTTTAAAGAATTCCTTTCAGGTTTTAGGGGGTGGGGTTGCCGCGTTAACAAAAGGAAAGAGCATGTTGAGGTATGGGAGGAGGGGAGTCCCTTTATCACATCGTGCTGGGTATACTTTTCCCCGATTTTTCCCTCATAGCAACCTTGGGGCCTGGTTCAAGGGGTGCTCTCCAGTTGGTGGTCTCCTTGGTAAGGGCTGGTGTCAGTCTCTGCACAATTTCATCGTACATCGCAGGAGGCATCCTCATAAAGTTCTGAAAGGCTCTTGGATCTTCGTTACGCAGCTCGACCATGAGACGGTCGTAAAGCCCCAGCTGAGGTCTCCTCGCAATCCAGTCACGCACCCAGATGTTCCGTACCACCCTCCTCCTCCTGTATCAGTTGGTTCTGTTGGTGCTGGAGCATAAAGATGAGGACATCACGGCGTTGAGGGTTCATGTTCACCCCTTGACATCTAGACTGCAAGTGCCGAGGTCTCAGAAAATTACGGTATTTATAGGCCGCAAATCAGAAGTGATACAGAAGTGAGTGATTAGGCAGTGAACAATCGTATTTAGCACTTGTTCGAGACGTCGTTTAACGGGCTTATAGGTAGTTCTATGTACGCGGAAAAATCCACTTGTCAGTGATAAGCCGCAAAACACACGCTATTTCCCTTGATACCAACGCGTAACACCCGTCCGATGACCGTGCTCTGCCCGTGACAGACCGCTAAACTTTCGCGTCTTACTGCGTCTCCCCAAGTTTTAATCACTGCCGGAACACGGATTATCACGTGTGTTTCACGTGTGTTGCACGTCTTTACCACGTGTGCCACCCGTGGTTGTCCGCGGGCTAAAATGTTGAGCAGTTCAAAACTTTTTGCCGCGTCCGACGCCGTTCCGATTTCTTCCCGCGTCCTGCCACGTCTATAAATCGACTGTAGCTCGTCTTAAACTCGACATCAACGCGAACAACATCGTCTGCTTCACGGGAGACCACTTTTCGACGGGTTTTGGCCGTGATTAAGCCGTAAAGCGCTGTGTGACCGGGCCTTAAGACCGTTTCATAACGGAATTAGCTTCTCTAATACAACGTATTTGCAATGCATATGAACTACCGAAGTGAAACGTCACCCTATTTTTAGGCAATGGATCGACGCTAAAAATCACCAAACTGTTTCCCTGTACTTTTAAATGGTGTTTTATCTGGCAGTCATGATGTTTGGAGCCAATTACCGTCACACCTCGGTACTCCATAATGTAATCCGCAGCTTTTGACGGTGAACAATATTGCAATTTAGTCAATTTTGAATTGGATTACACGTGCACTAAAGCAAAATCTGGTAAATTCATGAAAGCGATGTGTCTACAGAATCCATGGCGGAGACGGAATATTTGCTTTGACTGGTTGCATTAAAAAATACATAGTCTCACCTGGTACTGACATTTTCTCGAGTAAATTCGCTACAGAAGCTGAACTAAGAACGTCTTTCTTTGGCCAGTGTACTCTGCAGAATTATTTCAACCATCCCAGTGCCGGAGAACTTCACTTAAAGGGGCGGTGTCGTCAGTACACGGATTAGGTTTTTGAAGTGAGCCCTCTTGCTGATTCTCAATTCTCAATTCCTATTTTTGCTCAACTGAACTCTTGACCTGGCCGACCACACCGCGCGCGCGCGCGGGCCCCCAATGTCTCGCACGTACGATATGCATTCTGCAGGCTAGGCCTATGCATGAATGTTCATGTACGTATAGACGTATATACGTACGTACGCTATGTACATATACACGAGCTCAGCAACACCAGTAACCCGTGCAGTTTTATCATCGTTTTGTTCATTAAAAAGTCAGATAAAGTGGCATAAAACAGCATCGATAAAAATATCACATAAAATGGTCACAGAAAACGACGTGAACCACGATTTCCCAATGTGACCTGAGGGGCATTCATAACGGCTTTGCATAATACAATCCACAAACTACAGATTATAAATCTGTTTCTTCTTCGCTTTCATTTCATTTTGTCGTAATTATTTTGGTGAAGGGGTGGGGTGGTTGCTTAGACATGACTTGGGAGCAGCCTCACGCAAAAATCTCAAACGTTGCTTCTATATTAAAGATAAGACTGGACCAACATGTCTCAATTAATTTGTTTACATGGCGACTACCCACGTGCTCATGGCCCAATTTCATGGCGCTGCTTAGCCTTGTCCAAGGCTATGTAATTGTGTGAATCCGTGAATAATTTGCCTGTATGCTGTGCAGCAAAAGTGCGCCATCGCGCGGTGAATTGTAGCCAACTGCAAAATAGTCTGGTTACCAAAATATCTTGGTCTGAAATTTGAATCCTGACTTCTCGGGCGAGGCTGTATCATAGCCTTGTTCTTTCTGTATTCGATGTGTTTTATGGGCGGGGACTCTTTATGCAAATTTTTCGAACAGAGCGCCGAGACGCGAAAGCTCATTGGTTAACGGTTGTTTTGACAGAACAATACGGTGCCGTTTGAAAAATAGCAGATTTTCTGTACGTAGCCTATACCCAGTTGGTAAGTTCACAAACACGTCATACCTTTACAGAAAATATGTGAGGGATATCTTCTGGTCTTCGTGAAAGTCATCAATTTGCAATTTGCAGGCTGCATAATTCAAACTACCGTTGATTTACTCAGTTGTAACACTACGTGTGATGTCGCCATAAGTGCATCAGACAGGCCTACATACTGTACACTACATAATGGCACACAGGGCACTACTTTTGCCGTACGTACAATAAACGTACTACAACAACAACAACAACACTACACATGTACGACGTACAAACGTTTCTGCTTGCAAACCGTCACACGCACCATTTGACCCGAGTAGTGAGCTCTGATTGGATATTATGTAAGATATGAATATTTATAAGCACTCGGGTTTCGCATAAGTAATTGCGTCGGATTTCGAACGCAGATATAAGGAAACACATAATAAATCGAATACAGAAAGAACAAGGCTATGATACAGCCTCGCCCGAGAAGTCAGAATTCAGACCAAGATTTTTTGGTAACCAGACTATTTTGCAGTTGGCTACAATTTACCGCGCGATGGCGCACTTTCGCTGCATAGCATACAGGCAAATTATTCACGGATTCACACAATTTCATAGCCTTTGGACAAGGCTAGGCGCTGCTTAGCACAAATATTTAGTTAGCACAGAATTTGTTTGCTTTATTTTGCAAAAATGAGTCGTCAGCCAAAATCGTGTGTGTATTTAATTGACTGGTATTCTGAATACCAGTCAATACGATTTTGGCTGCAATAATATATTTTTGCAAAATAAGGCAAACAAATTCTGTGCAAACAAAATTGTTGTGCTAAACTGCGCCATGAAATTGGCCCCAGATCCGATGGTGAAAGGTTATTAATCGGCGCTCACGTAATATAAAACAGCAAAGTAGGCTATTGACGTTGACAAAGTTGAAACTTTGAAAATACAATCGACTAATATATAGCCCTCTTCAAGGGACAAAATCCCCACCCCTGGGGCAACATTTGGGTGACAAATCCCTACCCTCGGGTGCTAAACATGCACGCCTTGCTATTTATATATGCAAGGCGTAACATTTTTTATTTCAATGGGTCAAAATCCCCACCCTGGGGCACGAAAAACGTGACCAAACCCCCACCTAAGGGGTGCACGGGGCAGCGCGGGGGAAACAATCGACAGGTGCATAACAACCGAAACTACGGAACAAGGAGCTTTATATCGGGAAAAGTTTATTTTATCAGGGGGTGTTATAACAAGTGTTTACTCTATTTGAAAGTGAAGTCGGGTTATTAGTGAGGTTTTGGTGTGCACGGTTAGTGATTACGACTACGATTAGCAAAACCTCAAAATCGTTACCTTTCGCTGTCCGTTTTTGACTAAGGTGTAGAGGCGTTGCTATCAGTGTAAACAACAAAACAAAACTTGGGATATGTGTGTAAACGCCACAAGAACGCACAATTCGATGACGTAAAATTCACTAATAGTCGTCGTTTTGCCTAACCGTATGCGACCGAAACCTCCCTATTATTTGAAGTAGCCTACGTGTAATATACATGGAGCCTGAACGCGAAGATGAGTCGTTTTTAACAGTGGAACCCTACGCCGGGGAACCTGTAACTTGCAAATGCCGAGGTTCATGCATGCGAGGTCGACTCGGCACCCGGGGCTGTTGTCCATGTAAATGTGCACAGCAGTACTGCAATGCGTCATGTCGTTGTGGATCTAAGAAACGCCCCTGCTTGAACAAAATTGTTGTAAGTTGTAAATCGTCGTCCAATTTGTCAACAATCTGTCAATATCCCAAGTCCATACATTTTCGGGTGTAGAGGGACTGGTTTAGTCGGACAATACAAGACATGTGATATCATGGAGGATGTACGATATTAGACAGATGCAGCTTTGGTAGAATTTGCAATAAATGTACGTACGTACGTGTACGTGTGTTAGAAATAATCTGCCAAGTTGTGGGTAGTTTCGGTGGTGGCTCAGTGATAATCAGCAAGCAATCCCAGTAATTCCCTCGTCGCCAATTTGGATTTTTGAAATACATGTATGCATTGCTTTCCCCTTGACTTTTTCCAGGACTCAAACATCAGCAGTAGCACAGAAAGTGAAATTGATCAACAGCAACGACAGACTGTTCAGTCAACTGAAGAAAATGGTGCTGGAGCTCGCCAGTGCAGCTCCAGAGATGAAGAAATCATGGTACAGTATTTTAATCATTACATCACCTGACATGGTATAGTACACACACACCAAAATAGAACTAGTCAAATTTTCTCCACTGTTAATCGTCATGAAGGCAGTTGTAACTTGGTGGAGAATGATCCAGTATTGATGTTTTGTCAACGTTCCTTTTATTTTCCTGTACACACACACTCCCTCTTAGAAATTCTGGACCCCAAACTTGCATAATATGCCTCTGAGAGCATTATTCTAGCACGTTTGAAAGTGTACATTTTAGAAATTGCCACTTATTAGTAGCCAACAGGTCATCAAAACAAAATTTAATGATGTCCATTAAATATAAAACCGACAGTAACATTTCTTTTCAGACAGCTAGACTGCATTTGAAATGAAAGTAAATGATATATTTGAATTTGGTAGTTTTAAAATGCTTTGTCCTCCAGAAATATATTGCCGAGTTGCCAAGACATGAGCTGATATCAGTTACTGCAGAACTCTTCAGACGGCAGCCAGCAGCATATGCCGACTTCATACTGCAGCGTTCTCAAGGAGTCCAGCCTCCGAGCTCTGAACCACCTTGTTCCCGGCCCACCCCATGATGCGAGTCCCGACTGGTGCAGATGTAATAATTGCAGGGAGATGGCCACTCCTGTGGAAAATAAGTGCTGCACAAACAGGAGAAATACATGTATTACACACACGCAGCTCTTCGCTCGACTAGATATGGATGCTCATGTACTGGATGTGGCTATAAACTATACCGGGCTGATATGATAGCAGCTGATCAAAACAGAGACAATAACGGATTTAGACATGCTGCGTACAGACAATACATCTTGTGGCAACATGGACGCCTTGGGGCTGGGAATCGCAGAGTTGTTCCATATTGTGTTACTTGGGCAATCAGAGACAGATTTCCTTCCCCTGATGGAGTCTACACGGGATACAAACCAAGCAGAATTTAGAAACTTTTTCAGGCGACATGGTTATTAAAGTAATTTAAGTCTTCATTGGTCTTGAAAAATACTTGGTCATCCATTTTTTTAATTTCTCTCAAATCTTTTCAATTGTTTCTGCAGATCACCTATCACAATTTATGAAATATTTATTATCATGACAGTTTAACTTTCTCAAGTCGGGAGTAATATTTGCGCCGTTATAAAACTCAATCTCACAACAGGCTTTCAAGCGCCCTTTTCCGACTTTTTTTCCAGAAATGCCTACTTTTTCTACTGAAATCCAGACAATTAATTTTATCAAATATTGTTCACGTAGATCGCACAATGCAATGCTTATGTTCAGGAGTAGCGAGTAGTCATTGCATTACAGAACATAAGCTACATGTACTCCTGAAAGCCTCCAAAACTCCAAGTTTTCTCCTTTTGTATTAAAATATTGATCCTACTTTTCACATAGGTATGCTTGAATATACCTAGCACGATATGTGGCAAAGGGACTCTCCCCCTAACACACCTGTACCTCAATACACTCCTGGTTTTTTTTAACGCACCAACACTCCCCCCACCCCACCCCACCCTACCCTACCCTAAAAACTGAAAGGAATTACTTGGAAATTCCTTGGATGTTCGAGATACAATGGGGGAACAATGGTAGGGGGGATACCCTCTGCCACATATCGTGCTGCATATGTGCTTGAAAGCCTGTAACCATGAAAAGCAACATATTGTGTTTTGGCAATTTTACCTTAGTTTTGTATGCTTACTTTGATAAAAAAAAAATTAAAAAGCGCCACAAAACAAATGTTTTTTTTTTTGCTGTCAATAGGCCGGTTATAAAAACAAACATTATGTAATGAAATCTTTGCCCAAATATCTCAAAGGACGTTTTATGCATAGGTCTCATGTACCTTCAAGAAGCTTGTTTTTGCACTTTAAGATGTTATTATCAACACTGTATACTTAGTGCTTTGCAAAAGCCATTTATGCAGGGAAACAAAACACATTTAAAAGTTTGCTCGGCGGGACTTAAAATGACGGAGTATACAGAGCTAATAATAACTTTAGAAAGGACAAAAATGTTCTTAAAAAGCATGAGTGTCATCCTAAACATACAATTACTAACGACATGTGCCTCACCACCCCCAACCCCACCATGGGCTTTGCTCTCTTTGCTCTACCACCAACCTCCCACCTCCCACCCCCCACTCCGCCCCTCCCCCAAATAAGGGCAATGAAAAAGTAAGCTTGAACCCCCTTTCTTTTTATATGTCATTATAACTACTGTAAGGGCATGCCTGTGTTGCTTTGTCACAGAATGATCTATAAGACGGCCGCTGTCCGTAAAGGTTTGTTGCAACTTTCCAAATTTTTCACATCGTATAAAGAAAAAATCAAACCAAAAATCAAAAAAAGGGGGATACCTACACCAATAAAGACTTATGCATGTGGATCACATTTCAAAAACTTGAATTCATTTTCCTGAGCTGTGATCACCTGAACTACTATTCTTTATTTACATGCATTGTGAAATTACTAAATTATGAATAACACATTCATGAATACATTATACATGGGTTTCCCATCCGGTCGAACTTGCTGAGGTCGATTCCGGTGCTTGGTCCAGTCTATAGCTGCCAATTGGTTACGGGATTTGTAGCCAGTAAAGCTGTTTGTAAACAAGGGAAACAGGATGTTTAGGAATTTGTTTTTATCTCATCAGTAATTAAAGCATTTACAGGGGCGGATCCAGGAATTTTTCGAGGGTGGGGGGGGGGGGGGGGTTTCCGGCCCGTCAGATTTTGTTATATATACATATATATAAAGTATGCAATCTATCTTGTACATTGCTGAGTGATGCACTTACCTTATGATGGGGAAGACTTGTATATCGGGGAAAATAACCTCCTTGGATTTCTCTATGATGAACATACTTTGACAATATATATTATTTTTTTTTAAAGAGCAGGGGGGGGGGAGGGGGGTTTGACCCCCAAACCCCCCCCCCCCCCCCACCCCCCCCCCCCCCCCCCCCCCCCCTCCCACAACCTGGATCTGCGCCTGATTTACTCCTGTGGCCAATTTCATAGAGCTGCTTAAACAGTTAGAATCCCCCCTTCCACATTGTTTTAGTTTTTCTGTTTATCATGGAGGTGTATGTGTCTACAACACCGTCACAACTTGTTTTTCACAAAAAATCGACAGACTTTTGCTTATAACGTAAAGCAGTTCCGACCCTCTTCACACAAATTCTGAAACGCTCGAGGTCACTCGGCTTGTTTATCAACAGGGTGTTGACGTCATCCTGAGAAACATACAAAACGGTCTGTGCAGTATTGAATGGAAAATACACAAAGTGAATGTTTATCATGCCTTTTTTGTCCTTGTAATTCAAAATACAAACGTGAAAAACACTTCAGGTAATATGACAGCAATCTAATATTACCTGTTTTGTGAAAAAAACGATGAAGTTGTGGCTCACAGTGCTCTCTTTTGAAGTAAATACTGGTGCATTGCGACTGGTGGTTTTGTCACGGAACGAATGGCATTCACAGCGGTCTGTGTACGGTCTGTGTACGGTCTGTGTACGGTCTGTGTACGGTCTGTGTACGGTCTGTGTACGGTCTGTGTACGGTCTGTGTACGGCGTAGTTTCCACGTGTTTGGACATCGGCCGTACAAGTTATAGAATGAGCGACTCATTTTTCTCTCTCTTGGTAATAGAAAAGAAAATCGTTCTGCTCTTTTTTTTTTCATAGTGTCTGGTAAAACATGCAACCACGCAGCTACTGGGCATATCTCTGGCTTTTTGGAACAACAAAATTCTTCAAAAAAGACCATCTAACAGAGACGGTTTTCCAAGTTTTTTGCGTGTAAACGTATGGAGCTAACAATCGTGTTGACTTCTCTTTCTCAGGATTGCGTCACGGGGTCACGCGCATATCATGAATACCTAATGAGCGTTTCAGAAATCGCGAAAATCTCATTTTCGAAAAGCGCACTTTTGCTTGCAATTTATCCACTTAAAACCGACAATTAAAAAATAATACAAATTCACGTCGGCAAGAGGGATGTTTGGACTATCGAAAAAAGCCTTAATGCTGGATTTTCGTCAAGGGGGATTCTTCCTCTTTAAGCATGAAAAACCTTGCTTAATAAAATGACGTTACCTGCTGAAATTTCATGTTAATGGCCCCCTAATACCAGTCACACTATTTCAATAACATGATAATTTCACTGGTAACCTCTACTAAGCAAGGGTTTTGTGCTAAAGCCAATTTTGTGCTTAAAACACCTATGAAATTGGCCCTGGATAGGTAACCGGTTAATTCATCACAAAAAGAGCACAAAAGGTACATAAAGATGCTTGACGCATCAAACCATCCATTAGGCGACCCCCTTTCCCACTCTGATACTCCAAAATGAAGTCAAAAACCTCTTCCTCCACTGTAACATCTTGCGATTGCCTACCAAAACAGTACATTTAAATGATTAGCAACATGTACATGTACGTGCTCATATTTTACCAAATACAATTTTCAGTCACTGCAGTGTACCTTGTCAAAGTTTGAAGTTATAAGTTGGAAGTTGAGCTTGAAGACTAGAAATTATTTTGCCAATTTACTGTGGAGAGACGCTGCCCCTTTAATTCCAAACCCCAAAGTGATAAGGATATATTTAGCCTGACCTTGCCTCATTATGTTTGACCTTTATGCATAACTAAAGTAGTTACCGTCACAATCCTTACACCGTGTAACAAGTAGGTCCTTATTGAGAAGCTCCATGTTTAAGGTATTAAGGTATAGGGTTAAGGTATATCCACCTTGTATTTATTTAATTAATGTGCGATGACTAATCTTGAAGGTTTCTTACGTAAGCACCATTTTGTGATACTGTACAAGTAAGTTGTATGACCCTTTTTTTGGAAAGGCTCATTAATATTGTGTACCGTGTGGGTGTGCGCAACAGTGCATGCGCGGTGGGCTTTTGGAGCGGAGACACGCTGATCGCCTCTCGTTTTGTGCGACAACCTGCCCTGAAAACGGGCAATTCTTCCTCTTATTTTGGGTAGCCGTGAGCCATGCTAGAGATGGTACCCACTTCGTAACTGTGAGGGGGGTTCTTACTCCAAAACTTGTGGTGAGTTTTGTTGCATTATTTGTTAGAAAACTTGTCGATTGCCGCTCAAACGTTTCGAAAGTTTGTAGCGTAGATTGGGTTGTCATTAGCCTTTAGTCAAGGCTGCCTTGGCGAGTTATATATTCGCGCGCATTCAGTTTTCCAACGCTTGAGGAAAGACTAGCACGCACGGACTGTCCGCCCAGACAGCCTTTACCATAGCGTTTTTTGGAGCTTATGTTTTTCTTTATTTCTGTCTACCGTTTTGGTAGAGGGGTTACGTGCATAATGCATGAGGTCAGGATTCCCCATTGACCAATGAGAAGGTGAACTGTTAAACTGCATGACGTCATACGCATAGAAAATTAGGCAGTTGTAGTTTGTGTGAATCTTCGAAGAATAAAAAGCTAAATATTTCGGGAAACTTAATAAGTCCCAACATATCCCGGCCAAGAAAATGCTCGCTGGAGATGATCGCGATTTAGGGGAATATTAAATTCACCAAGGCCTACTCGTACTCCCGAACCGGCCGGCCGCACAGTACACCGTGCCGCGCCGGTATATGCCGCCGGCCGGTCGTCTGCGGCGGCCGCCCTGCTAGCGCATGGCAATGCCGCACGGTGCATTGTTTGTTGTTTTGCGTACAATGTATGATGTACTAAGGCAATGAAGCATGGCATAAAAAAAAAATTCAACAAAATCTTACTGCAAAAGAAAATTTTCTTACTGCTAAAATTGCTTCTTTGTCACCCAATTTGTCACCCTCTCTGGAGCATTTATCATGTCATATTTAAAAAGATTTATTAGTGATATTTAAATTTATATACCCTGAACAAACAGTTCCTTACTATTTGTTACGATAAACGAGTTCAAATGTCTGTCAACCTGCGACAAGCCACGACAATTACTTACAACAACTCTTTAGTTACGATTACTTACGAAAAACACTGCCACTGTGTGACAATTGTACTAGCTGGCTCTGGTGATCTTTATAAATCATAAATTTTGGGAATTTCAAAGCCAAATCGCACAGTGGGAGCTAAGCCGGTATTCCGCTGTGCAATATTTTCTTACGACTATAGTCGCAATTATCTTAAGATATAACGGGTACAATTTCGTAGCGTCTCGCAGGTTGTCACAGACTTTTGTACAGTTTTTGGTCACCCACTGCATGATTTGCCACACAATTTGTTGCGACTGCGACACATGCAAAAGTAGGAAGTATTGTACGTGTCGTAAGGATTCTCAGCCACTTCACGACATATCTTTTAATTTGCAAATTCTAACGCTTACGATATGGTTACAATGTGCAATTTATTCCGAAAACATACAAATTTTTCCCTTTATTTTTGTTAGTGATCTCCCAATTTAACAGTTCCTTAAGAGATGACACGGTACGATCAGAAAATTTGTTGATCCTGTTTAAATGTCCATTACAAGCCACAGCTTACGAAACTCTACGACAAGCTACGATTGCACTGTAACAAATCTTAGAAAATCGTAATGCTTAGCGCTTATTGTATTGTTGTGATATGGATTTTTTTATAAATACATACGAATGTCTGCGATTCTTTACGATTCCTTACGATGACAGTACAAATCTACGACGGCATCTGCGACTTGTTCAGACACATACGAATGTCTGCGATCATGATCATACATTGTGCGATTCATTACGATTCCTTACTATTTGTTATGATTCCTTACGATGACGCAGTACAAATCTACTGTTACGACATCTGCGGGTTGTTCACAGACAGTCATTTTGTTACAAATCTTAGAAAATGTTAACACTTAATTAGCGCTTATCGTATTGTAAAGATAAATGCATTTTCAGTATACGAATGTCTGCGATCATGATCATGAGCACACATTGTGCGATTCATTACGATTCCTTACTATTTGTTACGATTCCTTAATATTTGTTATGATTTCTTACGATGACGCAGTACAAATCTACTGTGACGACATCTGCGTGTTAATTGTTCAGACAGTGAGTCGATCATTTTGTTACAAATCTTAGACAATTTTAACGCTTAGCACTTATCGTATTGTAAAGATAAATGCATTTTCAGTATACGAATGTCTGCGATTCCTTACGATTCCTTACAATGACAGTACGAATCAACGACATCTGCGACTTGTTCAGATACATACGAATGTCTGCGATCATGATCACACATTGTGCGATTCATTACGATCCCTTACTATTTGTTACGATTCCTTAATATTTGTTATGATTTCTTACGATGACGCAGTACAAATCTACTGTGACGACATCTGCGTGTTGCAGACAGTCGATCATTTTGTTACAAATCTTAGAAAATTGTAACGCTTAGCGCTTATCGTATTGTAACGATAAAAGCATTTTCAGTATACGAATGTCTGCGATTCCTTACGATTCCTTACAATGACAGTACGAATCAACGACATCTGCGACTTGTTCAGATACATACGAATGTCTGCGATCATGATCACACATTGTGCGATTCATTACGATTCCTTAATATTTGTTACGATTCCTTAATATTTGTTATGATTTCTTACGATATGACGCAGTACAAATCTAAGCTGTGACGACATCTGCGTGTTGCAGACAGTCGATCATTTTGTTACAAATCTTAGAAAATTGTAACGCTTAGCGCTTATCGTATTGTAACGATATATGCATTTTCAGTCCCAGGAGAAAATTCCAGTTGAAACCAGTTGAAAGATCAACTGGTTTTAACTGGTTTTAACTGGTTTCAACTGGAATCAACTGGTGTCCAACTGGTACCCGTTGGGTCCAACTGGTATTTTAACTGGAATAAGAAAAACCAGTTGAAATAACCAACTGCTAATCTGGTATGTTTTGTGTTATCAACAGAAACCAGTTGAAACCTGTTAGAATAACCAGTTGCCAACTGGTGGCCAACTGGTACCCGTTGGATCCAGTTGAAACCGGTTAAAATAACCAGTTGCCAACTGGTGGCCAACTGGTACCCGTTGGATCCAATTGGTATCAACTGGTAGCTCAACTGGAATCGACCGAAACCAGTTGAGCCAACTGGTAATTTTGTTTTGCCAACAGCAACCAGTTGAAACCTGTTAGAATAACCAGTTGCCAACTGGTGGCCAACTGGTACCCGTTGGATCCAGTTGAAACCGGTTAAAATAACCAGTGGCCAACTGGTACCCGTTGGATCCAATTGGTATCAACTGGTAGCTCAACTGGAATCGACCGAAACCAGTTGAGCCAACTGGTAATTTTGTTTTGCCAACAGCAACCATGCAGTTGAAACCTGTTAGAATAAGCAGTTAATTGCCAACTGGTAATTTTTGTAATGGTGACAAATACCAGTTCATTTTGAAACCAGTTAAAACGGGCTGTTGCCAACTGCATGGTAGTTATGTCAAAATGGAGGAATGCATGAAAACAGTTGGCAAAATAAACCCCTCGAAATTAGTTAGAAAAATACAACAGCCAATTAAAAAATATTCCCGTGAATTTATATTTGATATTTGTTTATTACTTAAATTTTAATAAGCAAGCTGATTATTTGTAGTTTTATTTCGCAGAAACGTGGCCCCACCTCGTGTACCTGCACGTGCGTGACGTCATATGCAACGGTGCATGCCACGTTGCATACTAGACTGGTCCCCTGTCCATGTCCGTTACGCTGCTCTCATGCCGACAAAGGGGAGTAAATATGAGGACAGGGAACCAGTCTAGTTGCATACCTGCATGCAGCGCGCGCGGCGGCCGTTATACTGTTCAAAACATGCAAAATGGCTGTATGTAGGCTGTACTCCCAAGGACTTGGTAGGCTTACGTTCGATTTTTAGAAGATAATGTCAGATCTGTTGTTGAAATCGATGATATTAACGAATCCAAAAGACATCAACGATCGACTTTCAACCTGAAAAGGTTTATGGTGAAGTGGTCACCCAGTGCAGTGCCAACGGCAACGACGGTCACGATGTCGACTGGCAGAGCATAGCAAGGACCAGATGACAGTCATCATGACCATGATGACAGTGAAAACTGATGAAGAACAAGTCAATGAAGAAGAGCAGTTTTGAAAAGCGCAAATCCTCAAACTTGCAGGTAGAAAAGTACAACTAGGGCCGGCTATAGCATACTCCTAGTCCTAGAACTTTTGCAGAAGCTTAAACTTAAGTCACTTCGCCCCATGCATTGTCAGTTCGCCCCATACCACTTAATTCTCCTCATAATGCATTGCCACTTCGCCTCTTCGCCCCTTCGCCCCCTCGCCTCTTTGCCCCTCGCCACTTCGCCCCGGCCATTACCTATACCTCTTCGCCCCGTCGCCATTTCAAAATGGCTCAGGCCTACAACTTTTTTATCATGTTTATCGGCAAAAATTTTCAAAAGAAAAAAATGATTCCTCGCAGTTGCAGCAGCTTGCAGGAAATATGCCGTTACCGTACGGTTACTGTAACTATAGCCACTGCGTAAAATATATAGGCTACGTGCAAAGCATGCATATATGCGCAAATGACGTACATGTACATGTAATGCCGCTTAGTGGAGGAATTTGTTTGTTTTTTTCGCCACCGTCCACCGTGTGATTATAGAGTACATGTACACGTCGCATATGAGCATGAAAAGACTCAGTGTGTACATGTACTCCCACCAACACGGTGCCGATGGCACGCTAAAAAAAGAAACAAATTTCTCACTTGTCCTAAAATGGTACGGTCACTTAGCGTCATTACGTCATTTGCATGCGTGCTTTGCTCGTCGCCAGATTCATTCAAACATACACCGTGCATTGGGGTAGAAAGCGTTATCGGTGAGTAAAAATCATTAAACAAAAATTATTGGTTCTATGGTTAAAAAAAACATCCTTTTCAGAGAGATGATGAATAGAAAACACTCTCAAAGCCACAAGTTTTTGTTTGCTTCCTGATGGTTGCAGACACTGTATGACCCTATTGTTTTACTGTTTTATTAGTTACAAAACAACATCTGAATGAGCAGCTTGCTTCTGGTGGATGAGTAAGGATTCGAAAGATCTATGACACGAGCGTTGAGGAAACAACAGATGACGAACCTGATGGGGAACTTGCTAGTCTCTTTTGATTGAAAAGGTAAAGCTGGATGACGGTGTTGACTAATGAACAAGATTGTCTGGTGTTATGAAGCATAAGTATTAATAACATCAGATTTGATAGAAAAAACTCATATAGGAGTGAACAAGTAATAAAACACTTTTTCAGCCATAACACGAGGACTGAAAACGAAGCAATGGTAAACTTCTCAGTTTTTTCCTAAATGGTGAAGTAATCTGTGTCAAAATATCAAATAAATTGTTAAAAACATATATTGTATTAAAAAAAGTCTTAATGCAACTGCCCGTGAAACACTGTCATGCTTAAAAACAGTACCGGTACCCATGTACAGTTTCATTCTTCACTCCACAGCTAGCATTGGAAATTGTTATCGATGCTTGCTGAACATATGTTAAGCAGATGCAAAGTACCTTGATACATTTAGGGTTTAATTTAATTTTATCCTGAAAATTCCTGCATGTACCCGGTATTTCTACATGGTGGCACAAGTGTGAATTAACCAAAATAAAAACTACATGTGAATAAATTATAAAGATGCAGGTAAGGTTTAAAAAAGGTGAAGAGGTATTAAGACCTAAAGTTCCAATATATTAAAACATTTAATGAGTTGTTGATCTTTACATTCATTCTCCAGATCAATTTGTAAACCGCCTGATGACCCAGTTTCCGGATGACCCAGTTAAAAGAAAAGAGGAGGCCAAGAAATTGCAGGACGTTGTTAGATCCCAGCAGCGGTCTGTTATTAACTCCAGTGCTAAATCTGGAACTGAATGCAGGGTAAATCAAAAAGGAAGCGACCAGGGTTTTTTCTTTCTACACAAATTACCGTGACCACGGGTTTTCGTCAGTCATCTCAATTATTTCACCTCAGATGCCGATATAATCCTAAAAGAGATATACAGTAGGTTCCATCTGTATCTGAGCTCTATATTACCAGTTAACATTTGTGTCAAAAACATTCGCAACGTTTTACGAGTTAGAAGCGACCGGGAACTCCACACATTTGTGCATGTGACAAAGAAAGTGAGCGCTTGTACTTGTACTACATTTGTGTCCCATCATGCACTACTCCGTGTACTACTCGCAGTGAACTGTGGGGGAACCGTTAAGGCAGGTATTATTAATATAGTTGTTTAAAGTCCAAAAAGTAGGGAAAAAAAGGTCCTTAAAGGCCCTATGTATCATTTGCAAGATGAAACTTTTTACAGATTCGTGGAATAAGAGTGTAACATATCGAATGATAAATGTTGGTAAACTAGCCTGAAGAAATTTTAGCTACATAGATGCATCAAAGCTTCAGAAAACCTTGAAAATCTATATATGGGTTTTGTGTACAAGTGAATGGTAAAAAAGTACCTTCGATTGTCAATTTCCAGCATGAAAAACTATTTTGGACGGAAATAAATTCATGTGGTGTTTGTTACCATTGCTATCAACACTTTAAGTAAGGTTTTCTTGTCAACTCATGAAAAACAAATTGGGTCATTGCAAATGATACAATGGGCCTTTAAAATGACTACATTTGTGCCCCGGTTTTAAAATGATTCTGAATTACTTGCTTGTTTTTCCGTCCATTTTAGCTTTTTTAAAATGTTACCATGAGGTTGAGATACATGATGTATGATGATAGAAGAATTTCAATTTGTATGGCTTTGTTCTTTGTTACTTACAGCCAACTCTATGATCGACCCTGTTCTCACTAGAGAAATCGTTTCGTTCGACGATGAGATTTCCTGATGTGAAAGCACGCCTCTTTATTCAACGATGAAGGAAATAGCTTAATTCGACGAGAGATCGCTTCATTCGACGAAGCAAATTTGTAATGTGAACGGTTCCCTTCGTTCGACGATGCGCGTTGTGCGTCGAGCGCCTAGCAAGAGTTTTTTTTGACGCGCCGCTGGAAAACCACACAGCGCGTCTAGGCGCTTGATGCGCGACGCACATGTACGACCTCCCACGGCTTCATTAGCGGTCGCTCTTCATTCGATCTTCGTTAAGTGATATATGAACACACGCTTCATTAACTAACGATGATTAACTAATCTTCGTCGAACAAAGCGATTTCTCTAGTGAGAACGGGGTCTATGATGACAGCATAAAAAGGTAGAATCTTGCCAATTAGGAATGTTCTTAATTGCCAACCGAGAGAGGTTCACGGTTTATTAGTACACACTTATCATGTATATGTTTACGTTTTGTAATTATATTTGTCCTTTTTTTCTTTGTGAAAAGTCATTTCCAGACAGCTGAGAATTCGTGTTCTTGCCAACCTGTAGCTCTCGCAGGGTTCCTATACAAACAGGGAATTGAAGTTTATTTATTTTCAAGTTTCTTGGAGAAGCCAGTTATCAGTGTAGAATTTTTCCTGATTTTAAGTGTGTACGTGCGCATAATTAAATTAATGCAATAAGCTTCATTTGCAATGTACATGTTACCTTAATTCATCTTGTAGGTTTTCTTTTTATTCCCTTCCTGCCTTCCCCACGTCAAAATGCATTACCGATACAAGTAAAATGTGTACTGTTACGCCAGCCAAAAAAAAACAACAAGTGAAACCAGGCACACCAGGTACAAACCATTTACAGCAGTAAAAGAAACGTGTTACGGTCAGTTGAAACCAGTTGAAACCAGTTACACCGGTTGACACCAGTTACACCAGTTGAAACCAGTTGAAACCAGTTGACACCAGTTGAAACCAGTTGAAACCAGTCACCAATTCCCAGTTCAACTGGACCAGTTGGAACCAGTTCAACTGGTTTCAACTGGAATTTTTAAAAACCAGTTGAAACCAGTTACACCAGTTGAAACCAGTTGAAACCAGTTGAAACCAGTTACACCAGTTGAAACCAGTTGAAACCAGTTGAAACCAGTTAAAACCAGTCACCAATTCCCAGTTCAACTGGACCAGTTGGAACCAGTTCAACTGGTTTCAACTGGAATTTTCACCTGGGGTATACAAATGTCTGCGATTCATTACGATTCCTTACGATGACAGTGCGAATCTACGACATCTGCGACTTGTTCAGAAACATACAAATGTCTGCGATCATGATTACGCATTGTGCGATTCATTACAATTCCTTAAAATTTAGTTACGATGACAGTACAAATCAACAACATCTGCGACAAGCCACGACCACTTACGATACTCCATGTCAATCTTCGAAAAGCTGTGTTTTACGTAACCCTCCCACTTTGCGATATATCGTATAAAAAGTTGCAGGTAATCTCAGCAAAATTGAACAGTGAAATTTGTGCTTTTATTTTGAAATTTTTGCTTCCAAATACAAAATATGGTAGTCGACAGGCCCAAACCGATTATCCTTGCAACTTGAGAAAAACCTAGGAGAAAAGTCAGATTTTGTTCAAATTAATTGTCATATGGGCTATAGGTTTTGTACACGGGGTGCAAGGACGACTTGTCTCGGGGACGACTTGAGCCGGGGACGACTTGTCTCGGGGATGACTTGACCTAGGTGTTAATTGAGGGGAGCGAGTTGACTCGGGGACGACTTGCCCCGTTTCGCGTACTAGCTAGCGCGGTGTTTTGTTTGCCACACGAAAATCATTGTTTAGCGAGATTTTATAACTTTAAAAATGGTTAATAAATTTATGTGGAGTTACTCTATAGAACTTTGACTAATCATGTTTCTTGTATTTTGTTTTCCTGGTACGAATAATAACTTTCGCTTTTTTCGTGAATGCTACCTATATTTATATGGATGATTCCAGAAGCTCCCCGCCGCTGGTTGGTTACAATTTATGAATAATTCACCACCTCCGTTGCTGTTGAATTATTCAGCACGAAGGTTACATATACGCTTTGGTAAAGGCGTTCGGGGCGAACAGTCTGCAGTTTGAATGTTAGTCTTTCCTCAAGCGCTAGCAAAACAGTGCACAAAACAAACCTCGCCACGGACGCCTTGACTAAAGGCTACGTTGTGTGTTGCATTTTTTCAGTTGACTAACTTTGCATTTGTTTGCTTCTTTTCACATAGTTCCCCACCACGTCACGCCCCATTACGCTTCGAGGCGCAGGCCAATTATGGCCCGCCGCCCAGTGTCAGTGGATCCTGCGGTCGGCTACTTAAGGAGACACCGAATTGTCTACACCATCGCATGGCCTTACCTTTAAATACATCTTAGGATCACAGAAACCGGTTGAATATCAAATAGGTGAAATTTTTGACTCTAACAATAAGAAAATTAGTATTGTGAATATATATAATCCATGTACCTCTCTCGAGTCAAAGACACTTAATCAGATTTTTGAAAAACTTACTAAACCTTACATCATTTGTGGAGATTTTAATGGCCACAACCCTCTTTGGGGAAGTAGTAGACTTGACCATAATGGCCAGATCATCGAAGATGTTATTTCTCAGAACAATATAGTTTGCATTAATACTGGAGAAGGTACGAGGATTAATATTTCGCTCAACTCATTATCCTGTATTGACGTCACATTTGTTTCTCCCGACATAGCCTCAAAATGCAATTGGACAGTGATTGATGATACTTGGGGTAGCGATCACTGTCCAATTGTAATTGAATTCAATCATCCCATCCATAGAAATCCTATCAACTCTGATCCTAAATGGTCTCTTAAAAAAGCTGACTGGAATAAATTTGATAAGTCATGTAACCAGTACATTACCGAACCATCAGCCTCAGATAATGTTAATGATACATATGATAACTTTCTGCAACAACTTAATCTAGCTATGACCGACTCCATACCCAAAACCAACCCAAATCATCGTAAGACTCCAACATCCTGGTGGGATGATGAATGTAAAAAGGCTATTGAGGACAAAAAGAACGCTTTAAAAAAACTAAGGAAAACACGTCTACCAACCGATTTTATTCTCTATAAACGCTCACGTGCTATTGCCAGAAGAACTATTAAAAATGCTAAAAAGAAAGATTGGGAAAAATTCTGCGAAGAACTTGACCCAAAAACTAATACTAAACTGGTTTGGAATAAGATTAAATGTATTGAAAAAACAAAAAGTCGTAATAGCATACCAGTAATTAAATATAATGACATAGACGTCACTACTGATAAAGATAAAGTTAAAGCTTTTGCTGATAGCTTTAACAAAGTTAGCAGCACTGAAAATTACTGCCCTGACTTTATCAATAATAAAACCGATTTAGAGAACGAATTGTTAATTAATGATAACAATGACAGTATTATTAATGAACCTTTCAATATAGATGAGCTTAATAATGCCATTGATTCATCTAAGTGCACTACGCCAGGAAAAGATGGTGTGAGCAATGCTATTATTAAACATCTTCCCATGAAAATTCGTAATTATTTACTTATGATCTTTAACATGATCTGGTACTCCTCTCAATGCCCTAATCAATGGAAAGACGCTATTCTCATTCCTATCCTCAAACCAGGGAAAGACCCGCTAATCCCTCATCCTACAGACCAATAGCCCTCACTTCCACGATATGTAAACTTATGGAACGTATGGTTAATTCACGTCTTCTCTGGTACATGGAAACAAGGAACCTTCTAACTCAAACACAAAGCGGCTTCAGAAAAGGGAGGAGTACCAAGGATAATATACTTAACCTAGAGTCTTCTATCAATAAAGCACGTGCTAATAAGGAGAGCACTCTTGCAGTGTTTCTGGACTTAGAAAAAGCGTACGACATGCTTTGGCAGAAAGGTATAATTATTAAACTCCAAGCTATGGGCATTTATGGTCGCATCACTCGATGGATAGACAGTTTCCTCCATGATAGGAAAATCCAAGTCAGAATTAACAATATCTTATCTAAGGAGAGAATATTAGAAAATGGTGTACCTCAAGGTAGTGTAATTAGCCCTTTATTATTTAATATAGCTGTCAATGACCTTTCCCACAATTTGCCTGGCATTCATGTATCTCAATACGCAGATGATATTGCTATTTGGAAGTCGAACAGAAACATCAAATTCCTTGAGAAGAAAATACAGGAAAGCCTAAATAATATTAACTTGTGGTGCAACAGGTGGGGCTTCAAACTCTCTACCCCAAAAACTATTGCTGTTCTTTTTTCTAACAAAAATAATCCAAAGTTTTCTCTTCGTCTCCAAGACCGAGCTATACAGGCTGCCAGATCCGTCAAATTCCTGGGAATGGTTTTTGATAGTGAGTTAACATGGAAACAGCACATTGAAAGTATCATTGTAAAAAGTAAAAAGAAACTCAACCTCCTACGTTGCATAAGCGGAAGTTCATGGGGAGCCAATTGTAAGTCCCTTTACCAGTTTTACTCGGCTCTTATTAAACCTCACCTCGAGTATGGTTGTGAAGCTTTTGATTCTGCCTCTACCACTTTAAAAAACAAACTTGATAGTGTTCAATACCAAGCACTCAAAATATGCACGGGGGCTATCCAGGGCTCGCCCTTATACAAACTCCGATTCGAATGTGGCGATCCCCCTTTAGCCTTACGTCGCCAGTTTTTAGCTCATCGTTATGCCCTAAAACTCGAAGGTCTTTATAACCATCCCAATCATAAGCTTCAGCAAGATAACTGGCAGAAACATTACTTTGCCGATAAATGGCACAATACCCTCCATAAAACCCCCTTTGAGGCCAGAATTCCCATCAACCGATCATTTGCCATTTTCCCCACCTTCAACCCATTCCCTTATTGGCATTACTATACACCACTAATTTCTACGGAAATTCTCTCTAGAGTAAGTAAAGTAGATGACATTAATCTTAAGGGCATTATTAGCACTGAAACAATCAACTCTGTTTGGAATAACTCCCTTCACATCTACACGGATGGTTCATTTAACCCTAATTTAAACACTGCAGGTTGTGGTATATACATACCATATCTCAAATACAGTAAGGGAGTTAGACTCAACAACGGAACCTCTATTTTCACAGCAGAATTATTTGCTATCCTACTTGCACTTGAATGGATTGAAGATGTGAAGCCTATGCATACATGCATATTCTCTGATTGTTTAAGTGCTATACAAACTATATCAAAACCATTCCCTCAGAATAAAATTGTATGTGACATACACCATACTCTCATTAGTATTAAACACCAAGGCAACATAGTCGGTTTTGAGTGGATTCCTGGCCATTGCGGAATTCCAGGTAATGAAAAAGTTGATGCAATTGCCAAGGGGTCCGCTCAAAGGGAAAATATTGACCATCACATCCCCTTCTCGGACACGGAAATTAAGCAGCACCTCAAGAAACAACTCTTAAAGGATTGGACCAAAACCGTTCCTAAATTAAACCCCAATAAACATTTTCAACACAACCCATCTTTGTCTTTCAGTACTTGGGGAAAAACACGTCCCCAAGAAGTTGCCTTGGTGTTTGCAATAACCTTAAGAGTTATCTTAATAATATTGGACAACACCCTGATGGTAAATGTGAAACATGTGACGTCACTGATGACGTCAGCCACTTTTTACTCGAATGTAAGAAATTCTCTCGGCAAAGACAATCTCTACAAGGCTTGCTTAATCTTACAGCCTCCCAGATGACATTAACTTATCTTCTCGGTCATAAGGAAAATTACCATCAGATTATTAATTATGTCAAGAATTGTAATGTTAGTTTATAATGAATTTGTTTATTTTATTTATATCTATTTTGTACATTGACCTCTATGATTTTATTATTATTGCCCGGGGCTGTTGCACATGGACAAGGGACTGTGGAGGACTGTTGTCGCCGGCGATTGGATAGGCAAAGTGTCGCCCATTCATCACCCGAGGGTATGCAGACCTGCAAAGTAACGAGCGGGGCCTTTTTCTCTTAAACTGCTTGGGGACGGCTGGCCCTGCGGGACCCTGGTGGCACTGTGTCTAGAAGATTGCTGGCGCACCTCACACCCTTATCCCCATGTGTATACCACCCCTTTCTCTTTTTTATGTACTATTTCTCTACTTTGCAGCTTTAACACGTTCTGTTCGTCCGAGTCTACAGTACAAGCTCGCTTGATTAATGCAACGCACGTCTAATGTTTATGGCACACAGGGCACTAGACTGCCGAACGTGCCATTCAACCTACTATAACAACAACAACTACACCATCGCCCGGTCGGGTTGGCGTACGGGTTCTTTCCTCGCCTTTCACCTCTGGCGTCCCGGGTTCGAATCCTGGGCGTGTATGTGGATTGGGTTTGCAGTCCCTACTTGACCGCGTGGGTTTTCCCCTGGGGTTTTCTCTGGGAGTTTTCCTCCCACTTCTAAAACTGCAACTCCTTCTTCGTCAACTCAAGTTGATAATATAGTATAGTTAAAGCTAAAACCGTATAGTTGATGGCATAAAGGGCCTTAGTTGCCGAAGATTCCATAAAATATACAACAACAACAACTACACCATGTACCATCGCCTAATGAAGGCCTGCAGCTTTCCGGTCGGAACGTCGCGATCCCCTCGCTGGCCACATCGTGAGACAGCAGATGAGTATTTGTTTTATAACATAATGGACGTCGAACCTTGATATTAGGGCTCCTCTCTAACGCGGCCATTGGCCAGGGCACTAGGATGTCTGTGTATACAATCCTACGGCAGTTATAAAAAAAACATAGAGTTGTATAAGCCGTAAGGCTAGAGTGCGTAGTCCCCATGCCTTATGTACAAAGCCGCCGGCCCACCGTGTAGCTAGCTCCAGGCGCCATGTTATGCCGTGGCAACTGCACGCGAAAAGTACCCGGATGTCATAGTGTTTATGTGTGCGCGTGGCGATATTCTCGGTATTTTAAAACATATTTTGGTCTGTAATCCTTATTCCAAAGTAGGAAATACTGGTATTACTACTTTTTAGCATGCATTTACTTGCCATTCTTACTTGAATCGTGTTGTTTCCTTCCTCCATGCTTGAATTTCACTTGCCTTCAAAATATTAATTTACGCACTGTGGACATGGTTTTTATCGAGTCGTTAAAAAAGAATAGGCCTAGTATAATGAGACCAGGAGCCAATTTCATAAGGCCGTTTAGCAAAAAAATTAGCTTAATCAAAAATTTGTTTGCTTTATAAAAAATGGTTAATAGTAAAAAATTTTTGTGAATTTGTGTTCTTAGCAAGAATAGCATATTTTCTTGTGAAAAACACAAATTGACATGCAATTTTGACTACTGACCCATTTTTATAAAGCGAACAAATTTTTGATTAAGCAAAAATTTCTGCTAAACAGCTTTATGCTTCATTACCACACGCAACCATTCAATACCACTCCTTACCATTCAGTGCTTTGCAATATTACCATTGCATACCACTGAATAACCATTGTATTACCATTGCACACCATACGCAACCATTCAGTACCACTTCTTACCATTCAGTCCTATTTAATATTACCATTGCATACCACTAAATAAGCATGGTTTTACCATTGCATACCATACGCACACTATCATTACCATGCGGAACCATTTATACCACTGCTTACCATTCAGTCCTTTGCAATATTACCATTGCATAGCACTGAATAACCATTGTATTACCATTGCATACTATACGTACAATATCATTACCATACGCAACCATTCAATACCATTGCTTACCATTAAGTCCTTTGCAATATCACCATTGCATACCACTAAATAACCATTGTATTACCATTGCATACCATACATACAATATAATTACCATATGCAACCATTCAGTACCACAGGTTTTTATTCAGTCTTTTTAATCTTACCATTGTACACCACTGAATAACCATTGTATTACCATTGCATACCATACGTACAATATAATTACCATATGCAACCATTCAGTACCACAGGTTACCATTCAGTCTTTGTAATCTTACCATTGTACACCACTGAATAACCATTACATTACCATTACATACCATTCACTACCGTACAATTACCATACAAAACCATTCAATACCATTGAGTACCATTATATTTTTTTGGTAAGGGATACCCATCACAATATGTGGCAAAGGGACTGCCTCCTAACGTCCCTGTACCTCAACACACTTTTGTTAACGCACCCCTACCCCCACCCCACCCAACCCCCCTCCACCCCACCCCCAAAAAACTGAAAGGACTTCCTTGGTAATTCATTGGATGTTTGAGACACAATAGGGAAACAATGGTAGGGGCGGGAGTTGGGGGAGGGGGAGGGGGGGGGGGGGGGGGGGAGACCCTCTGCCACATATCATGCTGCATACGTCACGTAATACTTTGCTGAAAGTATAAATACCCACCATCCGTGAACAACAATGAAGTGCCTAGAACAATAGGCTAGGTTGGCTGGCGGTTAAGTCAGATTTTTGGACTATCTTGAAACGTTTTACATTGCAAAGAAATTACATTGTAGACACACCATAGATTTATTATTAATAGCTTTACGAAGGTTTCTATTGTTTTGCTTTGTAAATAAGCTACATTGTACGTCTAACAGCTGGCGACGAAGCAAAATTGCTCTTAAAATCAATTGAGTATATCTATAATCTAAGAATACCACTTGGATTTAAAATACGTATACCTAACAGACATGTAACAAACATTGTTCTCTTACTCAGTTATTTTACTATGCACATTTAAAGGCAGTATACATGATTGGTATCTCGAAAATCAGAAAGTGTTCACAGATTTACGCCCAACTTACACATTATAAATAAGATGACCGTATAGAAAACTTCCCCTGAAATGGTTTTGTCTGAGGTGCTATAGTCTTTGAGAAGTGAGTAAAACATTTATTTTTCATCTCATGAGACGAAAATTCAATTCGCCTTAAAACCATTTCGCCCTAAGTGCCATTTCGCCCCCAAACCATTTTGCCCGAGTGCCACTTCGCCTAATTACTACATCGCCCACAAACCTCTTCGTGCACAAGCCCTGGTTCAGGGCGAAATGGTTCAGGGCGAAGTGGTTATGGGCGAAATGACTGCAAACCCTTTTTTAACTGTTTTCTTAAAAGTTAGACGAAATACGGAGCTGATTTTTGCTCAGGTTGGTTTTAATCATGCATATCTTCAATCACACAGGGGATAACACTATTTGTAACAGTTTACCAATCATGTACACTATCTTGAAACGTTTTACATTGCAAAGAAATTACATTGAAAACAAATTAGTACATGTATATCTATAATCTATATACTATTTCTATATACTAATTGGTTTAAATATATGTAACCGAAAATGTACAAACATTGTTTTCTTACACAATTAGCCTTTTTTTGAAATATGGCGGACACAATATATAAGACACGGCTGTCTCATTCGTAAAAGAGGGCGCCCTCTGTCGTCGAAATCGAGTTAGGCTGTATTTGCACGTGCGTGACGTCATTACTTTCTCTCCCGTGTGTTTACACAGAAAAATAGCAAGAAAGAATTGCATTTTATAATTCAGCAGAGGCTAACCGAAAACAGACAGGGCAGATTATCGATGCTTCAAGATCAGATTTACCAGGTAAACTGACAGGTTAGTGCAGGACATTTTTTTGTATTGAAGAACATTTAGTGTGATTCAGGCGTGTCCGTGCGATTTGTAACTTGCACTTTCGCCCCCGATGAAAGAGACGGTAATGTGGGCGATATGGTTACGTGATGGCGTAGGACAACTCGACCGACAAGTTGTACCAACTCGACCGACAAGTTGTACCAACTCGACCGACAAGTTGTACCAACTCGCCAAATATGTCTAAATTCATAAAATAGTCAGAATTAATAAGTTGATTAATATATATTTTTCTTTAAAATGATTTCAAGCATTAAATGCTGATTTGAATGAAAAATATCAATTTAAAAGTGGACAAAATAAAACTTTAGTTTTCCAGAGAAAACACTTTTGTCACTTCATAAATTTTGTCACTTCATAAATTGTGATAAATTAGTAATTTGTGATAGTGATGATACTGTGGTATTTTTTTCGTATACATTGAACAAAGATTTTAAGGAAATTACCTCCTGGAATCAACACATATGACATAATGTAATTTTAAGATATACTTCCCACTTGCACTTTTGTCGCAAATGTTGCCTTTCGGTAGAAAAATCACGTTTTCTTCTTCAAAAATTGCCTTCAGTTAGTGCACAAGACAACCATTCACGCGCGCAGCGCCCTCTGTTGTCGCGCTTACGCACAGACCGCTCGCCGCGTCATTTTGTGCATTACTTTAATATGCAGTAATTTTATCATTTATTTATCTCAGAAATGCAACATTTGCGACGGAAGTGTCAGTGGGAAGTATATCTTAGAATTGAATAAGCTATCGATTCCAATATATAAATTTACCCAAATCCGTGTTCAATGTATATGAAAAAATACCTTTTTTGGTTTGTGGGTTAACGTACAAAATATTAATCGAGTAGCACAACATTAAAAATACTGCGTGTTGTGCATTTGGTCTTCGATACTGTAGATGTTTCACCATATTGAGGTCCTCGTGGCAGTCATAAACTTACATGTAGAAATCAAACGGCAACAATATAATTGACTGGAATCAAAACAATTCATAAAAAAAGAAAACAATGTTTTTTCCTTACTCCGATCCATGGCGAGACTAATATCTCTGATTATGTGGACAATGCCTCAGGATTTTGTAAAGACTCAATGTCGGCTCAAGATAAAACTTGCTGTGGCTGGGTGTATTGATGAAGCATGACAATTTTTTGCTTTCAAACTTTTTTTCAGGTGAGCTCTTACACAATGGACCCGCCAGACTGACCTTGTGGAATACAATTCAGATAACTACACCCAGTAAGTGGACTTTGTTTTTTTCTCAAACGGCATCCGTCTACAGACCTGCAGCCGTTTTAATGAAACCTTACGCATTGTATTTAAGCCCTCTTGCGCAAACTTGTTATTGCGTAAGTTGTGCAACTATGGTAATTGCACGCTAGCTGTGTAGCCTTCGCCATTTTCAAAAGTTGTGCCAGCTACATGTATGCACTTTTCGTGAAATCAGCTGCAGAAATACAATTTGTTTACGCAATTTTCTATGGCCTTATATGGTGTTTGGTACACTGAGACCTCTAAGATTTGCTGTAAACAGTCTGTGACGTCATTATGTTTATGGTTTATCGGTGTACTGCATGACCATTAACAAGTTGTTGTATTTTTTTCCCTATTTGACAGAAACATCTAGATTGGCCAAGACTGGATGAATTCTAGACTGTTAACAGAAACTATAGCCCTGCTTGGATAAGACTGGAGCCTTTTATTTGTTGGACAAGCAATTGCTGAATTCTCGGTGTCCATGTCTGACTCAAGTCGTTGAGCAGAAAGCAAAGATTCAGATAAGGCACATTTTAGCAGCTGGACTTGGCCGACGCCTCAATTCACCAATTGCACGGTCATGTTCAAAACGAGGCTTTCTGGCATACGTCATATTTTACAATGGACAAAAGTCAACGTCACAACAACCTACATGGTAACAACGCGGGGAGTCATTGTTCATGTAAGGAAAGCATACTTGTTTTTCCCAATATGGCGATTCCGTGCAAGTGGTGAATATGGGTAACTTACTCAAATTAAGCTACTACATGTACATGTGAATCAGTCTTGCGAACTGCAATGCAAATACTAACGCAAACAGTGCCGCAGACAGTCGGCAAAAAATTAACCAAGTTTAACTTCGCCGATTGTTTCCGTCAGTGTTTGCTTTGCAGCGGCCGTTTGCATCTACATGTAGTCTGCTTGCACATGTTACGATTACATATATATGGAAACTAGGCTTCATTAACTGTCAAGTCAGCTAAGAGCATTGACTTAATGTGCGGTACAACATGTAGTAGCGACATGTACATGTAGTTACTTTGCTTGAGTATGACCCGCAGTGCAATTTAAAATAGGGAAATTGATTTGTTGACGATTGGACGAAGAGATTTCCAATGTGAACGCATGCCACTTATAATTATTCGTTAGTGGTTGCCTAATGTGAACAATACTGCCTTTTAGGGTTTTTCCGCACACAATGGAATTACATGTAGTATGATTGGTACAGCGGACCTTTAACATGTATCGGACCGGTTTCCAATTCTACGCTTATTGTAAAACGCGATCTAGTGAAAGTATAGAATCAGATGTCTGCCAACTGTACCAATCATGGTAATTCCACTGTGTGCGGAAAAACCCCAAAAGGAATTCCTGTATTTTAGCAAACCTCGCTGTGTGACTGTTAAACGTGTGGATAAGGATGATTTAAATTTGTCAAGCATATATCTTAATGCATGTATCTTGGTGTGGATAGTGCCGAGGAGAAGTGAGTACCAGGTATTAAAGACAGAGGCTCATCAATGCGCGCGTGAGGCGTAGCAAAGGCATGGAGCTGCGTATTTCGTGGCACGAATTTGGCCTCGCGCGCATTGACTAGCCTTGCCTTTAATTTCAGGAACAGGCTCATCAGCAATGTGCGCACGCCAAATTCAGGCCTGGAAATACGCAGCTCCATAGCAAAGGCATGGAGCTGCGATTTCGTGGCCTGAATTGGACGCGCGCGCATTGGTGACGAACCTGTACGATGTGCCTTTAAGTTTCAATTCCATGTTGTTTCGTGAATTTGTTACATGTTTTTAAAATAAACAAATGATTGTAAACAAACATATTCCACGTGAGTTCCTTTTGCTATGCCCCCCACCCGCCTTCCCGGCCCCAAATAAAAAAAAGTGCATGACTTGCATATTTTTGGTACTGATGAAGTTGCAGGTTAAAACCGCATAATCAAACATGTAGGCCTATTTTGTTTGAATTTTGTCATTTTATTTTTAAAATTCCTCAATTTCCAAATTGCGTTTGGAAATAATTTAGCGAAATTTTCTGTTTCCAGTTAATCTACCCCGCCCCCTAAAATCAGTTGTTTAGTAGCATATCCATGCTCAACTTCCAAAAGATAATGTTTTTTTGTGCAATCCAACCACCGTTTGCCAACTCAACTCGACTGTTTCAGGTTGGTCAGAGTCGAGTTGGCAAACGATCGAGTTCGCAAACGGTCGAGTGACCACCCGCGCATGCATATCATGTACGCGAACGCTATTTAGCCGGTATCTTGCCGTATTCAAATGCATTGGCTGTGGATTGAAATTACACACGAGTCTATAGTAGACGGATAGATTATGTTCCATATACTTGTGTGTTAAATGAATTCAGATACGGCTGTCCGTATTCACAAGGGATTCCTTCACAGGTACCCACCAACAGCGCGCAGAGCTTACGCGAGGCATGTACACCAACGACGCGGCATCGCGCTTGCTGATGCACGCACGAAGCGTTATCGAACTTCTGTGGCGTGTTTTTGCTAACATTTAACGATACCCAAAACCGACCCAAATAAAATGTCCTGCAAATGCCTTTAACTCGGATTGATAGTGCATTTCTCAAACTACATAGACAGGTTCTAAAAGATACATTCTTAGCTTTTCTTTATTTTTTACGTCTCTTTATAGACCAAGCTTAACCGCGACGCGGAAAATTTTAGCGAAGTAAAAAGTACGTAGAAATCTTCCAGTACGCATTACGCATGCCAATAAGTCATCCCATTTATTAGCATTTCGTCCAATTTGTAATAATTTGTAGTGATTTTAATAAAATGTCTTGTTTTTGGGGTGTTTTAACAACATTTTTGTTGTTGCTAAGGGCTACCGGGCGCCGCCATATTGGCTCACGGTTTTATTGGACTATTGAGGGCGCTATTGTCGAGCGGAAAACTTTATTTGTACACAGGGAGTTCGCGCAAAACAGCCGTGAAGAGGGCGCACTTTGAAGTGGGTATAAAATCCAATAAAATAAAATATAACTGCATTTTTAACTTTGTACTTATTTATTTTATTTAAAATTCTGTCTCTATTATAATTGGAACATGTAAATCATGGTTTTTGAAGGAAATAAAATTGTTCAAAAAATTCATACCCAAATGGCGCCCTCTCATTTTGTTCCGCCATACTTCTAAACGGTTAATTGTACTTTACTGTGCATTTTTAAAAGTTTTACATTGCAAAGAATTAAATTGTACGTCTGAAAGCTGACAAAATTGCTTTTGAAATACAGTGAAACTTGTCTATAGTGGCCACCCTCGGGACCGTAACAAACTGGCCACTATAAAAAGGAGGCCTCTTTAATAAGGTTTATTAAGCATTATACACGTGACATTTGGGACCAAAGGTGGGTGGCCACTATACGCAGGTGGCCTGTTTATCAAGGTGTGAAACCTGCTATTATGGCCACCTCTATAAACAGGCCAGCTGTCTTAACTGGCCACATCTGTTCGGTCCCAAATCAGTTTGTACACAAACAAGGAGGCTATCCAGATTAGGCTCCACACTGAGCTGCAACATCAACAGAGAGAGGGTCATCGAGATTCCTGAGGCTTCAATGCACACCATCAGACAACACAGGAATCCGACCCATAGGCACAAGTAAAACCTCTTTTTTGTCACCTTGGCTTTTCTCATTGATTGCATCTTTTGCGCTTTTTTTTTCTTTTTTTCGTAACATGCTACGTTGTGTGTTGCATTTTTTCAGTTGACTAACTTTGCATTTGTTTGCTTCTTTTCACATAGTTCCCCACCGCGTCACGCCCCATCACGCTTCGAGGCGCGGGCCAATTATGGCCCGCCGCCCAGTGTCAGTGGATCCTGCGGTCGGCTACTTAAGGAGACACCGAACTGTCTACACCATCGCCCGGTCGGGTTGGCGTACGGGTTCTTTCCTCGCCTTTCACCTCTGGCGTCCCGGGTTCAAATCCGGGGCGTGTATGTGGATTGGGTTTGCAGTCCCTACTTGACCGCGTGGGTTTTCCCCTGGGGTATTTCTCTGGGAGTTTTCCTCCCACTTCTAAAACTGCAACTCCTTCTTCGTCAACTCAAGTTGATAATATAGTATAGTTAAAGCTAAAACCGTATAGTTGATGGCATAAAGGGCCTTAGTTGCCGAAGATGCCATAAAATATACAACAACAACAACTACACCATGTACCATCGCCTAATGAAGGCCTGCAGCTTTCCGGTCGGAACGTCGCGATCCCCTCGCTGGCCACATCGTGAGACAGCAGATGAGTATTTGTTTTATAACATAATGGGCGTCGAACCTTGATATTAGGGCTCCTCTCTAACGCGGCCATTGGCCAGGGCACTAGGATGTCTGTGTGTACAATCCTACGGCAGTTGAACCTTGATATTAATATGGCCACACACAGCAAATTGCCTCAATGAATCAAGCTACTGTGGGACATTTGATGAGGACCTTAAAAAAGTTATTAAAACCCTAAACAGAATGTCAACTTTTAAATGACGAACCCTGTGCTGGACCTCACTTTTAGCTGTTTTGCATCTATTGACATTCATTGTGGTATGTTTTATGTTGTTTGTATATCCATGCATATGCACGCTAAACCTCTATATAAAGGCCACTTATTCTGGCCACAATTTGTCGGTTCCTTGGGTGGCCACTATATAGTTTCACGGTAGATTTATAATATCCGTAATCTATAAAATGGTAGATCAGCCGTGTTAGCTTTTAAATAACGCAAAACGTAATGTAGTAAATTTCCTCAAAAACAGTGGTGTTAAATTAACACCAGTGACTTGTCTTATATACATGTAGATACAAAGCCATGGTGTTTTAACACCACACATATTAGTTTTAACACCTAGTGTGTTAAAAATAATGCGTTTACTCCAATTGAGGAATACAAACTAACACCTGGTGTTAAAGTTTAACACCAGACTTGATATATATATATATATATATATATAAGACAACACCATTAGTGTTAATTTAACACTACAGTTTTTGCAGTGTAGCACTTAAAGGCAGTATACATCATTGGTAATTCGAAAATCAGAAATGTTCACAGATTTACGCCTAACTTACACAATATAAACATGATGACCGTAGAAAACTTCCCCTGAAATGATTTGGTCTGAAGTGTTATAGTCTTTGAGAAATGAGCAAAAGAAATATTTTTTGTCTCATGAGACAAAAAGCCGTTTTTTAAAAACATTTCGTTGAATGCTGCCCTCACACGACCGATAATAGCGATAAGGTCAAGTCTGGTAACCAATGCGCATTGGTATTCCTTTGTACACAGACTAGGCAGATAGACTTCACAACATGACAACGGTTTAAGCTGTGAGCATAGAGTGAGCATACCGGTTTGTTTTGCTAGAATTGTTGGCAAAATAATCATCGTGGCTGGTTATTTCCCTCAAGGACCTGCGTAGGGGTTATGCCTGACAAGGTTTGGGTGAGTTTTAGGGGGAATTAGTGTGTCACGGTGAGAAAATGACACATGATTTGTTTTGTCCTGTTTTTGTGATGGCGTGCGCGTGTTCATGACTCATGTTCTTAATGCTTCTCAGCTCGGGGGTCAGACAAGTCGACCGTTGAGACAACTCGACTCGAGACAAGTCGACCGTTGAGACAACTCGACCGTTGAGACAACTCGACCGTATGTGCGATAAATAGAAAGACAAGTCGACCGTTGAGACAAGTCGACCGTTGAGACAAGTCAAAGGGGAGAGGTGATGGTGCTTACCCATTCAGTGACACGGCCGTTCTGGTCGACATGTTTTTATTGTTTGAAAATAAAATGTTATTTTAATTTCAAAATTTAAGTGTGTCCGCTGAGTTGTCTCAGCGGTCGACTTTTCTCGAGTCGAGTTGTCTCAACGGTCGAGATGTCTCAACGGTCGAGATGTCTCAACGGTCGAGATGTCTCAACGGTCGAGTTGTCTCAACGGTCGACTTGTCTCAAGTCGAGTTGTCTCAACGGTCGACTTGTCTGACATCCCTCAGCTCTACTGGTGAAAAGACCACATCCCAATGAAAAATGATAAAGCAAGAGCTGAGATTATCTTAGCTAGTCTCCACTTATATTGAAAGGTTTACAGTCAACTGGACCGTTTGCCTGCCAACTCGACCGTCGTACCAACTCGACTTCACAGTCGAGTCGGTATTTTGTTAGTTTATGCCACAACTCGAATTTAAGGAAAATAACTATTGGAATCGATAGCTTTGACAATTTTAGAATAAGTTGCATTTCCGTCGCAAAAGCTTAGTTTTAGAGAAAAATCACGGAAAAAAATATTGCATATGATTGCACGCAAAGCGGCCGGCCATGATAAACCAAACAGATCATCACGCGCACGCCCTATTTCTTTACACACTGCTCGGCCGGCAGCAGTTTCACACACTTTTGTATGGAGGCGGGCGTGACAAAAACACAGAATTTTCATGGAAACGCAACATTTGCGACGGAAATGCCAATGGAAAAGGTATTTTAAAATCGTCCAAGTTATCGATTCCAATAATTATTTTCCTTAAATTCGAGTTGTGGCATAAACTAAAAAAATGCCGTCGAGTCATGAACTCGACCGTTTGCCAACTGGAGCGTTGATAAGAATTTAGTACCGGCAAAAGTGGCACTAAAACTCTTGCCAAAAGTCTGAATGTCCCGACAAAATGTCCCGGTAAATTCCTGACAAAGGTCGCTGCAAGTTGTCCCCGGTACGATTTGTCCTGTTTCCTGCGAATTCAACATTGGCAGGGGGCTTTCCAAGGCTGCGGAACTCTGTCTTCCGCATCATGGGTGAACATTTATATTTTCTACCGGAAATAGTAGCCTTGAATAGCCCTCATGCGCCAAAATATGAAGCACCCGAATCTTGAGTTTGCCTTGCGACATTGTATGCTTCTAATCTATCAGTTATATCGCCCTATATCATGCATGATGCAGTGATTTAGTGTGTGTACAGGTACAAGGTACAGTGTTGGAGGTCTTGTTAAACAAATATGCATGTAGTATTACAAACCAGTACTTTTGTTTCATGTATTTTGTTGTCTTACCCAAGGCATAAAGTAATGAAATTAACGGCAAATAAAATACATTTTGATCTTGTTGCTGAACTTCCATATTTAGCCCTGGCAAGGAGGAAGTTAAGCCACACGTCTGAGGCATTTAAATTTGGCTGTTGAAAAATGGAACTGTCATATTGTAAAAATAACATTGTGACTGGTTTGTGACTGTGGCTCTAACCTCCAAATCGATGTCTTTCTGAAAAACATGGGACAAGGCAAAGTTGGAATCTTGCATGGTTTAACTTTTTGCTAACATGTTTTACTGTGCATTTAGGAGTTCTTCACCAAGCATTCAAGGACCAAGTTCATCTGCAGGACTAAAATTTGCCACATCCACCCCTGCACATCTATCCGGTGTAGCTTCCAGGTAAGACTATGAGTTGAAGAAAATCAGATAATGCCTTTTCTCAGTAAACACTTAAAGGCGGTATACATGATTGGTAAACCATTACAAATAGTTTTATCCCTCTGAGTCGTTATTAGATATTCATGATAAAAACCAACCTAAGCAAAAATAAGCTCTGTACTTCGTCTAACTTTTAAGAAAACTGTCAAATAAGGGTTAACCGTCCCCAAAACCACTTCGCCCTGAACTACATGTACTTCATCCTAAACCACGGCCTGCACTCCTGATTGCCTGTGCACAAAGTTGTTTTGGGGCGGACATAAGGAAAACAGATTAAGAATCATTGGTTATTTTCTAACAAGTCTACATGTTCACATTGCACTATGCACCTTTTTGGTTGGTGTATGCATAATTTAAATTAATTGAGTGGGATTGTGCTACAGTGATTGAAACACATAGCTGACAACAGTTCATTAAAAATGTATGGGTTTTTTCTTTGTAGTCCCATGATAGGTGTATCGCCTTTGAGAGCCAACAACATGGAGGAGAAATGGCCCACTCTACTGACAGGTATTGTCTTGTCTGTATTGTATCATGTTTATTCCAGTTTTGCTTATGGGGGCATGTACATGTAGTTTGTATGTGGGTATGTTCCATATTCGCTGAATTGGGCATGAGCACGTGCCAAGCTAAAAAGGGTTTAAAACTGTCCAGTCTTTGTCTAAAAAAAACTGTCTGATGTATATTTGTGTTTCGTAGGCTTTTATCGAGCACTTGGACCTCTAACTATATTTGAGAAAATTATATGAGGTATATGCTTCAGCCAAGCTCTCTCGTTCTTTTACCATTTGCCAGAGCTGAGTATTTCCAAATAGATTGTCCTCTTACAGCTCAGGGGTGTCTGGAGTGGAACCCTTCCGAGAAAAAAAGACATCTGCCAGGTATGTAACTCAAAGGGCAAACTGTATTTAGGGTTGTTATAAAGATTAGAATGCATGTGCTATGCATTTCATTCCAAGTCAGTGAACACATTGCAAAATTTGTCAGAGACACATCAGTCATTAGTGAATGCCGCCAAAAAATACAGGAATGTATGAGTGAATTTACCCCACATCCACTTTGCACCATTGCTAATATGCCCATCACTTCTTCATCCCATCATCACTTTGCCACCCTGCAGAAACAAAATCTGCAATCGGGCCCTTACAAAGGCCAATTTAATCAGGATGTAAGGTACTTGCAATCCTTAACCCCGAGATGCCCGGGGGCCACTACTGTTTTTCCGCCCCGGGTTAAGACAAAATAAGACCGTTACGCCGGGGTTGGTTAACCCTGCCAGTGACCAGGATTAAGGAGGGCAATCTCGGGGTTAACAGCCAAAACCCCAGGGTTAGCATTGTAGAGGGAAACCAGGGGTAACATGTAAGGGTTCACAGGCAATCTCTGGGTTAGCACGTGCTGCGCTGGCGTACATCATATAGTTACGCACGTGAATATTTTTGCTCTCCCAACAAAGGAATGGCTTCTAAAGCACCGCAAAGCTAAATTTATAACGAAAAACAAATTTTTTGAATGAAGAAGAAAAGCTCTTCATCCAGGCACGGTCGATAGACAAGTTCAGTAACAACTCGATGGGACTACTTGAAAATCCGAATTCAAGATGTATCATGCAGATTTTTGTTCCTCCAATTTGTATACAGATACGGAAATGGTTTTTGCACCCCTATGGGGTGTGTGCCCGCGCCTGCGCTAACCCACGGCAAGCTTATATGTGTATACCGTACACGTAATACAAACAGACTGTTCAAAACAGTCCCAAGGATCACCTGCTACGAGGGTTAATAAGTGAATTTTCCCGTACCTTTCAGGAGAAATGGAGGGGCCTACTCCACCATGTGTGTGGAAAACATGAATGGGCATTGGGTGGGTCTGTTGGGTTAGGTCAGTGTGAGCATGAGCCACTGGAAAAGCCCCGGGAAGACTACCTGACACCAGGAGAAGCTCCCCATTCAGCACTGATGTCTATCACCATGGACAAGCGGTTCTTGAACAACATGGAGTACTATGTCAATTTCTGGTATGATGCCTATTTTGTTTGCGCAACTTTTCTGCATCTTTCTTACAGCATAATATATAATTTTCATAATGCAACATAACTCTTCTAATGCAAACTGGCCACTAATTGATCACGTTCACTGATGCCATCTTCGTAGGAAAAATGCTACTGCGTATTAAACGCCATCAAGTACGCGCACGCACACCCTGAAAATTGTTCCAAACATGCGTGCGTGTTGCTCGAAATTTGTTCGAAACACGGCGCAACCGAAGCGCGTCACCAAAAATTACGCTGAAAATCCTGATGCCATGACATCTTGTAGGAAGTGATGTCATTTGAACGTGATCAATTGCAAACTTCATATCGATGGAACACTGATAATACGAGGTCCTTGGAAATAATCTTGTATTATAAGTCTTGAAAACAAAAGACTTTGGACTTAAACTTTTGCTTGTTATAGGCATTACTTTGTATTAACAGTGCTCTAATTATCAGTGTTTGACTGTATAATCTCTTTTCCTTTACACAATAACAGTACATGAACATATGCTTACAAAATCTTTGCTGTGCATCTTCGCCTCATGGAGCCAATGACACGCGCATGAAAGTCTTGTGGGATGTCATTCCACACCTGGATGAGATCTCTACCAAGCTGTTGCAGGTTTGCTGGCTGCTGAGGAAGATGACATAATCGGCGCTCCATCTCATCCCAAACATGCGTAATGGCCTGATGACGGTCAGCCAAGGACAGACGCGGCATGACGTTTTGAGTACTGGACACAATCTTGCAAAATGCTCTTCTGGCATTTGGGTAGTCCTTTTATACGGTTTGCTAACGAGACCTGAACTTTATGGAATTCTGTTACATAACAACCAGTAGGACCCCTATTGTGAAATCAACACCTAGGCATGCCTAAGTCCTGCACTATGCCATGAGCAGGTTTTGAGTGCATAACCTTTTTCTAACAATGTCAGAGAATATTGTCTGTGAATTTGGTGTTTATTTTCTACCTTCTTGAAAAAATACAGCAATATTTGCACCGCTGTGGGCGTTAGGGGCGACAGACTCATTGTCAGTCGCGATTCGGGCAGCCCTCGGGCGGACGTGTTTCTCCAGGCTCGGGATACGAGGTCCCGAACGGGATTTTAGGGGAGATATTCCGTAATCTGGATAGAGGTTTGACCAGGACTTGGTTTAGATAAGTTACCCCATATTTTGGGGCTATGTTTGAAGTAGGGGCACTGGTATAGAGTTAAATCCATTGCCGTGCAGCGCAGTTTTGTTTCTGTTTTGTTTTTTAACCCCCTTTTGTATTTCTCCCGCCCCTATCCATTTTAGCCCACCGCCATCTTAGGATACTGGGGTTCCGCTTCAATCGGCATGCATTCGGCGCCGTATAACGGAATTTTTGCTATGGCATGCTTTTGTCCTAGGCAATAAAGGGGCGCGCGGATTGGCAACAAAGCGGGCTTTTCTGCCCTTTTGTGTCCGTGTAAAAGGTGCAGCGCCAGACGGTTCCATTTGGATGATTTAGATTTGGCGCGGATGATCCAAATTGGTTTTTGACTTGCTTTGCACTGGTCGGGTAGGACCGCGTAAATATTTATCGTGACGGCGTTTTATCTTGGGAGACGGTCTACGTTCTGCATCGTGCCGGCCGGGAGTCAGTGTGGCTGTATGGCCATGGAGGAAACCTTTAGTCCTGTTGAGGTGAGAATCTAAAATGGTTTCACTGTATTTGTTTTCTACCTCTTTAATTACTACAGATCGTCGTTATCAAGTTTTGTTTAACGTTTATTTGAACGTTTTTGTTTTGGTTAGGAAAAGCCAGAAGCATATGCAGAAACCGCGGACGAAAGTGTTGGGCCCATTTTCCGCGGACTGTGTACCTCATTTAAGATCTCCAAGAGGTGTTTTGAGTGCCTAGTTGAAGATGGATGGGACGACCCAGAGCAATTTACGGGCCTGTCGGCAGAGTGGCGCACGCACATCCTCGCCTTAGCCCCTAACGGAGGTCAGAGGAGGAATCTAGAGCAGCTCCTGCGTCGAGTAGAAGCGGGTCCCCTGGATGGCCCGGCCCCCAAGCGGCGCCGCACGCAGTCGGTTGATTCTGCAGCCCAGGAGCGGGATCAAGCTGGTCCTAGTGGTCTCGCGTCGGCGGTTTCCGCCTCCGCTCCGGTGCGACCGGCTACGGGTTTAGAGAACAATCCCTCGTCATCTCAGGTATGTTTTGGTTAGATATTTCGGTATCCATTTGGAAGCCGCCATTATACAGGCCCCAGACGAATTCAAATTTACGATGAGCTCGGATCAACCCCCCTCTATCTGGGCGGATTGAGCCTGGCGTGAGTTCGTACCGTATGGGGAAAGCATGGCGCTTTTAAATCAGGGAAGGGGATAGCCCCACATGAAAATACTGTTCGAGGGGTGGGCCCCAGTGACCTGCTGCGAACATATGCGTTCTATTTGACATTACATGATATTAAGGGGATGAGCCCCCGGTAAATTGTTAAGAAATGCAGGGGATGTGCCCCATATTGCATTTGTGTAAGGGGATGGAGCCCGATATCAGATTGTGTGCCGATGACAGGGAATGAGCCCCTTATTATTGTACACTATTTATAGATATACGCTTTGTATATACGTTTAAAAGTTGTCATACTTTAACCAGAACGGATGGGCCCCATCCGATATTACATAATGGCGGGAAGGGATGAGCCCCCATATGATCTTATTGATATTTATAGGGACGAGCCCTGTAAGTTCATACACTTTTATGGCGATTTAAGGCCCAATTGTGCGTTGATAAGAGGGGATGAGTCCCACGTATAGTTTATGCACCGATGTGTAGGGGTGAGCCCCTTAGGTGTTATACACTGTTGTAAAGACCAAAATAAGTCCCATAATATTATAAGCTGATGGGAAGGCAAACCCCGCCCCCTATGTCCCGGCCCATGGTTTAGAGGATGAACTAACACTTTTAGTACTCGGACGTCATTAATTTTGCCATCAGATTATTTTTTATTCATAAACAAGTGCAAATTTAATGAAGAAACCAAAATTTGGAGGGGAAAGATAAAAGAATTTACTAAGGAAAACTTAGAATATTTCCGAGTTGTCCCATAGGCTTAGTGCATAAGGGTTTATGTGACGTCCGATTTGAAAATTCTTTCCCATGGAGTTTCAGCTAGCGGACGTGTACGTGTATGAGTCCCAAAGGTTTTATGCAATTACGATAGGGACGAGCCCTTCATTTTTATACATTGCCATGAAGGTAAAACACCCATATGGATTCTATACACTGATGCAGTTTTGGGAAATGAATGAGCCGCACACGATAGTGGCGGAAGGGATGGGCCACATACGGAAATGGCGCACCCATTAGGTTTTGTTCACTGTTGTGGAGGAAAATGATGCACACGTGTTCTCATACACACTTTTCAAAATTTCATTTATTTCACAAGGGGATAAGCCTGATGTGTTTTATACGCTATTGTTGGGGTATTAGCCCCATAAAATTTTAATGATGGCATGGGAGCGCACATTATTATGCACCTGTGAAGTGAGGGATAAACACCCCCCCCCCCCCCCAGCCCCCAAATGATGTGGATGATCATGTCACGCCAAGCTCATGCCAGGGGATGCGCCCCGTGTGTCGTTATCCACGATGTCGGGAGATAGGGATAAGCTCCACATAACATCATGCACTTGATACGAGGGTATAAGCCCCATGTGGTTTTAAACGCTTATGCATAGATGAGCCCATACCACGATGTATATCCACATATGGGAATATGCCCTATATGTGACGTAACCAGTACTTGATGTGAGGTCCGGGTGAGGCCCCGTGTGACTTTATGCACTGGATGCGAGGGTATAACCTCATGTGACATCATGTACTTGATGTGAGGGGTTAGGCCCCGTGTGACATTATGCATTTTAAGAAATTTAGTTCAGGTCACGATGTAAAACCATGCTAGGGGACATGCCCCATGTGACTTTATGCACTGGATGCGAGGGTATAACCTCATGTGACATAATGTACTTGATGTGAGGGGTTAGGCCCCGTCGGACATTATGCATTTATAAGAAATTTGGTTCAGGTCACGATGTAAAATCCTGCCAGGGGACATGCCCCATGTGACTTTATGCACTGGATGCGAGGGTATAACCTCATGTGACATTATGTACTTGATGTGAGGGGTTAGGCCCCGTTGGACATTATGCATTTATAAGAAATTTGGTTCAGGTCACGATGTAAAATCCTGCCAGGGGACATGCCCCATGTGACTTTATGCACTGGATGCGAGGGTATAACCTCAGGTGACATTATGTACTTGATGTGAGGGGTTAGGCCCCGTTGGACATTATGCATTTATAAGAAATTTGGTTCAGGTCACGATGTAAAATCTTGCCAGGGGACATGCCCCATGTGACTTTATGCACTGGATGCGAGGGTATAACCTCATGTGACATTATGCACTTGAGGCGTGGGCATAGGCCCCGTGTAACTTTGTGTACTTGTGCTAGGGGTTGTCCCACGTCACGATGTAAATTAATCCAAGGGGATAGCCTACGCCCCGTGTGACATTATGCACTTGTTGCGTGGGGATAGGCCCCGTGTAACCTTGTGTACTTATGCTAGGGGTTGTCCCACGTCACGACGTAAATTAATCCAAGGGGGTAGCCTACGCCCCGTGTGACATTATGCACTTGAGGCATGGGCATAGGCCCCGTGTAACCTTGTGTACTTATGCTAGGGGTTGTCCCACGTCACGATGTAAATTAATCCAAGGGGGTAGCCTACGCCCCGTGTGACATTATGCACTTGTTGCGTGGGGATAAGCCCCGTGTAGCTTTGTGTACTTATGCTTTAAAAAAAAAAAAAAAAAAAATAGATGCTAAATGCATGTGCACGTGTAAGGAGTTAGTCGATGGGCTGGGTGCTGTCGATGTAACACATGCAAATGCATATTGTGTCATGCCGCAACGTGCCGTACCACATTTTTAGCGTTAAACCTTCTCTTGTTGCAGCGGGCGGATTTTGGCTCTGGCCTTCGCGGCCGTTTAGCAATACAGAAGTGTGGTCTGAGAGTATAGAGATCATGCTCTAGAGTCCAGCTAATCTGGTTCATTTTAAATACCTACCCAGGCCAAGTCTGCACTTGAGGTCTGCAAGCCAATGCGGCTCGAGTTGCTGAAGGCATGTTTGGAAACAGGCTACGATAAAAACGTGGCGTACGTAATGTCTCTCCTGAGAAGGTACGTTGAAGCCTTTGAGCCTTTATCCGCGGAAGATACAAAAGAAAAGCAGTTGTACGTTAATCTGTTGGCTGATTGCGAAAAACATACTCTGGCAAAGACACCCGGCATCGCTATGTATATATACAAATCAGTCACAGGGGAGGACTCGGATAAACGGCTGCGTCTCTCCAAAAAGCACTTGGGTCTAAGCGCTCCCCCGTCTGAACCCAGGAGTTATCAGTCGCAGGCAAGCTGGGGCTTCTCAAATAGAAATGCCAGACAACCCTTTCGCTTCGGAGGAGGTTATCGCCAACCACAGCCGTTGATGTCCCCGCGTCCGTCTCCGAGACTCAGAGACTTGTGTTACCGATGTCGCAAAAGAGGTCATTTTGCGAGGGACTGTAAGGAGGGCTTTTAGTCAGCCGCTTTGATAGCTTTTCTCTCTTTTGTTTGTCTAATAAGTATAGAATTAAACAATTAGTAACACTCATGCAAGGAAGACGGAGAAAATGTGTAATCTGAAAAAAATAACGAGGTCCCCTTATAGGTGAAATCATCTAGTTTAATTTATCGTTGAGCAGAGTTTGCCCTTTTTGTTAAAGCAAGGTACAGTCAGTTTGTTAATTGATAAATAAAAACAGTGCACGTGTTCCCGGGTGGTCAAAGTATCAACGACTCGGTTTTATTATATGGAGCTATATTCCTTTACTCCGCTTATTCCGGTATTCTTTTGGTTAAATGTAGGAATATAGAAGGTACCTGGAAATTCTCAAGGCCCACAAGTGGGAGCAATCCTCAACACACTGCTTTGATCCGGCCGCGGCTCAGGCAAAAAAACGGAGGCGGGGAATCTACGCTTGGGTCGACATATCGGGAAACCCGGCTTCAGAGGCGGATGATACCGCTCCCAGTCCAGGGGACGTACTATCGGGTCGCAGTTGGCCAGATTTTAGAGCACTCCGCTTCCGGGATCCCCACGAATTTGTAGCAGGGGGTCTTCATGACCACCCTGAGCTTTGGAGCGAGGTGTTGGCTGAATGTCCGATCGACGGCCCGAAAGTTCAGCGATGGCTCCGTGGGGGCCTCGACCTCTTTGAATTTTTTCTGCCATATCGAGGGAGGTACAGAGGAAGAGTTTTTTATTCAAATTTTCCCTCTCTCATGTTTTTCCCAAATGCACCGATCTGCGAGCGCTTTGTCTCCTTTATCAATCAAACCATAACTAAGCGTCTCGTGGAAGGATCCGTAGAGTTGATCGGTAAGGTGGGAATAGTTCCTCCCCCCAGATGCGTCAACGCACTCTCTATCGAACCGAAAAAGCCAAGGCTAGTTCTTTCGATGAAGGGACCGAATCTCTGGTGTAAGGACACTCCATTCAATCTCATACCACTGGGAGAAATTGTACAATCTGTTAACAAAGGCGGGAGATTCTCCAGTACCGACGATGCACAGGGATATAAGCAGATTTTGTTGTCCGAGAGGTCAAAAACCTTTTGCGGGTTTGAGTGGGCAGGCTTTTATTTTGTTGACACCACTCTCCCATTCGGGTTCAAAAACAGTGCCTACGTATACTCCACCATAGGATTTTGCTTATCAACCTGGCTAAAAAATCGAGGCGTCCACACCGAAATTTGGATCGATGACCGTTTCATTGGAGAAGCCGGGGGACAGAAACCACATGTGCATTAATTTCTTGTCTGCTTTCCCTCACAGAGCTCTGTCGAATCCGCCACAGATGACGCGTACGTTAGGGCGGCCAGAGCGTTGTATGCGGTGTGCTACATGCAGTCAAGGTTGGGATATTTCATAAATTTGAACAAGAGTCAACTTAAGCCGGTAACATCTATGGTCCACTTGGGGCTGGGGGTATGCTCAGAATCCCAATCTTTTTGGATCCCGGAGAAGAAGAAGTGCTCTTTCGCCGAGACAAGAGAGGATATTTTGTCCGCGGGTGAGGTATATCTAAAAACGCTACAGCGATTTGTTGGAAAATGCCAAAGTTTTTCCCTCGTTTTTCCCGCGGCTTCTCTGTTTGTAAGAGAATGTTGTACATTTCTGCCATTTCTAGACGACGTCACTCCCAAACCCATCTCTCGTAAAGTGCGCGACGAGATTCTTTTTTGGCGTTTTGTGGATTCGTTCTCTGAGCCCATTCCGTGGAGACAGCAGCGTCATTTATCTATCCAGCTGAGTTCTGACGCGTCCGGATACAAATGGGGTGGCGTTGTGGCTCTCTCAAGTGGAAATGCGGCTTTTGGCGATTATTGGCCGCCCAACGTTCGAGCCATGCCGGACATATGTTACAAGGAAGCTCTGGCCTTATATCTCGTGTTGCAGTCAGTGGTGGATATGCTATGGGACAAACGAGTGGATGTGTCGGTGGATTCCGAAAGTTTATATCACGCGTGGACACATCAAAAGGCGAAATCCCCATCTCTGGCAGGAATCCTGAGACTTATTTTTGCGCTCACCCTGGAGGCCAATTTTGATCTGAAGCTGCAGTGGGTGTCATCTAAGGCTAACCAGGCGGACCTACCATCAAGGCAGCTATCCAGGGCGGATGCCCGATTGGCAGTCCCCTTATGGCGCTTTCTTCAGAAGGAGCTTGGAGGCAGATCTGGATTTTTGTTGGACCTCATGGCGCTCCCGTCAAATGTTCACAGGGGCGCTCATGGTCAGTGTTTAAAGTTCTTCTCTAGGTTCCCAGTCCCCGGCACATCTGGCGTGAACATCTTCTCACAGCCATGTCCTCGCAGAGAGCAGCTGTACGTATTCCCGCCCTTTGTGCTCATACCCTCTCTCATCAAGTTGTTTCTTGAATGGGGTAACGTGTTTGTTACACTTGTAGTCCCCAGGCACCCGCATCCAAAGCCATGGTGGCCATACCTGAACACTTTTGCCGTACAGTCCCAGCGCTTGTCTGAGTTTGGACAGACAGGAGTTCTCGAATACCCTTTGCGTGGGGGTTATGCACCAAATGCATCAGACCTTGGTTTCGAGCTGTGGGGACTAAAATGTTACTTTCCCGCGGGTCCCCGGGTCGTGGAAGAGATTCGTCAGCCGGTGCGACATTCGGTGTCCATTGTGTCCGATTCCATTTGCAAAGGCATGAAGGGCCTCGGGTGGCCCGCTTCGTTGGACGTCGACTTATCGGTAGTAGGTGGAGCTACGTTAAAAGTGTTATGCAGATCTCTGATGGCAGTCTGTAGGGAGCAAAGACCGGAGGTGGCACTTCTCCATGGTGGTATTAACGATTTCAGTAGAAAGAAGGATTGCTCCGCAGGGGTGAAGGAACTCTTGAAAGTCTTTGCAGCGGCTGCGAAGCAGATAAAGGCGCAGAATCCAGGGGTTCAGTTCGTCGTATCTGGGATATGTCAAACAAAAAATTGCAAAGTAAACCGCTCGGTCGCCGATGTAAACACAGCATTAAAGAGCCTTTGCCATAAAGCAGGTTGGCATTTTCTCTCAAATGATCACATAAGTCAGAGGGATCTGAAGGATGACGTTCACTTGACTCTATGGGGGAGCTTGAAGTTGCACAGGCGCATGCAGATGTTCTTCAGATCTTTACTGGGCCTCCGAAAGGGTGCACACATAGAGCTAGACCCCTAAGTATGAATACCCTTTTATTCCCTTTGTTCCTTTCCCATCCAGCTCACGCGTTGGGAAACAAGGATGCAAGAGCTCGACAAGAAACTGCGTCTATTACCCTATAACAAACAAAAAAGCAGTTTGATGAACGACCTGGGAAAGTTTCTCCAGCTTAACAACGGTTCTGGCTTGTACACGGAAAGTTCAGACCTGGACGCAGCAACCCCCGACGACATAGTCAAGTTTTTGGTAGACCGGGATGGAAGGGGCCGTACCCAGGTTCACTCGCTTGGCTGCATCAATCTAGGTAAACACGGGATCTTTAATTGCGGATGTGAGCGTCATTTGGCAGCCGGAACAGTAGACTCTTATGTGGGTCAGTTGCGAGGATTTTACAATTCCTGCGGCAGAATTCAGCCGTGGAGGCCCCAGGCACCGTCCTCGAACCCGTGCAACTCCCATCGTGTCAAGACGTACATAAAAGCAATTAGACTGGAGCAGGCCGAGGCACACGTAACCCCTCGACAGGCTATTCCCATATTTTCCGACAAAATCCGCTGGTTAGCACAGGCAATCCGGTCCAATATTTCGCCTCCGCCGCGTGACGCCGATCCAAAAGCTATGTTACATCAATATATTTTCCATAGAGACCTGGCGTTCTTCTTGTGTCTTTGGTGGGCAGGAGAACGGGCATCCGATCTTGGCCGAGCAAAAACTTGCGAAGTTACCAGGATTGACGGTGGTAATCTCATATTTAATCACACGGTCGGTAAGACGGTGAGAGAAGGTACGTCGTCAATGGTGATCATACCAAAGCTGGAAAATGGTGAGATGGATCCAGCCGGTGCAGTGGAACATATGGTCGAATTTGCCCAACAAAACGGTTTTCGGCTAGAAGACGGTTTTCTATTCCGTCCCGCGGCTCCAGGCCACCGAAGTCTTCTCAACAAGCCTTTCGTCGGAAATGCGCCAAGCAAACGCCTCCAGTTCTATTTTTCATCATCTCCCAACACCTCAGATGCTTCTTTGCGGCCTCACGGTGGTCGTGCGGGCGTGGCAGTGACGCTTCGTCTGCTGGGAGCTACCGAACAACAGATAATGGACCACTGCAGGTGGGCGACCCAGCGTACCTATAGGCACTACACCAAAGTGGAAAAAGTTACCAGACGCACCACAACGATCAAGTTGCTCGAGAGCGCGTTGGATACCGGCTCAGATAACGAACCTTCCAAGGCCGACCTAGCTGGCCAGTTCTACACAGCCCTCAATTCTGGTTTTAGGGCCGAAAGAGCGTTCAAAGCGGAGGCCGAAAAATGACGTCTCCTTGAACTATAGGAAAGTCGCTTTGCGAAAAGTTGATCTCAAACTTTAAGTAAAGTTGATCTCAAAAATACGAACAACGAACATTTTGCAATGCATGCATTTGTTTTTAAAAAGGGTAGGCTGGAGGAAAAAACAAACAACGGAAGCTCGTAACCCTTCTTAGATTTGGGATGAGGGATGGGGTGTTTTTGGTTCGGGGTGGGGCACCGACAGGAAAGGCTCAAGTCCGAGCACCGAGCGAGAATCGTTTTTCACCCATACCTAAGCCTTGAGGCAGGAGACCCAGACGTACGCAGCGGTGCAAATAGAGTACTATTTGCACCGCTGTGGGCGTTAGGGGCGACAGACTCATTGTCAGTCGCGATTCCGGCGAGGCATCTGGGGATGGTTGCTTAACGCTCAAAGATTGCAGTATTTTGTAAGTATGTTTTGTTTGTTTTTACCCCACCCGCCCACCATCCTTTCAATAATGAAGTCGGGTCAGGGTCTCTGCTCTCAAATCGTTTTTCACCCATACCTAAGCCTTGAGGCAGGAGACCCAGACGTACGCAGCGGTGCAAATAGAGTACTTTTTACCATGCACAGTTTCTTTTGTTGGAGAGTATATATATGGTATATATATGTTATAACATGGGAAATTATGGGTGTCTGTGCATGGTAATGAGCTCTAGGGTTACAGTAAACTCTCATTATAGCTTTCTTCAAGGGACCGGAATAATTTGAGCTTTATATCCAGAGAGTGATATAACCAATGCATACACGATGCGGAGAATAATGACAGGGCGCTTTATATCAAGAAGAGCTTTATATCAGGGGTGTTATGACGAGAGTTTACTGTGTTATTTCACCCAGTCTAAGTTTTGCATACTCTTAGTCTTTGCCGTCGCTGATCTGGTAAATCGATGACTGGTTGGCCTTGTCTAACAGGTTGGAGAGCAGCTCTTCTGCCTCTAGGCCTTCTCTGGCCCTCCCCTGGCTGCCTTTTTTCCCCCTTCCTCTGGAAGGCCTACCTCTCCCCCTTCCCCCTTCCAGTGACGGATTTAGCACCTTCAGGCTGCCAAGATAGGTGCAGATTTATACATAATTCAATACAATTTTCCAGATGCAATTGATATGTGCATAAATCTACTCAAGTGAAAGCGCCACCCTTTGTGTGTTGCCAAATACAGTCCAACACTGATAAATTACTTTGTTATAAGAGTAATCAAGTATTATCAGTCTTAAAAACAAACGAAAACAAAGACTTGGGACCTAAATGTTTCCTTGTTAGAGGCATGACTACTTTGTATTTTGTTTGACCATGTTGACTGTATAATACTAATTGGTGTTTCATATTTTCGGCTAATCAATATGGCAATTGACATCATACGTTCTTTTACTTGGGACTGAACACAACATACATGTGTGGTATGTTGCCCGATCACCATTGATATGAAATACTATATGGTAATACCCCCTCAGGATTAATATTAACTGTGCCTAACGAGTCAGAGGTATCAGGTTCAAATCCTGATTAGGCCCTCACGATTTTTCTCTCATCTCAAGTTTGGTTGTTTCCTTGGGACTGATGATCTGGATTGCAATCAATAACCACTAATATTAAAAAATGTACAAGCACCTATCATGCCTATCTCAATAGACGGGTGTGACTAGGCCTATTTTCGCAAAACAAACTAAATCGACATTTCCAGTGCACTAATCTACTGGGAGTGCACAAACTTTACACAGGAATGGGATTTTGTCACGAGCTTGAAGTTTAGTCCCATATGGAGCTTAGTAGACATTGTGAAACTTCTATCAAAAATATGAATGCAAGTCACTTTGTATGTAGGTTAGATAATGCATGGCAGATAGCTATACGCGCGTGGATTTTGAGCTTGCCGAAACTGTCTATTACCACCGAGTTTTTCCGAGCCGCATACGTTTCCCGTACGCGTAACATCATCGCAAGGGACCATGATACGCGTACGGGAAACGTATGCGGCTCGGAAAAATCGGGTGGTTGTATCAAAATGTTGCGTGTTTATTCAAGAAGTGAGCGAAAGTGTACATGTACATAGGCCTATATTGATGTGAAATTCTCAGATTAATAACCACGCAATATTTTAGGACAATACGGCCCGGTTTTTGACTTTTCTCAAAAGTTAGACTAAGTAAAGAGCTGATTTTTTACTCGGGTTGTTTTTCAATCACACAGGGAGATTACACTATTTGACCAATCATGTATACTGCCTTTATTTGAAATAAACACAATTTAAGAAAAATAAAGAATGTCTTTGGTCTTTGTCTTTTTGTCAGCGGTGCAGAAGTACATGTAAGTGTTTTGTGAAATTAATTTACCACTTTTGTGAAAATGTTACAAAAATTGCCAATATTCTACAAAACCGGCCGAAAGTTTGAAATTCACAAAAACATGCGTTTTTCAACAAACTCGTCACCTTGTTTTCACAAAAGTTGTAAAAAATTCACAAAACTTTTCAGTTGATCAGCTGATTTCCTCATGTTTCCTCATATCCCATTGAAAATTGACTTCATGCACTAAATCTATGGAACATATATGGCATAAAAATTCAAAGAAAAACATTACATTTTCACCCCTAAATTCATGTTTCCTCGCCATATTTACACTTTCTCAGTGGGGTGTTATGTCATATTATGAAGGATTAGTGGCGCGGGTGTATGGTATTTATACGGAAAATAAAAGAAAAATCCTGCATTTTCCTCTTTTTTTGTAATGACACACACACATTTACTAAAAAACACGTACCGTGTACAACGAATACGGTTTAGTATACTGTGCATGTATGCCATATACACTGTATACAGTATATATAATTGACCTCGGCTGCCGGCCAGCTAGCGCGCGTACAGATGGTGTCGGATTACAACTACCAGTACTTGATTTGCGCACATATCAAACGGCTGTTGTATTAGAAGAAACGTAAACATGAAACAGTGCCTGCTTATTCCTGCAGTAATGTATTTTATCGCAAGAGGGCGCTAGTACAAAAACTCGCCTCGACATTTTGTTTCACACAATTTCGGAAGAAAAACGACACGGTTTTTCACTGTTTTCTCAAAAGTTTGACGAGGTATGGAGCTAAATTTTACTGAGGTTGGTTTTATTAATGCATATCTTTATTCATACAGGAAGATGACACTATATGACACTGTTTGTAAGGGCTTACCAATGATGTATACTGCCTTTAAAGGTTGAACACATGATCGGTAAACCGTTACAAATAGTGTCATCTCCCTGTGTGGTTGAGGATATGCATGATAAAAACCAACCCGAGTAAACATCGGCTCCATACTTCGTCAAACTTTTGAGAAAAAAAGTTAAAAACTGTGTCGTTATCACTTCGCCCCCAAACAACTTCGCCCCAAACCACTTCGCCCTGAACCACGGCATGCGCACAAAATGCCGGTTTGGGGTCGAAGTGGCATTCGGCCGAAGTGGTGTTCGGACAAAGAAGTGGCCTTTGGACTAGTGGTTAAGGGCGAAGAGGTCTAGGGCGGAGTGGCTTGAGGATAAAGTAAATGTTTCGTCTCATGAGACGAAAATTAACTGTTGTACATGTACTAATTTTTCAAAGACTATAGCACTTCAGACAAAACCATTTCAGGGGAAGTTTTCTACCGACATCATTTTTATATTGTGTAAGTTATGTGTAAATATGTGGACATTTATGATTTTCAAGATACCTATCATTAATGCTGCCTTTAAAAGCTAACACAATAATAAATGGTGCATGCAGCGGCGGCACCAGACCTGTTAATCTAGGGGTTGAAGGGGGGGAGGGGGGGTGCAAACTTAAATTTAGGGGGCGCAAACAAAAATATATAATGTAATTGTGTAAAGTTTATTGGGCTTTTTTGATGGTGCCAGCTAATTATGATGGATGAAATTGAGTATATTATTTACAGCGCAAACAACATTGTAACAAATTGGGTGCAATGGTTTGGGATTAAACTCAATTTCCGCCATCGGGGAAAAAACTGGGGGGCAAACGGGGAGGGGGGGGGGCAAAACAAATAGCCGGGGGGCATTTGCGGAGTGGCTTGAGGATAATAGTAAATGTTTCGTCTCATGAGACGAAAATTAACTGTTGTACATGTACTAATTTTTCAAAGACTATAGCACTTCAGACAAAACCATTTGAGGGGAAGTTTTCTACCGACATCATTTTTATATTGTGTAAGTTATGTGTAAATATGTGGACATTTATGATTTTCAAGATACCTATCATTAATGCTGCCTTTAAAAGCTAACACAATAATAAATGGTGCATGCAGCGGCGGCACCAGACCTGTTAATCTAGGGGTTGAAGGGGGGGGGCAAACTTAAATTTAGGGGGCGCAAACAAAAATATATAATGTAATTGTGTAAAGTTTATTGGGCTTTTTTGATGGTGCCAGCTAATTATGATGGATGAAATTGAGTATATTATTTACAGCGCAAACAACATTGTAACAAATTGGGTGCAATGGTTTGGGATTAAACTCAATTTCCGCCATCGGGGAAAAAACTGGGGGGCAAACGGGGGGGGGGGGGGGGGGGGCATTTGCCCCACCCCCCCGTAGCGCCGCCGCTGGGTGCATGAGCTTCCGTAGCAACAAATACTTTATCAGATGCATTGAAGATGGGACAAAAACCTTTACTATTTTGTTCCATCTTCATTGCATCTGATGAAGTGGCTGTTGCTACGAAAGCTCATGCAACATTGAGTGAGTTAAAAAAATCATACACACTTTTAAAATTACCTGTTGTGTTTTAGTGTACCAGTATTTATATGAGATGGTTTGACATGTTCTCCTGTGTATTTTGGTAGCAGTTTAATTAACTTGGGTTTCATGCATGACCGTTCATGAGTCGAAATAAGTGTGTCAGACTGAACACGACTTGCGGTCACGTACGTTCCCAGCGTTCATTTCCTTCCCAGCATGCGTGCGTACTTAAACTAATTTAAATATTATGCATGAACTTGGATAAATCGAGGTTATGTAGTATAAACAAAGGGGAAAATGTCCCCTACACGAGTTCTATCAAGCCTAGACTTTTTTTACGACTACAGGGTTTAAACCTTTGTTTGCTGCAAATATTTCACGAAAAATTCGAATCTTTTCAACATTTTAGGTTGTTTTTTGTGAACAAATCTAATCATTTCAAAGTTGTAAAATGGCACTTTGTTTTGCAAATTTGGACCTTCATCATTTTTTCTTGGAGTTTTCCAATGATTCTCAAAGGTAGATTTAGATGACGGAACACGTGAAGAATCCATATGTATAAACATAACTTTGCTAGAATTTCGATAAGTGTTGGTTTGTAGTGTATGAATATTGTTAGAAAATGAGCAGATTGGACGTTTGAGCCCTTGTTGTGGGCAGATATTTGATAAACTGATGAAAATGTCCACTTTATCATGTCATGTAGGTATGGTATAATCGTAATGTATTAACATAATTGGGTGTTTTTAGCACATGTTAATGACTTATATACCTGTCCCTATATATCCTGCAAATTCCTAAGAACACACCGAGATAATAACTCCGTTTTGGGGCAGTCTATAATCGTTCAGAATAACAAAAAAACCAAATTCTAGCAGAAAAATCAATGTGTTTTCCCAAAATTGAATATGTAATGTTCCTTTTGAGGGCTTTACTTTTTCCAGGAAAACTCCGAATGTGCTAATAACATGAGTTTAAAAGCACCTAATCTCGATCAAAATTCCACTTTTGACGGAACACCATAGCAACCACTTTCAAGGCTTATTTTACAAAATTAGATACCGATCAAGTTAGATACCGATTAAAGTCAGATTTTAAAATAGCGAAAATTACAAATTTGAATTTGCTGCAGGGTACGAAGCAAAACGCGCAGCATTTCCTGGACGCCGTCTTGGTAGCTAAGAACATAAGACTGGGATCCGTTCTGCGGAAGGTCAGGTTCCCGCCGCACCTGTACGATAATTACTAATTGTGCAGGCCACACCGAAACGTAAAGTACATGTACGTGCGGTACGTGTAGATATTTGTACTTCGTACTTTGTACACATGGTTGAAGTGGACGAACTATAGTGCCGCGGGGCTGAACCACTGCGAGCACGCGCGAAAGAAGTGCAGGCCCTACAGTATGCATATTACTAGTACTACATGTTCATGTAGTAGCCTTTAAAATGGCTGATCTTTCGGTTTTTCTAGCCTCGCTTTTAGGGTTTTTCTTGTTGTTAGTTACCAGCATTTTTGTCGCGTACACTGTGTACATTTACTACGTGCGTAATAAATTCAGTCACATCCCCGGGCCTCCGTGTGCAAGGTAAATTATAACTTCGTACTATAGACAGCCGAAGTGAATACGTCACCTTTTGTTGGTTGCCTAGCTAGGCAATTGGCTCTAAACTAACAATCACTCAACCGTGTCCCAGTGCTTTTTAATGGCACTTTTTTTGCCAATTGCCATGGCAACGCACGTCACACATCGGCTGTCTATTATTATGTATTATCCTTTATTGTAACAACATTGAATGCAGGACTACTTGGAAGTTGATCCCCTAGGTCAGTTGAGAATTGTATTTTAACTGGCTTATTGAATTAACAGGTGAGGATTTTTGTAAAAGGAAAATAGACTGCCGAAGTGAATACGTCACCTTTTGTTGGTTGCCTAGGCAATAGGCTCTTAGACCAAACTAAAAATAATTCAACCGTGTCTCTGTGCTTTTGCAATGGTAATTTTCCGACGGCCATTACATGTTGAATTGGTGACTAAAAAGAATATTATGAATGGAAAGAAATTTAGATAAGCGTAAATGAACGCACGATCGGCAAAACTGGAGTCGCTCGCAGTTATGTTGAACGCGCGTTTGGAACAGTAAAACCGTTCCGTCAAATGGATAAACAATCAACGGCGATATTAATTTTATCATATTGTTGCAAGATTTACCAGCTGCATGTCATATTATTTCCCCTATTTCAAGTCAAGTTTGCTGTATAGTGTATACGTCTCCCTTCGTTCGGGTTCCACGTTTTAATTGGCGACTGTAAACCAGTCTCATAACCCGAAATCGTTGCTCTTTTCTTGAATTTATCATGACCATATTGAGAACGATCCAGCTTTTAGTTAGCGTCCATTTCAAGTCAAACAAGACGTTCTCGTTATTTGGACGAAATTTCATGGCGAGTACGTGTTTCAACATGCTCATTTCAAAATATAATTTGGGATGGTCCAGCTTCAAAATGCACAGAGTAATTCGAGGTATTCGAAGTACCGCACAGACTTTCGCGCCGGCTAAAATGTTCCAGCGTGCAACCGCTTGCCACTTGGCAACCGTTGCCAACGGCCTGGTAGTCTGGTACACGACTCTCTTATAATTATGCGAGCGCAATTTATAGCGCAGAGGCAGGACTCTATGATTTATGCAAATCTATCACGCCAACTTACCGCCCCCACCACCCTCACCACCACCCTCACTCCCTTGCCAACCCATCTGGTGTGCTGAGTGCCCTCAGAACATCGCGTTACACAACATCGGAGATAAAAAGAAATGCAATATGACGGATCTCATTTGCTGCTGGACTCACCCCTACCAAAAAAACAAAACTATTCCTTCCTCCCGAAATTTCCTGATGACTATTCGACTATTCCTTCCTTGAGTGAGTCAAGCACCATACTACCTGGCAAATCGGGCCGTTTCCAGGGGTGCACGCTGGTCCATAGTGTTGAGGGGGGGTTTAGTAATAAACTGGTACTGCAGAGTATTACTGGGTTCGGATTTGGCTGTATTAAACCTAGTTGGTGGACGGCATGGGCCCAGGGGTGGATTGCAATAAAACGCACTAACCAGTTAGTGCACTTAAATTACGTCACGCAACTTCAAACGCGTCACCCCAAGTACGTTTTGATTAGTGCACTAAGTTTGACGGTTTCAATAAAGACAAGTACACTAAAACATAGCGCACTAACACCACTTTCTCTTAGTCTACTACAAACCTGTCTAACCAATGCTTTCATATTACGTTTTGTGGTGGGAGGCGGGGGAACGACCGTGTCGTCTGCTTCGCAGAATTCCGAGTCGTCTGTTGCACTTGAAAAATGCACGGACAACTACGCTATGTTTGTATTTTTTTTTCTAGAGCATGTGTAGGCTATCTTTTTCACGAAAACATGGATGTGTCATGGAAAAGAAATGATTCTTATTTCGAATGTATGATAGACAAAGCAAGGCACATAATGCAACAAACTTTTTTGGAAAAAAATATGCCTACCATTTATCGCACATATCCGCCAAAATGTTTTCAAGACAACTTTTGGATATTGACTGTTTATTTATTTACTTGCATGAGGTATCATTCTGTAATGTATTACTTTACTCGCAAACGCGCGCGCGCGTAACAAATAAATTGATACATTTTGTGGCATAGGTAGCTCGTGGCCGGTGTGTGTGCATGTAGGACATTGTATAGCATATCGATATAGGCTATAGGTGTTTTGGCCGTTTAGACCACTGTGATTTAGACATACTTTTTGTAACTTGCTAGTACGTCTATTGAAAAATCCTGGATGTACATACATGTACGTACGTGTACATTTGTTTTGAACACATTTCAAGAATTAGAAACTGACAGTAAACATCGATAGCGTGCACCGGTTTCAAGAAGGCCAAGGTTGAGGTAGGATGACACATTTCGTCTGCAAGTTTTTTTGTCAGTCATGATTTTTTTTTCAACGGCACTCGCGCGCACACTCGCTATATCGCATTATGAGCCGAGTGCGATTGCTCCGGTTTGGGACCGAAATCGGAAGCCATTCAGCACATCCACAGTGGATTAACTTTAAACTGCCCATCAAAATAGCGACGTATTCGACGTAATACACATCTTACAAGCCTGAATCGCGAGAGAAATCTTCCCATTTCCGCTAATTTTGCGATTGAAAACGATTTTATCGCCGTTAATGACCGCCATTTTGACAGCAGCAAAAAGTACACTTACGTTAGTGAACTTGAAAATCTGTATTGAAACCGGCTAGTGACTTTTCGTAAGTGGACTAATGCTAGTTCACTTTCTTAGTGCACTTTGGCCATAGTGCACTAACTGTTAGTGCGTTTTATTGCAATCCACCCCAGGCCGGTTGCACGGCAACGAGTAAGCAATGATTGCCAAAAAGAGGAATAAGAAGAGAAAAAAAGACATTCCTTAAGTACATGCGAATAACATTAATAAACATGTACAATATGCAAAATCCAAATCTGCTAAACGTGTTTGGCTAAATAATACATGCCTGGTGTTATAAGAATACCACATTTAACGAGCCAAAATTGTACGACTTCACCATATAAGTTGCGTCACGCTGGTAGGACTGGTGAACAAGTCCAATACCATTGACACACAGTACTATGCATGTGAACCAATATTTATCAAAATAATACAGCCACTAAACAAAAAAAATAATTTCTATAAATATCTCCACAGTGTTCGTGCATGGGCTGGCTCTCCACAAAACCATACCCAGTGTTCCAACTGTCAGTATCTCCTGTAATTAAATTGCTAATGACAGTGCTGCATAATTTCGAGCACAATTTTCGACTGGCTACACTAAAGATACAATTGCATGTACGGTCACAAAAACACGTACATGTACATCTTGTGACCCAATTATAGCCAGTATTAAACAACTGCCAGCCAAAACCAGGATCCAAAATTACTATCAAGGCAAACTGGAATATCATGTTACAAAATAGAATGCTCATGAACAGGGTTTCCGATTTAAAAGTTTACAGTAAAACTCAATTTTAACCGAGATACTGTCTAGTACACACTGGTAGTGGAATAAAAGGATGTTTTATACACAATTACGGTTGACCTGGGATCAATAATCTATTCAAAAGGCGCCACAGCACAACTGTGTATGATTGTTACGAATTATGTTCACGAAATAGATGCAATGGATATACACGAAGGCGCCATCTTTACCAACATTAACGATGCAAAAATCGCTTGTAATATGCACTTTCTTTGTTGGCAAAGTTCTCTAAATTACTCAAACATTTACACAAGGTATATTATCGGCCAAATAAAATGTGGATCGGTCGGTTTTCAATGAAAATATGGAATATTTACCCGAGTTGGTGGACGGCATGGGCCCAGGCCGGTTGCCCGGCAACAAGTAAGCAAGGATTGCCACCCGTCGCCGCGCGGTGGCGCGAGACCTATCCGTCAGTCTCAACTCTGCGCCGGAGGCGATATTTTTTTCCGTACCACATATTCGCTATGCGGCTTCATCGAGGTGTCTGATTGGTGCATTGTAAATGAATATTCATATTTTCTATATAGCGCCTTCTAGTGTTTAAGACGTAGTAATATCAATCGAGAGATTGCAGGTTCGAATCTTCTTTGAGTCGTATTAATTTGTTTTCACTATTAATTGAGGAAAGGGTGTGGGGTTATGTTGAGGTAGTTATCGACAAAACACATCAGTATGCAACATATGCATGGGCGTTAAACCAATCAGAAGCAATGTTCGCTAAACTGCGGTACGGAAAAAAATATCGCGCTCCGGAGAGTGGGGAACCCCTACAATAGTAACCGGCGCGAAAGTGTGTGCGGTACCTAGAATACCTCGCACATTACTCTATGCATTTTTAGGCTGAACCATTCGAAATTACATGTTGAAATGAACATGTTGAAACATGTAGTCTTCGAAATGTTGGTCAAAATAACGAAATAGAACGTGTTTTTTTACTTGAGATTATACCCAGCACTATTTGGGCCATGGGGACTCCCCCTAACGCCCCTTTGACTCAACACACTCATCCCTTGTGTTAACCTGAAAGGATTGGATGTTTGAGACAAGGGGAGGGGGAGCTACCCTCGGCCCCATATCGTGCTGCATATGCTTCAGATCGATGTCAACTTTGAATGCCGGAACGTTTCTAAACTACAATGATGCATTCAAGCGTAAGCCTACCTCACTTGTTTGTAGGAGCTCACGAGGTAATTTGCATAGATTGACCTGCAAATTAATTTCTGCAACCGAATTCGGTAGCGATAATAAAGAAAAACATGATAATTCCTCGCAGTTCGAAAAGGGCCAAGTGAATGAGACACTCGGCCTGTGTAGATTCTACTCAAGTCACGAAATCGCCCAAATCCAAATTCGATCCATAGACCGTATCGAATAGCCGCCATTTCGTGGGGCAGTTTCTTTGTCCCTTCAGGACATGCATGGTTGCACATATTGTGCTTCCATTGTTTAACGGTTAAAGTAACAAAAGGTGCCCCACGAAATGGATATTTGATACGGTCTATAAGCGATAGGATTAGGAACCGGCCCATAGTATGTCAAAGGTCCGCTGTACCAAAAATAAATGAGTACGATATATTCCACTGTGTAGGAAAATTCCCGAACAGGTCTATCACAGACCACACACAGTCCTTAAATAAGATTGAAAAGTACATGTACACTACTATGGCATTTGCCTGTAAACAAAATTATTAAATGTTTTGTTTTTTTCCAGTTTTTATTTGGGGAACTTGCCAGATATGCAAAAGGCAATTCAGAAGAAATATATTTCAGCGGATATATACCTTGAATGGTGAGTGGATTCTGCTTGTTTATTTGGTAAAAATGGGGAATGGATACACGTTACACTACCCATCAAAACTTTGGAAACACCTTGAAAGTTTTAGGTTTTTCAGAAGAAAACGTATAATTTTGTAAAGGAAATATGGAATATTTATATATATACTAATTTTGTGAAAGCAAATGTAGGTGTATTCTAACAAAAAGCAATATATACATGTTAATTTTAGTGCCATATTCGGCCTCAGCAGTGGGCTTTATCAACAAATTGGAGAGCATGCAAAAAGGAACGGCTAAACTTGACGTTCATCAGAGAATCCCCCCTTAGCAGGTATGACAGCTACACACAATCTCTGCATCCTGACTGTCAGTTTCTCTTAACATTCAGTGGAAATACTCCTCTTTTAAGACTCTCCAGAGGTTGTATTGCCTGGTTGGGCATTTCTTTCCAACCTTACGAACCAACTTCCAGAGGAGCTCAATCGATTTGAGATCAGGTGACTGGGCAGGCCATTATATGATGGACAGCACTCTCTTAGATGACTGCTTTCTCTCCAGATACCCCTTTTTTTCTTTTCTTATTCCTCTTTGTTTGCCTTATTAGCCTGGTTTATTATGAATAATAAAAAACCTAAAACTTTCAAGGTCTTTCCAAAGTGTTGATGGGTAGTGTACATATTTAACCGATCAATCTTTCCAGAGAATATTACGGTAATTCCCATACATAACAGGACAGACCTAGATGCCCCACGAGTGTCCTGTTATGTAAGTTATTGGAAATTTGTACAGACAGGCTTTCACTTTGAGAAAGGTTTGTTGTCAGACAATGCACGTATAGTGTATTATTCTCTTAAAGATGGATTGTCCGTGTTTGGGTGAAAGGATTAAACAAATTAATTTACACAACCGAACGATTTTAGAAAGCTCCAGTCTCTGTACCGAATTATAAAAAAGCTTACATTTCCAACGTCGGAATGTACGTACATATGTGCGTACGTTCACGTGTGTACATGTACACGTACGTACGCACTTGTCTAAGCCGCGAATCGAGGTCTTGTATGTGGAAATTTACCAACGTATCGAGGACGCCTTGCGAATCGAGGACGTCCTCGATTTGAGATTACCGTAATTTTCGGAATATAAGCCGCGGCTTATACGTTGATTTTGCAAAAAAAAAGGTTCCCGGCGGCTTATAAACCGGGCGGCTTATACGCCGAGCTCTAAAGATAAAAATCATGATATGCTCATATACATTATGTAATGTAGTTAAATAGTTCTATCAATCTTTTACGGGAATTTTTTATTGTCAAAAAACGATGTTGAAGGCCGTCGCACGCGCACGAAAAGGTGTGCAATTTTTCCAGGTGCAGAGAGTGTACTGATCTTCGTTGGTGACCCATACATCGATGTGACACAGCACAAGCGCAGGCAACCAGTTCGCCATCGGACCATGCCATCGGTCGTGAGTACTCGTCCAACGCCAAACAAATCGTTTGGTGCGTCTGTTCCTTCCGTGTTTTTTAACTTTTAGTTGGCGTTGTGTTAAAATCCAAAGAGTTCTGTGTTTGTCATTGTCTGTGGAAATGTGTGTTTTAGATGGAAAATCATTACAAGTAATTTTAATTAACGATGTTTTTCCAACGATGTACAGTCACTTTGCCCATGGAGGAAGCCTCCATGCTTTGCCCAACTTGAGCCCCTTCGCCCAAAAGCCATTTCGCCCAAGCGGCATACGTGTACGTACGTCCGCAGGCGCAGGCAGGCAAACGGTCCCCTATTTTAATAAGCCTTTTCGGTATCTCGCGCGCGGTGGCGAGGTCAAAGGTAAATTAATTCGGAACACGACGCCGCCATAGTTCATTCACCGCCATTGATGGGGGTGAATGAACTATAGCGGCGTCGTGGACAAAAATATGGGGCGGACGCAAATGCGAGAAATCATCGGGAATACCAGTAGGCCTACCAAGCAAAAGACGATAGATCTATGTAGCATTCCGCTGAATTACAAATATTAATATTAATCACCCAATCCCCATGAAGCCCCTTTTATGTCAGTTGCAATGTTCTTTTTCAAGTAATTTTGAATGATGTACAGTGAATCAACATATAGAATGATCTATTGAGATAACCGAATTCGGAAAAAAAAGAAGGCATAGCGTTTGCACAGCCTTGGTATACTCCGCTCAAGACGCCCATCGGCTTCAGTTTTTTGCCGCTGGCCGTGCAGGCAAGGACCACCGTGAAGCTGGTTTTCTTATTGATAAACTCTTTTTGCAAAAATGGAGAGGCCCCATGAACCGTCCAATTATTGATGTTGCAGCTTCGGTCTAAACCCCCGTCCATCTAGCTGGTCCAGTACAATGTATAATTCTTTGTCACTGTCATGTCCTTTGCGTTTTTAGTTTAATCGTGATGGACCCAAACGCATGACAAATGCAATGTAGTGGCAGTACAATACGGAAGCAATCAAACATAAAAAGTTTGGCATATTTTATTTTGGCCGGTGAGATCAAAATCGCCATGTCACCATGTGCATTGAAAATAGCCAATCGCGGTGCGCGTAATGGAGAGACTCGGCCGGCTATTATCGTACATGCATAGCATATGCGTCGGGCCCGGGCGAAAGCAGTGTACAATTTGTACACGTTGGCTGCGTTCCACTCATGCGAACGTTGGCAACGTTCGCCTCTGGTGGTGCTCTTTTATCTTGTGCATGCGTACAAGCTGGGAATGTTGTTGGCGAACGTTGCAAACGTTTAACAATGTGCGCGTATTTGGAACGAAGCCCTGCTTTCACTTACCGTGTTTGTGCATGGCCTGTCGGCCTGGTGCACTGCCGTGTGGCCGCCGTCGGAGAATCCAGCGAATATCTTGATGGCTTGCGGCCTTCGATCGTCATCGATGGCTTCTAATATACTCTCCTTTATTTTTTGGAGATTTCTTATTATGCACATTCCAAGGCATTTTTAAAATATGTCAAGTTACATGTAGGCCTACTTTATCTATTTACAAAACAAACTGAAACAAGATTAGCCTACTTTGAGTGCATTGCACCTTGCTATATAACTTATTATAAACATGTAACGCCTTTTCCGATAAAGCCACTTCTTGATTTCAATAAGGTTTTCTCTTGAGTGTGCTGTCATCAAAACAACCTGGACCACAAAGCTCTCTTTGAGGCGACATGCTGTGCCGACAGAGAGTGTGACTACTGTGCAGTGCGCGGTCGCGCGCACGTGGCCCGCGGTGAGGCACTTACGGCGGCAGTTCTTTATATATTGTGATCGATCTGTGGCCGACAAAATGGTGCGGCTAATAAGCCGGGCGGCTTATACGCCGACGGTGAATCTTGTTTCTGGAATTTTCGGGCGTCGCGGCTTATACCCCGGGCGGCTTATATTCCGAAAATTAAATGGCAAGTATGTTTTCACTACACAGTGTTACATGTATGGGTGGGGCGGGCTTTTCATAGTTATATAATGTTACGTTTACACAATGTCCCCGGCAGTCCCGGCGCCCTAGTTTGGCCAAAACGTGGCGTGCCGTGGAACTTTTATTGTCTTTTTATTACTTTGGCTCGACTTGGCCCTAGTTGGGCCGGTGTGTTGCGTTCTACCACGGTGCGTTACGTCCCAGTACGGAAAGCGTGGCGCGCCGTGCTGGTTCCGGGCCGCGAGGCGGACGGCGCGCCCCGAAACCGGGACGGCGCGCTACGTTTCAAGCGCCGTTCCAGTACGGATGGGTCCACGTCCCAAGGCCGGCCTGCTATAGTTCTGATGCGGTGCCTCACGTCCGTCCGATCCCGTTCGTGTCACGTTTGTTGTCCCGGCCCAATACGTTCCCGACGGTGTGCGAGGGTCTGCTGCGGCGCCCTGCGACTGAACGTGGCAGCTGTCACGTTTCACGCCCCGGTGGTCACCCGGTGGTCTCCCGGTGGGTATAAATAGTGCGCTCCACACCTTAATTTTCACTTCGTCCTGGAGCGCTGCCGCAGCAACATTATCCTCATCGTCATCATGGTCATCATCGTTGTCATCTTCATATTCAGAGGTCCCCGGCACCCCACGGTGCCACACCCCGGTGAGTCAAGGCACACTGCGGTCCGTCACGCCCTGTGACGGAAGCCCCGTCCCACTGCGGCCCAGGACGATTCGCATTAGTGCCGGGACTGCCGGGCCAAAATTTTTGACAGAGCTGCTCACTGGCCGGTGGCAAGGGTGAGCTACGGTTATTCACGTTTCGCCACCCCGGTCCCCTACGCTCCCCGATGCCATCCCGGTGCCTCCACCGGGGCGCCTGGACTGCCGGGGACATGGTGTAAACGTAGCAATAAACACCATCCTCGCTTCTTTGTCGAATGTTACATAAATTAATGAGCCAATCTCCACCCGTTCCCCCCCCCCCCCATCGCACCCCCGCCCCACCCTCCGTTTCAATGTTGGGACTCGCCGCGGCGGGCGCAACTCCAAACAACATTAAATTGGGGGAGGGATGCGGGGGGGGTGGGGGGGGAGGGTGGGGGGGTGGGGGGGGAGGGTGGGGGGGTGGGGGGGGAGGGTGGGGGGGGGGGGGGTGGGGGGGGGGATGGTGGGGGGGTGGGGGGGGAGGTGGGGGGGGGGGGGTGGGGTGGGGTGGGGTGGGGTGGGGTGGGGTGTAACATCCTCCTCAACTTAGCTGCGCAAACTGTACAGAATTGCTAACACGTTTTCATAATTAAAATTTTGATTTTCCCCAAGTTGCTGCGAGACGGGCATGACCTTTTATTTGTTTTCAAAAAAATTCAGAACATTTTTGTATTTTGTTTGCCACTAATTCTTCATGGCGAACGTTTAAATTTGGCAAGGAAACGGGATTTTAGTAGTGAAAATAAAAATCATGTTTTTTTCTTCGAAAACAAGAAGTTAAACGATTTGTTGTCTTTAGGACGCATTGGTTAATTATCAGTCTAGTCCGACGGCTGATAGCGCTAGCCAGCGAGTGCCGATTTCGCAGTCGGTGAGATCATAACAAAGACACGTTTCTGCAGCGTACGGGTTCAGCCAAATAACGGCTTCGGTTGCCGAGCCGACAAACCAAAGCTGAGGTTCGTTGAATACGTTGCAAAAAACTGGCCCCATTGCCACATTTTCGGATTTGTTCTTCTAAAAACAAATAAAGCACGGACTAGTCTTTCCTGTGCCGGCTTTCCTGTGGTAAGACGTACGTACAGGTACCAGACTTCACAGGGCTCGGCTTGAAATACGTTAATAAGCATACGTCATAGGTATGTACAGCATAATAAGGAATGCCTGGAATGCGCTCCGAATTTCCCGAGTGGAATCAGGAAATGTCCCAAAGACTATACTGGAAACTGGTGTGTATGGCGCCCTCTCTTGGCGATTGTCGGTGAATGTTGGTTAGCGCGCGGCGGTGAGTGACAAATATATTACGCAGTATCGTCTTGCACCAAGACTAGCGTATACATAAAAATTAGGAACGGTTACGACTTTGATTTTGTTGGGGCGCAAAGTATCCCGGTACCCTGGCTTTATTTACGCGCATCCGCTACACAGGGCTGTCTTGTTGTGGCGATTTAGACTGGTTACCGCTCCACATATTCCACATGCAACGAATGAATATGAGATTCATTCGTTGTATGTGGAATTTGTGGATTGGAAACCATCTACTCGCGATTGGGTACGGGTACGTACGGAAAAGATCGCACGACATGCATAGCGCATGAGCGTTCAATCGATCGTTTCTGTCATTAAAAAATGGGTCATTAAAAGTATTTTTTCCAGTCGAAATACTGATCCTGTGCATTTGGATAGTTTACACAGAGGTTCCAATGTGAGTAAAAATTATGCTACAGCTATTAGCACTATGAAATATAGTCGCAAAAGCCAACTTTAGTCATGTCAGTCGATTTCGAATTCTGGTAATGGAAGCCAGACAGCGCGATATAGATTCGTATCACTACTTACGATCATGACGTTACCTTAATATTTTGTATTTTTTTGTTTTCTTGTCATGAATGTTATTTTTGTGATGTATTTTATATGATTGTTAAGTTAGATCGAGATGAAATTCCCAGAAAATATGGACAAGCTCCTTTAAGAAGCTGTCTTTTTAGAACTAGTTGATTATTTTTTTTTTCATTTTAAGAGAAGATAAAAAGCATAATAAACCCACAGAGTTGTATATTAAGCCGTAAGGCTAGGAGGCGCACTTGGACGTTTTTCCGGCCCCGCATGTAGAGCGGCAGCTATGTTTTGCCGTGGCAAGAGCTGGCGTTCGCGCACGATGTAAAGTGCACTTTATGGCATATACAGCTGCGTGTAGTTGTCAAAGAAATTGCATTTCGTTTCACGAGTGAGGAGTTTGATTATCTAAACCACCTATTTAACAGATATATTAGTTAAAACGCAACTCAAAAAGAACTGAACACTGCCGTTTGCAATTTGTTCCTTCCTCAATCATGTGATGATGTCCATGATCGATAATCGGTCATTGTCAGCACTGACCAATATCAAATTGTTGTTCTACCTCGCTCCATGTTTGTACTACTATTTGGTAATGTTTTTTTCACGAGGCATATGCTCTACCAGCTGAGCTATAAGGCACAGTTGGTATACCCCCTCAGGTTTTCCCTACAGACCCAATTCTTCTATTAGGGTCCCTGTCTAACGCGACCAGTGGCCAGGGCACCAGTATTAGTGTGTGTACAATCCCAGTGGCAGTTGAACCTGGATAATCTGGCCACATACAGTAAATTGCCTCAATGAATCAACCTACTGTGGACAATTTTATGAGGAGCTTTAAATTGTTATTAAAAACTTAACAAATTTCAACTTTTTATCGAGGGACTATTTCATACACTTCCCCTTTAGCTGTTTTTCAGCAATACACATGCATTTTGGTATGTTTTAGGATGTTTGTATATCCATGCACGTGCCAACTGCACCGGCATATAAAGGCCACCTGTTTATTTTGGCCATATTTGGTCGTTCCGTTGGGTGACCAATATATACAAGTTTCACTGTATAGTAGTACCAGGCCCATTGACATTCATAAAAAAAGAAAATTTGTTTTATTTGGTAATCGTGGCTGGATGTGTTGGATTTTTAATGAATAAATAAAGTTTTCCTGCTGTGAAAATAGCACTTGGAAATTCATTTACGGCTGCCGTAATATAGGATTTGCATGTTGGCGAAACCACAACACCATCGCGATACAAATCTCGGTTACCGTACATGTACAGTGTACAATACAAGATATTTAACTTGACTGTGGACATGGCATTTATTTCAAATTAAAATCCAAAAGAAAAAAAGAATCTAAGTAAGAATGGCAAGTAAATGCATGCTATAAATTAGTACTACCAGTATTTCATATTTTGGAATGAGGATTACAGACCAAAATATGTTTTAAAATACCGAGAAAAAAATCGCCACGCGTACACACAAACAGGTAATTTTCGCGAGTTAGCTGCCACAGCATAACATAAGCCTTTTTTAGGTATGGCGGATACTATACCTGTCGCTAGAGGGCGCACTGTCATTTGGGTAAACGCATCTAAAAATGGCAGACGGTTACCGTAGCGTGTACGTTGTTGTATTAATTTAAAAAGGCTTATCAAAACTTCATCTGTTTGATTGTTTAGAGATAACTTGACGACCAATATTGTACGTGGTTTTGGAAATAGGATAATTGTCTATTGTATAAGAACAACTTTTGGTCTTTTTGTGGCAGATTGTGATCGTTTTTGTTATTGTTTCGCCTAGCATACGTGAAAAACGTCGTACTTCAAAAAAATGCTGATTCGTTCACGCACGTTTCTAAAGTTCGATAGGGTAAGAATTCATAATTTAACCATTAATATTTTGGAAAGAATTTACGAGTCGGACGTCACATAAACCCTCCTGCACTAAACGTATAAGACATCTCGGAAGATTTCTTAGTTTTTCCTTGTAAAATCTTCACTTTTTTCCCCTCCAAAATGTGTTCTTTTCATTTGCACTTTAGAAAATGTGACGGGCCGAGTATGGAATTCTTTCCAAGGTCTAAAACAATATGGTCAAGTTATCAATTCTTTCCCGTGATTTCTGGAAGTTCACATGTAAAGTTCTTTGACAGTTTTGACATCTGTATTTTCAGATTTGCCAATGAATAAACTCAGTGTCGCGCGGCTTCTATGTTTCATTTGGCCTTTTTATTTACACTCATTTGTCAATGGCCAAAACAAAATTTCATGTACTAGCTGTATTTTTTAGTGTTTCACAACTTGCATAGTCAAGCTGTATGAATAATTAGGAATGAACACGATGGAGAATAGGAATTTTTCTTCATTATGAGCAGAATGTTCAATGAGCAGTTCTCTTATCAGAGTTTTGACTGTACCATAACATGGAAGCTTAAGATGGAGTGATTTTTAGAGCAACTATATGCGTAGTTAATGGTACTATCGATTGGTAAATTCTTAAAAACGGTGATTAATTGAGATCCTGTGTCGAGAAAGCTACATACAGATAGTCTAACACTGATTATAAGAGCACTGTTAATACAAAGTAATGCTTATAACAAGGACAAATTTGGGTCCCAACTCTTTCTTCTTCTTTTTCAAGATTGGTAATACAAGATTTAACTATTATAACAAGTTAATTTGAAAAAAGCTGCAATTTCTTCCAGGAATGATGATAAGGCACATTGTTGGTTTTTGAACAGCCAGTCATGCAGTCATGCAGGATCTACTGCTTGTAAACTCAAACTGTCATTTGCATTATTCATCTGGACTATAATTAAAGAGCCAAAAGACACAAATTAAAACATAACACACTGATTTGTTTTTTTGGGAAACAGTCATAGCGTAACTTAGCTAGTTAAAATAGGCCCTACTAAGCTAAGGCTTTAGGCAAAAACATAGCACGTTATAGAGTAGACCAAGGCTTGCAGAAATTATTAAGTTTCACTAGGCCTAGCCCAACTTTGCTCGGTTTCCTTTGCATGTGTCCATCATTTTGATATATGACCGTGCGCGCGTTGGGTAGGCCACGGGCTAGGCGCATCCTATGCCTTAATGCTGGGTTAAATCAGCCAGATTAACACATATTCTGTGCCGTAGATAAATGAGTATCTTTAACCCGTCCATTACCGTAATTAGGCACTAAAATGTCATTTTAAAAAGGCGGCTTTAGCCGTCAGTAAAAATGTAAACGTACACCCACCCGCACAAACGTACGTACAAGCGTCGGCCATTTTGGTTTATTTTACCCAAATCAAAGGGCGCCCTCTATAAGGCAGCCATACTTCAAAAAGGCTTGGCGCATGGAGCACCACGGTGGTCCGACGACTTTGTACACGAGGCATGGCGACTGCGCACTCTAGCCTTACGGCTTATATAACTCTATGAATAAACCTTATCGACGTTATCAAGGCATCGTGGGATTGGATGGGAATTTTCACACAAACCTATGGGGCTCTGGGGACATAGCAACGTGCATCGATTTCATTCTCATTTCTGTGAAGCGATTGACATGTGATCTTCCTACACGCCTTTGATCAAGGAAAGATGCAATTTTTGACAAATATGTTTTCTATTTTAATTGAGCTTAGATGAAATAAATTAAGAAAACTTTTTGAACGGTGCCAGTTTGTAGCATTATAGAAGAGCTGTCACGATTGGTTGAGCCAGGGTTGAGCTACTATGTTAGAGCCAATCAGGTGCATTCTTTTGTAAAGTACAAACTGGCGCTGTGTATTATTTTATATTTTCTCATTATATTTCATTTTACTACAGTTAGAATAGAAATAATATTTGTTAAAAATTGCATCCTTCTTTTATAAAGAACGTGTGGGAAAATCACATGTCCATCGCTTCACAGGATTGAGAATAAAATCCATGAACATTGTCATGTCCCCAGAGCCCCATAGGTTTGTGTGAAAATTGCCAGCCTCGTTTGTCATCCTATCACACGATGCCTTCAAAACGTTGATAAGGTTTATTTGTAGGAAGATATTCATTGCTAAAATAGATATAGACCTGTGAAAGACAACTTGTACCTACACCATACAGGTACTACAAGTATGGTCCGGTTTTTCGAAGCTTTACACTACACCATGTTAGTATCCATGCATACACTCCAGAGATTGTTAAGGTAAGTTTAATTAAAGGCCAAATATATCATTTGCAAAAAAAACAACAAAAACAAAAACACACCAAAAAACACGAATTTCTGGAATAAGGGGAGAAGAATGTTGGTAAACTAGTCTGCAGAAATTGTAGCTACATATACACTGTTCTCCACTGCTAAACCTTTTGTCCGGGCGTGCTGAGCAGCGCCCTCACGCGGGAACACTGATCAAACCCTTGTTCGCCGCGTGAGGGCGCTGTTCAAAACAGATGTATGCAACTGTCGCGGCTTTTATCGGCCATCGATTGGGATGCCGATGCGATAGATATAGACCGTATCGAATAGCCGCCATTTCATGGGGAAACTTTGTTACTTAAACCGTTTAACAATGGAAGCACAATATGTGCAATCATGCATGTCCTCAAGGAACAAAGAAACTAACCCACGAAATGGCGGATATTCTATACGTCTATTGACAAAGTTCAAATTAGCACTGAAGGTCTATCGGGGAACGCAACTTTATCGGAACCTCCGGTTCTGTGACCTGCACCGTGGTGAAAACAAACGCCCGCTCGCATGTTGCTTTATGGGAGCCGGCGTTTGCTGGAGGCTTATTTTTTTTTAAACCACTGCGAGGGGAAAATTAGGGGTTTTGTACCTTTTTAGCGTCTTGAAAAGAGACTATAATAGGTTAGGGTTGGTTATTTCTAGGGAATTTAGGGTTTTGAATGCGGTCGGTTTGCAACCAGCTTCGTAGGCTGGATAGAAGAGAACTCTACTGGTTCGAATATCAGTGTCGTTTGGGATTTCTCGGTTTCTTCTTTTTCCCTAATAGTGAGAAACACAACATATGGAATGGTGTCTAATCACCATTGAAATGAAACAACCAAACTTGGGATGAGAGAAAAATCGTAAGAGCCTTATCGGGATTCGAACCCGAGACCTATGACTCACTAGGCATATGCTCTACCAGTTGAGCTATAAGGCACAGTTGGTATTACTCCCTAATAGTGAGAGTAAGAGTTTTGGCTATTTCCAAGATTGTCACTTGAGAAGTATCAGTCATTGGAAAGTTAGTATACTATATTCGGGTTAACAAATGTGGGTGTACCCCTCACTGTGGTGTAAAAAAAAAACACGCACGCTAGAGGTCACAGAACAGGAACTTGCAGTAAAGTTGCGTCCCCCTATGCGCGTGGTAAGTGAACAATAATAACACCACCAGCCGGTGAAATATGTTTGGGAACTTTAAACCTAATATTTTGAAGTGACTTAACCGTACTTATGAAGTGTTTTATGGGGAAAATGGATAATTTTTGTTTAAGCAGCCGAGTTTTTTGCCCGGGCGCTAACGGACAAAACAGGAAGTGGAGAACCCTACACGAATCGAGTTTTCGAATATTCGATCGTCTATCGAATATTTCAATAGCATTTTACCGAATTGAATATTTGGTATGTGTTTTCTACCCTCTAAACCAACAATGTCTTTCAGCTAGGAAGAAGGGCATGGATATATTTCCCCCCCTGCCGAAACAGCCGCTTTGATGTCACATTAATTTGCACCAAACCACGAGTCAACTGTACAAGATACAACACAATATTCTATGGTAGGGCTGACGATAATAACAAAAAAACTCCTTTATGCAAGTTACAACTTTCTATGAGCACATATTATTTTAAAAACTTTTGGGCAAGGTTGGCGCCCAGAAACAACGTGTTCAGTATTTGGCTCAAAGACGAAGGCTCGTCAATGCTCGCGCGGGGAACAAATTCGTGCCACGAAATTCACCACTCCATGCCTCTATGGAGTTGTGAATTCGTGGCACGAATTTGTTTTGGTGACTTCGCTGTTGTACTCTGGGTGTTATTATTTACGGCTATCCTTAGCGGACCAGAGTGAATATGTCTTCTCCCCGAAAACGGTATTCTTAATTCCCGAAATTAACTGTGCTGGAAATCGTTGTGTATTCGCTGAAGAAAACAATGGCAAATTATAATAGACATGGAGCGTTAGTTAATAGCGTTAATATAATAGACCTTGGAGCGTTAGTTAATTCTAGACGCCACTGTGAACCCCCAACTCCCCACACGGTGAGATACAACAGTAATAGAAGACGGATGTTTCTCTTTTGGCCTTAACTGAAAATGTGTCAAATTCAGTTTTGTATTTGTCATCTTATTATAGGAAGTTTTAGTGTTGAAGAACTACCCCAAATCAGAACTTGGACTTAGAAGCCTCAAGAAGCAATTTGGGCAGCGAATCATGGGGCACAGCCTGGTCACTGAAGATGACCATGAAAAATGGAAACCCATGAATGCCTTGTTCGGTCCAGCTTTCCATCGCAAGTGAGTCTTCCTTTTATTGATAAATTAAAAGAAAAGAACTTACTCAAAATTTTAATAGAATGCCACATGAATCTATTTCAATCTAAGATGGTACATATGTACATGTAGGTTAGATATTAACAACTGAATGTGGTTTTTAAAAGGAAAACAAAACTGGGTGCACTTTTTCTTTACCGTTTACTTAAAGAGCTAGAATCCCTCTTGATGACAAATCCAGCATTTGCTCCTTTTCCGGTAGTCGACATATTAGTCCAGTCAAATTAGGGTTACATCCACCACTAATTGCAACATATTTTTTTTAAGTGCTATGCATTTCAGTAAAGTCTCCTGAACATCATACTAAAAGTCTACCTAAATGTATTTGGTGGAAAGGTGTCAAATTTGCATAATATGCAAATTACCTGCCGCCATTAGGAAAATTATACTTTTCAATGTAACTTTATATTTAGGTGCCCAATCAAAGCACATAAAGTGTCTAAACCTGTGTTTGCATGGTCACTGTACACGATAAACATGTTTCTGAATTAATAGTGTGAACACAAATATGCAAATTAGCGGCCACCATTAGGAAAACCGTTTTACAATACAACTTTGTACGTATGTATCTGTTCAAAGCGATGTACATGTGTAAATTACGTTTTTATGGCCATGGCCAGAGAACATGATAAACTTTTTTTTCAATTAAGTGTAACAACTTTTTCAATTATGCAAATTAGCTGACAAATATGCAAATTATGAAAATTAGCTGCCGTCACTGTAACCAAAAAATGAAAAGAACAATTGAGTGATTAAACCCAATGTTCATGGAGTAACTCGTATACGTCGGATTCCAAATTTATAAAATTCATTTCGTGGTTTTATGGTCAAATTATATTTTTAAAAATAGAAATACAGTATAACATTTACCTGAATAACAAATATTTAAATATGAATATAAAAGACATACAAATTGCTTATAGAAAAATAATAATTAAAGAAGAGGTCATTTTATAAGTCTATTAAATAGAAATTTACTCCAGTCAACCCCTTGAAGTCGGCCGACAGCTCTAGCCTCGGCCTTGCCGTGAAGCTTGCCTAAATACCATGTGTTGGTTGTTGGACTAATTTTCGGCATGAGAAAACATGTCCGCAAAGTGTTAAACGGGCACGCATGCCCGCAGTTTCGTTGGCACACTTGCAAATACTTGGCGCGCACTTGCCGCAAAGTACTTGGCGCACTTGCCAAAAGTACTTGGCACATCACACTTGGCAAAGTACTTGGCACACGCCTCAAAGTACCTGGCACACTTGCCGCAAAGTACCTGGCACACTTGCCGCAAAGTACCTGGCACACTTGCCGCAAAGTACCTGGCACACTTTCCGCAAAGTACCTGGCACACTTTCCGCAAAGTACCTGGCACACTTGCCGCAAAGTACCTAAAACACTTGCCGCAAAGTACCCGGCACACTTGCCGCAAAGTACCCCGCACACTTGCCACAAAGTACCTGGCACACTTGCTGCAAAGTCCTTTGCACATTCGGCACAAAGTAGATGGGACACTTGCCACAAAGTCCTTGACATATTTGCCACAAAAAAGGCATGCATGCTTGCTTCAAAAGTACTTGGCATGCTTGCCACACCGAGGGCAAGCTTGCCCCAAGAGTAAATGGTACTCTTTCCACAAACAAAGCCCTTGGCTTATTTGCCACAGAAGCAGCTTGTCAAAAATTGTTCGGTATTCCTGCCACAAAGGTCCTTGCATATTTGTCACAAAAGAGAGCACGCTTGCCCCAAAAGGTACTTAGACGCTTGCCACAAACAAAGCCCTTGGCATCCTTGCCACAAAAAATAGCTTTGCACCCAGCACGATATGTGACAAAGGGACCACTCCCCCCTTCCGCACCTATATCTCAACACAGCGTACCAACATTTGTCCCCTCTTGGCTTTTCATTGGTTGAAAGTTACCTTTTCATGCGCTGTGGGAATGGTTCAGGTCGCTACCAAAGCGTACGACTGTGAATTATGTATTTTACCAAACAGTCATAAAATGGATTATTGTAGAAGTATGCTTATCTTAATTTTCTTGACCAGGAAAAGCGGGGTTTAGAGATGTTTTGGTGAAAAACACTTTTTTAACAATTTCGGTACCTAATTTGCATAATTTTCATATTTATCTTAACAATATGAATTGAGAAACGTGTTTATGTTCTCTGGCTATAAAATCATGGGTACATTACACAAATACATGTAAATCGTTTTGAGTAGATACTTGCGTACGAAAATACAGTGTTAATTTGTTTTCCCTAATGGTGGCCGCTAATTTGCATAATTTGCATATTTGTGTTCACACTATCAATTCAGAAACATGTTTATCGTGTACTGTGACCATGCGAACATAGGTTTAGACGCTTCATGTGCTTTGATTGGGTACCTACATATAAAGTTACAGTGAAAATTTAATTTTTCCTAATGGCGGTAGGTAATTTGCATAATTTGCATATTTGTGTTTACACTATCAATTCAGAAACATGTTTATCGTGTACTGTGACCATGCAAACATAGGTTTAGACATTTCATGTGCTTTGATTGGGTACCTACATATATAGCTATAGTGAAACATATAATTGTTCCTAATGGCAGCAGGTAATTTGCATATTATGCAAATTTGACACCTTTCCACCATATATATTTTGGTAGACTTTTAGTATGGTGTTCAGGAGACTTTACTAAAATGCATACCAGTTAAACAAATTCTGTTGCAATTAGTGGTGGGTTGAGCCAAAAAATGTCTTAGATTGACTGGACTATATCTCTCCAGCCGACTTACACCGCTGTTTATTTTAAATTGGCCGTTTTAGGTGGATAAATCGCAAGCACAAGTGAGGTTTTCAAAAATTAAATTTTCGCGATTTTTGAAACGCTCATTAGGTATTAATGATATGCGCATGACCCCGTGACGCAATCCTGAGAAACACGAGTAAACACGGTCGCTTTCGGCAGTTCCATACGTTTACACGCAAAAAAATCCGAAAACCGTCTATGTTCGATATACCCAGCACGATATGTGGCAAAGGGACTTCCCCCCTAACGCCCATATACCTCAACACACTCTTCCCTTTTGTTAACGCAGCAACTCCGCCTAAAAACTGAAAGGAATTCCTTGGAAATTCCTTGGATGTTTGAGACATAATGGGGGAACAATGGTAGGGGGATGCCCTCTGCCACATATCGTGCTGCATATGCTGTTCGATAGTGTTTTTTGAAGAATTGTTATCGTGCAAACATCCAGAGATGTGCTTAGTAGTTGTATGCTTTACCGCAGACACCATAACAAAAAAAGCAGAAAGGTTTTCTTTTTATTACCAAGAGAGAGAACAATTAGTCACTAGTTCTAACTTGTACCGGCCGATGTTCAAACACGTGGGAACTACGGCCCGCAGGGACCGTTCCCACTGCTGTACACAGACCGCTATGAATGCCGTTCGTTCCGTAACAAAATCACCCGTCGCAATGCACCAGTATTTACTTCAAAAGAGCTCCATTGTGAGCCACAATTTCACCGTTTTTTTCACAAAACAGTTAAAAGTAGATTATTGTCATATTACATCAAGTGTTTTTCACGTTTGTATTTTGAATTACAATGACAAAACAAGGCATGATGAACATTCATTCCGTGTATTTTCCATTCAATACTGCACAGGCCGTTTTGTGTTTTTCTCAGGATGACGTCGAAATCCTGTTTATCAACAAACCAAGTGACCTCGAGCGTTTTATAATTTCAGGTGAAGAGGGTCGGAACTGCTTTGCATTTTAAGCAAAAGGCTGTCGATTTTTTTTGTGGGAAAACAAGTTGTGATGGTGTTGTAGACACATACACCTCCATGATAAACAGGAAAACTTAAAAAATGTGGACGTCAACTGAGACGCTCTGTTCCAACAACCGCAGGAATAAATTCCCTTGGCAGAAATACATGCCTTAGTTATCAGTCATCAATGTTCCAACAAGTTTGTTCGGCAAATACAATTCAAAAACCGAATTACTTTTCGTGGCGTGAATTATTCAATCCAACGCTGGAGGGCGCACTTCTGGTCCTGCCAGATTCGTGGGCCAAGCTCATTATTTAAAGGCACAGCCTCGTCAGCAATGCACGCGCGCCAAAATCGTGCCACGAAGTACGCAACCCCATGCCTTTGCTATGGAGCTGCGTATTTCGTGGCACGAATTTGGCTCGCGCGCATTGCTGACGAGCCTGTGCCTTTGATTTGTATGTGCATACATGTACCCTGAAATGATCTGGCGATGAAACGTTTAGGAGCGACCAAAATTTAATGTGATAGAAAGATTAGTGTTTCTTACATGTAACAGGAAGCCTTGTCTGTGTGCCGGAAACTCGTATCAAATCATAGCAGCGCGCAACTCGTGGCGATAATTTTAAAATTCGGTCACGAGTTGTAAAACTTCGAGTCGTGAGCAACTCGTACCAAACCCGTTGCAACTCAGTGGAAACTCATGCATCTCGTATATAACTCGTAGGCCACTCGTAGGCTACAGCTCGTAGCAAATGAGTTTGAATATAGTTTCATGGGAGTAGGAGAGGGGTGGGGGTGGGTGGGGTGGGGGGGGGGGGGGGGGGGGGTGGGGGGGGGGGGGGGGGGGGGGGGGGGGGGGGTGCAAGGGGTGCTGAGCTACCAACCGGTTTTACCCCCCGCCCCACTTTCAAAACTGGGGGAGGGGGAGAGTGGGCAAATTGATATCAATTTGACCCCGCCCACCCCCCCCCCACACACACTTTTTTTGCCTCCCATATTAGATGTAATTCATATTTTGTCGGCAAATTCATGGTACTGTCTGCAAAAAATTAAAAGTTAATGAAACTAATATAGCACCGCTGATAAAACGCCACGACAATGACAATGCTATTGCATTATATTACATGTCCATACAACCTGTTGCGTGAAGGCGCTTACCCGCTTACCGGTTTTACCAAGATTTTCTCCGAATTCGCCAACTCTTGAAGCTCGCGCCTGAGATTTTTCCGTGTGTAAGGGAGTGGAGCACAACACTTTTTTTCGGGAGGGGGACGGCCCTTTTTTGGGGGAGGGGAAGGGTGGGCTCGTGAAGAGGGGTGGCGGACGTTCGGTCAGCCGATGCCACTCGCCCACACTTAAACACACTTAGTTTCTTTTTGATAACTACATGTACCCGAAAATCAAAAAATTATTTCTTTGAATTCTTCAGATGTTTGAGACACATTGGGAAATGGGAAACAATGAAAGAGGCGCCATTTATCACGCATCGTGTACCGAAATTCACCCACAAAGTTGCCGATCCACAGACGAGGATTACTGTAAAAAAAAACCACTAATTTCTCTACCAAATATTACATTTGGGGCGCCCTAAACGTTTCATCGTCACATATTTCAGGGTAGGCACATAAAAAAATGAAATAACTAGAGCTACGTTTGTTCTATGAACAAAGCGTACGGATTTTTCTCATTTTGTTTCAACTTAAGAAGTTATTCTTCCCCTGCGAAGTTAGATGTTGTTAGCTTAAGAACTATTTCACTTTACAACTAGACGAGTGCGTCTGAAACAAGTTTCAGACGCGATGTGTTCGGGGATGGGGATTCTTTTTTGAATTATATGCAAGTATGTCAGGTGTATTGTATAAACAAGAAAAAATAATGAAAGAAAAAAAATAAGTTGTATCGATTCAAATTACTGGTGGAAATGGCAATTAAAAAGGCAGTGCTAAAGTTATTTTATTTTATCGGCGATACAGAATAATACCTGAGAGGAAAGACAACTCGTGCGAAATATCACAGGCTAGTCAATGCGCGCATGAGGCCGGGTTCGTGCCGCGAATACGCAGCTCCATGCCTTTGCTATGGAACTGCGTATTTCGTGGCACGAATTTTGGCCTCACGCGCGCATTTACGAGCCTGAGTGTGCCTTTAAATAAATTTGTGAGAACAAAGACTTCTTAAAATATGTTTGTACATGTAAATGTTGGTCAGTTTGTTGAAATAATTACCTATCCAAATGACGAAATTTCGAAGAGATAAAAAGAACACCCATACATGATGTACTATATTTCTTTTATTACCAATTATGCATTAATATTGTAACATAACTAAAAGGCATTTGTTATAAAAGTCTAACTTCTTAATTTCAAATTTAATATTTGTTATTGTGGAAGTCGCCATGGAAATGAATTACATGTAACCAAAAAGGATGAGAAACAAATTCATACAGTCTTTATTGGGTTTTGATGAGGACTGTGAGCAGATGCCCTTGGGTTGAGCATCTGACACTCTGGGCAGATGTCCTTTTAGCAGATTTATAAGGTACAGTGGTTCACTATAAAATAAAAAAATACACAAATGTCCCAAATGAGCAAAATGTTAGTTATGTGAATGTATTACTTATTAGCAGTGATGTACAACTTGTGATAGACTATAGATCTTCAATCCAAAGATGTAGAAACTAAAAACAGTGATGAAATTTTGAAACACAAGGGCAGTATACTTGTATTCGTTAAACATATTAAAGAAAAAAAAAATCAGAAATAATCCCGTTGGAATCATTTAATAGTTTAAAAAAAAATATTTAGTCCGATTTCAGAGTATTGGACAACAAACGAATGTCAGAGCCTGTAGTCCATGGGCTACCTACCGAACACCCCCCCCCCCCCCCCCCCCCCCCCCCCCCCCCCTCGGGATTTTTGGAGACCACTTTTTCTGGGTAGCCGATAGTGTACCATTGCAATATCTGCTTGTTTGCAAAATTAATACTGGTGGAATAGGGGGAGGGGCAAATTTCCCCCTTAAAATCACTAAAAACCTATTCCGTGGGGCAGCATGGCCGAGCGGTGTGGCGTGTTGAATCCAAGATCGTGGTGAATCTACAGATCGTGGGTTCGAATCCCACCCCGGCTCGTCCATGGTGCGTGTGCCCTTGGGCAAGGCACCTTGCCACGAATTGTCTCTCTCCACCCAGGAGGAAATGGGTACCTGTGAGGGTAGTGAAAGCTGATGTGTTTGATTAGTCCCTGTGCGCATAAGCAGCACGGGACTGTATACTCCCCAGGGAGTTGAGAAGGATTAAGGAATGATACTACTGAGCCCAATGACCAGGGGTAATAATGTAGAAAGCGCATTGAGAGTTCCGTCGGTTCTGAAATGCGCTATATAAGAACTGCCTATTATTATTATTATTATGCAAGCACAGACTTACATCACATGTATGTATTTTGGTTCTAAGTGTCACCCCATAATGGTTTTAGTACCTGGCAAATGGTGTGGGGATAAAATATTGGTATTTGAGGTATTTGAGGTCTTTCTTACCGCCCCCCTCCCCCCCCCCCCCCCCCCCCCCCCCCCCCCTCCCCCGCCCCCCAAAAAAAACCACCAAAAAGGGCCTCTTTGAAATAACCGTATCAGTTCAAGGTAAATATTATGTTGAATTCCAGGCAATAAGGTAGGGACCAAAAACCGACAGCCATTGGTACAATGCCAGAAAAAGAGGGTTGGAAAGGGGGAAGTTCACCTGATCCCCCCTTTTTTAAAAAGCCTGGATCCGCCCCTGAAAGTACAACTTTGCTAATAGTGCTTCGTTCGTTCGTAGGGTTGACGCTACTTCGGCGCTTAGCAGCCAGGAGCGTATGTTGCCTTTAGCAACGCGTTTAGTTTGCACTTATCGAAAAGTGCTCGTCGGAGCTGGATCGGGTCGAGACCTAAGTCTCCTGCTAGTCTTTTCCACTGGCATACTATGCCTTTGTGTGCAGTGGGTGTGAATAGCCATTGTTTGAGTTCGGAGGAGTTGGGCATCCTTGAGATGTGGCTAAGGTATTTGAGATGTTGGGTTTGACAGAAAGTGGACGCTGTGGAGGTCTTGCATATCCGCAGGATGTCGGCATTTGAATATCGGTAGGCGTACTGGCGCGACGGGTCAGCATCCGGGGGTTCGGCTCTAACCGCTCTTCGCTGGAAGCCACCTCTAATCATCTGCCTGCACATCCGCGCCCACACTTTTTGCTACGCTGGTGGGCGGCACTCAATCGCTCGGTTTGCACTGCATACGTCAATCTTGACCGTATGATCGACTCTGCCATCCTCACTCGTACCCTGAGCTGTATCTCTTTATCTGTTAGGACACCCTTGCACTCATTCCACTTCCCATAGGCCGCACCAATCTGGTGCTGGAGGTATTTGGGGTCTTTCGGGTTGTCGGTGAGCACATGACCCAGGTATCGGAACTGGCGCACGTTGTCAAGGTCAGCGCCGTTCACGTTGATCAGTGTTGTCGCTTGTTTGACATCCAGCGGTGTGTTCCACGTCATCGTGACCGTTTTTGACTCGGCCACTAGAAGTCCAAAGTTTCCGAAGTTCTCGACGATGATTTTCATCATCCCTTCCAACTCCACCTTGGACCTCGCCACCACCAGAATGTCATCAGCGTACATGATCAACTTCGATACCGCCGTGCCGCGTGATGGGAAATCAGCGCGTTGTGCACGGTTGGTACATTGACCGCATAATTGTGTTTTATGCCGGCATTGGGGTATCGCTGCTCAATGTCACGGAGCGCGCAGCGGATTACTGTATCTAGCCAGTAGTTAAACAGCATGCAGCTCTCCGCCGCCCCTTGCCGTAAGCCAACTTCGATCTGTACCGGGTCCTTGTGCCCGACCAACTCGGCTGTAGTGGTCTTGTATAGTTGTTCAAATATATCGACCAACTTGCCACCCTAATCGCCCAGTCGCCTTCGGAGTACTTTCCAGAGTGTTGCCCTGTCCACCCAGTCGTATGCAGCTTTGAGGTCCACGAAGCACCCCCAGACGTCATCGGCGGTTTTCGTCGAGATTTGACGAGCGAGAAAAACGCCATCCGTCGTTGACTTGTTGCTTCGGAACCCGTATTGACTTGGGAGTATCGCCTGTTTATAGTGCGGTGTCAGCCGGGCTAACATGACCATCACCAAGACCTTGTTGACCGTGCTATTGATCCTTAGGCCTCGGTAGTTCTTAGCATCAGTCATGGAGCCCTTGTTCTTAAACAGCGGCTTCAATCGCGACTTAGTCCAGGCATTTGGACACTCCCCGTTCACCCACACCCGTCGGATTAGAGCGTGCACGTACTCTGCCAGCCGTGGAGTGTCCACGTACTTGAGGTGTTCTCCTGCTATACCATCAACCCCAAGCACCTCCCATTCTTCAGCTTCTGCAGAGCCTTGCTCGTCTCCTCCAGGGTGGGCTCACTATCGTCAATTGCGCCACATCGACCTCGGGCAGGGCCTTCTGGTACTCGGGCTCGTCAAGTGCGCTCGCCGGCGGCCGGGGGCGCGCCTTGAAGTGCTCGCTGAAATGTTGGTGCAGCGACTCGACTGGGCAGAATAGGCGGTCGGTAGTGCATCGGAGGCGCTCCTCGCGGGCTAATCGGTATTCCTCCTCAACCTGGCGCATTTCAGCAGCCCGGTTGATCTTCTCGGCTCGCAGGCGATGAAACTCGGACTTGAGTTTTAACCTTAACTTTTTCACCTGCTTGCCTAACCTTTTACGCCCGCGAGCACCCCTCGTCCCACCTAGCCTCTGCACCATGCCCCTGTACTCATCCGTCACCCAGTCACTCTCCTCCACCAGCTGTTTCGGTAGCGCCGACTCAGTCGCTGTTGTTATTGTTGTGCGTAGCCGGCACTCCAACGCCTCGGCATCGAGCTCGTCGTCCGAAGAGTCCAAGCTTGGAAGGTGTTGCTCTATTGCCTCGGCGTACAGCTGGCGGATGATCGGATCATCGCGAAGGGATTTGATTACTGTGCGTGGCTTCTGCTTGTCCGCCATGGAGCATCGAAGCTTGTTAAACCAACTGGCTTTCGACGCGTCGGCCTGCATGTTGGTAGGCGCATAGACCGACCAAGCAGCTAGTTTGACTCCGCGATATTTTATTCGGGCAAAGAGTATTCGGCCCGGCTCAATAATCTCGTAGTCAACTAGACTCGCTTCTGGAAAAAGCAATATCCCGACTCCGGCCGCCTTCTTCCTGGCTAAGCCTGAAAATACAAACCTCCAGCCCTCCAAGAGCGACCCCATCGGCCACTCCTCAATGACTCCCGCCCCCGCCATCCGCACCTCCGAAAAGAAGCACACTCACCGCACATTGAACCAGCTTGCTCGCACATGATGCCGTCGTTACGTTGATGTTGCCGACCAAAAGCCGGTGAACGTTGCGCATCATCTTGGAACCGCTTAGAGTCTTACGACTGGGAGTTCTGGCAGTGGTTTCGCAGTGCTGTGTAGTGTGGGCTCCGACGGTCTTACCGTCATGACCCGTGTTGCTCAGATGTTGTCGCCTCGCTTTATGCTTGGCCACATTGTTAGTGTGCGCAGGAGTGGGCAGCTCACTGCTGACTTGCTGTTGCTGTAACATACTGAACGCGATATAATCTCTTAGTTAGTAGCTTTCCAGGCGGCGGGTAGTTCGTCTCTTTTGTTGTTGCTCGCTACGACCTCATCGAGGTGGACTTCTGGACCCGTAGTATATCGTCTTGTTTTTATTACCGCTTGTCTATCTTAAGTAATATAGTTCAAGTCTTTTCAATCTAAATTGGACGTACTGTAACTTGGAAAAAGCAGACCAGGATTTGTACTTCAACTTACCTCACACAATAGCAATGGAAGATATCATTTAATTGTGTCAACAGCGCCCTCCAGAGTTCTGTTATAGTTAGCCATTTTTAAAAATATTTCTTTAAGGGGGTTTTGAGCATTTAAGAGGGGGACACCATTTCTACAATGCATTTTTAGCGGAGGTACCAAAAGAAAAACCCGTCCTCTCACGTGGCATGGTCAAAAACAGGGATTTTGGCGGCCATTTTGAAATTACGCCCCCACGGCCACACCCACCAGTAGGGAATTTGCAAACAACCTGATTTGAATAGCTCTATGGTCAAGGTTCCCAAAAAAAGTTGTCTTGAAAAATCCCGAGGGGGGGGGGGGGGGGGGGGGGGGGGGGGGGGGTTCTGGTAGCCCATGGACTACTGGGTTTGGTCTACTGATCTGTACTGACATTGTGACATATTAATATCCCCTGTTACACGTGACATATGCACTCTGCCATACAAGTATCGTTAAAATTACTTTATGTACTCTTGGAGTTACAGTAGTGTACCCCCACATTTAAAGAGTGACCCATCTGTCCATCGGCAGTATTGAAGATAGTCTCCAACTCTATCAGGTAACCTGGGAAGGTCAGTCACATCCACATCATACTCCAACATGGCTGTCTATGGGTGATATTGAAGATAGTCCCCAGCTAAATAAAAACAAGTTGGTTTTTTTCTTGGTAAACTCACGACACTTTCCCTCTTAATTTTGCATTTTTACATGGTTTATGTCATAACAAGGAAAAGCATAGGTGTCCGTGCATGGTAATGAACGGTTCAACCCTTTTTAATTGTAAGATCTGTTGATTCCAGGATTTAATTTCATTGCAATCATTGTTCAATGTATACGGAACAAAATACGTTCGTGGGAATTGGGCAGCAACTATTTCACTAGCCATGTTTTAATTTAATGTCCGCCTGAGTTGTTGTACAACCATATTACTAAATCAAGCTTATACCTTTGGGGGATATGTACCAGGCCCCCATGCCATAGTTCTAGAAATAAGCCGAGGTCACATTGTCTGATGCGGATGTAAATACCGTACACGTTCGCCACTAATTCTTCCTAATATGACATGTAATGCCCCAGACAGTGTAAATTTGGTATGAAAACACGATTTTAGCAGTGAGAAGACAAGTTTATCTTTGAAAAAAACTTAGGAATGTTATGTAAATTGTCATGCTCCATAGTAGACGTAGTGCAGTCTCAACTGGCAAACGTATATGGTAGTTTTTCCTCTAACGTGTCGACATAGTCGCCAGGTCTTGACATTATACACACGACATACACAATAAACCTTATCGACATTCTCAATGCATCATGGGATTGGATGACAAAATTGCTCCGCTAAATGTCGTAAACCTATAATGCGGACGCCAACTTGGCAACTTGATTACTCATTTTCACGAAAACCAAAAAGGGTTCAAGAATCAACGTCTCACGACCTTTTATTTGATACATATCAAACATACTGACAAACATGTCCCGAAACAAAATGCTGCAAATGTGAGAAATCATCAGGGATTCCCTTCATGGCGGCGGAGTCCGCCACCGACTCGCAGTGCAGCACGCTAAATTCAACCGCGCCGTGGCTATACGGCGCGTGATGCATTGCGCATACCAAGCTGCGAGCATTGTACTCGGACTTTCCCACTACAAAGGGAATCCCCGATGATTCTTGAACTCTTTTTGGTTTTCGTGAAAATGAGTAAAAATATTGCCCAGTTGGCGTCCGCCTTAGGTTTACGCATACTTTGCCGAGCAATTTTGTCATCCATCCCCATGATAATGCATTGAAAACCTCAATAAGGTTTATTTTGTTAACACCATGCTTCAATCTATTTAATATGTCCATGGTCCGCAGAAAATACCGATATTAAAATTTAGGGTCAAAGGTCATGATCTTAATTTTTGCAAAGCTTTAAAAACAGGGACTTTCACTTCGCTCACAGGTCAAAAAGCGCACCAATTTCTTGATTTAAAAATATATTTATATAATTGTTGTCACCTCTAAGGAAAGATGACGTCATGTATGTTTTGACTACACAAACATGTTTGGTGGTCAACATGCTCTATTGTCACATATGATGAGCTATTTTGCATGAACTCTGCCTGAGAAACTGATTTTGGGACATTTTTAACTTCGTCGTTAGAGGGCGCCCTTCCAAGTGATGACGTCATGACTTACATTTTTAGAAAGCCCATTCACCTTGGACACTAACACTACAAACCCGATTTCTGCATCTTGTACCACTTTCAAAACATAGGTCTTTTTAAATGCACTTCCGGTTTCTACCGGAAGTGATTAAAATTAAAGTTCATTGTCTTTGTACACAATTTAGATCTTTGTTAGCTGTGACTGTTACCGCATGAATTAGGGTCATATGTAAAAGTGCTAATTTTTGTATTGATTTTTGAAAATTTGGACCTTTAATTTTAAATTCATTGCGCCATGAGCATCTCTGCGCCATGAGCATCTTTTTTGATGGATACCGGCGCATTATAAATTTTCATTATTATCATTATTATTAATATGACACATGGTGACGTCATCATGACGTAATTATAATATATTACTGACCTAATCCCAGACCACATACCTGTGAAGTTTGATTTGTTCTCGATGTTGGATTTTGCAAATATGGGTCATCAAAGGGTTAAAATGCATGTAAAATTCCACATGATGACGTCATCGTAGTATGGCACCACAGGCATATGCACTGACCCAATGCCATGTTATTTAGACAAACTTCCCCACAGATACCTGTTTAAAATACGTTTTGAAGAATTTATTTCTTGTCGCTAGAGAGCGCTATTACGTACGATGACGTCATAACTTTTGTTTGGAAAGCCTGATGGGATGTGACACTAACACCGTTGACTCCATCTCAATACCTCTTACCGATTCTTAACTAGGGGGCACTTCCGGTTTCGACCGGAAGTGATCAAAATTAAAGGTATTGTCTGTGTACGAAATTTAGATCTTGGTCAGCTGTGACTGCTCCCACACGAATTACGGTCATATGTTAAAGTGCTGATTTTTTATTGATTTTTGAAAATGTTGACCTTTAATTTTCAATTCATTGTAATATGACACACGATGACGTCATGGCTATGTCATTACAATATGTCACTAACCTAATTACAGACAACGTACCTGCAACGTTTCATTTGTTTTCGCTTTTGGGTTCTGCTGATCAGATATGGGTTATCAAAACTTTAAAATTCAAATGCATGTATGATGTCGTCATCAATGTTTGACACCACAGGTATGTGCACTGACCCAAGGTCATGCTATATACCAACTTTGATCATTTTTAGACAAACTTCCTCACGGACGAAATGTTATCTTGTCGCTAGAGGGCACTATTATGTACGATGACGTCATCACTTTTATTTTTGGAATGCCTGATGGGCACTGAGACTAACACCGTTGACCGCATCTCGATACCTCCTACCATTTTTAAACTAATGGCCACTTCCGGTTTCGACCGGAATTGAGCAAGGTCAAAGTTCGTCGCCATATTGTTTGGATACCCAACCCTAGTCGAACCATAAGACAGTTGTCCCCATCCCTCTACCTCTTAACAAATTCAAATTAAGTTTGACCAATAGGAAATGAGGTCAAAGGTCAAGGCATGTGGGCATCTCAAAGACCTTTTCTAATGATCGTATATGTCGAAGGAATCAAGATCGTAGGTCAAACGGTGAATTTTTTTATGAATTTTTGAATATGGAAAACATTAAATATCATACCCCTTTAATCTGACACCTGATGACGTCATGATGACGTATCTGTTTTAGGAACGTCCTTACAATATGATCGTTATTCATACCAAATTTCATTAATGTGTGAATTGAGAAACATATTGAACTAGACCTGTGTTCGTTCTTGACAACGAACTTATGGCTGTTCCCCTCCTTTTTATGAACATGTCTGGTGTTTGAGACGACCTATTAATTATTTAAACACATTTGTTAGTGACCGTAGGTCAAACGGTAGATTTTTATATATTTTTTAATATTGAATTTTATTACATGCCCCTTTAATCTGACATGTGGGGAAGGTCAAAGGTCGCCACCATATCTTTTGGATGCCTCATCCTAGTCGAAGTGTAATACAGTTGACAACATGCAGATATCTTGTACCACTTTCAAATGGCAAGGCAAAATCCGTTTGACCAATAGGAAACGAGGTCAAAGGTCAAGCCATGTGAGCATCTTAAAGACATTTGTTAGTGATCGTATATCCTGAAGGAATCAAAATCGTAGGTCAAACGGTTTTTGTTATTGATCTTTGAGTATTTAATTACTTAATCATCTTGTCACTAGAGGACGCTATTTCATTCGATGAAGTCATCACTTATATTTTTGGAAAGCTTGAGGGCCTCTGATAATAAAACCATTGACCCCCATCTCAATACCTTCTACCACTTTCAAACTAAGGGCCACTTCCGGTTTTGACCAGAAGTGAGCAAGGTCAAAGGTCACCGACATATTTTTTGGATACCCCACCCTAGTCGAAGTGTAACACAGTTGACCCTATCCAAATATATTGTACCACTTTCAAATGGCAAGGCAATATCTGTTTGACCAATAGGAAACGAGGTCAAAAGCCAAGGCATGTGCGCATCTTAAAGACCTTTGTTAGTCATCGTATATGGCGAAGGAATCAAGATCGTATGTCAAACGGTTGATTTATTTTTTTATTTTTGAATATTTAATTTATTAAACTTCATGCCCCTTTAATCTGACACGTGATGACGTCATCATGACGTCATTAGTACTGTGCACAAATTCACATAGTGACCAATGCCCATGTGAAGTTTGAAGTCAATCATCAATGTGCAAGTGCCCGAAATAGCGTCTGAAAAAAGTGGAAGAAGGAAAAGAACATACAAAACTAGACCTGTGTTCGTTCTTGACAACGAACACATGGCTGTTCCCCTCCTTTTTATGAACATGTCTGGTGTTCGAGACGACCTATTATCACCTATATTGTTATATTGAACTATTTAAACATCTTGTCCCTAGAGGGCGCTATTTTATACGATGACGTCATTACTCATATTTTGGAAAGCTTGAGGGCCTCTGACATTAACACCCTTGACCCCATATTTATACCCTCTACCATTTTCACACTAAGGACCACTTCCGGTTTCGACCGGAAGTGAGCAAGGTCATCGTCATATTTGTTTGATACCCCACCTTTGTCGAAGTGTAACACGGTTGATCCCATTCAGATATCTTGTATCACTTTCAAATGGCAAGGCAGAATGTGTTTGACCAATATGAAACCAGGTCAAAGGTCACAGCATGTGCGCAGCTTAAAGACCTTTTTTAGTGATCGTGTATCGCGAAAGAATCAAGATCGTAGGTCAAATGGTTGATTTTATTGATCGATTTCTGAACATTGAATGTTACTACATGCCCCTTAATCCGACACATGTGAGCAAGGTCAAAAGTTAACGCCATATTTTTTCGGATACCCCAACCCTAGTCGAAGTGTAATACAGTTAACCACATGCATATAGCTTGTACCACTTTCAAATGGCAAGGCAAAATCTGTTTGACCAATAGGAAACGAGGTCAAAGGTCAAGACAAGTGCGGATCTTAAAGACATTTGTTAGTGATTGTATATGCAGAAGGAATACAAATCGTAGGTCAAAGGTCAAAGGTCACGGCCATATTTTTGGGATACCCCACCTTTGTTGAAGTGTAACACAATTGGCCCCGTCCAAATATCTTGTACCACTTTCAAATGGCAAGGCAAAATATGTTTGACGAATAGAAAACGAGGTCAAAGGTCAAGACGTGTGCGCATCTTAAAGAACTTTGTTAGTCATCGTCTATGGCGTAGGAATCAATATCGTAGGTCAAACAGTTGATTTGTTATTGATTTTTAAATATTTAATTTATTAAACTTCATGCCCCTTTAATCTGACACGTGGTGACTTCATCATGACGTCATTAGTACTGTGCACAAATTCACATAGTGACAAATGCCTATGTGATTTTTGAAGTCAATCATGAATGTGCAAGTGCCCGAAATAGCGTCTGAAAAAAAGTGGAAGAAGGAAAATAACAAAATAACAAAATCGTAACGAAAACAAAGGCTGTTCCCGCCCGTGTCGGAACAGCCCAAAATTCGTTATGAAAACAAAGGCTGTTCCCACCCGTGTCGGAACAGCCAAACAAATCGTAACGAAAACAAAGGCTGTTTCGCCCGTGTCGGAACAGCCACAAATCGTAACGAAAACAAAGGCTGTTCCGACCGTGTCGGAACAGCCAATAAATAAATAAATAAATTGTAACGAAAACAAAGGCTGTTCCCGGCCGTGTCGGAACAGCCAACAAATTAAAAAAAAAAATAGTAACGAAAACAAAGGCTGTTCCGCCCGTGTCGGAACAGCAAAAAAGTGGTGTAAACGGTTTATGTGCATTGTCAATGGTACTTCCGGCTTAGAAAAAAAAAATAATAATAATAATAATAACTAGACCTGTGTTCGTTCTTGACAACCAACACATGGCTGTTCCCCTCCTTTTTATAAACATTTATGGTGTTCGGGATGACCTTTGTTAGTGATCGTATATGAAGAAATCACGATCGTAGGTCAAACGGTTGAGTTTTTATCGATTTTTAAATATTGAATATTATTACATGCCCCTTTAATCTGACATGTAGGGAAGGTCAAAGGTGTTGCTATATGTTTGGATACCCCACCCTAGTCGAAGTGTAACACAGTTGAGCCCATCGTGATATCTTGTACCACTTTCAAATGGCAAGGCAAAATCTGTTTGACCAATAGGAAACAAGGTCCAAGGTCAAGGGGTGTGCGCATCTCAAAGACCCTTGTTAGTCATCGTATATGGCGAAGGAATCAAGATCGTAGGTCAAACGGTTGATTTTTTATTGATTTTCCAATATTTCATTACGTAATCATCTTGTCGCTAGAGGGCGCTATTTCGTACGATGACGTCATCACTTATAATTTTGGAAAGCTTAAGGGCCTCTGATAATAATACCATTGACCCCATCTCAATACCTCCTACCACTTTCAAACTAAGGGCCACTTCCGGTTTCGACCGGAAGTGAGCAAGGTCAAAGGACACGGCCATATTTTTTAGATACACCACCCTAGGTCGAAGTGTAATACAGTTGACCACATCCAGATATCTTGTACCACTTTCAAATGGCAAGGCAAAAGCTGTTTGACCAATAGGAAACGAGGTCCAAGGTCAAGGGGTGTGCGCATCTCAAAGACCCTTGTTAATCATCGTATATGGCGAAGGAGTCAAGATCGTAGGTCAAACGGTTGATTTGTTATTGATTTTCCAATATTTCATTACGTAATCATCTTGTCGCTAGAGGGCGCTATTTCGTACGATGACGTCATCACTTATATTTTTGGAAAGCTTAAGGGCGTCTGATAATAACACCATTGACCCCATCTCAATACCTCCTACCACTTTCAAACTAAGGGCCACTTCCGGTTTCGACCGGAAGTGAGCAAGGTCAAAGGTCACGACCATATTTTTTGGATACACCACCCTAGGTCTAAGTGTAATACAGTTGACCACATCCAGATATCTTGTACCACTTTCAAATGGCAAGGCAAAATCCGTTTGACCAATAGGAAACAAGGTTCAAGGTCAAGGGGTGTGTTCATCTCAAAGACCCTTGTTAGTCATCGTATATGGCGAAGGAATCAAGATCGTAGGTCAAACGGTTGATTTTTTAATGATTTTTGAATATTTAATTTATTAAACTTCATGCCCCTTTAATCTGACACGTGATGACGTCATGATTACGTCATTAGTACTATGCACTAATTGACATAGGGCGTGTTTGTTTCACGACAGATCTGAATCCAGATCCCGAGTTATTTTACGCGCAGAAACAAACGTAAACTGCTCTCGACTAGGAATTTAAGTCACGTGAATTGGATCTGCGCAGATCTGAATCTGGATCGGTCCGAAACAAACACGCCCATAGTGATCAATGTCCATGTGAAGTTTGAAGTCAATCATAAATGTGCAAGTGCCCGAAAAAGCGTCTGAAAAAAAGTGGAAGAAGGAAAAGAACAAAAAAAACCTAGAGGTATTGTGTTTATAAATAAACACAAAGCTTTTCCGCATAAAGATTACCGATGTTTAGGGTCAAAGGTCACGATAGTAATGTTTGCAAATCTTGGAAAACCACGGACTGTCACTTTGATCACAGGTAAAGAAGCACACCAATTTGTTGATTTTAAAATAGATATATATATAATTGTTGAAATGCTTGACCTTTAAAGGAAAGATGACGTCATGTATGTTTTGACTACACAAACATGTTTGGTGGTCAACATGGTCTATAATCATATATGATTAGCTATTTTACATAAACTTTGCCTGAGAACATGATTTCAGAACATTTCGAACTTCGTCGCTAGAGGGCGCCCTTCCAAGTAATGACGTCATTTACATTTTGTGAATGCCATTTCATTTTAAAATTTCTAACATATGTATTATTCAATTCATTGTAACGGGACACCGAATGACATCTTTATGACATTATTATAATACGTCACCAAACTAGTAGCAGGCAACATGCCTGAGAAACTTAAACTTAGAGCTAACCACAGACAACATACCTGTGAAGTTTTATTTATTGACGATGTTGGGTTCTGCAAATATAGGTCATTAAAGCTTTAAAATTCAAATGCATGTAAAATTCCGTCATCGGAATCTGATACCTGATTATGAAGAGTTTTCAAGTTGTGTCAGTTTGCCTGGCTGGGGGAAGTACTACTATACAGATCTACCACTTCCAGGTGTTTGATGGACTGTGAGATACCAAGTCATGGTGCAGGTAATATTCCTTGGACTTTTGATTACTGAATTAGCTCCTTGAGGAGTATCATAACATGTAGGTTCATAATTTATACTAAGAGAGTCTTTAACAAAATAACATGTACATTATGGAAATAGTACCAAAGCCTTCTTCGATTGAGAAAAGATTTGTTTAGAGTTGAAAATATGGCAATTTTCAGTGTTTGCACTTTTACTGTAAAATTAGTACTGTTTGTCATAATGTCACATGCCGTTATAAATTAAATGTTTAAAAAGTTTATTCTGGAAACTCAGTTTAAAAGCACGTTTTATTTCCCTTTGCAAATTCTAAACAGACAGACAGAACGGACACCTACGGTAAAAATTTCTGTTAAGTTTGCTCGCATAGAGAACGGTCAAACTAAGGCATATTTGTAAGGATTTAACTTATTAAATCAGACTGAAATAACTTGAAATATTCTATATTACCGACTGCTCTTTGGTTAAACAATCTTTTGGCAAATTCGGTGTATTTTACAATGGTTGAACAGTTCGCTGCGTTAATGCTTTCGCGTGGTCACGTAACACCAGTCAAACATGTTTTTTTAAATGGAACGTGCACTGCATATGTACGCGCAACTTACAACAAGTACGATAATGTACACACGTACTGCAAAGCATTGAGCTATGTCTTTAGCTATATAACTGTAATGTTGAGGGGTGGTTGACGGGGTCTTGTCAGTTGTCAATCCGTTGTTCATTATGGGGTTGTTCCAGAAGGAGGGGTGAGGTTAGCTACCTCTCAGGGTGACTCCCAGTTGATTGGACACGAATACTCCATTATTTCCAGATCAAAGCCCTCTTGCCGTCAATTTGTGATAAAAAAACACCTAAAAATACAACAAAAAACATATGACGTTTGGTAAGTCACTTTGTCAATAATTGTAAATAAACTGATAGTAATACAATAATGTAGCCGAGATACATGTATAATGCAATACAATTAGAAATTCAAGTATACAGACTCACCCAGCACCAGCCTCAGCAAATGTTGTGCAAGTATTGAAGTAGCCTATGGGTGTTGTGTGCAGGTGCTGTGTGCAAGCTACTGCTACATCATGCTGAATTTCCCTGTGGGTGAATGTATATATACATTGCTCTAAAATTCTGAAGGGTTTACAAGATAAAGTCATCAAATAAATTATAATCCATATTTACTTATTTTGTTGCTGAAACAGCACGCACGTAGCACAGTATTTCAGACAGTGTCAGAGCGTAAATACACGTATACATACATGACAAGTGGTCACAGGTCAGCAGTAGTACACATGATAGTGCATGCGAAACTATTCGCTGTGCGCGTTCTGTGCGGCTAGCCAATGTACTGTAATTTACGCTACACGTGTGAGTTTAGACAAACGACAACCAAATATTTTCCCAACAAAGTTTCACTCAAATTTGTAAGATAAATCATCAGAATCTTAGCTAATCAATATAAACAATCACATCCACAATCTTTGTGGAGATGGACAACTTACCCTCGGACGGGTGATTTAGCGGGAATGGCTGCATTTTAGGGGAGATTTGGAAGCGACGACAGCTCCATCATCAGCACTACTTAATTCCAAGTCATGCCTCTCCGTGAGCCAATCAGCTCGCGAGAGACTTGCGCGCGCAATGAATTATTCATGATATTACCAGATTTATGAATGGACTCTCTTACATAACTATGAGGGCGCTATATCACTTTCACGGTAGCATAACGCGAGTGCGGGGCTCTTGAGTTGCGCTATTGACAAACGACTGCTTTATGTTTTATATGCCGTGGCTTTCGGTATTAATGGCACTGCAGTTTTTAAAAGTAATTGATACAGCACCATTGATTAGGTCATCAGAAAATCACTTGCACAGGATGGAGACTTTTTATGAGCCAACTAGTCGAGAGACTTTTACTTTGATCACAGCTTAAACAGCGCACAATATTATTGATTTTGAAAAATATATATTATTGTTTTAATGCTTCAACTTTAAAGGAATTATGACGTCATTAATATTTTGACTACACAGTCGTGTTTGGTGGTCAACGTGCTCTACAATTACATATGCTGAGCTATTTTGCCTAAACTTTGCCATAAAAACCGATCTGGGGACATTTTAACTTCGTCGCTAGAGGGCGCTCTTCCGAGTGATGACGTCACCACTTACATTTTGGGAAAGCCCATTCACATTGGACACTAACACCACACACCCGATCTCTGCATGCTGTAGCACTTTCGAAAAAATAGGTACATTTAAGTGCACTTCCGGTTTCTACCGGAAGTGAACAAAATCAAAGGGGATTGTCTGTGTACGAAACTAAGATCTTTGGTAGCTGTGACTGTTACCGCAAGAATTAGGGTCATATGTTAAAGTGCTGATTTTTTATTGATTTTTGAAAATTCGGACCTTTAATTTTCAATCCATTGTAATATGACGCACGATGACGTCAGCATGACGTCATTACAACATGTCACTAAGCTAACCACAGACAACATACCTGCAAAGTTTTATTTGTAACCGATGTTGGGTTCTGCGAATATAGGTCATCAAAGCTTTACAATTCAAATGCATGTGAAATTCCACTTGATGACGTCATCGAAATATGACACCACAGACATGTGTACCGACCCAAGGTCTTGTTATATACCAAGTTTGACCATTTTTAGAAAAACTTCCCCACAGACATCTGTTTAAAATACGTTTTGAAGAATTGTAATCTTGTCGCTAGAGGGCGCTATTACGTACGATGACGTCATAACTTTTATTTTTGGAAAGCCTGATGGGCTGTGACACTAACGCCGTTGATTCCATCTCAATACCTCTTACCATTTTTAAACTAGGGGGCACTTCCGGTTTCGACCGGAAATGAGCAAGGTCAAAGGTCAAGGCCATATTTTTTTGATAGCCTACCCTTGTTGAACCATAACACAGTTGACCCCATCCCTCTACCTCTTAACACTTTCAAACTACAAGGCAAAGTCTGTTTGACCAATAGGGAATGAGGGCATCCGAAAGACCTTTATTACTGATCGTATATGCCGAAAGAATCAAGACCGTAGGTCAAACGGTTGATTTTTTATGAATTTTTGAATATGGAAAACATTAAATTTCATGCCCCTTTAACCTGACACCTGATGACGTCATAATGACGTATTTGTTTTAGGACCGTCCTTACAATATGATCTTTATTCATACCAAGTTTCATTGTCATCAGAATTGAGGAACATATTGAAAAAGTGGTCCGAACGGTTTATGTGCATTGTCAATGGTACTTCCGGGTTAGAAGATGGAAAAAAACAAAACTAGAGGTATGTCTGTTGATAACAGAGCATATGGCTTTCCGCTTTTCTTTTTTTGTATGTTTGTATGCATGGAAAACTGCATGCTGTATAATACTACATGTACATTTTGTACAATGTAAATGCATACCGTACATGTACATGTACATGCACAGTGACAAGATTTAAAAATTCATAATAAATCAACAAATAATGCATGTCATACTAATGTAACTTGGTATGTTACATGTTAATGTCCAGGTCGACGTACCTGCTAGGTTTCAAGGTCATACGACCAATACAGGAAGTGAACGACTTGGCTAAATTATGCTGCACAAACGCGCTTATTTGTTGACGTCATTGTGACGTCACAAGATTTTGCTGAAAATATACATTCGAACAAGTCACAACAAGCCTAAAACACAAAATTTGACCTCTATCGGCCTTTTCGTTCTCTAGATATAACCGTTAGAAGAACGCATGTTCAACTGAGTGTAATTTGACACCTGGTGACGTCATCAAACTTTTGAAGGTATGGGCATGTTCACTGACCCTGAGTGACCATATGCACCAATTTTGGGCCAATTAGCAAAAACTTCGCCGCAAACATCTCTTCAAAATAAGTTTTGGCCATTTTTCAACTCGCCGCTAGAGGGCGCTCTTTCGTGTGAAGACTTAACTTTTGGTATTTTTGTAATGCCCAAGGGGTCCTTTAGACATTGGATAGTCATGACCATTGCCGAAACAAAAATGTTTGTATCTCAAACGGTTGAATTTTTACAGACTTTTGAATTTTTAAGGCATTAAATTTCAGACACATGTAATATGACCCCTGGTGACGTCATCAAGATGTAACCTCTTTGGTATAGTACTTTAGTATGGGTTCCTTATTGTGACCAAGTTTGATGATGATCCAAGCTTTGCAAGCGACCCTTCTAGCAGCGAGATAGACTATGTGCTTTGTCTATGGGAAATGGGGTAGTGCAGATGTATGCATATTGTACATGCTTATGTACACTTGTATATACTGCACTGTGTGTATGATGTGGTATAGGTTGCCAGATTCAAAAATTCATAACAAATCAACAAATGACGTCACACTAATGTAACTTGGTATGTTATATGTTAATGACCAAGTCTACGGCCCTGCTAGGTTTCAAGGTCATACGCCCATTAGAGGAAGTGAACGACCTTGGCTAGTGTATGCTGCACAAACGGGCTTATTTGATAACGTCATCGTTACGCCACCAAATTTTGCTGCTAATGTGCATTAGACCAAGTCACAACAAACCTAAAACACAAAATTTGACCTCCATCTGCCTTTTCGTTCTCTAGATATAACCGTTAGAAGAACGCATGTTCAACTGAGTGTAATTTGACACCTGGTGACGTCATCAAACTTTTGAAGGTATGGGCGTGTTCACTGACCCTCAGTGAACATATGCACCAATTTTGGGCCAATTCGCAAAAACTTCGCCACAGACATCTCTTCAAAATAGGTTTTGGCCATTTTTCAACTTGCCGCTAGAGGGCGCTCTTTCGTGTCACGACTTAACTTTTGGTATTTTTGGAATGCCCAAGAGGTCTTGAGACTAACACTTTTGACCCAATCTCTGTATCTGCTACCAGTTTTAAATGACAGGGCAGCCTCGTTTTCGACCAATAGGAAGCAATATTCAAGGTCAATGTCTGTGTATGAAATTTAGACCTTGGATAGTCATGACCATTGCCGAAGGAATAAAGTTTGTATCTCAAACGGTTGATTTTTTACAGAAGTTTCAATATTGAAGGCCATATATTTCAAACGCTTGTAATCTGACACCTGATGACGTCATCAAAATGTAAACACATTTGTGCAGTACTTCATTATGAGGTGATTGTTGTGACCAAGTTTGATGATGATCCGAGCTTTGCAAGTGACCCTTTTGCCAGGCCGAAAGACCATGCGCTTTGTCTATGGGGTTTTGGGAGAAAAATAAAAAAAGCTAAACTAGAAGTATGTCTGTTGATAACAGAGCATATGGCTTTCCGCTTTTCTTTTTTTGTATGTTTTTATGCATGTAAGACTGCATGATGTATAATACATGTACACTTTGTACAATGTGAATGCATACCGTACATGTACATGCAGTGACAAGATTCAAAAATTCATAATAAATCAACAAATCATGCATGTCACACTAATGTAACTTGGTATGTTGCATGTTAATGACCAGGTCCAAGCACCTGCTAGGTTTCAAGGCCATATAGCCGTTTAAAGAGTGGATGATTTTTAACTGAGTGTAATCTTTCGAAGGTATGGGCATGTTCACTGACCCTCAAAGTACACATGCACTCATTCTGGGCCAATTTGCTAAAACGTCTCCACAGACATCTGTTCAAAATACGTTTTGGCCATTTTTCAACTCGTCACTAGAGGGCGCTGTTTCGTGTGACGACTTAACCTGTTGTATTTTTGGGGTGCCCAAGGAGTATTGAAACTAACAACATTGACCCGAGCTCGGTATCGCTTACCAGTTTTAAATGACAACGCAGCCTCGTTTTCGACCAATAGGAAGCAAGATTCAAGGTCATTTCTAATGAAATTTAGACATTGGATAGTCATGACCATTGCCGAAACAAAATGTTTGTATCTCAAACGGTTGAATTTTTACAGATATTTGAATTTTTAAGGCATTAAATTTCAGACATATGTAATCTGACACCTGGTGACGTCATCAAGATGTAACCTCTTTGGTATAGTACTTTACTATGGGTTCCTTATTGTGACCAAGTTTGATGATGATCCAAGCTTTGCAAGCGACCCTTCTAGCAGCGAGATAGACTATGTGCTTTGTCTATGGGAAATGGGGTAGTGCAGATGTATGCATATTGTACATGCTTATGTACACTCGTATATACTGCACTGTGTGTATGCTGTGGTATAGGTTGCCAGATTCAAAAATTCATAACAAATCAACAAATGACGTCACACTAATGTAACTTGGTATGTTATATGTTAATGACCAAGTCTACGTCCCTGCTATGTTTCAAGGTCATACGCCCATTAGAGGAAGTGAACGACCTTGGCTAATGTATGCTGCACAAACGGGCTTATTTGATGACGTCATCGTTACGCCACCAAATTTTGCTGCTAATATGCATTAGACCAAGTCACAATAAACCTAAAACACAAAATTTTACCTCCATCGGCCTTTTCGTTCTCTAGATATAACCGTTAGAAGAACGCATGTTCAACTGAGTGTAATTTGACACCTGGTGACGTCATCAAACTTTTGAAGGTATGGGCGTGTTCACTGACCCTCAGTGAACATATGCACCAATTTTGGGCCAATTTGCAAAAACTTCGCCACAGACATCTCTTCAAAATAGGTTTTGGCCGTTTTTCAACTTGCCGCTAGAGGGCGCTCTTTCGTGTCACGACTTAACTTTTGGTATTTTTGGAATGCCCAAGAGGTCTTGAGACTAACACTTTTGACCCGATCTCTGTATCTGCCACCAGTTTTAAATGACAGGGCAGCCTCGTTTTCGACCAATAGGAAGCAAGATTCAAGGTCAATGTCTGTGTATGAAATTTAGACCTTGGATAGTCATGACCATTGCCGAAGGAATAAAGTTTGTATCTCAAACGGTTGAATTTTTACAGAAGTTTCAATATTGAAGGCCATATATTTCAAACGCTTGTAATCTGACACCTGATGACGTCATCAAAATGTAAACACATTTGTGCAGTACTTCATTATGAGGTGATTGTTGTGACCAAGTTTGATGATGATCCGAGCTTTGCAAGTGACCATTTTGCCAGGCCGAAAGACCATGCGCTTTGTCTATGGGGTTTTGACGGAAGAATAAAAAAAGCTAAAAAAAAAAAAAAAAAAATCAGAACAGTTTCAAAGGCTTTTCGCAGGAGTGCGGAAAGCCAAAAAAAAATCAGAACAGTTTCAAAGGGGAAAGCCAAAAAAATCCGGACAAAAACAATACATTTTTCGCAAAATTTGCGAAAAAGCTAAAAATCGTAACAAAAACAAAGGCTGTTCCGACCCGAATCGGAACATCCAATAAGAACAAAAACAATACCTTTTTCGCAGGATTCGCGGAAAAGCTAAAAATAATCCCAACACAAACAAAACCTTTTCCGCAGGATTCGCGGAAAAGCTAAAAATAATAAAAAACTAGAGGTATTGTGTTTATAAATAAACACAAAGCTTTTCCGCATAAAGATTACCGATGTTTAGGGTCAAAGGTCACGATAGTAATGTTTGCAAATCTTGGAAAACCACGGACTGTCACTTTGATCACAGGTAAAGAAGCACACCAATTTGTTGATTTTAAAATAGATATATATATAATTGTTGAAATGCTTGACCTTTAAAGAAAAGGTGACGTCATGTATGTTTTGACTACACAAACATGTTTGGTGGTCAACATGGTCTATAATCATATATGATTAGCTATTTTACATAAACTTTGCCTGAGAACATGATTTCAGAACATTTCGAACTTCGTCGCTAGAGGGCGCCCTTCCAAGTGATGACGTCATTTACATTTTGTGAATGCCATTTCATTTTAAAATTTTCTAACATATGTATTATTCAATTCATTGTAACGTGACACCGAATGACATCTTTATGACATTATTATAATACGTCACCAAACTAGTAGCAGGCAACATGCCTGAGAAACTTAAACTTAGAGCTAACCACAGACAACATACCTGTGAAGTTTTATTTATTGACGATGTTGGGTTCTGCAAATATAGGTCATCAAAGCTTTAAAATTCAAATGCATGTAAAATTCCGTCATCGGAATCTGATACCTGATGATGAAGAGTTTTCAAGTTGTGTCAGTTTGCCTGGCTGGGGGAAGTACTACTATACAGATCTACCACTTCCAGGTGTTTGATGGACTGTGAGATACCAAGTCATGGTGCAGGTAATATTCCTTGGACTTTTGATTACTGAATTAGCTCCTTGAGGAGTATCATAACATGTAGGTTCATAATTTATACTAAGAGAGTCTTTAACAAAATAACATGTACATTATGGAAATAGTACCAAAGCCTTCTTCGATTGAGAAAAGATTTGTTTAGAGTTGAAAATATGGCAATTTTCAGTGTTTGCACTTTTACTGTAAAATTAGTACTGTTTGTCATAATGTCACATGCCGTTATAAATTAAATGTTTAATAAGTTTATTCTGGAAAATCAGTTTAAAAGCACGTTTTATTTCCCTTTGCAAATTCTAAACAGACAGACAGAACGGACACCTACGGTAAACATTTCTGTTAAGTTTGCTCGCATAGAGAACGGTCAAACTAAGGCATATTTGTAAGGATTTAACTTATTAAATCAGACTGAAATAACTTGAAATATTCTATATTACCGACTGCTCTTTGGTTAAACAATCTTTTGGCAAATTCGGTGTATTTTACAATGGTTGAACAGTTCGCTGCGTTAATGCTTTCGCGTGGTCACGTAACACCAGTCAAACATGTTTTTTTAAATGGAACGTGCACTGCATATGTACGCGCAACTTACAACAAGTACGATAATGTACACACGTACTGCAAAGCAGTGCGCTATGTCTTTAGCTATATAACTGTAATGTTTAGGGGTGGTTGACGGGGTCTTGTCGGTTGTCAATCCGTTGCCGTCAATTTGTGATAAAAAACACCTAAAAATACAACAAAAAACATATGACGTTTGGTAAGTCACTTTGTCAATAATTGTAAATAAACTGATAGTAATACAATAATGTAGCCGAGATACAAATGTTGTGCAAGTATTGAAGTAGCCTATGGGTGTTGTGTGCAGGTGCTGTGTGCAAGCTACTGCTACATCATGCTGAATTTCCCTGTGGGTGAATGCATGTATATATACATTGCTCTAAAATTCTGAAGGGTTTACAAGATAAAGTCATCAAATAAATTATAATCCATATTTACTTATTTTGTTGCTGAAACAGCACGCACGTAGCACAGTATTTCAGACAGTGTCATAGCGTAAATACACGTATACATACATGACAAGTGGTCACAGGTCAGCAGTAGTACACATGATAGTGCGTGCGAAACTATTCGCTGTGCGCGTTCTGTGCGGCTAGTCAATGTACGCTACACGTGTGAGTTTAGACAAACGACAACCAAATATTTTCCCAACAAAGTTTCACTCAAATTTGTAAGATAAATCATCAGAATCTTAGCTAATCAATATAAACAATCACATCCACAATCTTTGTGGAGATGGACAACTTACCCTCGGACGGGTGATTTAGCGGGAATGGATGCATTTTAGGGGAGATTTGGAAGCGACGACACTCCATCATCAGCACTACTTAATTCCAAGTCATGCCTCTCCGTGAGCCAATCAGCTCGCGAGAGACTTGCGCGCGCAATGAATTATTCATGATATTACCAGATTTATGAATGGACTCTCTTACATAACTATGAGGGCGCTATATCACTTTTACGGTAGCAAAACGCGAGTGCATAGCTTTGACGGATACTAGGAGTGGCACATTTTGAGTATAATTTCAAATTAAGTTTGGCAAAGGAGGCCAATTTCGTTATTAGATTTCTTTTGAAGACGGTTAAATAAAATCCTGGCAATGCCTGATTTTAGGCCAATATTTTATGCTTTGCACATTACTAAACCCAAAAGGAGGGGTAAAATATTCACCCTGGACATTAACACCATCGATTCCATCCCTGCATTACTTACCACTTTCCAAATATATGTCCATTTTTGTCTACTTCCGGTTTACACCGGAAGTGAACAAAATCAAAGGTCATGGTTTGTGCACGAAACTTAGATCTCGGTTAGCTGTGAGTGTTACTGCAAGAGTTAGGGTCATATGTTAAAGTGCTGATTTCGTATTGATTTTTGAATATTTCAACCATACATTTTCAATTTATTGTAATATGACACTTGATGACGTCATCGTGATAATAGTTTTATATGTCACAGATATCGTAGCAGGCAACATGCCTAGGAAAAATGAACTTCATCAATACTCCAAAAGCAAGCAAATTAGTCAAGTTAAAAAAACACTGAATGTTACATTTAATGCCCCACATTTAAAGGATCGATGACGTCACTAAAGTTTTGACCATACAAAGTTGTTTGGCGCTTATTTAGCTCTACAATCACTAATATTGAGCTAATTTGCACAAACGTAGCCATAGAAGTAAATATTTTGACATTTTTAACTTTGTCGCTAGAGGGCGCCCTTCCAAGTGATGACGTCATCACTTACATTTTTAGAAAGCCCATTCACCCTGGACACTAATACTACAAACCCGATTCCTGCATCGTTTACCATTTTCAACAATTACGTTAATTTACGTGCACTTCCGGTTTCTACCGGAAGTCAACAAAATCAAAGGTCATTGTCTATGTACGAAACTTAGATCATTGCTAGCTGTGACTGTTACCGCAATAATTAGGGTCATATGTTAAAGTGCTGATTTTTTATTGATTATTGAAAATTCGTACCTTTAATTTTCAATGCATTGTAATTTGACGCACGATGACGTCATCATGACGTCATTACAACATGTCACTAAGCTAACCACAGACAACATACCTGTGAAGTTTTATTTGTATCCGATGTTGGGTTCTGCGAATATAGGTCATCAAAGCTTTACAATTCAAATGCATGTGAAATTCCACTTGATGACGTCATCGAAGTATGACACCACAGGCATGTGTACTGACCCAAGGTCTTGTTATATACCAAGTTTGACCATTTTTAGAAAAACTTCCCCACAGACATCTGTTTAAAATACGTTTTGAAGAATGTTAATCTTGTCGCTAGAGGGCGCTATTACGTACGATGACGTAATAACTTTTATTTTTGGAAAGCCTGATGGGCTGTGACACTAACACCGTTGATTCCGTCTCAATACCTCTGACCATTTTTAAACTAGGGGGCACTTCCGGTTTCGACCGGAAGTGAGCAAGGTCAAAGGTCAACGCCACATTTTTTGGATAGCCTATACCCTTGTTGAACCATAACACAGTTTACCACATCCCTCTACCCCTTAACACTTTCAAACTACAAGGCAAAGTCTGTTTGACCAATAAGGAATGAGGTCAAAGTTCAAGGCATGTGGGCATCTCAAAGACAATTATCAGTGATCGTATATGCCGAAGGAATCAAGATCGTAGGTCAAACGGTTGATTTTTTATGAATTTTTGAATATGGAAAACATTAAATTTCATGCCCCTTTAACCCGACACCTGATGACGTCATAATGACGTATTTGTTTTAGGACCGTCCTTACAATATGATCTTTATTCATACCAAGTTTCATTGTTATCAGAATTGAGGAACATATTGAAAAAGTGGTCCGAACGGTTTATGTGCATTGTCAATGGTACTTCCGGGTTAGAAGATGGAAAAAAAAAAAAAACTAGAAGTATGTCTGTTGATAACAGAGCATATGGCTTTCCGCTTTTCTTTTTTTGTATGTTTGTATGCATGGAAAACTGCATGCTGTATAATACTACATGTATACTTTGTACAATGTAAATGCATACCGTACATGTACATGCACAGTGACAATATTTAAAAATTCATAATAAATCAACAAAATATGCATGTCATACTAATGTAACTTGGTATGTTACATGTTAATGACCAGGTCTACGTACCAGGTAGGTTTCAAGGTCATACGACCAATACAGGAAGTGAACGACCTTGGCTAATTTATGCTGCACAAACGCGCTTATTTGTTGACGTCATCGTGACGTCACAAGATTTTGCTGAAAATATGCATTGGAACAAGTCACTACAAGCCTAAAACACAAAATTTGACCTCTATCGGCCTTTTCGTAGTCTAGATATAACCGTTAGAAGAACGAATGTTCAACTGAGTGTAATTTGACACCTGGTGACGTCATCAAACTTTTGAAGGTATGGGCATGTTCACTTACCCTCAGTGGCCATATGCACCAATTTTGGGCCAATTAGCAAAAACTTCGCCGCAAACATCCCTTTAAAATAAGTTTTGGCCATCTTTCAACTCGCCGCTAGAGGGCGCTCTATGGGGTTTTGACGGAAGAATAAAAAAAGCTAAAAAAAAAAAAATCAGAACAGTTTCAAAGGCTTTCCGCAGAAGTGCGGAAAGCCAAAAAAAATTTAAAAAAATCAGAACAGTTTCAAAGGCTTTTCGCAGGAGTGCGGAAAGCCTCGTTTTCGACCAATAGGAAGCAAGATTCAAGGTCAATGTCTGTGTATGAAATTTAGACCTTGGATAGTCATGACCATTGCCGAAGAAATAAAGTTTGTATCTCAAACGGTTGAATTTTTACAGAAGTTTCAATATTGAAGGCCATATATTTCAAACGCGTGTAATCTGACACCTGATGACGTCATCAAAATGTAAACACATTTGTGCAGTACTTCATTATGAGGTGATTGTTGTGACCAAGTTTGATGATGATCCGAGTTTTGCAAGTGACCATTTTGCCAGGTAGAAAGACCATGCGCTTTGTCTATGGGGTTTTGGGAGAAGAATAAAAAAAGCTAAAACTAGAAGTATGTCTGTTGATAACAGAGCATATGGCTTTCCGCTTTTCTTTTTTTGTATGTTTGTATGCATGTAAAACTGCATGCTGTATAATACTACATGTACACTTTGTACAATATAAATACATACCGTACATATACATGTACAGTATGCACAGTGACAAGATTCAAAAATTCATAATAAATGAACAAATCATGCATGTCATACTAATGTAACTTGGTATGTTACATGTTAATGACCAGGTCCAGGCACCTGATAGTTTTCAAGGTCATACGACCAATGGAGAAAGTAAACGACCTTGGTTAATGTATACTTGAGGAACTCTTATTTGATTACGTCATCGTGACGTCACAATATTTAGCTGATAATATACATTTGACCAATTCAAAATACGTTTTGGTCTTTTTTCAACTCGTCACTAGAGGGCGCTGTTTCGTGTGACGACTTAACTTTTTGTATTTTTTGAATGCCCAAGGGGTCCTGAGACTAACACCGTTGACACGATCTCACCATCGCTTACCAGTTTAAAATGACAAGGCAGCCTCGTATTCGACCAATAGGAAACAAGATTCAAGGTCAATGTCTCTGCATGAAATTTAGACCTTGGATAGTCATGACCAGTGCCGAAAGAATAAAGATTGTATCTCAAACGGTTGAATTGTTACAGATTTTTCAATTTGTAAGGCATTAAATTTCAGACACATGTAATCTGACACCTGGTGACGTCATCAAGATCTAACCTCTTTGGTATAGTACTTTACTATGGGTTCCTTATTGTGACTAAGTTTGATGATGATCCAAGCTTTGCAAGCGACTCTTCTAGCACCGAGACAGACTGTGTGCTTTGTCTATGGGATAGTGCAGATGTATGCATATTGTACATGCTTATGTACACTCGTATATACTGCACTGTGTGTATGCTGTGGTATAGTTTGCCAGATTCAAAAATTCATAACAAATCAACAAATGACGTCACACTAATGTAACTTGGTATGTTATATGTTATATGTTAATGACCAAGTCTACGTCCCTGCTCGGTTTCAAGGTCATACGACCATTAGAGGAAGTGAACGACCTTGGCTAATGTATGCTGTACAAACGGGCTTATTTCATGACGTCATCGTTACGCCACCAAATTTTGCTGCTAATATGCGTTAGACCAAGTCACAACAAACCTGAAACAAAATATTTGACCTTCATCGGCCGTTTCATTCTCTAGATATAGCTGTTAAAAGGATGCACGTTCAAGCGAGTGTAATTTGACACCTGGTGACGTCATCAAACTTTTGAAAGTATGGGCATATTCACTGACCCTCAGTGAACATATGCACCAATTTTGGGCCATTTTGCAAAAACTTCGCCACAGACATCTCTTCAAAATGCGTTTTGGCCATTTTGCAACTTGCCGCTAGAGGGCGCTGTTTCGTGTGACGACTTAACTTTTGGTATTTTTGTAATGCCCAAGGGGTCCCGAGACTAACAACGTTGACCCAATCTCGGTATCTGCTACCAGTTTTAAATGACAGGGCAGCCTCGTTTTCGACCAATAGGAAGCAAGATTCAAGGTCAATGTCTTAGTATGAAATTTAGACCTTGGATAGTCATGATCATTGCCGAAGGAATAAAGTTTGTATCTCAAACGGTTGAATTTTTACAGATTTTTGAATATGTAAGGCATTAAATTTAAAACGCTTGTAATTGGACACCTGATGACGTCATCAAGATGTAACCTCTTTGGTATAGTACTTTACTATGGGTTCCTTATTGCGACAAAGTTTGAAGATGATCCAAGCTTTGCAAGCCACCCTTCTACCAGTGAGACAGACTAAGTGCTTTGTCTATGGGATATGGCGTAGTGCAGATGTATGCATATTGTACATGCATATACTCATAATATACTGCACAGTGTGTATGCTGTAGTATAGGTTGCCAGATTTAAAAATTCATAACAAATCAACAAATGCCGTCACACTAATGTAACTTGGTGTGTTACATGTCAATGACCAAGTCTACGTCCCTGCTAGGTTTCAAGGTCATATGCCCATTAGAGGAAGTGAACGATCTTGGCTAATGTATGCTGCACAAACGGGCTTATTTGATGACGTCATCGTTACGCCACCAAATTTTGCTGCTAATATGCATTAGACCAAGTCACAACAAACCTAAAACACAAAATTTGACCTCCATCGGCCTTTTCGTTCTCTAGATATAACCGTTAGAAGAACACATGTTCAACTGAGTGTAATTTGACACCTGGTGACGTCATCAAACTTTTGAAGGTATGGGCGTGTTCACTGACCCTCAGTGAACATATGCACCAATTTTGGGCCAATTTGCAAAAACTTCGCCACAGACATCTCTTCAAAATAGGTTTTGGCCATTTTTCAACTTGCCGCTAGAGGGCGCTCTTTCGTGTCACGACTTAACTTTTGGTATTTTTGTAATGCCCAAGGGGTCCCGAGACTAACAACGTTGACCCAATCTCGGTATCTGCTACCAGTTTTAAATGACAACGCAGCCTCGTTTTCGACAAATAGGAAGCAAGATTCAAGGTCATTGTCTCTGCATGAAATTTAGACATTGGATAGTCATGACCTCTGCCGAAACAAAAATGTTTGTATCTCAAACGGTTGAATTTTTACAGATTTTTGAATTTTTAAGGCATTAAATTTCAGACACATGTAATCTGACCCCTGGTGACGTCATCAAGATGTAACCTCTTTGGTATAGTACTTTAGTATGGGTTCCTTACTGTGACCAAGTTTGATGATGATCCAAGCTTTGCAAGCGACCCTTCTAGCAGCGAGATAGACTATGTGCTTTGTCTATGGGAAATGGGGTAGTGCAGATGTATGCATATTGTACATGCTTATGTACACTCGTATATACTGCACTGTGTGTATGCTGTGGTATAGGTTGCCAGATTCAAAAATTCATAACAAATCAACAAAGGACGTCACACTAATGTAACTTGGTATGTTATATGTTAATGACCACGTCTACGTCCCTGCTAGGTTTCAAGGTCATACACCCATTATAGGAAGTGAACGACCTTGGCAAATGTATGCTGCACAAACGGGCTTATTTGATGACGTCATCGTTACGCCACCAAATTTTGCTGCTAATATGCATTAGACTAAGTCACAACAAACCTAAAACACAAAATTTGACCTCCATCGGCCTTTTCGTTCTCTATATATAACCGTTAGAAGAACGCATGTTCAACTGAGTGTAATTTGACACCTGGTGACGTCATCAAACTTTTGAAGGTATGGGCGTGTTCACTGACCCTCAGTGAACATATGCACCAATTTTGGGCCAATTTGCAAAAACTTCGCCACAGACATCTCTTCAAAATAGGTTTTGGCCATTTTTCAACTTGCCGCTAGAGGGCGCTCTTTCGTGTCACGACTTAACTTTTGGTATTTTTGGAATGCCCAAGAGGTCTTGAGACTAACACTTTTGACCCGATCTCTGTATCTGCTACCAGTTTTAAATGACAGGGCAGCCTCGTTTTCGACCAATAGGAAGCAAGATTCAAGGTCAATGTCTGTGTATGAAATTTAGACCTTGGATAGTCATGACCATTGCCGAAAGAATAAAGTTTGTATCTCAAACGGTTGAATTTTTACAGAAGTTTCAATTTGAAGGCCATATATTTCAAACGCTTGTAATCTGACACCTGATGACGTCATCAAAATGTAAACACATTTGTGCAGTACTTCATTATGAGGTGATTGTTGTGACCAAGTTTGATGATGATCCGAGCTTTGCAAGTGACCATTTTGCCAGGCCGAAAGACCATGCGCTTTGTCTATGAGGTTTTGGGAGAAGAATAAAAAAAGCTAAACTAGAGGTATGTCTGTTGATAACAGAGCATATGGCTTTCCGCTTTTCTTTTTTTGTATGTTTGTATGCATGGAAAACTCTACGTACCTGCTAAAACACAAAATTTGACCTCCATCGGCTATTTCGTTCTCTAGATATAACCGTTAGAAGAACGCATGTTTAACCGAGTGTAATTTGACACCTGGTGACGTAATCAAACTTTTGAAGGTATGGACATGTTCACTGACCCTCAGTGAACATATGCACCAATTTTGGGCCAATCAGTGAACATATGCACCAATTTTGGGCCAATTAGCAAAAACTTCGCCTCAAACATCTCTTCAAAATACGTTTTGGCAATTTGTCAACTCGCCGTTAGAGGGCGCTCTTTCGTGTGACGACTTAACTTTGGGTATTTTTTTAATGCCCAAGGGGTCCCGAGACTAACAACATTGACCCAATATCGGTATCTGTTACCAGTATTAAATGACAAGCCAGCCTCGTTTTCGACCAATAGGAAGCAAGATTCAAGGTCAATGTCTGTGTATAAAATTTAGACCTTGGATAGTCATGACCATTGCCGAAGGAATAAAGTTTGTATCTGAAACAGTTGAATTTTTACAAATTTGTGAATATGTAAGACATTACATTTTAAACGCTTGTTCTCTAGATATAACCGTCAGAAGAACGCATGTTCAACTGAGTGTAATTTGACACCTGGTGACGTCATCAAACTTTTGAATGTATGGGCATGTTCACTGACCCTGAGTGACCATATGCACAAATTTTGGGCCAATTAGCAAAAACTTCGCCGCAAACATCTCTTCAAAATAAGTTTTGGCCATTTTTCAACTCGCCGTTAGAGGGCGCTCTTTCGTGTGACGACTTAACTTTTGGTATTTTTGTAATGCCCAAGGGGTCCCGAGACTAACAACGTTGACCCAATCTCGGTATCTGCTAGCAGTTTTAAATGACAACGCAGCCTCGTTTTCGACCAATAGGAAGCCAGATTCAAGGTCATTGTCTCTGCATGAAATTTAGACATTGGATAGTCATGACCATTGCCGAAACAAAAATGTTTGTATCTCAAACGGTTGAATTTTTACAGATTTGTGAATTTTTAAGGCATTAAATTTCAGACACATGTAATCTGACCCCTGGTGACGTCATCAAGATGTAACCTCTTTGGTATAGTACTTTACTATGGGTTCCTTATTGTGACCAAGTTTAATGATCCAAGCTTTGCAAGCGACCCTTCTAGCAGCGAGACAGACTATGTGCTTTGTCTATGGGAAATGGGGTAGTGCAGATGTATGCATATTGTACATGCTTATGTACACTCATGTATACTGCACTGTGTGTATGCTGTGGTATAGGTTGCCAGATTCAAACATTCATAACAAATCAACAAATGACGTCACACTAATGTAACTTGGTATGTTATATGTTAATGACCAAGTCTACGTCCCTGCTAGGTTTCAAGGTCATACGACCATTATACGAAGTGAACGACCTTGGCTAATGCCTGCTGCACAAACGGGCTTATTTGATGACGTCATCGTTACGCCACCAAGTTTTGCTGCTAATATGCATTAGACCAAGTCACAACAAACCTAAAACACAAAATTTGACCTTGATCGGCCTTTTCGTTCTCTACATATAGCTGTTAAAAGAATGCATGTTCAACCGAGTGTAATTTGACACCTGGTGACGTCATCAAACTTTTGAAGGTATGGGCATGTTCACTGACCCTCGGTCAACATATGCACAAATTTTGGGCCAATTTGCAAAAACTTCGCCACAGACATCTCCTCAAAATGCGTTTTGGCCATTTTTCAACTTGCCGCTAGAGGGCGCTCTTTCGTGTGACGACCTAACATTTGGTATTTTTTTGATGCCCAAGGGGTCCCGAGACTAACACTAAGTCACAACAAACCTAAAACACAAAATTTGACCTCCATCGGCCTTTTCGTTCTCTAGATATAACCGTTAGAGGAACGCATGTTCAACTGAGTGTAATTTGACACCTGGTGACGTCATCAAACTTTTGAAGGTATGGGCGTGTTCACTGACCCTCAGTGAACATATGCACCAATTTTGGGCCAATTTGCAAAAACTTCGCCACAGACATCTCTTCAAAATAGGTTTTGGCCATTTTTCAACTTGCCGCTAGAGGGCGCTCTTTCGTGTGACGACTTAACTTTTGGTATTTTTGTAATGCCCAAGGGGTCCCGAGACTAACAACGTTGACCCAATCTCGGTATCTGCTACCAGTTTTAAATGACAACGCAGCCTCGTTTTCGACCAATAGTTCAAGGTCATTGTCTCTGCATGAAATTTAGACATTGGATAGTCATGACCATTGCCGAAACAAAAATGTTTGTATCTCAAACGGTTGAATTTTTACAGATTTTTGAATTTTTAAGGCATTAAATTTCAGACACATGTAATCTGACACCTGGTGACGTCATCAAGATGTAACCTCTTTGGTATAGTACTTTACTATGGGTTCCTTATTGTGACCAAGTTTGATGATGATCCAAGCTTTGCAAGCGGCCCTTCTAGCTATCTAGCAGCGAGATAGACTATGTGCTTTGTTTATGGGATATGGGGTAGTGCAGATGTATGCATATTGTACATGCTGTACACTCGTATATACTGCACTGTGTGTATGCTGTAGTATAGGTTGCCATATTCAAAAATTCATAACAAATCAACAAATGACGTCACACTAATGTAACTTGGTATGTTATATGTTAATGACCAATTCTACGTCCCTGCTAGGTTTCAAGGTCATACGCCCATTAGAGGAAGTGAACGACCTTGGCTAATGTATGCTGCACAAACGGGCTTATTTGATGACGTCATCGTTACGCCACCAAATTTTGCTGCTAATATGCATTAGACCAAGTCACAACAAACCTAAAACACAAAATTTGACCTCCATCGGCCTTTTCGTTCTCTAGATATAACCGTTAGAAGAACGCATGTTCAACTGAGTGTAATTTGACACCTGGTGACGTCATCAAACTTTTGAAGGTATGGGCGTGTTGACTGACCCTCAGTGAACATATGCACCAATTTTGGGCCAATTTGCAAAAACTTCGCCACAGACATCTGTTCAAAACGCGTTTTGGCCATTTTTCAACTTGCCGCTAGAGGGCGCTCTTTCGTGTCACGACTTAACTTTTGGTATTTTTGGAATGCCCAAGAGGTCCTGAGACTAACACTTTTGACCTGATCTCTGTATCTGCTACCAGTTTTAAATGACAGGGCAGCCTCGTTTTCGACCAATAGGAAGCAAGATTCAAGGTCAATGTCTGTGTACGAAATTTAGACCTTGGATAGTCATGACCATTGCCGAAGGAATAAAGTTTGTATCTCAAACGGTTGAATTTTTACAGAAGTTTCAATATTGAAGGCCATATATTTCAAACGCTTGTAATCTGACACCTGATGACGTCATCAAAATGTAAACACATTAGTGCAGTACTTCATTATGAGGTGATTGTTGTGACCAAGTTTGATGATGATCCGAGCTTTGCAAGTGACCATTTTGCCAGGCCGAAAGACCATGCGCTTTGTCTATGGGGTTTTGGGAGAAGAATAAAAAAAGCTAAAAAAACTAGAGGTATGTCTGTTGATAACAGAGCATATGGCTTTCCGCTTTTCTTTTGTTGTATGTTTGTATGCATGTAAAACTGCATGCTGTATAATACTACGTACACTTTGTACAATGTAAATGCATACCCTACATGTACATGTACATGCACAGTGAAAAGATTCAAAAATTCATAATAAATCAACAAATCATGCATGTCATACTAATGTTACATGTTAATGACCAGGTCCAGGCACCTGCTAGGTTTAAAGGTCATACGACCAATGGAGGAAGTAAACGATCTAGGTTAATGTATACTTGAGGAACTCTTATTTGATTACGTTATCGTTACGCCACCAAATTTTTCTGCTAATATGCATTAGACCAAGTCACAACAAACCTAAAACACAAAATTTGACCTTCATCGGCCTTTTCGTTCTCTAGATATAGCTGTTAAAAGAATGCATGTTCAACCGAGTGTAATTTGACACCTGTTGACGTCATCAAACTTTTGAAGGTATGGGCATGTTCACTGACCCTCAGCGAACATATTCACCAATTTTGGGCCAATTTCAAAAAACTTCGCCACAGACATCTGTTCAAAACGCGTTTTAGCCATTTTTCAACTTGCCGCTAGAGGGCGCTCTTTCGTGTCACGACTTAACTTTTGGTATTTTTTGAATGCCCAAGGGGTCTTTAGACTAACAACGTTGACCCAATCTCGGTATCTGCTACCAGTTTTAAATGACGACGCAGCCTCGTTTTCGACCAATAGGAAGCAAGATTCAAGGTCATTGTCTCTGCATGAAATTTAGACATTGGATAGTCATGACCATTGCCGAAACAAAAATTGTTGTATCTCAAACGGTTGAATTTTTACAGATTTTTGAATTTTTAAGGCATTAAATTTCAGACACATGTAATCTGACACCTGGTGACGTCATCAAGATGTAACCTCTTTGGTATTATATAGTACTTTACTATGGGTTCCTTATTGTGACCAAGTTTGATGATGATCCAAGCTTTGCAAGCGACCCTTCTAGCAGCGAGATAGACTATGTGCTTTGTCTATGGGATATGGGGTAGTGCAGATGTATGCATATTGTACATGCTTATGTACACTCGTATATACTGCACTGTGTGTATGCTGTAGTATAGGTTGCCAGATTCAAAAATTCATAACAAATCAACAAATGACGTCACACTAATGTAACTTGGTATGTTATATGTTAATGACCAAGTCTACGTCCCTGCTAGGTTTCAAGGTCATACGCCCATTAGAGGAAGTGAACGACCTTGGCTAATGTATGCTGCACAAACGGGCTTATTTGATGACGTCATCGTTACGCCACCAATTATTTCTGCTAATATGCATTAGACCAAGTCACAACAAACCTAAAACACAACATTTGACCTTCATCGGCCTTTTCGTTCTCTAGATATAGCTGTTAAAAGAATGCATGTTCAACCGAGTGTAATTTGACACCTGTTGACGTCATCAAACTTTTGAAGGTATGGGCATGTTCACTGACCCTCAGCGAACATATTCACCAATTTTGGGCCAATTTCAAAAAACGCGTTTTGGCCATTTTTCAACTTGCCGCTAGAGGGCGCTCTTTCGTGTCACGACTTAACTTTTGGTATTTTTTGAATGCCCAAGGGGTCTTTAGACTAACAACGTTGACCCAATCTCGGTATCTGCTACCAGTTTTAAATGACGACACAGCCTCGTTTTCGACCAATAGGAAGCAAGATTCAAGGTCATTGTCTGTGCATGGAATTTAGACATTGGATAGTCATGACCATTGCCGAAACAAAAATGTTTGTATCTCAAACGGTTGAATTTTTACAGATTTTTGAATTTGTAAGGCATTAAATTTCAGACACATGTAATCTGACACCTGGTGACGTCATCAAGATGTAACCTCTTTGGTATAGTACTTTACTATGGGTTCCTTATTGTAACCAAGTTTGATGATGATCCAAGCTTTGCAAGCGACCCTTCTAGCAGCGAGATAGACTATGTGCTTTGTCTATGGGAAATGGGGTAGTGCAGATGTATGGCGATTGTTCATGCTTATGTACACCCGTGTATACTGCACTGTGTGTATGCTGTAGTATATATTGCCAGATTCAAAAATTCATAACAAATCAACAAATGACGTCACACTAATGTAACTTGGTATGTTATATGTTAATGACCAAGTCTACGTCCCTGCTAGGTTTCAAGGTCATACGCCCATTAGAGGAAGTGAACGACCTTGGCTAATGTATGCTGCACAAACGGGCTTATTTGATGACGTCATCGTTACACCACCAAATTTTGCTGCTAGTATGCATTAGACCAAGTCACAACAAACCTAAAACATAAAATTTGACCTCCATCGGCCTTTTCGTTCTCTAGATATAACCGTTAGAAGAACGCATGTTCAACTGAGTGTAATTTGACACCTGGTGACGTCATCAAACTTTTGAAGGTATGGGCGTGTTCACTGACCCTCAGTGAACATATGCACCAATTTTTGGCCAATTTGCAAAAACTTCGTCACAGACATCTCTTCAAAATAGGTTTTGGCCATTTTTCAACTTGCCGCTAGAGGGCGCTCTTTCGTGTCACGACTTAACTTTTGGTATTTTTGGAATTCCCAAGAGATCTTGAGACTAACACTTTTGACCCGATCTCTGTATCTGCTACCAGTTTTAAATGACAGGGCAGCCTCTTTTTCGACCAATGGGAAGCAAGATTCAAGGTCAATGTCTGTGTATGAAATTTAGACCTTGGATAGTCATGACCATTGCCGAAGGAATAAAGTTTGTATCTCAAACGGTTGAATTTTTACAGAAGTTTCAATATTGAAGGCCATATATTTCAAACGCTTGTAATCTGACACCTGATGACGTCATCAAAATGTAAACACATTTGTGCAGTACTTCATTATGAGGTGATTGTTGTGACCAAGTTTGATGATGATCCGAGCTTTGCAAGTGACCATTTTGCCAGGCCGAAAGACCATGCGCTTTGTCTATGGGGTTTTGGGAGAAGAATAAAAAAAGCTAAAAACTAGAAGTATGTCTGTTGATAACAGAGCATATGGCTTTCCGCTTTTCTTTTTTTGTATGTTTGTATGCATGTAAAACTGCATGCTGTATAATACTACATGTACACTTTGTACAATGTAAATACATACGTTCATGTACACTTTGTACAATGTAAATACATACGTACATGTACATGTACATGTACATGTACATGCACAGTGACAAAATTCCAAAATTCATAATAAATCAACAAATCACGCATGTCATATGCCTGTTAATGACCAGGTCCTGTCACCTGCTAGGTTTCAAGGTCATACGACCAATGGAAGAAGTAAACAACCTAGGTTAATGTATACTTGAGGAACTCTTATTTAATTACGTCATCGTGACATCACAATATTTAGCTGATAATACACATTGCACCAAGTCAAACAACCTTGGCTAATGTATGCTGCACAAGCGCGCTTTTTTGATGACGTCATCGTAACGCCACCAAATGTTGCTGACAATATGCATTAGAGCAAGTCACAACAAGCCTAAAACACAAAATTTTACCCCCATCGGTCTTTTCGTTCTCTAGATATAGCCGTTAGAAGAACGCATGTTCAACCGAGTGTAATTTGACACCTGGTGACGTCATCAAACTTTTGAAGGTATGGGCATGTTTACTGACCCTCAGTGAACATATGCACCAATTTTGGGCCAATTTGCAAAAACTTCGCCACAGACATCTCTTAAAAACGCGTTTTGACAATTTTTCAACTTGCCGCTAGAGGGCGCTCTTTTGTGTCACGACTTAACTTTTGGTATTTTTTGAATGCCCAAGGGGTCTTTAGACTAACAACGTTGACCCAATCTCGGTATCTGCTACCAGTTTTAAATGACGACGCAGCCTCGTTTTCGACCAATAGGAAGCAAGATTCAAGGTCATTGTCTCTGCATGAAATTTAGACATTGGATAGTCATGACCATTGCCGAAACAAAAATTGTTGTATCTCAAACGGTTGAATTTTTACAGATTTTTGAATTTTTAAGGCATTAAATTTCAGACACATGTAATCTGACACCTGGTGACGTCATCAAGATGTAACCTCTTTGGTATTATATAGTACTTTACTATGGGTTCCTTATTGTGACCAAGTTTGATGATGATCCAAGCTTTGCAAGCGACCCTTCTAGCAGCGAGATAGACTATGTGCTTTGTCTATGGGATATGGGGTAGTGCAGATGTATGCATATTGTACATGCTTATGTACACTCGTATATACTGCACTGTGTGTATGCTGTAGTATAGGTTGCCAGATTCAAAAATTCATAACAAATCAACAAATGACGTCACACTAATGTAACTTGGTATGTTATATGTTAATGACCAAGTCTACGTCCCTGCTAGGTTTCAAGGTCATACGCCCATTAGAGGAAGTGAACGACCTTGGCTAATGTATGCTGCACAAACGGGCTTATTTGATGACGTCATCGTTACGCCACCAATTATTTCTGCTAATATGCATTAGACCAAGTCACAACAAACCTAAAACACAACATTTGACCTTCATCGGCCTTTTCGTTCTCTAGATATAGCTGTTAAAAGAATGCATGTTCAACCGAGTGTAATTTGACACCTGTTGACGTCATCAAACTTTTGAAGGTATGGGCATGTTCACTGACCCTCAGCGAACATATTCACCAATTTTGGGCCAATTTCAAAAAACGCGTTTTGGCCATTTTTCAACTTGCCGCTAGAGGGCGCTCTTTCGTGTCACGACTTAACTTTTGGTATTTTTTGAATGCCCAAGGGGTCTTTAGACTAACAACGTTGACCCAATCTCGGTATCTGCTACCAGTTTTAAATGACGACACAGCCTCGTTTTCGACCAATAGGAAGCAAGATTCAAGGTCATTGTCTGTGCATGGAATTTAGACATTGGATAGTCATGACCATTGCCGAAACAAAAATGTTTGTATCTCAAACGGTTGAATTTTTACAGATTTTTGAATTTGTAAGGCATTAAATTTCAGACACATGTAATCTGACACCTGGTGACGTCATCAAGATGTAACCTCTTTGGTATAGTACTTTACTATGGGTTCCTTATTGTAACCAAGTTTGATGATGATCCAAGCTTTGCAAGCGACCCTTCTAGCAGCGAGATAGACTATGTGCTTTGTCTATGGGAAATGGGGTAGTGCAGATGTATGGCGATTGTTCATGCTTATGTACACCCGTGTATACTGCACTGTGTGTATGCTGTAGTATATATTGCCAGATTCAAAAATTCATAACAAATCAACAAATGACGTCACACTAATGTAACTTGGTATGTTATATGTTAATGACCAAGTCTACGTCCCTGCTAGGTTTCAAGGTCATACGCCCATTAGAGGAAGTGAACGACCTTGGCTAATGTATGCTGCACAAACGGGCTTATTTGATGACGTCATCGTTACACCACCAAATTTTGCTGCTAGTATGCATTAGACCAAGTCACAACAAACCTAAAACATAAAATTTGACCTCCATCGGCCTTTTCGTTCTCTAGATATAACCGTTAGAAGAACGCATGTTCAACTGAGTGTAATTTGACACCTGGTGACGTCATCAAACTTTTGAAGGTATGGGCGTGTTCACTGACCCTCAGTGAACATATGCACCAATTTTTGGCCAATTTGCAAAAACTTCGTCACAGACATCTCTTCAAAATAGGTTTTGGCCATTTTTCAACTTGCCGCTAGAGGGCGCTCTTTCGTGTCACGACTTAACTTTTGGTATTTTTGGAATTCCCAAGAGATCTTGAGACTAACACTTTTGACCCGATCTCTGTATCTGCTACCAGTTTTAAATGACAGGGCAGCCTCTTTTTCGACCAATGGGAAGCAAGATTCAAGGTCAATGTCTGTGTATGAAATTTAGACCTTGGATAGTCATGACCATTGCCGAAGGAATAAAGTTTGTATCTCAAACGGTTGAATTTTTACAGAAGTTTCAATATTGAAGGCCATATATTTCAAACGCTTGTAATCTGACACCTGATGACGTCATCAAAATGTAAACACATTTGTGCAGTACTTCATTATGAGGTGATTGTTGTGACCAAGTTTGATGATGATCCGAGCTTTGCAAGTGACCATTTTGCCAGGCCGAAAGACCATGCGCTTTGTCTATGGGGTTTTGGGAGAAGAATAAAAAAAGCTAAAAACTAGAAGTATGTCTGTTGATAACAGAGCATATGGCTTTCCGCTTTTCTTTTTTTGTATGTTTGTATGCATGTAAAACTGCATGCTGTATAATACTACATGTACACTTTGTACAATGTAAATACATACGTTCATGTACACTTTGTACAATGTAAATACATACGTACATGTACATGTACATGTACATGTACATGCACAGTGACAAAATTCCAAAATTCATAATAAATCAACAAATCACGCATGTCATATGCCTGTTAATGACCAGGTCCTGTCACCTGCTAGGTTTCAAGGTCATACGACCAATGGAAGAAGTAAACAACCTAGGTTAATGTATACTTGAGGAACTCTTATTTAATTACGTCATCGTGACATCACAATATTTAGCTGATAATACACATTGCACCAAGTCAAACAACCTTGGCTAATGTATGCTGCACAAGCGCGCTTTTTTGATGACGTCATCGTAACGCCACCAAATGTTGCTGACAATATGCATTAGAGCAAGTCACAACAAGCCTAAAACACAAAATTTTACCCCCATCGGTCTTTTCGTTCTCTAGATATAGCCGTTAGAAGAACGCATGTTCAACCGAGTGTAATTTGACACCTGGTGACGTCATCAAACTTTTGAAGGTATGGGCATGTTTACTGACCCTCAGTGAACATATGCACCAATTTTGGGCCAATTTGCAAAAACTTCGCCACAGACATCTCTTAAAAACGCGTTTTGACAATTTTTCAACTTGCCGCTAGAGGGCGCTCTTTTGTGTGACGACCTAACTTTTGGTATTTTTTTGATGCCCAAGGGGTTCTGAGACTAACACTTTTGACCCGATCTCGGTATCTGCTACCAGTTTTAAATGACAGGGCAGCCTCGATTTCGACCAATAGGAAGCAAGATTCAAGGTCAATGTCTGTGTATGAAATTTAGACCTTCGATAGTCATGAACATTGCCGAAAGAATAAAGTTTGTATCTCAAACGGTTGAATTTTTACAAATTTTTGAATGTTTAAGTCATTAAATTTCAGACACATGTAATCTGACACCTGGTGACGTCATCAAGATGTAACCTCTTTGGTATAGTACTTTACTATGGGTTCCTTATTGTGACCAAGTTTGATGATGATCCAAGCTTTGCAAGCGACCCTTCTAGCAGCGAGACAGACTGTGTGCTTTGTCTATGGGATATGGGGGAAGTGCAGAGATGTATGCATATTGTACATGCTTATGTACACTCGTATATACTGCACTGTGTGTATGCTGTGGTATAGGTTGCCAGATTCAAAAATTCATAACAAATCAACAAATGACGTCACACTAATGTAACTTGGTATGTTATATGTTAATGACCAAGTCTACGTCCCTGCTAGGTTTCAAGGTCATACGCCCAATAGAGGAAGTGAACGACCTTGGCTAATGTATGCTGCACAAACGGGCTTATTTGATGACGTCATCGTTACGCCACCAAATTTTGCTGCTCATATGCATTAGACCAAGTCACAACAAACCTAAAACACACAAGTTGACCTCCATCGGCCTTTTCGTTCTCTAGATATAACCGTTATAAGAACGCATGTTCAACTGAGTGTAATTTGACACCTGGTGACGTCATCAAACTTTTGAAGGTATGGGCATGTTCACTGACCCTCAGTCAACATATGCACCAATTTTGGGCCAATTTGCAAAAACTTCGCCACAGACATCTGGTTAAAACGCGTTTTGGCCATTTTTCAACTTGCCGCTAGAGGGTGCTCTTTCGTGTCACGACTTAACTTTTGGTATTGTTTGAATGCCCAAGGGGTCTTGAGACTAACACCGTTGATTCCATCTTGGTATCTGCTACCAGTTTTAAATGACAAGCCAGCCTCGTTTTCGACCAATAGGAAGCAAGATTCAAGGTCAATGTCTGTGTACGAAAGTTAGACCTTGGATAGTCATGAACATTGCCGAAGGAATAAAGTTTGTATCTCAAACGGTTGAATTTTTACAGATGTTTCAATATTGAAGGCCATATATTTCAAACGCTTGTAATCTGACACCTGGTGACGTCATCAAGATGTAAACACATTTGTGCAGTACTTCACTATGAGGTGATTGTTGTGACCAAGTTTGATGATGATCCGAGCTTTGCAAGTGACCATTTTGCCAGGCCGAAAGACCATGCGCTTTGTCTATGGGGTTTTGACGGAAGAATAAAAAAAGCTAAAAACTAGAAGTATGTCTGTTGATAACAGAGCATATGGCTTTCCGCTTTTCTTTTTTTGTATGCTTGTATGCATGTAAGACTGCATGCTGTATAATACTACATCTACACTTTGTACAATGTAAATGCATACCGTACATGTATATGTACATGCACAGTGACAAGATTCAAAAATTCATAATAAATCAACAAATCATGCATGTCATACTAATGTAACTTGGTATGTCACATGTTAATGACCAGGTCCAGGCACCTGCTAGGTTTCAAGGTCATGCGACCAATGGAGGAAGTAAACGACCTTAGCTAATGTATGCTGCACAAACGCGCTTATTTGATGAAATCATCGTGACGCCACAAGATTTTGCTGACAATATGCATTAGAACAAGTCACAAGAAACCTAACACACAAATTTGACCTCCATCGGCCTTTACGTTCTCTAGATATAGCCGTTAGAAGAACGCATGTTCAACCGAGTGTAATTTGACACCTGGTGACGTCATCAAACTTTTGAAGGTATGGACATGTTCACTGACCCTCAGTGACCATATGCACCAATTCTGGGCCAATTAGCAAAAACTTTGCCGCAAATATCTCTTCAAATTACGTTTGGGCCATTTTTCATCTCGCCGCTAGAGGGCGCTCTTTTGTGTGACGACTTAACTTTTGGTATTTTTGTAATGCCCAAGGGGTCCCGAGACTAACAACGTTGACCCAATCTCGGTATCTGCTACCAGTTTTAAATGACAACGCAGCCTCGTTTTCGACCAATAGGAAGCAAGATTCAAGGTCATTGTCTCTGCATGAAATTTAGACATTGGATAGTCGTGACCATTGCCGAAACAAAAAATTTTGTATCTCAAACGGTTGAATTTTTACAGATTTTTGAATTTTTAAGGCATTAAATTTCAGACAAATGTAATCTGACCCCTGGTGACGTCATCAAGATGTAATCTCTTTGGTATAGTACTTTAGTATGGGTTCCTTATTGTGACCAAGTTTGATGATGATCCAAGCTTTGCAAGCGACCCTTCTAACAGCGAGATAGAATATGTGCTTTGTCTATGGGAAATGGGGTAGTGCAGATGTATGCATATTGTACATGCTTATGTACACTCGTATATATACTGCACTGTGTGTATGCTGTGGTATAGGTTGCCAGATTCAAAAATTCATAACAAATCAACAAATGACGTCACACTAATGTAACTTGGTATGTTATATGTTAATGACCAAGTCTACGTCCCTGCTAGGTTTCAAGGTCATACGCCCATTAGAGGAAGTGAACGACCTTGGCTAATGTATGCTGCACAAACGGGCTTATTTGATGACGTCATCGTTACGCCACCAAATTTTGCTGCTAATATGCATTAGACCAAGTCACAACAAACCTAAAACACAAAATTTGACCTCCATCGGCCTTTTCGTTCTCTAGATATGACCGTTAGAAGAACGCATGTTCAACTGAGTGTAATTTGACACCTGGTGACGTCATCAAACTTTTGAAGGTATGGGCGTGTTCACTGACCCTCAGTGAACATATGCACCAATTTTGGGCCAATTTGCAAAAACTTCGCCACAGACATCTCTTCAAAACGCGTTTTGGCCATTTTTCAACTTGCCGCTAGAGGGCGCTCTTTTGTGTGACGACCTAACTTTTGGTATTTTTTTGATGCCCAAGGGGTCCTGAGACTAACACTTTTGACCCGATCTCGGTATCTGCTACCAGTTTTAAATGACAGGGCAGCCTCGTTTTCGACCAATAGGAAGCAAGATTCAAGGTCAATGTCTGTGTATGAAATTTAGACCTTGGATAGTCATGACCATTGCCGAAGGAATAAAGTTTCTATCTCAAACGGTTGAATTTTTACAGATCTTTGAATGTTGAAGGCCATATATTTCAAACGCTTGTAATCTGACACCTGATGACGTCATCAAAATGTAAACACATTTGTGCAGTACTTCATTATGAGGTGATTGTTGTGACCAAGTTTGATGATGATCCGAGTTTTGCAAGTGACCATTTTGCCAGGTAGAAAGACCATGCGCTTTGTCTATGGGGTTTTGGGAGAAGAATAAAAAAAGCTAAAAAAAAAAAAAAAAAAAAAAAAAAAAAAAAAAAAATAAGAACAGTTTCAAAGGCTTTCCGCAGGAGTGCGGAAAGCCAAAAAAAAAAAAAAAAAAATCAGAACAGTTTCAAAGGCTTTCCGCAGGAGTGCGGAAAGCCAAAAAAAAAAAAAAATCAGAACAGTTTCAAAGGCTTTCCGCAGGAGTGCGGAAAGCCAAAAAAATAAAAAAAATCAGAACAGTTTCAAAGGCTTTCCGCAGGAGTGCGGAAAGCCAAAAAAAATAGAGGTATGTCTGTTGATAACAGAGCACATGGCTTTCCGCTTTTCTTTGTTTGTATGTTTGTATGCATGGAAAACTGCATGTTGTATAATACTACATGTACACTTTGTACAATGTAAATGCATACTGTACAATTAGGGTGCACACAAGTAAATAGGCAAGATCTGTGCGCCGAGCTCATGAATATTTTGTATGCCCTCAAATTATTTTATATTAGAGAGAATTGCGAGCTGAACGAGTGTAGTCTTGTGTAGAATATGACTATCGCCGCGATGTGGGGTATTTTTTCTTTCAACTACAAACATTTTGGACACTGTAGCTCCTGAAAGTGGCCCTATTTTGCCCAGTAGCGTATGTGCCTTTGTTCCAAAATGGATGCAGGTCTGATTAGCAAGTTTCACTGTTGTAGGCTTAGTTTTGTTTCGAGTGGAAATTAGGGAATAAAAGTGACGGATTACCCCCATAAAATTGAACAGAATTAAAAAGATGGGAAATCAGTGAGTATTCTGGTTGTTGTCCTGTGAAGCTGAGAGAGTTGTGAGTATTTTTAAATGATTTTTAAAAATTGGGCATTTAGCATTGGTTCCTATGGGAGCCCTATTTACTTGTGTGCACCCGTACATGCACAGTGACAAGATTCAAAAATTCATAACAAATCAACAAATGACGTCACACTAATGTAACTTGGTATGTTGTATGTTAATGACCAAGTCTACGTCCCTGCTAGGTTTCAAGGTCATACGACCATTAGAGGAAGTGAACGACCTTGGCTAATGTATGCTGCACAAACGGGCTTATTTGATGACGTCATCGTTACGCCACCAAATTTTGCTGCTAGTATGCATTAGACCAAGTCACAACAAACCTAAAACATAAAATTTGACCTCCATCGGCCTTTTCGTTCTCTAGATATTACCGTTAGAAGAACGCATGTTCAACTGAGTGTAATTTGACACCTGGTGACGTCATCAAACTTTTGAAGGTATGGGCGTGTTCACTGACCCTCAGTGAACATATGCACCAATTTTTGGCCAATTTGCAAAAACTTCGCCACAGACATCTCTTCAAAATAGGTTTTGGCCATTTTTCAACTCGCCGCTAGAGGGCGCTCTTTCGTGTCACGACTTAACTTTTGGTATTTTTGGAATTCCCAAGAGATCTTGAGACTAACAACGTTGACCCGATCTCTGTATCTGCTACCAGTTTTAAATGACAACGCAGCCTCGTTTTCGACCAATGGGAAGCAAGATTCAAGGTCAATGTCTGTGTATGAAATTTAGACCTTGGATAGTCATGACCATTGCCGAAGGAATAAAGTTTGTATCTCAAACGGTTGAATGTTTACAGAAGTTTCAATATTGAAGGCCATATATTTCAAACGCTTGTAATCTGACACCTGATGACGTCATCAAAATGTAAACACATTTGTGCAGTACTTCATTATGAGGTGATTGTTGTGACCAAGTTTGATGATGATCCGAGCTTTGCAAGTGACCATTTTGCCAGGCCGAAAGACCATGCGCTTTGTCTATGGGGTTTTGGGAGAAGAATAAAAAAAGCTAAACTAGAAGTATGTCTGTTGATAACAGAGCATATGGCTTTCCGCTTTTTTTTTTTTTTTTTTGTATGCATGTAAAACTGCATGCTGTATAATACTACATCTACACTTTGTACAATGTAAATGCATACCGTACATGTACATGTACATGTACATGTACATGCACAGTGACAAGATTCAAAAATTCATAATAAATCAACAAATCATGCATGTCATACTAATGTAACTTGGTATGTCACATGTTAATGACCAGGTCCATGCACCTGCTAGGTTTCAAGGTCATACGACCAATGGAGGAAGTAAACGACCTTTGCTAATGTATGCTGCACAAACGCGCTTATTTGATGACATCGTGACGCCACAAGATTTTGCTGACAATATGCAATAGAACAAGTCACAACAAACTTAAAACACAAAATTTGACCTTCATCGGCCTTTTCGTTCTTCAGATATAACCGTTAGAAGAACGCATGTTCAACCGAGTGTAATTTGACACCTGGTGACGTCATTAAATTTTGAAGGTATGGACATGTTCACTGACCCTTAGTAAACACTTGCACCAATTTTGGGACAATTAGCAAAAACTTCGCCGCAAACATCTCTTCAAAATACGTTTTGGTTATTTTTAAACTCGCCGCTAGAGGGCGCTCTTTGTGTGACGACTTAACTTTTGCTATTTTTGTAATGCCCAAGGGGTCCCGGGACTAACAACGTTGACCCAATCTCGGTATCTGCTACCAGTTTTAAATGACAACGCAGCCTCGTTTTCGACCAATATGAAGCAAGATTCAAGGTCATTGTCTCTGCATGAAATTTAGACATTGGATAGTCATGACCATTGCCGAAACAAAAATGTTTGTATCTCAAACGGTTGAATTTTTACAGATTTTTGAATTTTTAAGGCATAAAATTTCAGACACATGTAATCTGACCCCTGGTGACGTCATCAAGATGTAACCTCTTTGGTATAGTACTTTAGTATGGGTTCCTTATTGTGACCAAGTTTGATGATGATCCAAGCTTTGCGAGATAGACTATATGCTTTGTCTATGGGAAATGGGGTAGTGCAGATGTATATGCATATTGTACATGCTTATGTACACTCGTATATTCTGCACTGTGTGTATGCTGTGGTATAGGTTGCCAGATTCAAAAATTCATAACAAATCAACAAATGACGTCACACTAATGTAACTTGGTATGTTATATGTTAATGACCAAGTCTACGTCCCTGCTAGGTTTCAAGGTCATACACCCATTAGAGGAAGTGAACGACCTTGGCTAATGTATGCTGCACAAACGGGCTTATTTGATGACGTCATCGTTACGCCACCAAATTTTGCTGCTAATATGCATTAGACCAAGTCACAACAAACCTAAAACACAAAATTTGACCTCCATCGGCCTTTTCGTTCTCTAGATATAACCGTTAGAAGAACGCATGTTCAACTGAGTGTAATTTGACACCTGGTGACGTCATCAAACTTTTGAAGGTATGGGCGTGTTCACTGACCCTCAGTGAACATATGCACCGATTTTGGGCCAATTTGCAAAAACTTCGCCACAGACATCTCTTCAAAATAGGTTTTGGCCATTTTTCAACTTGCCGCTAGAGGGCGCTCTTTCGTGTCACGACTTAACTTTTTGTATTTTTGGAATGCCCAAGAGGTCTTGAGACTAACACTTTTGACCCGATCTCTGTATCTGCTACCAGTTTTAAATGACAGAGCAGCCTCGTTTTCGATTAATAGAAAGCAAGATTCAAGGTCAATGTCTGTGTACGAAATTTAGACCTTGGATAGTCATGACCATTGCCGAAGGAATAAAGTTTGTATCTGAAACGGTTGAATTTTTACAGATGTTTCAATATTGAAGGCCATATATTTCAAACGCTTGTAATCTGACACCAGATGACGTCATCAAAATGTAAACACATTTGTGCAGTACTTCATAATGAGGTGATTGTTGTGACCAAGTTTGATGATGATCCGAGCTTTGCAAGTGACCATTTTGCCAGGCCGAAAGACCATGCGCTTTGTCTATGGGGTTTTGACGGAAGAATAAAAGAAGCTAAAAAAAAAAAAATCAGAACAGAAACAAGGACTTTCCGCAGGAGTGCGGAAAGCCAAAAAAAAATTAGAAGTATGTCTGTTGATAACAGAGCATATGGCTTTCCGCTTTTCTTTTTTTGTATGTTTGTATGCATGTAAAACTGCATGCTGTATAATACTACATGTACACTTTGTACAATATAAATACATACCGTACATATACATGTACAGTATGCACAGTGACAAGATTCAAAAATTCATAATAAATGAACAAATCATGCATGTCATACTAATGTAACTTGGTATGTTACATGTTAATGACCAGGTCCAGGCACCTGATAGTTTTCAAGGTCATACGACCAATGGAGAAAGTAAACGACCTTGGTTAATGTATACTTGAGGAACTCTTATTTGATTACGTCATCGTGACGTCACAATATTTAGCTGATAATATAAATTTGACCAATTCAAAATACGTTTTGGTCTTTTTTCAACTCGTCACTAGAGGGCGCTGTTTCGTGTGACGACTTAACTTTTGGTATTTTTGTAATGCCCAAGGGGTCCCGAGACTAACAACGTTGACCCAATCTCGGTATCTGCTACCAGTTTTAAATGACAGGGCAGCCTCGTTTTCGACCAATAGGAAGCAAGATTCAAGGTCAATGTCTTAGTATGAAATTTAGACCTTGGATAGTCATGATCATTGCCGAAGGAATAAAGTTTGTATCTCAAACGGTTGAATTTTTACAGATTTTTGAATATGTAAGGCATTAAATTTAAAACGCTTGTAATTGGACACCTGATGACGTCATCAAGATGTAACCTCTTTGGTATAGTACTTTACTATGGGTTCCTTATTGCGACAAAGTTTGAAGATGATCCAAGCTTTGCAAGCCACCCTTCTACCAGTGAGACAGACTAAGTGCTTTGTCTATGGGATATGGCGTAGTGCAGATGTATGCATATTGTACATGCATATACTCATAATATACTGCACAGTGTGTATGCTGTAGTATAGGTTGCCAGATTTAAAAATTCATAACAAATCAACAAATGCCGTCACACTAATGTAACTTGGTGTGTTACATGTCAATGACCAAGTCTACGTCCCTGCTAGGTTTCAAGGTCATATGCCCATTAGAGGAAGTGAACGACCTTGGCTAATGTATGCTGCACAAACGGGCTTGTTTGATGACGTCATCGTTACGCCACCAAATTTTGCTGCTAATATGCATTAGACCAAGTCACAACAAACCTAAAACACAAAATTTGACCTCCATCGGCCTTTTCGTTCTCTAGATATAACCGTTAGAAGAACACATGTTCAACTGAGTGTAATTTGACACCTGGTGACGTCATCAAACTTTTGAAGGTATGGGCGTGTTCACTGACCCTCAGTGAACATATGCACCAATTTTGGGCCAATTTGCAAAAACTTCGCCACAGACATCTCTTCAAAATAGGTTTTGGCCATTTTTCAACTTGCCGCTAGAGGGCGCTCTTTCGTGTCACGACTTAACTTTTGGTATTTTTGGAATGCCCAAGGGGTCTTGAGACTAACACTTTTGACCCGATCTCTGTATCTGCTACCAGTTTTAAATGACAGGGCAGCCTCGTTTTCGACCAATAGGAAGCAAGATTCAAGGTCAATGTCTGTGTATGAAATTTAGACCTTGGATAGTCATGACCATTGCCGAAAGAATAAAGTTTGTATCTCAAACGGTTGAATTTTTACAGAAGTTTCAATTTGAAGGCCATATATTTCAAACGCTTGTAATCTGACACCTGATGACGTCATCAAAATGTAAACATATTTGTGCAGTACTTCATTATGAGGTGATTGTTGTGACCAAGTTTGATGATGATCCGAGCTTTGCAAGTGACCATTTTGCCAGGCCGAAAGACCATGCGCTTTGTCTATGGGGTTTTGGGAGAAGAATAAAAAAAGCTAAAAAAACTAGAGGTATGTCTGTTGATAACAGAGCATATGGCTTTCCGCTTTTCTTTTTTGGTATGTTTGTATGCATGTAAAACTGCATGCTGTATAATACTACATGTACACTTTGTACAATATAAATACATACCGTACATATACATGTACAGTATGCACAGTGACAAGATTCAAAAATTCATAATAAATCAACAAATCATGCATGTCATACTAATGTAACTTGGTATGTTACATGTTAATGACCAGGTCCAGGCACCTGATAGTTTTCAAGGTCATACGACCAATGGAGAAATAAACGACCTTGGTTAATGTATACTTGAGGAACTCTTATTTGATTACGTCATCGTGACGTCACAATATTTAGCTGATAATATACATTTGACCAATTCAAAATACGTTTTGGTCTTTTTTCAACTCGTCACTAGAGGGCGCTGTTTCGTGTGACGACTTAACTTTTTGTATTTTTTGAATGCCCAAGGGGTCCTGAGACTAACACCGTTGACACGATCTCGGCATCGCTTACCAGTTTTAAATGACAAGGCAGCCTCGTTTTCGACCAATAGGAAACAAGATTCAAGGTCAATGTCTCTGCATGAAATTTAGACCTTGGATAGTCATGACCAGTGCCGAAAGAATAAAGATTGTATCTCAAACGGTTGAATTTTTACAGATTTTTCAATTTGTAAGGCATTAAATTTTAGACACATGTAATCTGACACCTGGTGACGTCATCAAGATCTAACCTCTTTGGTATAGTACTTTACTATGGGTTCCTTATTGTGACTAAGTTTGATGATGATCCAAGCTTTGCAAGCGACTCTTCTAGCACCGAGACAGACTGTGTGCTTTGTATATGGGATAGTGCAGATGTATGCATATTGTACATGCTTATGTACACTCGTATGCGTGTATATACTGCACTGTGTGTATGCTGTAGTATAGGTTGCCAGATTCAAAAATTCATAACAAATCAACAAATGACGTCACACTAATGTAACTTGGTATGTTATATGTTAATGACCAAGTCTACGTCCCTGCTAGGTTTCAAGGTCATACGCCCATTAGAGGAAGTGAACGACCTTGGCTAATGTATGCTGCACAAACGGGCTTATTTGATGACGTCATCGTTACGCCACCAAATTTTGCTGCTAATATGCATTAGACTAAGTCACAACAAACCTAAAACACAAAATTTGACCTCCATCGGCCTTTTCGTTCTCTAGATATAACCGTTAGAAGAACGCATGTTCAACTGAGTGTAATTTGACACCTGGTGACGTCATCAAACTTTTGAAGGTATGGGCGTGTTCACTGACCCTCAGTGAACATATGCACCAAATTTGGGCCAATTTGCAAAAACTTCGCCACAGACATCTCTTCAAAATAGGTTTTGGCCATTTTTCAACTTGCCGCTAGAGGGCGCTCTTTTGTGTCACGACATAACTTTTGGTATTTTTGGAATGCCCAAGAGGTCTTGAGACTAACACTTTTGACCCGATCTCTGTATCTGCTACCAGTTTTAAATGACAGGGCAGCCTCGTTTTCGACCAATAGGAAGCAAGATTCAAGGTCAATGTCTGTGTATGAAATTTAGACCTTGGATAGTCATGACCATTGCCGAAGGAATAAAGTTTGTATCTCAAACGGTTGAATTTTTACAGAAGTTTCAATATTGAAGGCCATATATTTCAAACGCTTGTAATCGGACACCCGATGACGTCATTAAAATGTAAACACATTTGTGCAGTACTTCATTATGAGGTGATTGTTGTGACCAAGTTTGATGATGATCCGAGCTTTGCAAGTGACCATTTTGCCAGGCCGAAAGACCATGCGCTTTGTCTATGGGGTTTTGACGGAAGAATAAAAAAAGCTAAAAAAAAAAAAAAAATAAGAACAGAAACAAGGACTTTTCGCAGGAGTGCGGAAAGCCAAAAAAAAAAATCAGAACAGAAAAAAAGGACTTTCCGCAGGAGTGCGGAAAGCCAAAAATTCATAATAAATCAACAAAATATGCATGTCATACTAATGTAACTTGCCTGGTATGTTTCGACCAATAGGAAGCAAGATTCAAGGTCAATGTCTTAATATGAAATTTAGACCTTGGATAGTCATGACCATTGCCGAAGGAATAAAGTTTGTATATCAAACGGTTGAATTTTTACAGATTTTTGAATATGTAAGGCATTTAATTTCAAACGCTTGTAATTGGACACCTGATGACGTCATAAAGATGTAACCTCTTTGGTATAGTACTTTACTATGGGTTCCTTATTGTGACAAAGTTTGAAGATGATCCAAGCTTTGCAAGATACCCTTCTACCAGTGAGACAGACTATGTGCTTTGTCTATGGGATATGGCGTAGTGCAGATGTATGCATATTGTTCATGCATATGTACACTCGCATATACTGCACTGTGTGTATGCTGTAGTATAGGTTGCCAGATTAAAAAATTCATAACATATCAACAAATGACGTCACACTAATGTAACTTCGTATGTTATATGTTGATGACCAAGTCTACGTCCCTGCTAGGTTTCAAGGTCATACGCCCATTAGAGGAAGTGAACGACCTTGGCTAATGTATGCTGCACAAACGGGCATATTTGATGACGTCATCGTTACGCCACCACATTTTGCTGCTAATATGCATTAGACCAAGTCACAACAAACCTAAAACACAAAATTTGACCTCCATCGGCCTTTTCGTTCTCGAGATATAAACGTTAGAAGAAAGCATGTTTAACTGAGTGTAATTTGACACCTGGCGACGTCATCAAACTTTTGAAGGTATGGGCGTGTTCACTGACCCTCAGTGAACATATGCACCAATTTTGGGCCAATTTGCAAAAACTTCGCCACAGACATCTCTTCAAAATAGGTTTTGGCCATTTTTCAACTTGCCGCTAGAGGGCGCTCTTTCGTGTCACGACTTAACTTTTGGTATTTTTGGAATGCCCAAGAGGTCTTGAGACTAACACTTTTGACCCGATCTCTGTATCTGCTACCAGTTTTAAATGACAGGGCAGCCTCGTTTTCGACCAATAGGAAGCAAGATTCAAGGTCAATGTCTGTGTACGAAATTTAGACCTTGGATAGTCATGACCATTGCCGAAGGAATAAAGTTTGTATCTCAAACGGTTGAATTTTTACAGAAGTTTCAATTTGAAGGCCATATATTTCAAACGCTTGTAATCTGACACCTGATGACGTCATCAAAATGTAAACACATTTGTGCAGTACTTCACTATGAGGTGATTGTTGTGACCAAGTTTGATGATGATCCGAGCTTTGCAAGTGACCATTTTGCTAGGCCGAAAGACCATGCGCTTTGTCTATGGGGTTTTGGGAGAAGAATAAAAAAAGCTAAAAAAAAAAAAAAAAAAATCAAAACAGTTTCAAAGGCTTTCCGCAGGAGTGCGGAAAGCCAAAAAAAAAAAATCAAAACAGTTTCAAAGGCTTTCCGCAGGAGTGCGGAAAGCCAAAAAAATAAAAAAAATCAGAACAGTTTCAAAGGCTTTCCGCAGGAGTGCGGAAAGCCAAAAAAAATAGAGGTATGTCTGTTGATAACAGAGCACATGGCTTTCCGCTTTTCTTTGTTTGTATGTTTGTATGCATGGAAAACTGCATGTTGTATAATACTACATGTACACTTTGTACAATGTAAATGCATACTGTACAATTAGGGTGCACACAAGTAAATAGGCAAGATCTGTGCGCCGAGCTCATGAATATTTTGTATGCCCTCAAATTATTTTATATTAGAGAGAATTGCGAGCTGAACGAGTGTAGTCTTGTGTAGAATATGACTATCGCCGCGATGTGGGGTATTTTTTCTTTCAACTACAAACATTTTGGACACTGTAGCTCCTGAAAGTGGCCCTATTTTGCCCAGTAGCGTATGTGCCTTTGTTCCAAAATGGATGCAGGTCTGATAAGCAAGTTTCACTGTTGTAGGCTTAGTTTTGTTTCGAGTGGAAATTAGGGAATAAAAGTGACGGATTACCCCCATAAAATTGAACAGAATTAAAAAGATGGGAAATCAGTGAGTATTCTGGTTGTTGTCCTGTGAAGCTGAGAGAGTTGTGAGTATTTTTAAATGATTTTTGAAAATTGGGCATTTAGCATTGGTTCCTATGGGAGCCCTATTTACTTGTGTGCACCCGTACATGCACAGTGACAAGATTCAAAAATTCATAACAAATCAACAAATGACGTCACACTAATGTAACTTGGTATGTTGTATGTTAATGACCAAGTCTACGTCCCTGCTAGGTTTCAAGGTCATACGACCATTAGAGGAAGTGAACGACCTTGGCTAATGTATGCTGCACAAACGGGCTTATTTGATGACGTCATCGTTACGCCACCAAATTTTGCTGCTAGTATGCATTAGACCAAGTCACAACAAACCTAAAACATAAAATTTGACCTCCATCGGCCTTTTCGTTCTCTAGATATAACCGTTAGAAGAACGCATGTTCAACTGAGTGTAATTTGACACCTGGTGACGTCATCAAACTTTTGAAGGTATGGGCGTGTTCACTGACCCTCAGTGAACATATGCACCAATTTTTGGCCAATTTGCAAAAACTTCGCCACAGACATCTCTTCAAAATAGGTTTTGGCCATTTTTCAACTCGCCGCTAGAGGGCGCTCTTTCGTGTCACGACTTAATTTTTGGTATTTTTGGAATTCCCAAGAGATCTTGAGACTAACAACGTTGACCCGATCTCTGTATCTGCTACCAGTTTTAAATGACAACGCAGCCTCGTTTTCGACCAATGGGAAGCAAGATTCAAGGTCAATGTCTGTGTATGAAATTTAGACCTTGGATAGTCATGACCATTGCCGAAGGAATAAAGTTTGTATCTCAAACGGTTGAATGTTTACAGAAGTTTCAATATTGAAGGCCATATATTTCAAACGCTTGTAATCTGACACCTGATGACGTCATCAAAATGTAAACACATTTGTGCAGTACTTCATTATGAGGTGATTGTTGTGACCAAGTTTGATGATGATCCGAGCTTTGCAAGTGACCATTTTGCCAGGCCGAAAGACCATGCGCTTTGTCTATGGGGTTTTGGGAGAAGAATAAAAAAAGCTAAACTAGAAGTATGTCTGTTGATAACAGAGCATATGGCTTTCCGCTTTTTTTTTTTTTTTTTTGTATGCATGTAAAACTGCATGCTGTATAATACTACATCTACACTTTGTACAATGTAAATGCATACCGTACATGTACATGTACATGTACATGTACATGCACAGTGACAAGATTCAAAAATTCATAATAAATCAACAAATCATGCATGTCATACTAATGTAACTTGGTATGTCACATGTTAATGACCAGGTCCATGCACCTGCTAGGTTTCAAGGTCATACGACCAATGGAGGAAGTAAACGACCTTTGCTAATGTATGCTGCACAAACGCGCTTATTTGATGACATCGTGACGCCACAAGATTTTGCTGACAATATGCAATAGAACAAGTCACAACAAACTTAAAACACAAAATTTGACCTTCATCGGCCTTTTCGTTCTTCAGATATAACCGTTAGAAGAACGCATGTTCAACCGAGTGTAATTTGACACCTGGTGACGTCATTAAATTTTGAAGGTATGGACATGTTCACTGACCCTTAGTAAACACTTGCACCAATTTTGGGACAATTAGCAAAAACTTCGCCGCAAACATCTCTTCAAAATACGTTTTGGTTATTTTTAAACTCGCCGCTAGAGGGCGCTCTTTGTGTGACGACTTAACTTTTGCTATTTTTGTAATGCCCAAGGGGTCCCGGGACTAACAACGTTGACCCAATCTCGGTATCTGCTACCAGTTTTAAATGACAACGCAGCCTCGTTTTCGACCAATATGAAGCAAGATTCAAGGTCATTGTCTCTGCATGAAATTTAGACATTGGATAGTCATGACCATTGCCGAAACAAAAATGTTTGTATCTCAAACGGTTGAATTTTTACAGATTTTTGAATTTTTAAGGCATAAAATTTCAGACACATGTAATCTGACCCCTGGTGACGTCATCAAGATGTAACCTCTTTGGTATAGTACTTTAGTATGGGTTCCTTATTGTGACCAAGTTTGATGATGATCCAAGCTTTGCGAGATAGACTATATGCTTTGTCTATGGGAAATGGGGTAGTGCAGATGTATATGCATATTGTACATGCTTATGTACACTCGTATATTCTGCACTGTGTGTATGCTGTGGTATAGGTTGCCAGATTCAAAAATTCATAACAAATCAACAAATGACGTCACACTAATGTAACTTGGTATGTTATATGTTAATGACCAAGTCTACGTCCCTGCTAGGTTTCAAGGTCATACGCCCATTAGAGGAAGTGAACGACCTTGGCTAATGTATGCTGCACAAACGGGCTTATTTGATGACGTCATCGTTACGCCACCAAATTTTGCTGCTAATGTGCATTAGACCAAGTCACAACAAACCTAAAACACAAAATTTGACCTCCATCGGCCTTTTCGTTCTCTAGATATAACCGTTAGAAGAACGCATGTTCAACTGAGTGTAATTTGACACCTGGTGACGTCATCAAACTTTTGAAGGTATGGGCGTGTTCACTGACCCTCAGTGAACATATGCACCGATTTTGGGCCAATTTGCAAAAACTTCGCCACAGACATCTCTTCAAAATAGGTTTTGGCCATTTTTCAACTTGCCGCTAGAGGGCGCTCTTTCGTGTCACGACTTAACTTTTGGTATTTTTGGAATGCCCAAGAGGTCTTGAGACTAACACTTTTGACCCGATCTCTGTATCTGCTACCAGTTTTAAATGACAGAGCAGCCTCGTTTTCGATTAATAGAAAGCAAGATTCAAGGTAAATGTCTGTGTACGAAATTTAGACCTTGGATAGTCATGACCATTGCCGAAGGAATAAAGTTTGTATCTGAAACGGTTGAATTTTTACAGATGTTTCAATATTGAAGGCCATATATTTCAAACGCTTGTAATCTGACACCAGATGACGTCATCAAAATGTAAACACATTTGTGCAGTACTTCATAATGAGGTGATTGTTGTGACCAAGTTTGATGATGATCCGAGCTTTGCAAGTGACCATTTTGCCAGGCCGAAAGACCATGCGCTTTGTCTATGGGGTTTTGACGGAAGAATAAAAAAAGCTAAACTAGAGGTATGTCTGTTGATAACAGAGCATATGGCTTTCCGCTTTTCTTTTTTTGTATGTTTGTATGCATGGAAAACTGCATGCTGTATAATACTACATGTACACTTTGTACAATGTAAATGCATACCGTACATGTACATGCACAGTGTTCATAATAAATCAACAAAATATGCATGTCATACTAATGTAACTTGGTATGTTACATGTTAATGACCAGGTCTACGTACCTGCTAGGTTTCAAGGTCATACGACCAATACAGGAAGTGAACGACCTTGGCTAATTTATGCTGCACAATTGCGCTTATTTGTTGACGTCATCGTGACGTCACAAGATTTTGCTGAAAATATGCATTGGAACAAGTTACAACAAGCCTAAAACACAAAATTTGACCTCTATCGGCCTTTTCGTTCTCTAGATATAACCGTTAGAAGAACGCATGTTCAACTGAGTGTAATTTGACACCTGGTGAAGTCATCAAACTTTTGAAGGTATGGGCATGTTCACCGACCATGAGTGACCATATGCACCAATTTTGGGCCAATTAGCAAAAACTTCGCCGCAAACATCTCTTCAAAATAAGTTTTGGCCATTTTTCAACTCGCCGCTAGAGGGCGCTCTTTCGTGTGACGACTTAACTTTTGGTATTTTTGTAATGCCCAAGGGGTCCCGAGACTAACAACGTTGACCCAATCTCGATATCTGCTACCAGTTTTAAATGACAACGCAGCCTCGTTTTCGACCAATAGGAAGCAAGATTCAAGGTCATTGTCTCTGCATGAAATTTAGACATTGGATAGTCATGTCAATTGCCGACACAAAAATGTTTGTATCTCAAACGGTTGAATTTTTACAGATTTTTGAATTTTTAAGGCATTAAATTTCAGACACATGTAATCTGACCCCTGGTGACGTCATCAAGATGTAACCTCTTTGGTTTAGTACTTTACTATGGGTTCCTTATTGCGACAAAGTTTGAAGATGATCCAAGCTTTGCAAGCGACCCTTCTAGCAGCGAGATAGACTATGTGCTTTGTCTATGGGAAATGGGGTAGTGCAGATGTATGCATATTGTACATGCTTATGTACACTCGTATATACTGCACAGTGTGTATGCTGTAGTATAGGTTGCCAGATTTAAAAATTCATAACAAATCAACAAATGCCGTCACACTAATGTAACTTGGTGTGTTACATGTCAATGACCAAGTCTACGTCCCTGCTAGGTTTCAAGGTCATATGCCCATTAGAGGAAGTGAACGACCTTGGCTAATGTATGCTGCACAAACGGGCTTATTTGATGACGTCATCGTTACGCCACCAAATTTTGCTGCTAATATGCATTAGACCAAGTCACAACAAACCTAAAACACAAAATTTGACCTCCATCGGCCTTTTCGTTCTCTAGATATAACCGTTAGAAGAACACATGTTCAACTGAGTGTAATTTGACACCTGGTGACGTCATCAAACTTTTGAAGGTATGGGCGTGTTCACTGACCCTCAGTGAACATATGCACCAATTTTGGGCCAATTTGCAAAAACTTCGCCACAGACATCTCTTCAAAATAGGTTTTGGCCATTTTTCAACTTGCCGCTAGAGGGCGCTCTTTCGTGTCACGACTTAACTTTTGGTATTTTTGGAATGCCCAAGGGGTCTTGAGACTAACACTTTTGACCCGATCTCTGTATCTGCTACCAGTTTTAAATGACAGGGCAGCCTCGTTTTCGACCAATAGGAAGCAAGATTCAAGGTCAATGTCTGTGTATGAAATTTAGACCTTGGATAGTCATGACCATTGCCGAAAGAATAAAGTTTGTATCTCAAACGGTTGAATTTTTACAGAAGTTTCAATTTGAAGGCCATATATTTCAAACGCTTGTAATCTGACACCTGATGACGTCATCAAAATGTAAACATATTTGTGCAGTACTTCATTATGAGGTGATTGTTGTGACCAAGTTTGATGATGATCCGAGCTTTGCAAGTGACCATTTTGCCAGGCCGAAAGACCATGCGCTTTGTCTATGAGGTTTTGGGAGAAGAATAAAAAAAGCTAAACTAGAGGTATGTCTGTTGATAACAGAGCATATGGCTTTCCGCTTTTCTTTTTTTATATGTTTGTATGCATTTAAAACTGCATGCTGTATAATACTACATGTACACTTTGTACAATATAAATACATACCGTACATGTACATGTACAGTATGCACAGTGACAAGATTCAAAAATTCATAATAAATCAACAAATCATGCATGTAATACTAATGTAACTTGGTATGTTACATGTTAATGACCAGGTCCAGGCACCTGATAGTTTTCAAGGTCATACGACCAATGGAGAAAGTAAACGACCTTGGTTAATGTATACTTGAGGAACTCTTATTTGATTACGTCATCGTGACGTCACAATATTTAGCTGATAATATACATTTGACCAAGTCAAAAAAGTTTTGGTCTTTTTTCAACTCGTCACTAGAGGGCGCTGTTTCGTGTGACGACTTAACTTTTTGTATTTTTTGAATGCCCAAGGGGTCCTGAGACTAACACCGTTGACACGATCTCGGCATCGCTTACCAGTTTTAAATGACAAGGCAGCCTCGTTTTCGACCAATAGGAAACAAGATTCAAGGTCAATGTCTCTGCATGAAATTTAGACCTTGGATAGTCATGACCAGTGCCGAAAGAATAAAGATTGTATCTCAAACGGTTGAATTGTTACAGATTTTTCAATTTGTAAGGCATTAAATTTCAGACACATGTAATCTGACACCTGGTGACGTCATCAAGATCTAACCTCTTTGGTATAGTACTTTACTATGGGTTCCTTATTGTGACTAAGTTTGATGATGATCCAAGCTTTGCAAGCGACTCTTCTAGCACCGAGACAGACTGTGTGCTTTGTCTATGGGATAGTGCAGATGTATGCATATTGTACATGCTTATGTACACTCGTATACATGTATATACTGCACTGTGTGTATGCTGTAGTATAGGTTGCCAGATTCAAAAATTCATAACAAATCAACAAATGACGTCACACTAATGTAACTTGGTATGTTATATGTTAATGACCAAGTGTACGTCCCTGCTCGGTTTCAAGGTCATACGACCATTAGAGGAAGTGAACGACCTTGGCTAATGTATGCTGTACAAACGGGCTTATTTGATGACGTCATCGTTACGCCACCAAATTTTGCTGCTAATATGCGTTAGACCAAGTCACAACAAACCTGAAACAAAATATTTTACCTTCATCGGCCGTTTCGTTCTCTAGATATAGCTGTTAAAAGGATGCACGTTCAAGCGAGTGTAATTTGACACCTGGTGACGTCATCAAACTTTTGAAAGTATGGGCATATTCACTGACCCTCAGTGAACATATGCACCAATTTTGGGCCAATTTGCAAAAACGTCGCCACAGACATCTCTTCAAAATGCGTTTTGGCCATTTTTTAACTTGCCGCTAGAGGGCGCTGTTTCGTGTGACGACTTAACTTTTGGTATTTTTGTAATGCCCAAGGGGTCCCGAGACTAACAACGTTGACCCAATTTCGGTATCTGCTACCAATTTTAAATGACAACGCAGCCTCGTTTTCGACCAATAGGAAGCAAGATTCAAGGTCGTTGTCTCTGCATGAAATTTAGACATTGGATAGTCATGACCATTGCCGAAACAAAAATGTTTGTATCTCAAACGGTTGAATTTTTACAGATTTTTGAATTTTTAAGGCATTAAATTTCAGACACATGTAATCTGACCCCTGGTGACGTCATCAAGATGTAACCTCTTTGGTATAGTACTTTAGTATGGGTTCCTTATTGTGACCAAGTTTGATGATGATCCAAGCTTTGCAAGCGACCCTTCTAGCAGCGAGATAGACTATGTGCTTTGTCTATGGGAAATTGGGTAGTGCAGATGTATGCATATTGTTCATGCTTATGTACACCCGTATATACTGCACTGTGTGTATGCTGTGGTATAGGTTGCCAGATTCAAAAATTCATAACAAATCAACAAAGGACGTCACACTAATGTAACTTGGTATGTTATATGTTAATGACCACGTCTACGTCCCTGCTAGGTTTCAAGGTCATACGCCCATTAGAGGAAGTGAACGACCTTGGCAAATGTATGCTGCACAAACGGGCTTATTTGATGACGTCATCGTTACGCCACCAAATTTTGCTGCTAATATGCATTAGACTAAGTCACAACAAACCTAAAACACAAAATTTAACCTCCATCGGCCTTTTCGTTCTCTATATATAACCGTTAGAAGAACGCATGTTCAACTGAGTGTAATTTGACACCTGGTGACGTCATCAAACTTTTGAAGGTATGGGCATGTTCACTGACCCTCAGTGAACATATGCACCAATTTTTGGCCAATTTGCAAAAACTTCGCCACAGACATCTCTTCAAAATAGGTTTTGGCCATTTTTCAACTTGCCGCTAGAGGGCGCTCTTTTGTGTCACGACTTAACTTTTGGTATTTTTGGAATGCCCAAGAGGTCTTGAGACTAACACCTTTGACCCGATCTCTGTATCTGCTACCAGTTTTAAATGACAGGGCAGCCTCGTTTTCGACCAATAGGAAGCAAGATTCAAGGTCAATGTCTGTGTATGAAATTTAGACCTTGGATATTCATGACCATTGCCGAAAGAATAAAGTTTGTATCTCAAACGGTTGAATTTTTACAGAAGTTTCAATTTGAAGGCCATATATTTCAAACGCTTGTAATCTGACACCTGATGACGTCATCAAAATGTAAACACATTTGTGCAGTACTTCATTATGAGGTGATTGTTGTGACCAAGTTTGATGATGATCCGAGCTTTGCAAGTGACCATTTTGCCAGGCCGAAAGACCATGCGCTTTGTCTATGGGGTTTTGGGAGAAGAATAAAAAAAGCTAAAACTAGAGGTATGTCTGTTGATAACAGAGCATATGGCTTTCCGCTTTTCTTTTTTTGTATGTTTGTATGCATGTAAAACTGCATGCTGTATAATACTACATGTACACTTTGTACAATATAAATACATACCGTACATATACATGTACAGTATGCACAGTGACAAGATTCAAAAATTCATAATAAATCAACAAATCATGCATGTCATACTAATGTAACTTGGTATGTTACATGTTAATGACCAGGTCCAGGCACCTGGTAGTTTTTAAGGTCATACGACCAATGGAGAAAGTAAACGACCTTGGTTAATGTATACTTGAGGAACTCTTATTTGATTACGTCATCGTGACGTCACAATATTTAGCTGATAATATACATTTGACCAATTCAAAATACGTTTTGGTCTTTTTTCAACTCGTCACTAGAGGGCGCTGTTTCGTGTGACGACTTAACTTTTTGTATTTTTTGAATGCCCAAGGGGTCCTGAGACTAACACCGTTGACACGATCTCGGCATCGCTTACCAGTTTTAAATGACAAGGCAGCCTCGTTTTCGACCAATAGGAAACAAGATTCAAGGTCAATGTCTCTGCATGAAATTTAGACCTTGGATAGTCATGACCAGTGCCGAAAGAATAAAGATTGTATCTCAAACGGTTGAATTTTTACAGATTTTTCAATTTGTAAGGCATTAAATTTCAGACACATGTAATCTGACACCTGGTGACGTCATCAAGATCTAACCTCTTTGGTATAGTACTTTACTATGGGTTCCTTATTGTGACTAAGTTTGATGATGATCCAAGCTTTGCAAGCGACTCTTCTAGCACCGAGACAGACTGTGTGCTTTGTCTATGGGATAGTGCAGATGTATGCATATTGTACATGCTTTTGGCCCCAGAGAGAAGGAAGGACACAGAACGCAAAGGAATGCCATTCTCTCGGACACCACAACCAATTTATTGTTGCCAACAAGTTTCTTGCTTACAACCATAATGCGTTCATGTAGCAACAGCACCGAACTTTTAAAACAAGGTCAGGACAGACTTTCCTGATGTTAACTAAATAATACATGACTACATGAATAATAGCAAGTTCTTTGTCAAAATGCGGTTTTTCATTGTGTAACCACAAATCAAGGAAATGATCAATTAACATGTTCGATGGTACTTATTACAACGGTTACAGAGTACTGGTTCATACCAAAGTAAACGCGAGGTTCTAATCACAAGTTAAAAACATGCAGACTAACCTGTCTGCTGATAATTGGTAACATGTACATGAAAGGTAGCCTTAAACAAACCTACATGTAAGGTAGCTGCAGAATTCAGTCTGCAGTTACCCACCGTTTTGAACCTGTTGCACCTCACAAGAAAGCGTAGAGGTTGGCCACGGGCAAAGGGATCCCGGAAGCTAACGAAAATGGTTTAGTTGTTTCAGTTTTTGACTAACTTTCCACTCCACCCCAACATGCGCTTACGAGCATGTCTTTAACCAAAGGTGAGACAAACCGGTACCCAACAACAAAGTCTGCAGTCCAAATGGGACCTTCAGACCTACAAGCATGGAACCAGGGTCACCACTCATTACACTGGGCACTCTGCCCTTGAATACTATTCAATGTCAGGCCTAGCTCGAAGCAAACACAGAGCTAAAAACTACCACTCCGACAGAAAAGTCAGGGGAAGACCGGACCTGGACATAAAACAAACACCACTCCGACCAAAGTCGGCGGAAGCACCATACAATAATCACAAAGCGTAACACCACTCCGATGAAATCGGGGGACATATCAACCTTGAACACCACTCCGACAGAGTCGGGGGAAGTCTATTACATGTTGTGTGTACATACAGTGTGCCTTAGACCTAGCAAACCACAAAACTAACACGGGAGTCTGGGAGCCCCTTCCCCGATTACAACAAAACCCACATGTTACACACCTGCCCAAAGTAATTGTAAGAAGCCAACAAAACAAAACGAGCGAATACCTAAGAGAGTCCCAAGACCCCAATGGGGAGGGATGGAGGGTTTTTTTTTTTTTTCTCATCCGTTGACAGTGGTGCGCCGAGAAAAAACTGGCAATTCCCGCGCGCGGGCTCCCTATGGGGTGCCAAACAGAGCTGTAATTGGTTGGCAAGGAAGCACAGACCAATAGGAAACAAGAACCTTGACACGTCACAAGGCTCTTCCGAACTAACAGCGCCCACAGGTCTCCCTCCCCCTGGAGCCAAATATAGTTTTGCAGAGACGGGCTCCGCAAAACAGTATTGGCCCCAGAGAGAAGGAAGGACACAGAACGCAAAGGAATGCCATTCTCTCGGACACCACAACCAATTTATTGTTGCCAACAAGTTTCTTGCTTACAACCATAATGCGTTCATGTAGCAACAGCACCGAACTTTTAAAACAAGGTCAGGACAGACTTTCCTGATGTTAACTAAATAATACATGACTACATGAATAATAGCAAGTTCTTTGTCAAAATGCGGTTTTTCATTGTGTAACCACAAATCAAGGAAATGATCAATTAACATGTTCGATGGTACTTATTACAACGGTTACAGAGTACTGGTTCATACCAAAGTAAACGCGAGGTTCTAATCACAAGTTAAAAACATGCAGACTAACCTGTCTGCTGATAATTGGTAACATGTACATGAAAGGTAGCCTTAAACAAACCTACATGTAAGGTAGCTGCAGAATTCAGTCTGCAGTTACCCACCGTTTTGAACCTGTTGCACCTCACAAGAAAGCGTAGAGGTTGGCCACGGGCAAAGGGATCCCGGAAGCTAACGAAAATGGTTTAGTTGTTTCAGTTTTTGACTAACTTTCCACCAAACAAGTTGCCATTATGGGAACTTGCCAACCCCCCCCCCCCCCCCCCTTTTTTTTTTTTTTTTTTTTTTTTTTCTCCCTTCACAAAGCAAAGGAGGACAACAGCTAAAAATTTTCTTATGCACACTCGAACTAGAGGAGGGGTAAAGGAGGGCATCCGGGTTGAAGTAAAGGAATTTAAAGGCCAGCAACAAATTTCCACGAAATCTCTCACTGCCGCCAGACAATCAACGAATTAAGGAGCAAGGATCAAAAGCACTGGAGGCCCTCCTTTATCTTACTCCGGATTTTCTTCACGGACGAACAAAATAAGTCATTTGTACCCAAATGAATCAAGATGACGCTAGGCACAGGTTCCTTTTTAAGGTGTTGGTGAATCATGGGAATGAGTTGCGACAGCTTAGCTCCCCGTACACCAGCCCAGATCATGTGACTTTTTGACGTTCCCTGGGCAGCGTGCTGGTTCGCCCAAAACACAACGCTATCGCCTATGACCCATACTCGTGTCATCCCTGCAAAAGAAAAATGAAAAGAAAAAACCAAAGGAGCAGATCTGGCAATAAATACTAGATCAAAACTATCCGTCGTAAAAGGGGCTCGCCCTGGGGCCACAGCTCGGCAAACAAAAGACAAGGAACCAAAAAGCGACAGAAGGTATTTATTAACTTATTTAACATTGATGTCTTATTTATTTATTTTTATTTTTATTTTTTATTTTTTATTTTATTTTCCTCGCATCTCGCTTTTGGAAAATTTCAAACAAAGGGAGCAAGGCACTCAAGTTACAGGGGTGCCGGCAAAACAACATTACAACCCATACGCAAGGTTGAAAAAGAACGTGGGAGGAAAGCAATGCAAGACTAAGATGTCTGGTCAGTCTGTTTGCCGCCTTGGGATTTACAGCTCGTTGCCCCATGCGCAGGTGAATCACAAAGAGAGCACTTGTGTGAAAACCGGCAACTGGGGATTGCGCAACCTCCCCGGTTGAATGCAAAACAAATGCCCCCCCGGCGGGATCCAGGGACATGTTGCGACAAGCTACTACGAGAGGGCGAGTTGAAGCGTTGCCTACTGGTACTGAACCCCGAATCGGCCCCTTCGTGTCCCATGGGGAGCAAAGGCGACAACCCAGGTGCAGTCACAAACAGTGCCCACAATTCACCATCAATGACAGCCCAAGACCTCGAAGGGTGAGATTGTTGCCGCATCCTAAACTGGCGATCATACTCGAGCCATCCCTTATTGCCAAAACGCGCAGCAGCAACTCGAATAACATGCATGTACTTGAGTAATTCCTGTGCCCTAAGGGGATGCGCGCCAAGAAACACAGAAGCAAAAACTAAAAATGCGTCAGTCCAACTTAGGATAGAGATGACTTTGGGTCTTTTCAAAGATTCCTTGAATAGCAAATGGCCAGAATCATCCAAGGTCAAGGTCAAATTTGCAACTGAAAGGGGCTGACTTGGTCGCTCAAGGAGAAGATCTAACTCAACAAATTCGCTTTTGATGATTTTCTCTCTAACCTTAGCAGGGACAGCAACCCCTAATGGCTCACAAATGGAAATTAAGGGCACCGCCGCCCCTAAGTTAGAAGACTGAAAATCCCAACCACTAGGTGGGCAAGGAACAAAGCCTTGGTCAGTAGGGAAATAAGATGGGTTTTGCAAAACTGGCCATGATCTTGGAACAGACTCACCCCCTAACTGCCCACTTGCAACTGCCGCTGCAGCGCCTGTTTGACCCTGTCCCTGCTGAGACAGCACTGATCCGGTTGATTGACACTGTTGTCCCTGCTGGGGTAGCGCTGATCCGGTAGACGGACAACTTGGGGTAGGCTGTGTTGCTCCATTTCCTTCGCGAAATGGTGCAAAAGTGGATGCATTTGTCCCGGAACAACCAGGCTGAAGTGAAGCTGGCTGGATCCCACCAACACCCGAAGCTAATGGCATGAACGGATAGTTCATGTAGTTCTGGTGACTTCCAGGAAAAGTGCCATCACTTGTTGGTGGATGTGTCTGGGGAAAATTTCCCAATCCAGTAGCCGCATTTGCCCTAAATCCTTGGCCGGTGCCGGCGCCGCTAACGATAGTCCCCGTTGTGTTTGACAAACTCGAAGTTCGTTGGCGTAGCTGGATATTTTGAGGGTCGCGGTCAGCAGCGGATGCGCCGCCTGAATCGTCAGTGACAACTCCCCTAACCGGGGGCCGATAAGGATGTTCTGGAACCGAAGACTCTCGCTCCGGTGAATCCGCAATTGCCCCAGTAATGCTGGTCGAGCGATTACCGACGCCATGTTGACTGGCCGCCTGGCCGACACTGCCCGCGTGGTGGCGCTCTTCCCTGAGGCCGGTGTTTCCAGAATTGGCAACTGCCGTACGCGTCAGATTGTTGAAGGCTCGGGTTTGAGAACGTGTTTGACTGGACGAAACTCGGTCGACCCTTCGACTCCTGCCGTCGCCGGGTGCGCCAGGGGCCTTGCGTTTCCTTCCGCGAGGCATCGGTATCGCCAGAGGACCGCCACAAACGCCGAAACGCTCGTGAAATTATCGTCAAAACTGGAGCAAATTTTTTTCTCATCCGTTGACAGTGGTGCGCCGAGAAAAAACTGGCAATTCCCGCGCGCGGGCTCCCTATGGGGTGCCAAACAGAGCTGTAATTGGTTGGCAAGGAAGCACAGACCAATAGGAAACAAGAACCTTGACACGTCACAAGGCTCTTCCGAACTAACAGCGCCCACAGGTCTCCCTCCCCCTGGAGCCAAATATAGTTTTGCAGAGACGGGCTCCGCAAAACAGTAATGTACACTCGTATACATGTATATACTGCACTGTGTGTATGCTGTAGTATAGGTTGCCAGATTCAAAAATTCATAACAAATCAACAAATGACGTCACACTAATGTAACTTGGTATGTTATATGTTAATGACCAAGTCTACGTCCCTGCTCGGTTTCAAGGTCATACGACCATTAGAGGAAGTGAACGACCTTGGCTAATGTATGCTGTCAAACGGGCTTATTTGATGACGTCATCGTTACGCCACCAAATTTTGCTGCTAATATGCGTTAGACCAAGTCACAACAAACCTAAAACAAAATATTTGACCTTCACCGGCCGTTTCGTTCTCTAGATATAACCGTTAGAAGAACGCATGTTCAACTGAGTGTAATTTGACACCTGGTGACGTCATCAAACTTTTGAAGGTATGGGCGTGTTCACTGACCCTCAGTGAACATATGCACCAATTTTGGGCCAATTTGCAAAAACTTCGCCACAGACATCTCTTCCAAATAGGTTTTGGCCATTTTTCAACTTGCCGCTAGAGGGCGCTCTTTCGTGTCACGACTTAACTTTTGGTATTTTTGGAATGCCCAAGAGGTCTTGAGACTAACACTTTTGACCCGATCTCTGTATCTGCTACCAGTTTTAAATGACAGGGCAGCCTCGTTTTCGACCAATAGGAAGCAAGATTCAAGGTCAATGTCTGTGTATGAAATTAAGACCTTGGATAGTCATGACCATTGCCGAAACAAAAATGTTTGTATTTCAAACGGTTGAATTTTTACAGATTTTTGAATTTTTAAGGCATTAAATTTCAGACACATGTAATCTGACCCCTGGTGACGTCATCAAGATGTAACCTCTTTGGTATAGTACTTTAGTATGGGTTCCTTATTGTGACCAAGTTTGATGATGATCCAAGCTTTGCAAGCGACCCTTCTAGCAGCGAGATAGACTATGTGCTTTGTCTATGGGAAATGGGGTAGTGCAGATGTATGCATATTGTTCATGCTTATGTACACCCGTATATACTGCACTGTGTGTATGCTGTGGTATAGGTTGCCAGATTCAAAAATTAATAACAAATCAACAAATTACGTCACACTAATGTAACTTGGTATGTTATATGTTAATGACCACGTCTACGTCCCTGCTAAGTTTCAAGGTCATACGCCCATTAGAGGAAGTGAACGACCTTGGCAAATGTATGCTGCACAAACGGGCTTATTTGATGACGTCATCGTTACGCCACCAAATGTTGCTGCTAATATGCATTAGAGTAAGTCACAACAAACCTAAAACACAAAATTTGACCTCCATCGGCCTTTTCGTTCTCTATATATAACCGTTAGAAGAACGCATGTTCAACTGAGTGTAATTTGACACCTGGTGACGTCATCAAACTTTTGAAGGTATGGGCGTGTTCACTGACCCTCAGTGAACATATGCACCAATTTTGGGCCAATTTGCAAAAACTTCGCCACAGACATCTCTTCAAAATGCGTTTTGGCCATTTTTCAACTTGCCGCTAGAGGGCGCTCTTTCGTACGACGACTTAACTTTTGGTATTTTTTGAATGCCCAAGGGGTCTTGAGACTAACACCTTTAAACCGATCTCGGAATCTGCTACCAGTTTTAAATGACAGGGCAGCCTCGTTTTCGACCAATAGGAAGCAAGATTCAAGGTCAATGTCTGTGTACGGAATTCAGACCTTGGATAGTCATGACCATTGCCGAAAGAATAAAGTTTGTATCTGAAACGGTTGAATTTTTACAGATGTTTCAATATTGAAGGCCATATATTTCAAACGCTTGTAATCTGACACCTGATGACGTCATCAAAATGTAAACACATTTGTGCAGTACTTCATAATGAGGTGATTGTTGTGACCAAGTTTGATGATGATCCGAGCTTTGCAAGTGACCATTTTGCCAGGCCGAAAGACCATGCGCTTTGTCTATGGGGTTTTGACGGAAAAATAAAAAAAGCTAAAACTAGAAGTATGTCTGTTGATAACAGAGCATATGGCTTTCCGCTTTTCTTTTTTTGTATGTTTGTATGCATGTAAAACTGCATGCTGTATAATACTACATGTACACTTTGTACAATATAAATACATACCGTACATATACATGTACAGTATGCACAGTGACAAGATTCAAAAATTCATAATAAATGAACAAATCATGCATGTCATACTAATGTAACTTGGTATGTTACATGTTAATGACCAGGTCCAGGCACCTGATAGTTTTCAAGGTCATACGACCAATGGAGAAAGGAAACGACCTTGGTTAATGTATACTTGAGGAACTCTTATTTGATTACGTCATCGTGACGTCACAATATTTAGCTGATAATATACATTTGACCAATTCAAAATACGTTTTGGTCTTTTTTCAACTCGTCACTAGAGGGCGCTGTTTCGTGTGACGACTTAACTTTTTGTATTTTTTGAATGCCCAAGGGGTCCTGAGACTAACACCGTTGACACGATCTCGGCATCGCTTACCAGTTTTAAATGACAAGGCAGCCTCGTTTTCGACCAATAGGAAACAAGATTCAAGGTCAATGTCTCTGCATGAAATTTAGACCTTGGATAGTCATGACCAGTGCCGAAAGAATAAAGATTGTATCTCAAACGGTTGAATTTTTACAGATTTTTCAATTTGTAAGGCATTAAATTTCAGACACATGTAATCTGACACCTGGTGACGTCATCACGATCTAACCTCTTTGGTATAGTACTTTACTATGGGTTCCTTATTGTGACTAAGTTTGATGATGATCCAAGCTTTGCAAGCGACTCTTCTAGCACCGAGACAGACTGTGTGCTTTGTCTATGGGATAGTGCAGATGTATGCATATTGTACATCCTTATGTACACTCGTATATACTGCACTGTGTGTATGCTGTGGTATAGGTTGCCAGATTCAAAAATTCATAACAAATCAACAAATGACGTCACACTAATGTAACTTGGTATGTTATATGTTAATGACCAAGTCTACGTCCCTGCTAGGTTTCAAGGTCATACGCCCATTAGAGGAAGTGAACGACCTTGGCTAATGTATGCTGCACAAACGGGCTTATTTGATGACGTCATCGTTACGCCACCAAATTTTGCTGCTAATATGCATTAGACCAAGTCACAACAAACCTAAAACACAAAATTTGACCTCCATCGGCCTTTTCGTTCTCTAGATATAACCGTTAGAAGAACGCATGTTCAACTGAGTGTAATTTGACACCTGGTGACGTCACCAAACTTTTGAAGGTATGGGCGTGTTCACTGACCCTCAGTGAACATATGCACCAATTTTGGGCCAATTTGCAAAAACTTCGCCACAGACATCTCTTCAAAACGCGTTTTGGCCATTTTTCAACTTGCCGCTAGAGGGCGCTCTTTCGTGTGACGACCTAACTTTTGGTATTTTTTTGATGCCCAAGGGGACCTGAGACTAACACTTTTGACCCGATCTCGGTATCTGCTACCAGTTTTAAATGACAGGGCAGCCTCGTTTTCGACCAATAGGAAGCAAGATTCAAGGTCAATGTCTGTGTATGAAATTTAGACCTTGGATAGTCATGACCATTGCCGAAGGAATAAAGTTTGTATCTCAAACGGTTGAATTTTTACAGATGTTTGAATGTTGAAGGCCATATATTTCAAACGCTTGTAATCTGACACCTGATGACGTCATCAAAATGTAAACACATTTGTGCAGTACTTCATTATGAGGTGATTGTTGTGACCAAGTTTGATGATGATCCGAGTTTTGCAAGTGACCATTTTGCCAGGTAGAAAGACCATGCGCTTTGTCTATGGGGTTTTGGGAGAAGAATAAAAAAAGCTAAAAAAAAAAAAAAAAAAAAAAAAAAAAAAATCAGAACAGTTTCAAAGGCTTTCCGCAGGAGTGCGGAAAGCCAAAAAAAAAAAAAATAAAAAAAAAAAAAATCAGAACAGTTTCAAAGGCTTTCCGCAGGAGTGCGGAAAGCCAAAAAACAAAACAAAACAAAACAAAAAAAAAATCAGAACAGTTTCAAAGGCTTTCCGAAGGAGTGCGGAAAGCCAAAAAAAAAAAATCAGAACAGTTTCAAAGGCTTTCCGCAGGAGTGCGGAAAGCCAAAAAAAAAAAAATCAGAACAGTTTCAAAGGCTTTCCGCAGAAGTGCGGAAAGCCAACTAGAAGTATGTCTGTTGATAACAGAGCATATGGCTTTCCGCTTTTCTTTTTTTGTATGTTTGTATGCATGTAAAACTGCATGCTGTATAATACTACATCTACACTTTGTACAATGTAAATGCATACCGTACATGTACATGTACATGCACAGTGACAAGATTCAAAAATTCATAATAAATCAACAAATCATGCATGTCATACTAATGTAACTTGGTATGTCACATGTTAATGACCAGGTCCAGGCACCTGCTAGGTTTCAAGGTCATAGGACCAATGGAGGAAGTAAACGACCTTAGCTAATGTATGCTGCACAAACGCGCTTATTTGATGACATCATCGTGACGCTACAATATTTTGCTGACAATATGCATTAGAACAAGTCACAACAAACCTAAAACACAAAATTTGACCTCCGTCGGCCTTTTCGTTCTCTAGATATAGCCGTCAGAAGAACGCATGTTCAACCGAGTGTAATTTGACACCTGGTGACGTCATCAAACTTTTGAAGGTATGGACATGTTCACTGACCCTCAGTGAACATATGCACCAATTTTGGGCCAATTAGCAAAAACTTCACCGCAAACATCTCTTCAAATTTCGTTTTGGCCTTTTTTCAACTCGCCGCTAGAGGGCGCTCTTTCGTGTGACGACTTAACTTTTGGTATTTTTGTAATGCCCAAGGGGTCCCGAGACTAACAACGTTGACCCAATCTCGGTATCTGCTACCAGTTTTAAATGACAACGCAGCCTCGTTTTCGACCAATAGGAAGCAAGACTCAAGGTCATTGTCTGTGCATAAAATTTAGACACTGGATAGTCATGACCATTGCCGAAACAAAAATGTTTGTATCTCAAACGGTTGAATTTTTACAGATTTTTGAATTTTTAAAGCATTAAATTTCAGACACATGTAATCTTACCCCTGGTGACGTCATCAAGATGTAACCTCTTTGGTATAGTACTTTAGTATGGGTTCCTTATTGTAACCAAGTTTGATGATGATCCAAGCTTTGCAAGCGACCCTTCTAGCAGCGAGATAGACTATGTGCTTTGTCTATGGGAAATGGGGTAGTGCAGATGTATGCATATTGTACATGCTTATGTACACTCGTATATACCTGCACTGTGTGTATGCTGTGGTATAGGTTGCCAGATTCAAAAATTCATAACAAATCAACAAATGACGTCACACTAATGTAACTTGGTATGTTATATGTTAATGACCAAGTCTACGTCCCTGCTAGGTTTCAAGGTCATACGCCCATTAGAGGAAGTGAACGACCTTGGCTAATGTATGCTGCACAAACGGGCTTATTTGATGACGTCATCGTTACGCCACCAAATTTTGCTGCTAATATGCATTAGACCAAGTCACAACAAACCTAAAACACAAAATTTGACCTCCATCGGCCTTTTCGTTCTCTAGATATAACCGTTAGAAGAACGCATGTTCAACTGAGTGTAATTTGACACCTGGTGACGTCATCAAACTTTTGAAGGTATGGGCGTGTTCACTGACCCTCAGTGAACATATGCACCAATTTTGGGCCAATTTGCAAAAACTTCGCCACAGACATCACTTCAAAATAGGTTTTGGCCATTTTTCAACTTGACGCTAGAGGGCGCTCTTTCGTGTCACGACTTAACTTTTGGTACTTTTTGTAATGCCCAAGGGGTCCCGAGACTAACAACGTTGACCCAATCTCGGTATCTGCTACCAGTTTTAAATGACAACGCAGCCTCGTTTTCAACCAATAGGAAGCAAGATTCAAGGTCATTGTCTCTGCATGAAATTTAGACATTGGATAGTCATGACCATTGACGAAACAAAAATGTTTGTATCTCAAACGGTTGAATTTTTACAGATTTTTGAATTTTTAACACATTAAATTTCAGACACATGTAATCTTACCCCTGGTGACGTCATCAAGATGTAACCTCTTTGGTATAGTACTTTAGTATGGGTTCCTTATTGTGACCAAGTTTGATGATGATCCAAGCTTTGCAAGCGACCCTTCTAGCAGCGAGATAGACTATGTGCTTTGTCTATGGGAAATGGGGTAGTGCAGATGTATGCATATTGTACATGCTTATGTACACTCGTATATACTGCACTGTGTGTATGCTGTGGTATAGGTTGCCAGATTCAAAAATTCATAACAAATCAACAAATGACGTCACACTAATGTAACTTGGTATGTTATATGTTAATGACCAAGTCTACGTCCCTGCAAGGTTTCAAGGTCATACGACCAATAGAGGAAGTGAACGACCTTGGCTAATGTATGCTGCACAAACGCGCTTATTTGATGACGTCATCGTTACGCCACCAAATTTTGCTGCTAATATGCATTAGACCAAGTCACAACAAACCTAAAACACAAAATTTGACCTCCATCGGCCTTTTCGTTCTCTAGATATAACCGTTAGAAGAACGCATGTTCAACTGAGTGTAATTTGACACCTGGTGACGTCATCAAACTTTTGAAGGTATGGGCGTGTTCACTGACCCTCAGTGAACATATGCACCAATTTTGGGCCAATTTGCAAAAACTTCGCCACAGACATCACTTCAAAATAGGTTTTGGCCATTTTTCAACTTGACGCTAGAGGGCGCTCTTTCGTGTCACGACTTAACTTTTGGTACTTTTTGTAATGCCCAAGGGGTCCCGAGACTAACAACGTTGACCCAATCTCGGTATCTGCTACCAGTTTTAAATGACAACGCAGCCTCGTTTTCAACCAATAGGAAGCAAGATTCAAGGTCATTGTCTCTGCATGAAATTTAGACATTGGATAGTCATGACCATTGACGAAACAAAAATGTTTGTATCTCAAACGGTTGAATTTTTACAGATTTTTGAATTTTTAACACATTAAATTTCAGACACATGTAATCTTACCCCTGGTGACGTCATCAAGATGTAACCTCTTTGGTATAGTACTTTAGTATGGGTTCCTTATTGTGACCAAGTTTGATGATGATCCAAGCTTTGCAAGCGACCCTTCTAGCAGCGAGATAGACTATGTGCTTTGTCTATGGGAAATGGGGTAGTGCAGATGTATGCATATTGTACATGCTTATGTACACTCGTATATACTGCACTGTGTGTATGCTGTGGTATAGGTTGCCAGATTCAAAAATTCATAACAAATCAACAAATGACGTCACACTAATGTAACTTGGTATGTTATATGTTAATGACCAAGTCTACGTCCCTGCAAGGTTTCAAGGTCATACGACCAATAGAGGAAGTGAACGACCTTGGCTAATGTATGCTGCACAAACGCGCTTATTTGATGACGTCATCGTTACGCCACCAAATTTTGCTGCTAATATGCATTAGACCAAGTCACAACAAACCTAAAACACAAAATTTGACCTCCATCGGCCTTTTCGTTCTCTAGATATAACCGTTAGAAGAACGCATGTTCAACTGAGTGTAATTTGACACCTGGTGACGTCATCAAACTTTTGAAGGTATGGGCGTGTTCACTGACCCTCAGTGAACATATGCACCAATTTTGGGCCAATTTGCAAAAACTTCGCCACAGACATCACTTCAAAATAGGTTTTGGCCATTTTTCAACTTGACGCTAGAGGGCGCTCTTTCGTGTCACGACTTAACTTTTGGTACTTTTTGTAATGCCCAAGGGGTCCCGAGACTAACAACGTTGACCCAATCTCGGTATCTGCTACCAGTTTTAAATGACAACGCAGCCTCGTTTTCAACCAATAGGAAGCAAGATTCAAGGTCATTGTCTCTGCATGAAATTTAGACATTGGATAGTCATGACCATTGACGAAACAAAAATGTTTGTATCTCAAACGGTTGAATTTTTACAGATTTTTGAATTTTTAACACATTAAATTTCAGACACATGTAATCTTACCCCTGGTGACGTCATCAAGATGTAACCTCTTTGGTATAGTACTTTAGTATGGGTTCCTTATTGTGACCAAGTTTGATGATGATCCAAGCTTTGCAAGCGACCCTTCTAGCAGCGAGATAGACTATGTGCTTTGTCTATGGGAAATGGGGTAGTGCAGATGTATGCATATTGTACATGCTTATGTACACTCGTATATACTGCACTGTGTGTATGCTGTGGTATAGGTTGCCAGATTCAAAAATTCATAACAAATCAACAAATGACGTCACACTAATGTAACTTGGTATGTTATATGTTAATGACCAAGTCTATGTCCCTGCTAGGTTTCAAGGTCATACGCCCATTAGAGGAAGTGAACGACCTTGGCTAATGTATGCTGCACAAACGGGCTTATTTGATGACGTCATCGTTACGCCACCAAATTTTGCTGCTAATATGCATTAGACCAAGTCACAACAAACCTAAAACACAAAATTTGACCTCCATCGGCCTTTTCGTTCTCTAGATATAACCGTTAGAAGAACGCATGTTCAACTGAGTGTAATTTGACACCTGGTGACGTCATCAAACTTTTGAAGGTATGGGCGTGTTCACTGACCCTCAGTGAACATATGCACCAATTTTGGGCCAATTTGCAAAAACTTCGCCACAGACATCTCTTCAAAATAGGTTTTGGCCATTTTTCAACTTGCCGCTAGAGGGCGCTCTTTCGTGTCACGACTTAACTTTTGGTACTTTTGGAATGCCCAAGAGGTCTTGAGACTAACACTTTTCACCCGATCTCTGTATCTGCTACCAGTTTTAAATGACAGGGCAGCCTCGTTTTCGACCAATAGGAAGCAAGATTCAAGGTCAATGTCTGTGTACGAAAGTTAGACCTTGGATAGTCATGAACATTGCCGAAGGAATAAAGTTTGTATCTCAAACGGTTGAATTTTTACAGATGTTTCAATGTTGAAGGCCATATATTTCAAACGCTTGTAATCTGACACCTGATGACGTCATCAATATGTAAACACATCTGTGCAGTACTTCACTATGATGTGATTGTTGTGACCAAGTTTGATGATGATCCCAGCTTTGCAAGTGACCATTTTGCCAGGCCGAAAGACCATGTGCTTTGTCTATGGGGTTTTGACGGAAGAATAAAAAAAGCTAACTAGAGGTATGTCTGTTGATAACAGAGCATATGGCTTTCCGCTTTTCTTTTTTTGTATGTTTGTATGCATGTAAAACTGCATGCTGTATAATACTACATGTACACTTTGTACAATATAAATACATACTGTACATATACATGTACAATATGCACAGTGACAAGATTCAAAAATTCATAATAAATCAACAAATCATGCATGTCATACTAATGTAACTTGGTATGTTACATGTTAATGACCAGGTCAAGGCACCTGATAGTTTTCAAGGTCATACGACCAATGGAGAAAGTAAACGACCTTGGTTAATGTATACTTGAGGAACTCTTATTTGATTACGTCATCGTGACGTCACAATATTTAGCTGATAATATACATTTGACCAATTCAAAATACGTTTTGGTCTTTTTTCAACTCGTCACTAGAGGGGGCTGTTTCGTGTGACGACTTAACTTTTTGTATTTTTTGAATGCCCAAGGGGTCCTGAGACTAACACCGTTGACACGATCTCGGCATCGCTTACCAGTTTTAAATGACAAGGCAGCCTCGTTTTCGACCAATAGGAAACAAGATTCAAGGTCAATGTCTCTGCATGAAATTTAGACCTTGGATAGTCATGACCAGTGCCGAAAGAATAAAGATTGTATCTCAAACGGTTCAATTTTTACAGATTTTTCAATTTGCAAGGCATTAAATTTCAGACACATGTAATCTAACACCTGGTGACGTCATCAAGATCTAACCTCTTTGGTATAGTACTTTACTATGGGTTCCTTATTGTGACTAAGTTTGATGATGATCCAAGCTTTGCAAGCGACTCTTCTAGCACCGAGACAGACTGTGTGCTTTGTCTATGGGATAGTGCAGATGTATGCATATTGTACATGCTTATGTACACTCGTATACATGTATATACTGCACTGTGTGTATGCTGTAGTATAGGTTGCCAGATTCAAAAATTCATAACAAATCAACAAATGATGTCACACTAATGTAACTTGGTATGTTATATGTTAATGACCAAGTCTACGTCCCTGCTTGGTTTCAAGGTCATACGACCATTAGAGGAAGTGAACGACCTTGGCTAATGTATGCTGTACAAACGGGCTTATTTGATGACGTCATCGTTACGCCACCAAATTTTGCTGCTAATATGCGTTAGACCAAGTCACAACAAACCTGAAACAAAATATTTGACCTTCATCGGCCGTTTCGTTCTCTAGATATAGCTGTTAAAAAGATGCACGTTCAAGCGAGTGTAATTTGACACCTGGTGACGTCATCAAACTTTTGAAAGTATGGGCGTATTCACTGACCCTCAGTGAACATATGCACCAATTTTGGGCCAATTTGCAAAAACTTCGCCACAGACATCTCTTCAAAATGCGTTTTGGCCATTTTTCAACTTGCCGCTAGAGGGCGCTTTTTCGTGTGACGACTTAACTTTTGGTATTTTTGTAATGCCCAAGGGGTCCCGAGACTAACAACGTTGACCCAATTTCGGTATCTGCTACCAGTTTTAAATGACAACGCAGCCTCGTTTTCGACCAATAGGAAGCAAGATTCAAGGTCATTGTCTCTGCATGAAATTTAGACATTGGATAGTCATGACCATTGCCGAAACAAAAATGTTTGTATCTCAAACGGTTGAATTTTTACAATTTTTTTAATTTTTAAGGCATTAAATTTCAGACACATGTAATCTGACCCCTGGTGACGTCATCAAGATGTAACCTCTTTGGTATAGTACTTTAGTATGGGTTCCTTATTGTGACCAAGTTTGATGATGATCCAAGCTTTGCAAGCGACCCTTCTAGCAGCGAGATAGACTATGTGCTTTGTCTATGGGAAATGGGGTAGTGCAGATGTATGGCGATTGTTCATGCTTATGTACACCCGTATATACTGCACTGTGTGTATGCTGTGGTATAGGTTGCCAGATTCAAAAATTCATAACAAATCAACAAAGGACGTCACACTAATGTAACTTGGTATGTTATATGTTAATGACCACGTCTACGTCCCTGCTAGGTTTCAATGTCATACGCCCATTAGAGGAAGTGAACGACCTTGGCAAATGTATGCTGCACAAACGGGCTTATTTGATGACGTCATCGTTACGCCACCAAATTTTGCTGCTAATATGCATTAGACCAAGTCACAACAAACCTAAAACACAAAATTTGACCTCCATCAGCCTTTTCGTTCTCTATATATAACCGTTAGAAGAACGCATGTTCAACTGAGTGTAATTTGACACCTGGTGACGTCATCAAACTTTTGAAGGTATGGGCATGTTCACTGACCCTCAGTGAACATATGCACCAATTTTGGGCCATTTTGCAAAAACTTCGCCACAGACATCTCTTCAAAATAGGTTTTGGCCATTTTTCAACTTGCCGCTAGAGGGCGCTCTTTCGTGTCACGACTTAACTTTTGGTATTTTTGGAATGCCCAAGAGGTCTTGAGACTAACACTTTTGACCCGATCTCTGTATCTGCTACCAGTTTTAAATGACAGGGCAGCCTCGTTTTCGACCAATAGGAAGCAAGATTCAAGGTCAATGTCTGTGTATGAAATTTAGACCTTGGATAGTCATGACCATTGCCGAAAGAATAAAGTTTGTATCTCAAACGGTTGAATTTTTACAGAAGTTTCAATTTGAAGGCCATATATTTCAAACGCTTGTAATCTGACACCTGATGACGTCATCAAAATGTAAACACATTTGTGCAGTACTTCACTATGAGGTGATTGTTGTGACCAAGTTTAATGATGATCCGAGCTTTGCAAGTGACCGTTTTGCCAGGCCGAAAGACCATGCGCTTTGTCTATGGGGTTTTGGGAGAAGAATAAAAAAAGCTAAAAAAAACTAGAGGTATGTCTGTTGATAACAGAGCATATGGCTTTCCGCTTTTCTTTTTTTGTATGTTTGTATGCATGTAAAACTGCATGCTGTATAATACTACATGTACACTTTGTACAATATAAATACATACCGTACATATACATGTACAGTATGCACAGTGACAAGATTCAAAAATTCATAATAAATCAACAAATCATGCATGTCATACTAATGTAACTTGGTATGTTACATGTTAATGACCAGGTCCAGGCACCTGATAGTTTTCAAGGTCATACGACCAATGGAGAAAGTAAACGACCTTGGTTAATGTATACTTGAGGAACTCTTATTTGATTACGTCATCGTGACGTCACAATATTTAGCTGATATTATACATTTGACCAATTCAAAATACGTTTTGGTTTTTTTTCAACTCGTCACTAGAGGGCGCTGTTTCGTGTGACGACTTAACTTTTTGTATTTTTTGAATGCCCAAGGGGTCCCGAGACTAACACCGTTGACACGATCTCGGCATCGCTTACCAGTTTTAAATGACAAGGCAGCCTCGTTTTCGACCAATAGGAAACAAGATTCAAGGTCAATGTCTCTGCATGAAATTTAGACCTTGGATAGTCATGACCAGTGCCGAAAGAATAAAGATTGTATCTCAAACGGTTGAATTTTTACAGATTTTTCAATTTGTAAGGCATTAAATTTCAGACACATGTAATCTGACACCTGGTGACGTCATCAAGATCTAACCTCTTTGGTATAGTACTTTACTATGGGTTCCTTATTGTGACTAAGTTTGATGATGATCCAAGCTTTGCAAGCGACTCTTCTAGCACCGAGACAGACTGTGTGCTTTGTCTATGGGATAGTGCAGATGTATGCATATTGTACATGCTTATGTACACTCGTATACATGTATATACTGCACTGTGTGTATGCTGTAGTATAGGTTGCCAGATTCAAAAATTCATAACAAATCAACAAATGACGTCACACTAATGTAACTTGGTATGTTATATGTTAATGACCAAGTCTACGTCCCTGCTCGGTTTCAAGGTCATACGACCATTAGAGGAAGTGAACGACCTTGGCTAATGTATGCTGTACAAACGGGCTTATTTGATGACGTCATCGTTACGCCACCAAATTTTGCTGCTAATATGCGTTAGACCAAGTCACAACAAACCTGAAACAAAATATTTGACCTTCATCGGCCGTTTCGTTCTCTACATATAGCTGTTAAAAGGATGCACGTTCAAGCGAGTGTAATTTGACACCTGGTGACGTCATCAAGATGTAACCTCTTTGGTATAGTACTTTAGTATGGGTTCCTTATTGTGACCAAGTTTGATGATGATCCAAGCTTTGCAAGCGACCCTTCTAGCAGCGAGATAGACTATGTGCTTTGTCTATGGGAAATGGGGTAGTGCAGATGTATGGCGATTGTTCATGCTTATGTACACCCGTATATACTGCACTGTGTGTATGCTGTGGTATAGGTTGCCAGATTCAAAAATTCATAACAAATCAACAAAGGACGTCACACTAATGTAACTTGGTATGTTATATGTTAATGACCACGTCTACGTCCCTGCTAGGTTTCAATGTCATACGCCCATTAGAGGAAGTGAACGACCTTGGCAAATGTATGCTGCACAAACGGGCTTATTTGATGACGTCATCGTTACGCCACCAAATTTTGCTGCTAATATGCATTAGACCAAGTCACAACAAACCTAAAACACAAAATTTGACCTCCATCAGCCTTTTCGTTCTCTATATATAACCGTTAGAAGAACGCATGTTCAACTGAGTGTAATTTGACACCTGGTGACGTCATCAAACTTTTGAAGGTATGGGCATGTTCACTGACCCTCAGTGAACATATGCACCAATTTTGGGCCATTTTGCAAAAACTTCGCCACAGACATCTCTTCAAAATAGGTTTTGGCCATTTTTCAACTTGCCGCTAGAGGGCGCTCTTTCGTGTCACGACTTAACTTTTGGTATTTTTGGAATGCCCAAGAGGTCTTGAGACTAACACTTTTGACCCGATCTCTGTATCTGCTACCAGTTTTAAATGACAGGGCAGCCTCGTTTTCGACCAATAGGAAGCAAGATTCAAGGTCAATGTCTGTGTATGAAATTTAGACCTTGGATAGTCATGACCATTGCCGAAAGAATAAAGTTTGTATCTCAAACGGTTGAATTTTTACAGAAGTTTCAATTTGAAGGCCATATATTTCAAACGCTTGTAATCTGACACCTGATGACGTCATCAAAATGTAAACACATTTGTGCAGTACTTCACTATGAGGTGATTGTTGTGACCAAGTTTAATGATGATCCGAGCTTTGCAAGTGACCGTTTTGCCAGGCCGAAAGACCATGCGCTTTGTCTATGGGGTTTTGGGAGAAGAATAAAAAAAGCTAAAAAAAACTAGAGGTATGTCTGTTGATAACAGAGCATATGGCTTTCCGCTTTTCTTTTTTTGTATGTTTGTATGCATGTAAAACTGCATGCTGTATAATACTACATGTACACTTTGTACAATATAAATACATACCGTACATATACATGTACAGTATGCACAGTGACAAGATTCAAAAATTCATAATAAATCAACAAATCATGCATGTCATACTAATGTAACTTGGTATGTTACATGTTAATGACCAGGTCCAGGCACCTGATAGTTTTCAAGGTCATACGACCAATGGAGAAAGTAAACGACCTTGGTTAATGTATACTTGAGGAACTCTTATTTGATTACGTCATCGTGACGTCACAATATTTAGCTGATATTATACATTTGACCAATTCAAAATACGTTTTGGTTTTTTTTCAACTCGTCACTAGAGGGCGCTGTTTCGTGTGACGACTTAACTTTTTGTATTTTTTGAATGCCCAAGGGGTCCCGAGACTAACACCGTTGACACGATCTCGGCATCGCTTACCAGTTTTAAATGACAAGGCAGCCTCGTTTTCGACCAATAGGAAACAAGATTCAAGGTCAATGTCTCTGCATGAAATTTAGACCTTGGATAGTCATGACCAGTGCCGAAAGAATAAAGATTGTATCTCAAACGGTTGAATTTTTACAGATTTTTCAATTTGTAAGGCATTAAATTTCAGACACATGTAATCTGACACCTGGTGACGTCATCAAGATCTAACCTCTTTGGTATAGTACTTTACTATGGGTTCCTTATTGTGACTAAGTTTGATGATGATCCAAGCTTTGCAAGCGACTCTTCTAGCACCGAGACAGACTGTGTGCTTTGTCTATGGGATAGTGCAGATGTATGCATATTGTACATGCTTATGTACACTCGTATACATGTATATACTGCACTGTGTGTATGCTGTAGTATAGGTTGCCAGATTCAAAAATTCATAACAAATCAACAAATGACGTCACACTAATGTAACTTGGTATGTTATATGTTAATGACCAAGTCTACGTCCCTGCTCGGTTTCAAGGTCATACGACCATTAGAGGAAGTGAACGACCTTGGCTAATGTATGCTGTACAAACGGGCTTATTTGATGACGTCATCGTTACGCCAATAAATTTTGCTGCTAATATGCGTTAGACCAAGTCACAACAAACCTGAAACAAAATATTTGACCTTCATCGGCCGTTTCGTTCTCTACATATAGCTGTTAAAAGGATGCACGTTCAAGCGAGTGTAATTTGACACCTGGTGACGTCATCAAACTTTTGAAAGTATGGGCATATTCACTGACCCTCAGTGAACATAAGCACCAATTTTGGGCCAATTTGCAAAAACGTCGCCACAGACATCTCTTCAAAATGCGTTTTGGCCATTTTGCAACTTGCCGCTAGAGGGCGCTGTTTCGTGTGACGACTTAACTTTTGGTATTTTTGTAATGCCCAAGGGGTCCCGAGACTAACAACGTTGACCCAATCTTGGTATCTGCTACCAGTTTTAAATGACAGGGCAGCCTCGTTTTCGACCAATAGGAAGCAAGATTCAAGGTCAATGTCTCAGTATGAAATTTAGACCTTGGATAGTCATGATCATTGCCGAAGGAATAAAGTTTGTATCTCAAACGGTTGAATTTTTACAGATTTTTGAATATGTAAGGCATTAAATTTAAAACGCTTGTAATTGGACACCTGATGACGTCATCAAGATGTAACCTCTTTGGTATAGTACTTTACTATGGGTTCCTTATTGTGACAAAGTTTGAAGATGATCCAAGCTTTGCAAGCCACCCTTCTACCAGTGAGACAGACTATGTGCTTTGTCTATGGGATATGGCGTAGTGCAGATGTATGCATATTGTACATGCTTATGTATACTCATAATATACTGCACAGTGTGTATGCTGTAGTATAGGTTGCCAGATTTAAAAATTCATAACAAATCAACAAATGCCGTCACACTAATGTAACTTGGTATGTTACATGTCAATGACCAAGTCTACGTCCCTGCTAGGTTTCAAGGTCATATGCCCATCAGAGGAAGTGAACGACCTTGGCTAATGTATGCTGCACAAACGGGCTTATTTGATGACGTCATCGTTACGCCACAAAATTTTGCTGCTAATATGCATTAGACCAAGTCACAACAAACCTAAAACACAAAATTTGACCTCCATCGGCCTTTTCGTTCTCTAGATATAACCGTTAGAAGAACGCATGTTCAACTGAGTGTAATTTGACACCTGGTGACGTCATCAAACTTTTGAAGGTATGGGCGTGTACACTGACCCTCAGTGAACATATGCACCAATTTTGGGCCAATTTGCAAAAACTTCGCCACAGACATCTCTTCAAAATAGGTTTTGGCCATTTTTCAACCTGCCGCTAGAGGGCGCTCTTTCGTGTCACGACTTAACTTTTGGTATTTTTGGAATGCCCAAGAGGTCTTGAGACTAACACTTTTGACCCGATCTCTGTATCTGCTACCAGTTTTAAATGACAGGGCAGCCTCGTTTTCGACCAATAGGAAGCAAGATTCAAGGTCAATGTCTGTGTATGAAATTTAGACCTTGGATAGTCATGACCATTGCCGAAGGAATAAAGTTTGTATCTCAAACGGTTGAATTTTTACAGAAGTTTCAATTTGAAGGCCATATATTTCAAACGCTTGTAATCTGACACCTGATGACGTCATCAAAATGTAAACACATTTGTGCAGTACTTCATTATGAGGTGATTGTTGTGACCAAGTTTGATGATGATCCGAGCTTTGCAAGTGACCATTTTGCCAGGCCGAAAGACCATGCGCTTTGTCTATGAGGTTTTGGGAGAAGAATAAAAAAAGCTAAAACTAGAAGTATGTCTGTTGATAACAGAGCATATGGCTTTCCGCTTTTCTTTTTTTGTATGCTTGTATGCATGTAAAACTGCATGCTGTATAATACTACATCTACACTTTGTACAATGTAAATGCATACCGTACATGTATATGTACATGCACAGTGACAAGATTCAACAATTCATAATAAATCAACAAATCATGCATGTCATACTAATGTAACTTGGTATGTCACATGTTAATGACCAGGTCCAGGCACCTGCTAGGTTTCAAGGTCATACGACCAATGGAGGAAGTAAACGACCTTAGCTAATGTATGCTGCACAAACGCGCTTATTTGATGACATCATCGTGATGCCACAAGATTTTGCTGACAATATGCATTAGAACAAGTCACAAGAACCTAAAACACAAAATTTGACCTCCATCGGCCTTTTCGTTCTCTAGATATAGCCGTTAGAAGAACGCATGTTCAACCAAGTGTAATTTGACACCTGGTGACGTCATCAAACTTTTGAAGGTATGAACATGTTCACTGACCCTCAGTGACCATATGCACCAATTTTGGGCCAATTAGCAAAAACTTTGCCGCAAATATCTCTTCAAATTACGTTTTGGCCATTTTTCAACTTGCCGCTAGAGGGCGCTCTTTTGTGTGACGACTTAACTTTTGGTATTTTTGTAATGCCCAAGGGGTCCTGAGACTAACAACGTTGACCCAATCTCGGTATCTGCTACCAGTTTTAAATGACAACGCAGCCTCGTTTTCGACCAATAGGAAGCAAGATTCAAGGTCATTGTCTTTGCATGAAATTTAGACATTGGATAGTCATGACCATTGCCGAAACAAAAATGTTTGTATCTCAAACGGTTGAATTTTTACAGATTTTTGAATTTTTAAGGCATTAAATTTCAGACACATGTAATCTGACCCCTGGTGACGTAATCAAGATGTAACCTCTTTGGTATAGACTTTAGTATGGGTTCCTTATTGTGACCAAGTTTGATGATGACCCAAGCTTTGCAAGCGACCCTTCTAACAGCGAGATAGACTATGTGCTTTGTCTATGGAAAATGGGGTAGTGCAGATGTATGCATATTGTACATGCTTATGTACACTCGTATATACTGCACTGTGTGTATGCTGTAGTATAGGTTGCCAGATTCAAAAATTCATAACAAATCAACAAATGACGTCACACTAATGTAACTTGGTATGTTATATGTTAATGACCAAGTCTTCGTCCCTGCTAGGTTTCAAGGTCGTACGCCCATTAGAGGAAGTGAACGACCTTGGCTAATGTATGCTGCACAAACGGGCTTATTTGATGACGTCATCGTTACGCCACCAAATTTTGCTGCTAATATGCATTAGACCAAGTCACAACAAACCTAAAACACAAAATTTGAGCTCCATCGGCCTTTTCGTTCTCTAGATATAACCGTTAGAAGAACGCATGTTCAACCGAGTGTAATTTGACACCTGGTGACGTCATCAAACTTTTGAAGGTATGGGCGTGTTCACTGACCCTCAGTGAACATATGCACCAATTTTGGGCCAATTTGCAAAAACTTCGCCACAGACATCTCTTCAAAATAGGTTTTGGCCATTTTTCAACTTGCCGCTAGAGGGCGCTCTTTCGTGTCACGACTTAACTTTTGGTATTTTTGGAATGCCCAAGAGGTCTTGAGACTAACACTTTTGACCCGATCTCTGTATCTGCTACCAGTTTTAAATGACAGGGCAGCCTCGTTTTCGACCAATAGGAAGCAAGATTCAAGGTCAATGTCTGTGTATGAAATTTAGACCTTGGATAGTCATGACCATTGCCAAAGAAATAAAGTTTGTATCTCAAACGGTTGAATTTTTACAGAAGTTTCAATATTGAAGGCCATATATTTCAAACGCTTGTAATCTGACACCTGATGACGTCATCAAAATGTAAACACATTTGTGCAGTACTTCATTATGAGGTGATTGTTGTGACCAAGTTTGATGATGATCCGAGTTTTGCAAGTGACCATTTTGCCAGGTAGAAAGACCATGCGCTTTGTTTATGGGGTTTTGGGAGAAGAATAAAAAAAGCTAAAAAAAAAATCAGAACAGTTTCAAAGGCTTTCCGCAGGAGTGCGGAAAGCCAAAAAAAATAAAAAATAAAAAATCAGAACAGTTTCAAAGGCTTTCCGCAGGAGTGCGGAAAGCCAAAAAAACTAGAAGTATGTCTGTTGATAACAGAGCATATGGCTTTCCGCTTTTCTTTTTTTTGTATGTTTGTATGCATGTAAAACTGCATGCTGTATAATACTACATCTACACTTTGTACAATGTAAATGCATACCGTACATGTACATGCACAGTGACAAGATTCAAAAATTCATAATAAATCAACAAATCATGCATGTCATACTAATGTAACTTGGTATGTCACATGTTAATGACCAGGTCCAGGCACCTGCTAGGTTTCAAGGTCATACGACCAACTATGACTATGATAGACTATGTGCTTTGTCTATGGGAAATGGGGTAGTGCAGATGTATGCATATTGTACATGATTATGTACACTCGTATATACTGCACTGTGTGTATGCTGTTGTATAGGTTGCCAGATTAAAAAAATTCATAACAAATCAACAAATGACGTCACACTAATGTAACTTTGTATGTTATATGTTAATGACCAAGTCTACGTCCCTGCTAGGTTTCAAGGTCATACGCTCATTATAGGAAGTGAACGACCTTGGCTAATGTATGCTGCACAAACGGGCTTATTTGATGACGTCATCGTTACGCCACCACATTTTGCTGCTAATATGCGTTAGACCAAGTCACAACAAACCTGAAACAAAATATTTGACCTTCATCGGCCGTTTCGTTCTCTACATATAGCTGTTAAAAGGATGCACGTTCAAGCGAGTGTAATTTGACACCTGGTGACGTCATCAAACTTTTGAAAGTATGGGCATATTCACTGACCCTCAGTGAACATAAGCACCAATTTTGGGCCAATTTGCAAAAACGTCGCCACAGACATCTCTTCAAAATGCGTTTTGGCCATTTTGCAACTTGCCGCTAGAGGGCGCTGTTTCGTGTGACGACTTAACTTTTGGTATTTTTGTAATGCCCAAGGGGTCCCGAGACTAACAACGTTGACCCAATCTTGGTATCTGCTACCAGTTTTAAATGACAGGGCAGCCTCGTTTTCGACCAATAGGAAGCAAGATTCAAGGTCAATGTCTTAGTATGAAATTTAGACCTTGGATAGTCATGATCATTGCCGAAGGAATAAAGTTTGTATCTCAAACGGTTGAATTTTTACAGATTTTTGAATATGTAAGGCATTAAATTTAAAACGCTTGTAATTGGACACCTGATGACGTCATCAAGATGTAACCTCTTTGGTATAGTACTTTACTATGGGTTCCTTATTGTGACAAAGTTTGAAGATGATCCAAGCTTTGCAAGCCACCCTTCTACCAGTGAGACAGACTATGTGCTTTGTCTATGGGATATGGCGTAGTGCAGATGTATGCATATTGTACATGCTTATGTATACTCATAATATACTGCACAGTGTGTATGCTGTAGTATAGGTTGCCAGATTTAAAAATTCATAACAAATCAACAAATGCCGTCACACTAATGTAACTTGGTATGTTACATGTCAATGACCAAGTCTACGTCCCTGCTAGGTTTCAAGGTCATATGCCCATCAGAGGAAGTGAACGACCTTGGCTAATGTATGCTGCACAAACGGGCTTATTTGATGACGTCATCGTTACGCCACAAAATTTTGCTGCTAATATGCATTAGACCAAGTCACAACAAACCTAAAACACAAAATTTGACCTCCATCGGCCTTTTCGTTCTCTAGATATAACCGTTAGAAGAACGCATGTTCAACTGAGTGTAATTTGACACCTGGTGACGTCATCAAACTTTTGAAGGTATGGGCGTGTACACTGACCCTCAGTGAACATATGCACCAATTTTGGGCCAATTTGCAAAAACTTCGCCACAGACATCTCTTCAAAATAGGTTTTGGCCATTTTTCAACCTGCCGCTAGAGGGCGCTCTTTCGTGTCACGACTTAACTTTTGGTATTTTTGGAATGCCCAAGAGGTCTTGAGACTAACACTTTTGACCCGATCTCTGTATCTGCTACCAGTTTTAAATGACAGGGCAGCCTCGTTTTCGACCAATAGGAAGCAAGATTCAAGGTCAATGTCTGTGTATGAAATTTAGACCTTGGATAGTCATGACCATTGCCGAAGGAATAAAGTTTGTATCTCAAACGGTTGAATTTTTACAGAAGTTTCAATTTGAAGGCCATATATTTCAAACGCTTGTAATCTGACACCTGATGACGTCATCAAAATGTAAACACATTTGTGCAGTACTTCATTATGAGGTGATTGTTGTGACCAAGTTTGATGATGATCCGAGCTTTGCAAGTGACCATTTTGCCAGGCCGAAAGACCATGCGCTTTGTCTATGAGGTTTTAGGAGAAGAATAAAAAAAGCTAAACTAGAGGTATGTCTGTTGATAACAGAGCATATGGCTTTCCGCTTTTCTTTTTTTGTATGTTTGTATGCATGTAAAACTGCATGCTGTATAATACTACGTACACTTTGTACAAATGTAAATGCATACCCTACACGTACATGTACATGCACAGTGAAAAGATTCAAAAATTCATAATAAATCAACAAATCATGCATGTCATACTAATGTAACTTGATATGTTACATGTTAATGACCAGGTCCAGGCACCTGCTAGGTTTGAAGGTCATACGACCAATGGAGGAAGTAAACGATCTAGGTTAATGTATACTTGTGGAACTCTTATTTGATTACGTTATCGTGACGTCACAATATTTAGCTGATAATATACATTGCACCAAGTCAAAATAAACCTAAAACACAAAATTTGACCTCCATCGGTTTTTTTGTTCTCTAGATATAGCCGTTTAAAGAGTGCATGATTTTCAACTGAGTGTAATTTGACACCTGGTGACGTCATCAAACTTTTGAAGGTATGGGCATGTTCACTGACCCTCAGTAAACATATGCACCGATTTTGGGCCAATTTGCAAAAACGTCGCCACAGACATCTCTTCAAAATGCGTTTTGGCCATTTTTCAACTTGCCGCTAGAGGGCGCTCTTTCGTGTGACGACCTAACTTTTGATATTTTTTTATGCCCAAGGGGTCCCGAGACTAACACTTTTGACCCGATCTCGGTATCTGCTACCAGTTTTAAATGACAACGCAGCCTCGTTTTCGACCAATAGGAAGCAAGATTCAAGGTCAATGTCTCTGCATGAAATTTAGACATTGGATAGTCATGACCATTGCCGAAGGAATAAAGTTTGTATCTCAAACGGTTGAATTTGTACAGATTTTTAAAATTATAAGGCATTAAATTTCAGACACATGTAATCTGACACCTGGTGACGTCATCAAGATGTAACCTCTTTGGTATAGTACTTTACTATGGGTTCCTTACTGTGACCAAGTTTGATGATGATCCAAGCTTTGCAAGCGACCCTTCTAGCAGCGAGACAGACTATGTGCTTTGTCTATGGGATATGGGGTAGTGCAGATGTATGCATATTGTACATGCTTATGTACACTCGTATATACTGCACTGTGTGTATGCTGTGGTATAGGTTGCCAGATTCAAAAATTCATAACAAATCAACAAATGACGTCACACTAATGTAACTTGATATGTTATATGTTAATGACCAAGTCTACGTCCCTGCTAGGTTTCAAGGTCATACGCCCATTAGAGGAAGTGAACGACCTTGGCTAATGTATGCTGCACAAACGGGCTTATTTGATGACGTCATCGTTACGCCACCAAATTTTGCTGCTAATATGCATTAGACCAAGTCACAACAAACCTAAAACACAAAATTTGATCTCCATCGGCCTTTTCGTTCTCTAGATATAACCGTTAGAAGAACGCATGTTCAACTGAGTGTAATTTGACACCTGGTGACGTCATCAAACTTTTGAAGGTATGGGCGTGTTCACTGACCCTCAGTGAACATATGCACCAATTTTGGGCCAATTTGCAAAAACTTCGCCACAGACATCTCTTCAAAATAGGTTTTGGCCATTTTTCAACTTGCCGCTAGAGGGCGCTCTTTCGTGTCACGACTTAACTTTTGGTATTTTTGGAATGCCCAAGAGGTCTTGAGACTAACACTTTTGACCCGATCTCTGTATCTGCTACCAGTTTTAAATGACAGGGCAGCCTCGTTTTCGACCAATAGGAAGCAAGATTCAAGGTCAATGTCTGTGTATGAAATTTAGACCTTGGATAGTCATGACCATTGCCGAAAGAATAAAGTTTGTATCTCAAACTGTTGAATTTTTACAGAAGTTTCAATTTGAAGGCCATATATTTCAAACGCTTGTAATCTGACACCTGATGACGTCATCAAAATGTAAACACATTTGTGCAGTACTTCATTATGAGGTGATTGTTGTGACCAAGTTTGATGATGATCCGAGCTTTGCAAGTGACCATTTTGCCAGGCCGAAAGACCATGCGCTTTGTCTATGGGGTTTTAACGGAAGAATAAAAAAAGCTAAAAAAAAAAATAAAATCAGAACAAAAACAAGGACTTTCCGCAGGAGTGCGGAAAGCCAAAAAAAAAATCAGAACAGTTTCAAAGGCTTTCCGCAGGAGTGCGGAAAGCCAAAAAAACTAGAAGTATGTCTGTTGATAACAGAGCATATGGCTTTCCGCTTTTCTTTTTTTTGTATGTTTGTATGCATGTAAAACTGCATGCTGTATAATACTACATCTACACTTTGTACAATGTAAATGCATACCGTACATGTACATGCACAGTGACAAGATTCAAAAATTCATAATAAATCAACAAATCATGCATGTCATACTAATGTAACTTGGTATGTCACATGTTAATGACCAGGTCCAGGCACCTGCTAGGTTTCAAGGTCATACGACCAACTATGACTATGATAGACTATGTGCTTTGTCTATGGGAAATGGGGTAGTGCAGATGTATGCATATTGTACATGATTATGTACACTCGTATATACTGCACTGTGTGTATGCTGTTGTATAGGTTGCCAGATTAAAAAAATTCATAACAAATCAACAAATGACGTCACACTAATGTAACTTTGTATGTTATATGTTAATGACCAAGTCTACGTCCCTGCTAGGTTTCAAGGTCATACGCTCATTATAGGAAGTGAACGACCTTGGCTAATGTATGCTGCACAAACGGGCTTATTTGATGACGTCATCGTTACGCCACCACATTTTGCTGCTAATATGCATTAGACCAAGTCACAACAAACCTAAAACACAAAATTTGACCTTCATCTGCCTTTTCGTTCTCTAGATATAGCCGTTAGAAGAACGCATGTTCAACCGAGTGTAATTTGACACCTGGTGACGTCATCAAACTTTTGAAGGTATGGACATGTTTACTGACCCTCAGTGAACATATGCACTAATTTTGGGCCAATTAGCAAAAACTTCGCCGCAAACATCTCTTCAAATTACGTTTTGGCCATTTTTCAACTCGCCGCTAGAGGGCGCTCTTTCGTATGACGACTTCCCAGGTGAAAATTCCAGTTGAAACCAGTTAAACTTTCAACTGGTTTCAACTGGGATTAACTGGCACCAATTGGTACCTGTTGAACGCAACTGGAATCAACTGGGGGCCAACTGGAGCCAGTTAGAACAACTTTAGAAATCCAGTTAAAACTGGTAATTTTAGCGAGACCAACTGGGACCAGTTATAACCAGTTGAAGAAACCAGTTACCAACTGGTAACATTTTGCGAGATCAACAGAAACCAGTTGATGAAACCTGTTATCAACTGGTAATTTTCCGACAAGTTGAAATCGGTCAAAACCAGTTACATCAACTATCTGATTTCGCATGAGTGTACGCGTTTCAGCACGGGACTATTAAACAAGTTGCACAATTTGCGCTTTTTGGTCACCTTTGTCAGGACGGCCCGGGCCAGTTGAAACCAGTTTCCACCCGGGCAATTCTGTGAATGGGCCAGCTGAAACCAGCCGATACAACCAGTTACCAACTGATCACTTTTTTTTCCGGCACAGAGCCAGTTTATAATAAACCCAGTTGCATCTGTGACAGCACAGGGCCAGTTGAAACCGGTTGCAGACACCAGTTACCAACTGGTCACTGTGCCAGTTGGAACCATGCAGTTTTAGAAACAAGTTACCAATTCACTATTGACAGCACCGGGCCAATTGAAACCAGTTGCAGAAACCAGTTATCAACTGGTCCCTTAAATTTTGTCAGCACAGGGCCAGTTGAAACCAGTTGCAGGAACTAGTTACCAACTGGTTTCTATATTGAAAGTTCGGGGCCGAAACCAGTTGCAGTAACTAGTTACCAACTGGTCACAGGGCCAGTTGGAACCTAGTTGCAGAAACCAGTTACCAGAGACCAGTTGATAACTGGTTTCTGCAACCTGTTCAAAAATAGTTTGAAACCAGTTCGGAACCAGTTCTACCCAGTTGGAAAACAGTTTAAAACCAGTTCAGGACCAGTTCTACCCAGTTGGAAAAGAGTTTAAAAAGCAGTTCAGAACCAGTTGTTCCCAGTTGGAAAACGGTTTAAAACCAGTTCAACCCAGTTGGAAAACAGTTTAAAACCAGATCAAAACCAGTTCAACCCAGTTGGAAAACAGTTTATGACCAGTTCTACCCACAGTTGGAAAACAGTTTAAAACCAGTTCTATACCCAGTTGGAAAACAGTTTAAAACCAGTTCTATACCCAGTTGGAAAACAGTTTAAAACCAGTTCAGGACCAGTTCTACCCAGTAGGAAAACAGTTTAAAACCAGTTCAGGACCATGCAGTTGTACCCAGTTGGAAAACGGTTTAAAACCAGTTCAACCCAGTTGGAAAACAGTTTAAAACCAGTTCAGAAGCAGTTCTACCCAGTTGGAAAACAGTCTAAAACCAGTTAAGGACCAGTTCAATCCAGTTGGAAAACAGTTTAAAACCAGTTCAGGACCAGTTCAACCCAGTTGGAAAACACAGTTTAAAACCAGTTAAGGACCATTTCAATTCAGTTGGAAAACGGTTTAAAACCAGTTAAGGACCAGTTCAATCCAGTTGGAAAACAGTTTAAAACCAGTTAAGGACCAGTTCTACCCAGTAGGAAAACAGTTTAAATCCAGTGCAGGACCAGTTCAACACAGTTTAAAACCAGTTCAGGACCAGTTGTAACCAGTTGGAAAACGGTTTAAAACCAGTTCAACACAGTTGTAAAACAGTTTAAAACCACTTCATGACCAGTTCTACCCAGTTGGAAAACAGTTTAAAACCAGTTCTACCCAGTTGGAAAACAGTTTAAAACCAGTTCAGAACCAGTTCTACCCAGTTGGAAAACAGTATAAAACCAGTTAAGGACCAGTTCAATCCAGTTGGAAAACAGTTTAAAACCAGTTAAGGACCAGTTCTACCCAGTTGGAAAACAGTTTAAAACCAGTTCAGGACCAGTTGTTCCCAGTTGGAAAACGGTTTAAAAGCAGTTCAACCCAGTTGGAAAACAGTTTAAAACCAGTTCATGACCAGTTCTACCCACAGTTGGAAAACAGTTTAAAACCAGTTCTATACCCAGTTGGAAAACAGTTTAAAACCAGTTAAGGACCAGTGTATATAGCCAGTAGGAAAACAGTTTAAAACCAGTGCAGGACCAGTTCAACCCAGTTGGAAAACAGTTTAAAACCAGTTCAGGACCAGTTCAACCCAGTTGGAAAACAGTTTAAAACCAGTTCAGGACCATGCAGTTGTACCCAGTTGGAAAACGGTTTAAAACCAGTTCAACCCAGTTGGAAAACAGTTTAAAACCAGTTCATGACCAGTTCTACCCAGTTGGAAAACAGTTTAAAACCAGTTCTACTCAGTTGGAAAACAGTTTTAAACCAGTTCAGGACCAGTTCTGCCCAGTTAGAAAACAATTTAAAACCAGTTCAGAACCAGTTCTACCCAGTTGGAAAACAGTCTAAAACCAGTTAAGGACCAGTTCACTCCAGTTGGAAAACAGTTTAAAACCAGTTAAGGACCAGTTCTACCAAGTAGGAAAACAGTTTAAAACCAGTTCAGGACCATGCAGTTGTACCCAGTTGCAAAACAGTTTAAAACGGTAAACCAGTTCAGGACCAGTTCAACCCAGTTGGAAAACAGTTTAAAACCACTTCAGGACCAGTTCAACCCAGTTGGAAAACAGTTTAAAACCAGTTCAGGACAAGTTCTACCCAGTTGGAAAACACAGTTATAAAACCAGTTAAGGACCATTTCAATTCAGTTGGAAAACGGTTTAAAACCAGTTAAGGACCAGTTCAATCCAGTTGGAAAACAGTTTAAAACCAGTTAAGGACCAGTTCTACCCAGTAGGAAAACAGTTTAAATCCAGTGCAGGACCAGTTCAACACAGTTTAAAACCAGTTCAGGACCAGTTCGTCGGGTGCCTGGCAAAAGGGCATAAGGGCTGAAATTGGTCACTGAAGTCATTTTTTTATTAATGCCCCATTATATCCTATTTTGTACGCCCTTTAATCCTATCCACTTATTGATTTCCCAAATAACGTCACTATGACGTAAAAACTAATTGTAAAAGGTCATAAAGCCGACCAGACGGAATTTGTTCCCAGCAAAATGGCATAAAGCGCCTTGCAACCTTCTGCCGAGACCAGCGTGGTCGACGGGCTTCCCGGCAGAAGGACATAACGCTTATAGGTTTAAACTGGTACACTGTCTTACTGCGCTTCTTCGTGGTGAAGCGTGCTTGAACGGAAACTGTTACATACAAAACTAACGGCATGGCGCGCAATGCACGACCTAATTGTGACAGGAAACCAGTTTATTGTGACCTTTGCGGCTGGAGACTCGACCCCTGATCGCACGGCGCGAAAGTTAATTCAGAATCAAATTTTGGGTTTATGAATTTAACGGAATATAATAGCAATCTGAATAATCCGGAAAAGCATTTTTAATGTAAAGGGCCTTCAGTAAAATTAACAAAAACAATTGCCAAACATCTTCATGCATTTAAGAGGAGTAGAAAGTATTACAAAAATTGAACATACATTCCTCTAAAGATTCACTTCAGGACAGTAAATAAATTACTTTTTTATTTATTCATTCATTTATTTAGTAATTTGTTTCGTTTTGTTTAACCAGATTAGCCAAAGAGTTGTTCAAAGACTCTTCTCCTTAGGGGCCATGGATTATGGTAAACATAGAAAAGTAGCAACGAACTGCAAGAAAATGGGGAACACCTTCAAAAAATCAAATCGTTTGTGTACATGTATTTTTCTTTTTCAATTCAATCAAATTTGAAAATGCATTTTGTGAATAAAGCAAATGGACAAATAACAATACAGTGCTGGAAATGTAACTGTTACTTAATGGATGTTATTAGTTTCTACCCCCTAGCCCGACCCCACCCCACCCCAGCCCCACCCCACCCATTGGCCCCCCGTTGGATTGAAATCTTTTTACCATTCCTACCACTACCTTGGTCGAGAGTACATACAAAATTAGACGTTATACAAACCAGACAAATTTGTGATCATAAGAAAACATCCGTTGCAAACCAGAACCTTGTTAAGCCCTCTAAAAATTGGCCTTGAAACCCGAACCACACTCATTTTGTTTGTCTTATAGAATCAAGGAAAATTTTCGGTAATGCCCCTACGTCGTGTCAACGTCTTTTATTTATAAACATTCTTCCCGGCAGAAGGGCATAATGGGCATTTACGCCCTTATGCGCTCAACGAAACGCACCACATTCTTTCCGGCAACGCACCACTTTCTTCCCAGCAGAAGGGCATATGAGCGCTTACGCCCTTCTGCGTGTAAGCCAACGCACCTAATTGTTCCCGGCAAAAGGGCATATGCAGAAAACTGCCTCTATTTTAATGAAATTTAAACATTATCATCGGACATTGACATATTTTGTTCCAACAATGATAATACACACATGTGAACCTTTAAAAAATGTGTACGATTTATAAAACGCGTTCGAGAACGATTTTTCCTTCAAATGCGATTTTCTCGAAAAGTGATTTTTCGCGTCAGAACGCTCTTATGTCCTTCTGCAGGGCACCTGACGAGTTGTACCCAGTTGGAAAACGGTTTAAAACCAGTTCAACCCAGTTGTAAAACAGTTTAAAACCACTTCATGACCAGTTCTACCCAGTTGGAAAACAGTTTAAAACCAGTTCTACCCAGTTGGAAAACAGTTTAAAACCAGTTCAGAACCAGTTCTACCCAGTTGGAAAACAGTCTAAAACCAGTTAAGGACCAGTTCAATCCAGTTGGAAAACAGTTTAAAACCAGTTAAGGACCAGTTCTACCCAGTAGGAAAACAGTTTAAAACCAGTTCTACTTAGTTGGAAAACAGTTTTAAACCAGTTCAGGACCAGTTCTGCCCAGTTAGAAAACAATTTAAAACCAGTTCAGAACCAGTTCTACCCAGTTGGAAAACAGTCTAAAACCAGTTAAGGACCAGTTCAATCCAGTTGGAAAACAGTTTAAAACCAGTTAAGGACCAGTTCTACCCAGTAGGAAAACAGTTTAAAACCAGTTCAGGACCATATGCAGTTGTACCCAGTTGCAAAACAGTTTAAAACGGTAAACCAGTTCAGGACCAGTTCAACCCAGTTGGAAAACAGTTTAAAACCACTTCAGGACCAGTTCAACCCAGTTGAAAAACAGTTTAAAACCAGTTCAGGACAAGTTCTACCCAGTTGGAAAACACAGTTATAAAACCAGTTAAGGACCATTTCAATTCAGTTGGAAAACGGTTTAAAACCAGTTAAGGACCAGTTCAATCCAGTTGGAAAACAGTTTAAAACCAGTTAAGGACCAGTTCTACCCAGTAGGAAAACAGTTTAAATCCAGTGCAGGACCAGTTCAACACAGTTTAAAACCAGTTCAGGACCAGTTGTACCCAGTTGGAAAACGGTTTAAAACCAGTTCAACCCAGTTGTAAAACAGTTTAAAACCACTTCATGACCAGTTCTACCCAGTTGGAAAACAGTTTAAAACCAGTTCTACCCAGTTGGAAAACAGTTTAAAACCAGTTCAGAACCAGTTCTACCCAGTTGGAAAACAGTCTAAAACCAGTTAAGGACCAGTTCAATCCAGTTGGAAAACAGTTTAAAACCAGTTAAGGACCAGTTCTACCCAGTTGGAAAACAGTTTAAAACCAGTTCAGGACCAGTTGTTCCCAGTTGGAAAACGGTTTAAAAGCAGTTCAACCCAGTTGGAAAACAGTTTAAAACCAGTTCATGACCAGTTCTACCCACAGTTGGAAAACAGTTTAAAACCAGTTCTATACCCAGTTGGAAAACAGTTTAAAACCAGTTCAGGACCAGTTGTTCCCAGTTGGAAAACGGTTTAAAAGCAGTTCAACCCAGTTGGAAAACAGTTTAAAACCAGTTCATGACGAGTTCTACCCAGTTGGAAAACAGTTTAAAACCAGTTCTACCCAGTTGGAAAACAGTTTAAAACCAGTTCAGAACCAGTTCTACCCAGTTCTACCCAGTTTGAAAACAGTCTAAAACCAGTTAAGGACCAGTTCAATCCAGTTGGAAAACAGTTTAAAACCAGTTAAGGACCAGTTCTACCCAGTTGGAAAACAGTTTAAAACCAGTTCAGGACCAGTTGTTCCCAGTTGGAAAACGGTTTAAAAGCAGTTCAACCCAGTTGGAAAACAGTTTAAAACCAGTTCATGACCAGTTCTACCCACAGTTGGAAAACAGTTTAAAACCAGTTCTATACCCAGTTGGAAAACAGTTTAAAACCAGTTAAGGACCAGTGTATACCCAGTAGGAAAACATTTTAAAACCAGTGCAGGACCAGTTCAACCCAGTTGGAAAACAGTTTAAAACCAGTTCAGGACCAGTTCAACCCAGTTGGAAAACAGTTTAAAACCAGTTCAGGACCATGCAGTTGTACCCAGTTGGAAAACGGTTTAAAACCAGTTCAACCCAGTTGGAAAACAGTTTAAAACCAGTTCATGACCAGTTCTACCCAGTTGGAAAACAGTTTAAAACCAGTTCTACTCAGTTGGAAAACAGTTTTAAACCAGTTCAGGACCAGTTCTGCCCAGTTAGAAAACAATTTAAAACCAGTTCAGAACCAGTTCTACCCAGTTGGAAAACAGTCTAAAACCAGTTAAGGACCAGTTCTACCCAGTAGGAAAACAGTTTAAAACCAGTTCAGGACCATGCAGTTGTACCCAGTTGCAAAACAGTTTAAAACGGTAAACCAGTTCAGGACCAGTTCAACCCAGTTGGAAAACAGTTTAAAACCAGTTCAGGACCAGTTCAACCCAGTTGGAAAACAGTTTAAAACCAGTTCAGGACAAGTTCTACCCAGTTGGAAAACACAGTTTAAAACCAGTTAAGGACCATTTCAATTCAGTTGGAAAACGGTTTAAAACCAGTTAAGGACCAGTTCAATCCAGTTGGAAAACAGTTTAAAACCAGTTAAGGACCAGTTCTACCCAGTAGGAAAACAGTTTAAATCCAGTGCAGGACCAGTTCAACACAGTTTAAAACCAGTTCAGGACCAGTTGTACCCAGTTGGAAAACGGTTTAAAACCAGTTCAACCCAGTTGTAAAACAGTTTAAAACCACTTCATGACCAGTTCTACCCAGTTGGAAAACAGTTTAAAACCAGTTCAGAACCAGTTCTACCCAGTTGGAAAACAGTCTAAAACCAGTTAAGGACCAGTTCAATCCAGTTGGAAAACAGTTTAAAACCAGTTAAGGACCAGTTCTACCCAGTTGGAAAACAGTTTAAAACCAGTTCAGGACCAGTTGTTCCCAGTTGGAAAACGGTTTAAAAGCAGTTCAACCCAGTTGGAAAACAGTTTAAAACCAGTTCATGACCAGTTCTACCCACAGTTGGAAAACAGTTTAAAACCAGTTCTATACCCAGTTGGAAAACAGTTTAAAACCAGTTCAGGACCAGTTCTGCCCAGTTAGAAAACAGTTTAAAAAATGCAATGCATTGTGGGATTCATGTAACTGAACAGATTTACCGTGTAAAAAAAGTAATTTGCTTCAGTTTTGGCAGTTGTTTTGATTTTTGTAAATGGGTTGTTACTTGATAATAGGCAAATTGGCAATTGTCGGGAATGAACAAACTCAAAGTGGCGAGAGATTAAAATTAAATTTGGTATTCGATTAGTAGGTGTGTGCCAACCATGGGTTACAGGGTGCAGGTTTTTGTGGAGCATAAATAGAAGTCGCGCATAAAGATAATGTATGAGTATAGTGTATAAGTATAGTGTATGAGTAGTGTATGAGTAGTGTATGCATGAGTAATGTATGAATATGTATCAGTAATGTATACGACCTAAATAAGACGTCTTTTTTCCAATTTTTTTTCTTCTCCAATTGGTTCCAATTGAGGAGTGCCAAAACTCAGGACCAGTTGTACCCAGTTGGAAAACAGTTTAAAACCAGTTCAGGACCAGTTCAACCCAGTTGGAAAACAGTTTAAAACCAGTTCAGGACCAGTACACCAATTGAAAACCTGTTGGAAAACAGTTTAAGCCCAGTTCACAACCTATTGACAACCAGTTGTGAACCAGTATAAAACCAATTCATTCCAATTCAACCAATTGTGCCTATTAAAAACCAGTTAATTCCAGTTCGAAACCAGTTCAAAACCAGCTACACTAACTTGCACCAGTTGGAAACCAGTTGGAAACCAGTTCAGAAACAGTTCAATACCAGTTAGACCTATTATAACCAGTTCATTCCAGTTAAAAACCTATTCAAAACCAGTTCATCCTATTGATATGTATACCAGCTCAGAACCAGTTGAAAACCAGTAACCAATTCCCAGTTCAACTGAACCAGTTCAGACCAGTTCAACTGGTTTCAACTGGAATTTTCACCTGGGTTAACTTTTGGTATTTTTGTAATGCCCAAGGGGTCCCGAGACTAACAACGTTGACCCAATCTCGGTATCTGCTACCAGTTTTAAATGACAACGCAGACTCGTTTTCGACCAATAGGAAGCAAGATTCAAGGTCATTGTCTCTGCATGAAATTTAAACATTGGATAGTCATGACCATTGCCGAAACAAAAATGTTTGTATCTCAAACGGTTGAATTTTTACAGATTTTTGAATTTTTAAGGCATTAAATTTCAGACACATGTAATCTGACCCCTGGTGACGTCATCAAGATGTAACCTCTTTGGTATAGTACTTTAGTATGGGTTCCTTATTGTGACCAAGTTTGATGATGATCCAAGCTTTGCAAGCGACCCTTCTTCTAGCAGCGAGATAGACTATGTGCTTTGTCTATGGGAAATGGGGTAGTGCAGATGTATGCATATTGTACATGCTTATGTACAGCTCGTATATACTGCACTGTGTGTATGCTGTGGTATAGGTTGCTAGATTCAAAAATTCATAACAAATCAACAAATGACGTCACACTAATGTAACTTGGTATGTTATATGTTAATGACCAAGTCTACGTCCCTGCTAGGTTTCAAGGTCATACGCCCATTAGAGGAAGTGAACGACCTTGGTTAATGTATGCTGCACAAACGGGCTTATTTGATGACGTCATCGTTACGCCACCAAATTTTGCTGCTAATATGCATTAGACCAAGTCACAACAGACCTAAAACACAAAATTTGACCTCCATCTGCCTTTTCGTTCTCTAGATATAACCGTTAGAAGAACGCATGTTCAACCGAGTGTAATTTGACACCTGGTGACGTCATCAAACTTTTGAAGGTATGGGCGTGTTCACTGACCCTCAGTGAACATATGCACCAATTTTGGGCCAATTTGCAAAAACTTCGCCACAGACATCTCTTCAAAATAGGTTTTGGCCATTTTTCAACTTGCCGCTAGAGGGCGCTCTTTCGTGTCACGACTTAACTTTTGGTATTTTTGGAATGCCCAAGAGGTCTTGAGACTAACACTTTTGACCCGATCTCTGTATCTGCTACCAGTTTTAAATGACAGGGCAGCCTCGTTTTCGACCAATAGGAAGCAAGATTCAAGGTCAATGTCTGTGTATGAAATTTAGACCTTGGATAGTCATGACCATTGCCGAAGAAATAAAGTTTGTATCTCAAACGGTTGAATTTTTACAGAAGTTTCAATATTGAAGGCCATATATTTCAAACGCGTGTAATCTGACACCTGATGACGTCATCAAAATGTAAACACATTTGTGCAGTACTTCATTATGAGGTGATTGTTGTGACCAAGTTTGATGATGATCCGAGCTTTGCAAGTGACCATTTTGCCAGGTAGAAAGACCATGCGCTTTGTCTATGGGGTTTTGGGAGAAGAATAAAAAAAGCTAACTTAGAGGTATGTCTGTTGATAACAGAGCATATGGCTTTCCGCTTTTCTTTTTTTGTATGTTTGTATGCATGTAAAACTGCATGCTGTATAATACTACATGTACACTTTGTACAATATAAATACATACCGTACATATACCTGTACAGTATGCACAGTGACAAGATTCAAAAATTCATAATAAATCAACAAATCATGCATGTCATACTAATGTAACTTGGTGTGTTACATGTCAATGCCCAAGTCTACGTCCCTGCTAGGTTTCAAGGTCATATGCCCATCAGAGGAAGTGAACGACCTTGGCTAATGTATGCTGCACAAACGGGCTTATTTGATGACGTCATCGTTACGCCACCAAATTTTGCTGCTAATATGCATTAGACCAAGTCACAACAAACCTAAAACACAAAATTTGACCTCCATCGGCCTTTTCGTTCTCTAGATATAACCGTTAGAAGAACGCATGTTCAACGGAGTGTAATTTGACACCTGGTGACGTCATCAAACTTTTGAAGGTATGGGCGTGTACACTGACCCTCAGTGAACATATGCACCAATTTTGGGCCAATTTGCAAAAACTTCGCCACAGACATCTCTTCAAAATAGGTTTTGGCAATTTTTCAACCTGCCGCTAGAGGGCGCTGTTTCGTGTGACGACTTAACTTTTGGTATTTTTGTAATGCCCAAGGGGTCCCGAGACTAACAACGTTGACCCAATCTTGTTATCTGCTACCAGTTTTAAATGACAGGGCAGCCTCGTTTTCGACCAATAGGAAGCAAGATTCAAGGTCAATGTCTTAGTATGAAATTTAGACCTTGGATAGTCATGAGACTAACACCGTTGACACGATCTCGGCATCGCTTACCAGTTTTAAATGACAAGGCAGCCTCGTTTTCGACCAATAGGAAACAAGATTCAAGGTCAATGTCTCTGCATGAAATTTAGACCTTGGATAGTCATGACCAGTGCCGAAAGATTAAAGATTGTATCTCAAACGGTTGAATTTTTACAGATTTTTCAATTTGTAAGGCATTAAATTTCAGACACATGTAATCTGACACCTGGTGACGTCATCAAGATCTAACCTCTTTGGTATAGTACTTTACTATGGGTTCCTTATTGTGACTAAGTTTGATGATGATCCAAGCTTTGCAACCCAGCAAGCACAAGACCACCGGCCCAGGCCTGGCCCAGAGGTGGCAAGAACTGGCAAGGGTTGGCCCAGCCTTGCCAGCTCTGGCCCAAACCTGGCCCACAGTTGGCACCATGTCTTAAAACTTCCCAGCCTTGCCAGCTCTGGCCCAGACCTGGCCCACGGTTGGCACCATGTCTTAAAACTTCCCAGCCTTGCCAGACCTGGCCCAGACCTAGCCCACGGTTGGCACCATGTCTTAAAACTTCCCAGCCTTGCCAGACCTGGCCCAGACCTGGCTCACAGTTGGCACCATGTCTTAAAACTTCCCAGCCTTGCCAGCTCTGGCCCAGACCTGGCCCACGGTTGGCACCATGTCTTAAAACTTCCCATCCTTGCCAGACCTGGCCCAGACCTGGCTCACAGTTGGCACCATGTCTTAAAACTTCCCAGCCTTGCCAGCTCTGGCCCACGGTTGGCACCATGTCTTAAAACTTCCCAGCCTTGTCAGCTCTGGCCCAGACCTGGCCCACGGTTGGCACCATGTCTTAAAACTTCCCAGCCTTGCCAGCTCTGGCCCAGACCTGGCCCACGGTTGGCACCATGTCTTAAAACTTCCCAGCCTTGCCAGCTCTGGCCCAGACCTGGCCCACAGTTGGCATCATGTCTTAAAACTGCCAGCACTGGGCCAGTGCTGGCCCGGCCCTGGCATCTTTGCTATTATTTTGGGTGCTATTTTTAATTTTTGTTCTACTCAATTATGAATTCCAGGCCTAGTCTAAGTCTAATAAATCTACAAAAAATAAGAAAATCAAAAGAATTTAAATTAAACATGTAAACTACATGTACATGTACAAATATATAGGACCTACATTTTATAGTGTATGTGTACATATACATGAGTAATTTGCCAGGGTAGTTTGCCAGTGCACAGCCAAACTAGAATCAACATTTCAAATCTAATTGATGTAAATAACTAATTATATTTTTTCCTTTATTAATTATATGATTAATGTATTTCTAAGAAAACAAAATCCGTCAAAATCCGTTTTTTTTTTCTTTTTCTAATATCTGTATTCCTACGCCGCAGCATGCTGTGTAAGTCTGGTACTCTCTGCACATACAGTGAATTACACATACACAGTGCACTGCCTTATATTTGTACCAGACTATTCCTACCCATGCTTGTTTGCTGGATTTGCTGTTAACTCTAGTGCTAAGAAATCGCCTTAAACTTCAGTCATCCTCCATTTTTTGCAGAAGATTTACATTTTTTCGGCAATGTCAACCACTATCCAGAGCAGTAAGTAACCTATTTCTTGAATATTTGAAAAAAAGGACGGGAAAAAAACCTGTTTAAATTTTTGATTGTCAAGCCACATGTTGTGCATAGACGTATCTAGACGTACACAGTGTACAGTATGTATATTTCTGCTGGTTTTTTCCACCTTGGTATTTGAAATTTACCATGTTTAGTGATACTTTTAGTACATTTACTTTCTCTTTTCAGGTGTCTTCTTCAAGAGGTATCCAAATCTCATCAAACAAGATTTTCGGGATCACCAGTGATTTTCTTGATGCTGGGGATTGACAGACGGAAATCCGCAAGAAGGAGGCCAGGCAAGGCAAAATAAGGTTTAAACGCTCATTGTATTGTGAAATTAAAACTTCATGCATGCTGCAAAATCAACGTTTAGTAGAATTACAGTTTGGTATTTTTTCCGTATACATAGAACAAAGATTTGAATGAAATTATACCTCCTGGAATCAACAGATCATCCAATTTTAAGAGATATCATACTTGCACGTCTGTCGGAAATGTTGCATAAAAATTTCTGAGATAAATGATAAATTTACTGCATGAAGTAATGCACAAAATTACGGCGCGAGTGGTCCGTGCGTAAGCGCGACAACGGAGGGCGCTGCGCGCGCGAGAATGCTTATCTTGTGCACTAACTGAATGCAACTTTTGAAGGGGAAAATGTGATTTTTCTACATAAAAGCAACATTTGTGACAAAAGTGCAAGTGAGAAGTATATCTTAAAATTAGATTATCTGTTGATTCCAGGAGGATTCCTTCAAATCTTTGTTCGATGTATAAAGAAAAAAACCTACAGTTGAACCTTGAGAAGAGCACTGCTGTTGATTCATCGGTTTGCTTGTAACCAAGCAGATTTAAACCCTGGTTCATTGTTCTACTTCCTGATAATACAACTTTCTATTAGGGAATAATAAAAGACTATATAACCTTTTTTTATAAGCAGAATTGTGTATTAACGATGTTTTAGTGAGGTTTGACTATACATGTACATGTACATAGGCCCTACATATTTGAAAACAAATGAAAATTCAATCTCTTATAGATTTTATATTGATTGATAGTCTGTGCCATTTACCAACTAAACGTTTAGAAACTTAAAATAAAGCAAATGTTCGTCACTGCGCGCGTTATGCCTTTGCTATGGAGGTGCGTATTCTGTAGCACGAATTTGGCCTCATGCGCGCATTGACGAGCCACTGCCTTTAATTTTTACAACAATATATGCATATGAAATGAATAGTACTAGTCTTGATAATAAGAGCGCTGTTAATACAACATTGTTCTTATAATGTTAATGGTTTTCGGCAAATTTTATGGTACATTTTCCATATACATTGAACAAAGATTTGAAGGAAATTACCTCCTGGAATCAACAGATAATCTAATCTTACGATATACAATGTACTTCTCACTTCCACTCTTGTCGCAATTTTCTCTTTTAGAAATTGCATTCGAAATTGCATTCAGTTAGTACACAAGATAACCATTCACGCACACATGCAGTGCCCTCTGTTGTCGCGCCGTAATTAGCCTGTACTTAATTAATTTTAACGTTTATTTATCTCAGAAATGCAATATTTTCGTCCTTTTCCAACAGAAGAGGGAGGTATATCTTAAAATCTGTTGATTCCAAGATGTAATTTCATTTAAATCTCTGTTCAATGTATAAGGAAAAAATACCTAAGTCGGCAATGCGGCCGATTTGTGCCTGGCCTAGACTTGCCCAAGTTATTATTGGTGGACCACCAATAATGTGAAAAATTGACAGTAATTGTTCAATAACTAATTGTTGGTTTTTTTTTCTTCCTCGATGTCTCATTTGAAAGCGAATAACTTGTTTCTACAATTATAAATTCACATTTTTTTTTTTTTGAGGTGACAAACCCAAAACGCATGGACAATACATGTACATCTTTAAGGTCCTTGCTGTTCTTTTATTGTTTTTGTTATAACGAGGTATTTTGCCCTGAGTACATGTACATGTACCTATATTAACAAGATTTGTCTGCACATTTACACAAAGCATTTTTAATGCATTCAAGTATCCCTTTGATGCCTTTTGACCAAAAAGTATAAAAAGTTATTTTAGTCAATAATATGGCTTGAACCCATTATAGTAAACTTGGTTATGAAAGAAATAAACGTGCACTTTCGAGATAGTCATTTATATGTATGTAATGACATGTTGTATTAAAGTTTATTTCTAGAAATACATTTTCTGGTTGCTTTGTCTATAATTATCTTGCCGTTTGGTGACATTAATTTTAATTAACACATGTCTGGTTAGATAGGAAGAAATAAAAACAAGCTTCAAATAGTGTACACAAGACAAACGATTAAAGGCAGAGGCTCGTCAACTTTGTGCTACGAAATATGCAGCTCCCATGTCTTTGTTATGGAGCTGCATATTTCGTGGCACGAATTTGGCCTCGCACGCGCATTGACGAGCCTCTGCCTTTAACCGGCCTGCCAGTGCCGGGCCAACCGGCAACCAGCCTTGGGCCACCTATGTGCCAGCTTTGGGCCAGCACTGGCAGCCATCTATGGGCCACCTAGGGGCCACCTCTGGGCCAGCCCAGTCAGCCATCCTTGGGCCACCTAGGGGCCACCTCTGGGCCAGCCCAGTCAGCCATCCTTGGGCCACCTAAGTGCCAGCTCTGGGCTAGCCCTGGCAGCCAGCCTTGGGCCACCTAGGGGCCACCTCTGGGCCAGCCCTAGCAGCCATCCTTGGGCCACTTAAGTGCCAGCTCTGGGCCAGCCCTGACAGCCAGCCTTGGGCCACCTATGGGCCAGCTCTGGCAGCGACTTGGCTAGCTATCCTTGGCCCAACCCTGGCCCACGTGAGCATTAACAAGGTTGGTCCAGAGCTGGCATGCCAGGCCTGGCCCAGCTCTCTGTGCCAGTTCTTGCCAGCTCTGGGCCAGGCCTGGGCCGGTGGTCTTGTGCTGGCTGGGAAGCGACTCTTCTAGCACCGAGACAGACTGTGTGCTTTGTCTATGGGATAGTGCAGATGTATGCATATTGTACATGCTTATGTACACTCGTATATACTGCACTGTGTGTATGCTGTGGTATAGGTTGCCAGATTCAAAAATTCATAACAAATCAACAAATGACGTCACACTAATGTAACTTGGTATGTTATATGTTAATGACCAAGTCTACGTCCCTGCTCGGTTTCAAGGTCATACGACCATTAGAGGAAGTGAACGACCTTGGCTAATGTATGCTGTACAAACAGGCTTATTTCATGACGTCATCGTTACGCCACCAAATGTTGCTGCTAATATGCGTTAGACCAAGTCACAACAAACCTGAAACAAAATATTTGACCTTCATCGGCCGTTTCATTCTCTAGATATAGCTGTTAAAAGGATGCACGTTCAAGCGAGTGTAATTTGACACCTGGTGACGTCATCAAACTTTTGAAAGTATGGGCATATTCACTGACCCTCAGTGAACATATGCACCAATTTTGGGCCATTTTGTAAAAACTTCGCCACAGACATCTCTTCAAAATGCGTTTTGGCCATTTTGCAACTTGCCGCTAGAGGGCGCTGTTTCGTGTGACGACTTAACTTTTGGTATTTTTGTAATGCCCAAGGGGTCCCGAGACTAACAACGTTGACCCAATCTCGGTATCTGCTACCAGTTTTAAATGACAGGGCAGCCTCGTTTTCGACCAATAGGAAGCAAGATTCAAGGTCAATGTCTTAGTATGAAATTTAGACCTTGGATAGTCATGATCATTGCCGAAGGAATAAAGTTTGTATCTCAAACGGTTGAATTTTTACAGATTTTTGAATATGTAAGGCATTAAATTTAAAACGCTTGTAATTGGACACCTGATGACGTCATCAAGATGTAACCTCTTTGGTATAGTACTTTACTATGGGTTCCTTATTGTGACAAAGTTTGAAGATGATCCAAGCTTTGCAAGCCACCCTTCTACCAGTGAGACAGACTAAGTGCTTTGTCTATGGGATATGGCGTAGTGCAGATGTATGCATATTGTACATGCATATACTCATAATATACTGCACAGTGTGTATGCTGTAGTATAGGTTGCCAGATTAAAAAATTCATAACAAATCAACAAATGCCGTCACACTAATGTAACTTGGTGTGTTACATGTCAATGACCAAGTCTACGTTCCTGCTAGGTTTCAAGGTCATATGCCCATTAGAAGAAGTGAACGACCTTGGCTAATGTATGCTGCACAAACGGGCTTATTTGATGACGTCATCGTTACGCCACCAAATTTTGCTGCTAATATGCATTAGACCAAGTCACAACAAACCTAAAACACAAAATTTGACCTCCATCGGCCTTTTCGTTCTCTAGATATAACCGTTAGAAGAACACATGTTCAACTGAGTGTAATTTGACACCTGGTGACGTCATCAAACTTTTGAAGGTATGGGCGTGTTCACTGACCCTCAGTGAACATATGCACCAATGTTGGGCCAATTTGCAAAAACTTCGCCACAGACATCTCTTCAAAATAGGTTTTGGCCATTTTTCAACTTGCCGCTAGAGGGCGCTCTTTCGTGTCACGACTTAACTTTTGGTATTTTTGGAATGCCCAAGAGGTCTTGAGACTAACACTTTTGACCCGATCTCTGTATCTGCTACCAGTTTTAAATGACAGGGCAGCCTCGTTTTCGACCAATAGGAAGCAAGATTCAAGGTCAATGTCTGTGTATGAAATTTAGACCTTGGATAGTCATGACCATTGCCGAAAGAATAAAGTTTGTATCTCAAACGGTTGAATTTTTACAGAAGTTTCAATTTGAAGGCCATATATTTCAAACGCTTGTAATCTGACACCTGATGACGTCATCAAAATGTAAACACATTTGTGCAGTACTTCATTATGAGGTGATTGTTGTGACCAAGTTTGATGATGATCCGAGCTTTGCAAGTGACCATTTTGCCAGGCCGAAAGACCATGCGCTTTGTCTATGAGGTTTTGGGAGAAGAATAAAAAAAGCTAAAACTAGAGGTATGTCTGTTGATAACAGAGCATATGGCTTTCCGCTTTTCTTTTTTTGTATGTTTGTATGCATGTAAAACTGCATGCTGTATAATACTACATGTACACTTTACAATATAAATACATACTGTACATATACATGTACAATATGCACAGTGACAAGATTCAAAAATTCATAATAAATCAACAAATCATGCATGTCATACTAATGTAACTTGGTATGTTACATGTTAATGACCAGGTCCAGGCACCCGATAGTTTTCAAGGTCATACGACCAATGGAGAAAGTAAACGACCTTGGTTAATGTATACTTGAGGAACTCTTATTTGATTACGTCATCGTGACGTCACAATATTTAGCTGATAATATACATTTGACCAATTCAAAATACGTTTTGGTCTTTTTTCAACTCGTCACTAGAGGGGGCTGTTTCGTGTGACGACTTAACTTTTTGTATTTTTTGAATGCCCAAGGGGTCCTGAGACTAACACCGTTGACACGATCTCGGCATCGCTTACCAGTTTTAAATGACAAGGCAGCCTCGTTTTCGACCAATAGGAAACAAGATTCAAGGTCAATGTCTGTGCATGAAATTTAGACCTTGGATAGTCATGACCAGTGCCGAAAGAATAAAGATTGTATCTCAAACGGTTCAATTTTTACAGATTTTTGAATTTGCAAGGCATTAAATTTCAGACACATGTAATCTAACACCTGGTGACGTCATCAAGATCTAACCTCTTTGGTATAGTACTTTAGTATGGGTTCCTTATTGTGACCAAGTTTGATGATGATCCAAGCTTTGCAAGCGACCCTTCTAGCAGCGAGATAGACTATGTGCTTTGTCTATGGGAAATGGGGTAGTGCAGATGTATGGCGATTGTTCATGCTTATGTACACACGTATATACTGCACTGTGTGTATGCTGTGGTATAGGTTGCCAGATTCAAAAATTCATAACAAATCAACAAAGGACGTCACACTAATGTAACTTGGTATGTTATATGTTAATGACCACGTCTACGTCCCTGCTAGGTTTCAAGGTCATACGCCCATTAGAGGAAGTGAACGACCTTGGCAACTGTATGCTGCACAAACGGGCTTATTTGATGACGTCATCGTTACGCCACCAAATTTTGCTGCTAATATGCATTAGACCAAGTCACAACAAACCTAAAACACAAAATTTGACCTCCATCGGCCTTTTCGTTCTCTATATATAACCGTTAGAAGAACGCATGTTCAACTGAGTGTAATTTGACACCTGGTGACGTCATCAAACTTTTGAAGGTATGGGCATGTTCACTGACCCTCAGTGAACATATGCACCAATTTTGGGCCAATTTGCAAAAACTTCGCCACAGACATCTCTTCAAAATAGATTTTGGCCATTTTTCAACTTGCCGCTAGAGGGCGCTCTTTCGTGTCACGACTTAACTTTTGGTATTTTTGGAATGCCCAAGAGGTCTTGAGACTAACACTTTTGACCCGATCTCTGTATCTGCTACCAGTTTTAAATGACAGGGCAGCCTCGTTTTCGACCAATAGGAAGCAAGATTCAAGGTCAATGTCTGTGTATGAAATTTAGACCTTGGATAGTCATGACCATTGCCGAAAGAATAAAGTTTGTATCTCAAACGGTTGAATTTTTACAGAAGTTTCAATTTGAAGGCCATATATTTCAAACGCTTGTAATCTGACACCTGATGACGTCATCAAAATGTAAACACATTTGTGCAGTACTTCACTATGAGGTGATTGTTGTGACCAAGTTTGATGATGATCCGAGCTTTGCAAGTGACCATTTTGCCAGGCCGAAAGACCATGCGCTTTGTCTATGGGGTTTTGGGAGAAGAATAAAAAAAGCTAAAAACTAGAAGACAGTATGTCTGTTGATAACAGAGCATATGGCTTTCCGCTTTTCTTTTTTTGTATGTTTGTATGCATGTAAAACTGCATGCTGTATAATACTACATCTACACTTTGTACAATGTAAATGCATACCGTACATGTACATGTACAGTGACAAGATTCAAAAATTCATAATAAATCAACAAATCATGCATGTCATACTAATGTAACTTGGTATGTCACATGTTAATGACCAGGTCCATGCACCTGCTAGGTTTCAAGGTCATACGACCAATGGAGGAAGTAAACGACCTTTGCTAATGTATGCTGTACAAACGCGCTTATTTGATGACATCGTGACGCCACAAGATTTTGCTGACAATATGCATTAGAACAAGTCACAACAAACCTAAAACACAAAATTTGACCTTCGTCGGCCTTTTCGTTCTTCAGATATAACCGTTAGAAGAACGCATGTTCAACCGAGTGTAATTTGACACCTGGTGACGTCATCAAACTTTTGAAGGTATGGACATGTTCACTGACCCTCAGTGAACACTTGCACCAATTTTGGGCCAAATAGCAAAAACCTCGCCGCAAACATCTCTTCAAAATACGTTTTGGTTAGTTTTAAACTCGCCGCTAGAGGGCGCTCTTTTATGTGACGACTTAACTTTTGCTATTTTTGTAATGCCCAAGGGGTCCCGAGACTAACAACGTTGACCCAATCTCGGTATCTGCTACCAGTTTTAAATGACAACGCAGCCTCGTTTTCGACCAATAGGAAGCAAGATTCAAGGTCATTGTCTCTGCATGAAATTTAGACATTGGATAGTCATGACCATTGCCGAAACAAAAATGTTTGTATCTCAAACGGTTGAATTTGTACAGATTTTTTAATTTTTAAGGCATTAAATTTCAGACACATGTAATCTGACCACTGGTGACGTCATCAAGATGTAATCTCTTTGGTATAGTACTTTAGTATGGGTTCCTTATTGTGACCAAGTTTGATGATGATCCAAGCTTTGCAAGCGACCCTTCTAGCAGCGAGATAGACTATGTGCTTTGTCTATGGGAAATGCGGTAGTGCAGATATGCATATTGTACATGCCTATGTACACTCGTATATACTGCACTGTGTGTATGCTGTGGTATAGGTTGCCAGATTCAAAAATTCATAACAAATCAACAAATGACGTCACACTAATGTAACTTGGTATGTTATATGTTAATGACCAAGTCTACGTCCCTGCTAGGTTTCAAGGTCATACGCCCATTAGAGGAAGTGAACGACCTTGGCTAATGTATGCTGCACAAACGGGCTTATTTGATGACGTCATCGTTACGCCACCAAATTTTGCTGCTAATATGCATTAGACCAAGTCACAACAAACCTAAAACACAAAATTTGACCTCCATCGGCCATTTCGTTCTCTATATATAACCGTTAGAAGAACGCATGTTCAACTGAGTGTAATTTGACACCTGGTGACGTCATCAAACTTTTGAAGGTATGGGCGTGTTCACTGACCCTCAGTGAACATATGCACCGATTTTGGGCCAATTTGCAAAAACTTCGCCACAGACATCTCTTCAAAATAGGTTTTGGCCATTTTTCAACTCGCCGCTAGAGGGCGCTCTTTCGTGTCACGACTTAACTTTTGGTATTTTTTGAATGCCCAAGAGGTCTTGAGACTAACACTTTTGACCCGATCTCTGTATCTGCCACCAGTTTTAAATGACAGGGCAGCCTCGTTTTCGACCAATAGGAAGCAAGATTCAAGGTCAATGTCTGTGTACGAAAGTTAGACCTTGGATAGTCATGAACATTGGCGAAGGAATAAAGTTTGTATCTCAAACGGTTGAATTTTTACAGAAGTTTCAATATTGAAGGCCATATATTTCAAACGCTTGTAATCTGACACCTGATGACGTCATCAAAATGTAAACACATTTGTGCAGTACTTCATTATGAGGTGATTGTTGTGACCAAGTTTGATGATGATCCGAGCTTTGCAAGTGACCATTTTGCCAGGCCGAAAGACCATGCGCTTTGTCTATGAGGTTTTGGGAGAAGAATAAAAAAAGCTAAAAAACTAGAAGTATGTCTGTTGATAACAGAGCATATGGCTTTCCGCTTTTCTTTTTTTGTATGTTTGTATGCATGTAAGACTGCATGATGTATAATACATGTACACTTTGTACAATGTGAATGTATACCGTACATGTACATGCAGTGACAAGATTCAAAAATTCATAATAAATCAACAAATCATGCATGTCACACTAATGTAACTTGGTATGTTACATGTTAATGACCAGGTCCAAGCACTTGCTTGGTTTCAAGGCCATATAGCCGTTTAAAGAGTGGATGATTTTTAACTGAGTAATCTTTCGAAGGTATGGGCATGTTCACTGACCCTCAAAGTACACATGCACCCATTCTGGGCCAATTTGCTAAAACGTCTCCACAGACATCTGTTCAAAATACGTTTTGGTCATTTTTCAACTCGTCACTAGAGGGCGCTGTTTCGTGCGACGACTTAACCTGTTGTATTTTTGGGGTGCCCAAGGAGTCTTGAAACTAACAACATTGACCCGAGCTCGGTATCGCTTACCAGTTTTAAATGACAACGCAGCCTCGTTTTCGACCAATAGGAAGCAAGATTCAAGGTCATTGTCTCGGCATGAAATTTAGACATTGGATAGTCATGACCATTGCCGAAACAAAAATGTTTGTATCTCAAACGGTTGAATTTTTACAGATATTTGAATTTTTAAGGCATTAAATTTCAGACATATGTAATCTGACACCTGGTGACGTCATCAAGATGTAACCTCTTTGGTATAGTACTTTACTATGGGTTCCTTATTGTGACCAAGTTTGATAATGATCCAAGCTTTGCAAGCGGCCCTTCTAGCAGCGAGATAGACTATGTGCTTTGTCTATGGGATATGGGGTAGTGCAGATGTATGCATATTGTACATGCTGCGCTTATGTACACTCGTATACACTGCACTGTGTGTATGCTGTAGTATAGGTTGCCAGATTCAAAAATTCATTACAAATCAACAAATGACGTCACACTAATGTAACTTGGAATGTTACATGTTAATGACCAGGTCTACGTACCTGCTAGGTTTCAAGGTCATACGACCAATACAGGAAGTGAACGACCTTGGCTAATTTATGCTGCACAAACGCGCTTATTTGTTGACGTCATCGTGACGTCATAAGATTTTCCTGAAAATATGCATTCGAACAAGTCACAACAAGCCTAAAACACAAAATTTGACCTCTATCGGCCTTTTCGTTCTCTAGATATAACCGTTAGAAGAACGCATGTTCAACTGAGTGTAATTTGACACCTGGTGACGTCATCAAACTTTTGAAGGTATGGGCATGTTCACTGTCCCTCAGTGACCATATGCACCAATTTTGGGCCAATTAGCAAAAACTTCGCCGCAAACATCTCTTTAAAATAAGTTTTGGCCATTTTTCAACTCGCCGCTAGAGGGCGCTCTTTCGTGTGAAGACTTAACTTTTGATATTTTTGTAATGCCCAAGGGGTCCCGAGACTAACAACGTTGACCCAATCTCGGTATCTGCTACCAGTTTTAAATGACAACGCAGCCTCGTTTTCGACCAATAGGAAGCAAGATTCAAGGTCATTGTCTCTGCATGAAATTTAGACATTGGATAGTCATGACCATTGCCGAAACAAAAATGTTTGTATCTCAAACGGTTAAATTTTTACAGATTTTTGAATTTTTAAGGCATTAAATTTCAGACACATGTAATATGACCCCTGGTGACGTCATCAAGATGTAACCTCTTTGGTATAGTACTTTAGTATGGGTTCCTTATTGTGACCAAGTTTGATGATGATCCAAGCTTTGCAAGCGACCCTTCTAGCAGCGAGATAGACTATGTGCTTTGTCTATGGGAAATGGCGTAGTGCAGATGTATGCATATTGTACATGCTTATGTACACTTGTATATACTGCACTGTGTGTATGCTGTGGTATAGGTTGCCAGATTCAAAAATTCATAACAAATCAACAAATGACGTCACACTAATGTAACTTGGTATGTTATATGTTAATGACCAAGTCTACGGCTCTGCTAGGTTTCAAGGTCATACGCCCATTAGAGGAAGTGAACGACCTTGGCTAATGTATGCTGCACAAACGGGCTTATTTGATGACGTCATCGTTACGCCACCAAATTTTGCTGCTAATGTGCATTAGACCAAGTCACAACAAACCTAAAACACAAAATTTGACCTCCATCTGCCTTTTCGTTCTCTAGATATAACCGTTAGAAGAACGCATGTTCAACTGAGTGTAATTTGACACCTGGTGACGTCATCAAACTTTTGAAGGTATGGGCGTGTTCACTGCCCCTTAGTGAACATATGCACCAATTTTGGGCCAATTCGCAAAAACTTCGCCACAGACATCTCTTCAAAATAGGTTTTGGCCATTTTTCAACTTGCCGCTAGAGGGCGCTCTTTCGTGTCACGACTTAACTTTTGGTATTTTTGGAATGCCCAAGAGGTCTTGAGACTAACACTTTTGACCCGATCTCTGTATCTGCTACCAGTTTTAAATGACAAAGCAGCCTCGTTTTCGACCAATAGGAAGCAATATTCAAGGTCAATGTCTGTGTATGAAATTTAGACCTTGGATAGTCATGACCATTGCCGAAGGAATAAAGTTTGTATCTCAAACGGTTTAATTTTTACAGAAGTTTCAATATTGAAGGCCATATATTTCAAACGCTTGTAATCTGACACCTGATGACGTCATCAAAATGTAAACACATTTGTGCAGTACTTCATTATGAGGTGATTGTTGTGACCAAGTTTGATGATGATCCGAGCTTTGCAAGTGACCCTTTTGCCAGGCCGAAAGACCATGCGCTTTGTCTATGGGGTTTTGGGAGAAGAATAAAAAAAGCTAAAACTAGAGGTATGTCTGTTGATAACAGAGCATATGGCTTTCCGCTTTTCTTTTTTTGTATGTTTGTATGCATGTAAAACTGCATGCTGTATAATACTACATGTACACTTAGTACAATATAAATACATACCGTACATATACATGTACAGTATGCACAGTGACAAGATTCAAAAATTCATAATAAATCAACAAATCATGCATGTCATACTAATGTAACTTGGTATGTTACATGTTAATGACCAGGTCCAGGCACCTGATAGTTTTCAAGGTCATACGACCAATGGAGAAAGTAAACGACCTTGGTTAATGTATACTTGAGGAACTCTTATTTGATTACGTCATCGTGACGTCACAATATTTAGCTGATAATATACATTTGACCAATTCAAAATACGTTTTGGTCTTTTTTCAACTCGTCACTAGAGGGCGCTGTTTCGTGTGACGACTTAACTTTTTGTATTTTTTGAATGCCCAAGTGGTCCCGAGACCAACACCGTTGACACGATCTCGGCATCGCTTACCAGTTTTAAATGACAAGGCAGCCTCGTTTTCGACCAATAGGAAACAAGATTCAAGGTCAATGTCTCTGCATGAAATTTAGACCTTGGATAGTCATGACCAGTGCCGAAAGAATAAAGATTGTATCTCAAACGGTTGAATTTTTACAGATTTTTCAATTTGTAAGGCATTAAATTTCAGACACATGTAATCTGACACCTGGTGACGTCATCAAGATCTAACCTCTTTGGTATAGTACTTTACTATGGGTTCCTTATTGTGACTAAGTTTGATGATGATCCAAGCTTTGCAAGCGACTCTTCTAGCACCGAGACAGACTGTGTGCTTTGTCTATGGGATAGTGCAGATGTATGCATATTGTACATGCTTATGTACACTCGTATACATGTATATACTGCACTGTGTGTATGCTGTAGTATAGGTTGCCAGATTCAAAAATTCATAACAAATCAACAAATGACGTCACACTAATGTAACTTGGTATGTTATATGTTAATGACCAAGTCTACGTCCCTGCTCGGTTTGAAGGTCATACGACCATTAGAGGAAGTGAACGACCTTGGCTAATGTATGCTGTACAAACGGGCTTATTTCATGACGTCATCGTTACGCCACCAAATTTTGCTGCTAATATGCGTTAGACCAAGTCACAACAAACCTGAAACAAAATATTTGACCTTCATCGGCCGTTTCGTTCTCTAGATATAGCTGTTAAAAGGATGCACGTTCAAGCGAGTGTAATTTGACACCTGGTGACGTCATCAAACTTTTGAAAGTATGGGCATATTCACTGACCCTCAGTGAACATATGCACCAATTTTGGGCCAATTTGCAAAAACGTCGCCACAGACATCTCTTCAAAATGCGTTTTGGCCATTTTACAACTTGCCGCTAGAGGGCGCTGTTTCGTGTGACGACTTAACTTTTGGTATTTTTGTAATGCCCAAGGGGTCCCGAGACTAACAACGTTGACCCAATCTCGGTATCTGCTACCAGTTTTAAATGACAGGGCAGCCTCGTTTTCGACCAATAGGAAGCAAGATTCAAGGTCAATGTCTTAGTATGAAATTTAGACCTTGGATAGTCATGATCATTGCCGAAGGAATAAAGTTTGTATCTCAAACGGTTGAATTTTTACAGATTTTTGAATATGTAAGGCATTAAATTTAAAACGCTTGTAATTGGACACCTGATGACGTCATCAAGATGTAACCTCTTTGGTATAGTACTTTACTATGGGTTCCTTATTGTGACAAAGTTTGAAGATGATCCAAGCTTTGCAAGCCACCCTTCTACCAGTGAGACAGACTATGTGCTTTGTCTATGGGATATGGCGTAGTGCAGATGTATGCATATTGTACATGCTTATGTATACTCATAATATACTGCACAGTGTGTATGCTGTAGTATAGGTTGCCAGATTTAAAAATTCATAACAAATCAACAAATGCCGTCACACTAATGTAACTTGGTATGTTACATGTCAATGACCAAGTCTACGTCCCTGCTAGGTTTCAAGGTCATATGCCCATTAGAGGAAGTGAACGACCTTGGCTAATGTATGCTGCACAAACGGGCTTATTTGATGACGTCATCGTTACGCCACCAAATTTTGCTGCTAATATGCATTAGACCAAGTCACAACAAACCTAAAACACAAAATTTGACCTCCATCGGCCTTTTCGTTCTCTAGATATAACCGTTAGAAGAACACATGTTCAACTGAGTGTAATTTGACACCTGGTGACGTCATCAAACTTTTGAAGGTATGGGCGTGTTCACTGACCCTCAGTGAACATATGCACCAATTTTGGGCCAATTTGCAAAAACTTCGCCACAGACATCTCTTCAAAATAGGTTTTGGCCATTTTTCAACTTGCCGCTAGAGGGCGCTCTTTCGTGTCACGACTTAACTTTTGGTATTTTTGGAATGCCCAAGAGGTCTTGAGACTAACACTTTTGACCCGATCTCTGTATCTGCTACCAGTTTTAAATGACAGGGCAGCCTCGTTTTCGACCAATAGGAAGCAAGATTCAAGGTCAATGTCTGTGTATGAAATTTAGACCTTGGATAGTCATGACCATTGCCGAAAGAATAAAGTTTGTATCTCAAACGGTTTAATTTTTACAGAAGTTTCAATTTGAAGGCCATATATTTCAAACGCTTGTAATCTGACACCTGATGACGTCATCAAAATGTAAACACATTTGTGCAGTACTTCATTATGAGGTGATTGTTGTGACCAAGTTTGATGATGATCCGAGCTTTGCAAGTGACCATTTTGCCAGGCCGAAAGACCATGCGCTTTGTCTATGAGGTTTTGGGAGAAGAATAAAAAAAGCTAAAAAAACTAGAAGTATGTCTGTTGATAACAGAGCATATGGCTTTCCGCTTTTCTTTTTTTGTATGTTTGTATGCATGTAAGACTGCATGCTGTATAATACATGTACACTTTGTACAATGTGAATGCATACCGTACATGTACATGCAGTGACAAGATTCAAAAATTCATAATAAATCAACAAATCATGCATGTCACACTAATGTAACTTGGTATGTTACATGTTAATGACCAGGTCTACGTACCTGCTATGTTTCAAGGTCATACGACCAATACAGGAAGTGAACGACCTTGGCTAATTTATGCTGCACAAACGCGCTTATTTGTTGACGTCATCGTGACGTCACAAGATTTTGCTGAAAATATGCATTCGAACAAGTCACAACAAGCCTAAAACACAAAATTTGACCTCTATCGGCCTTTTCGTTCTCTAGATATAACCGTTAGAAGAACGCATGTTCAACTGAGTGTAATTTGACACCTGGTGACGTCATCAAACTTTTGAAGGTATGGGCATGTTTACTGTCCCTCAGTGACCATATGCACCAATTTTGGGCCAATTAGCAAAAACTTCGCCACAAACATCTCTTCAAAATAAGTTTTGGCCATTTTTCAACTCGCCGCTAGAGGGCGCTATTTCGTGTGACGACTTAACTTTTGGTATTTTTGTAATGCCCAAGGGGTCCCGAGACTAACAACGTTGACCCAATCTCGGTAGCTGCTACCAGTTTTAAATGACAATGCAGCCTCGTTTTCGACCAATAGGAAAACAAATTCTAGGTCATTGTCTCTGCATGAAATTTAGACATTGGATAGTCATGACCATTGCCGAAACAAAAATGTTTGTATCTCAAACGGTTGAATTTTTACAGAATTTTGAATTTTTAAGGCATTAAATTTCAGACACATGTAATCTGACACCTGGTGACGTCATCAAGATGTAACCTCTTTGGTATAGTACTCTACTATGGGTTCCTCATTGTGACCAAGTTTGATGATGATCCAAGCTTTGCAAGCGACCCTTCTAGCAGCGAGATAGACTATGTGCTTTGTCTATGGGAAATGGGGTAGTGCAGATGTATGCATATTGTACATGCTTATGTACACTCGTATATACTGCACTGTGTGTATGCTGTGGTATAGGTTGCCAGATTCAAAAATTCATAACAAATCAACAAATGACGTCACACTAATGTAACTTGGTATGTTATATGTTAATGACCAAGTCTACGTCCCTGCTAGGTTTCAAGGTCATACGCCCATTAGAGGAAGTGAACGACCTTGGCTAATATATGCTGCACAAACGGGCTTATTTGATGACGTCATCGTTACGCCACCAAATTTTGCTGCTAATATGCATGAGACCAAGTCACAACAAATCTAAAACACAAAATTTGACCTCCATCGGCCTTTTCGTTCTCTACATATAACCGTTAGAAGAACGCATGTTCAACTGAGTGTAATTTGACACCTGGTGACGTCATCAAACTTTTGAAGGTATGGGCGTGTTTACTGACCCTCAGTGAACATATGCACCAATTTTGGGCCAATTTGCAAAAACTTCGCCACAGACATCTCTTAAAAATAGGTTTTGGCCATTTTTCAACTTGCCGCTAGAGGGCGCTCTTTCGTGTCACGACTTAACTTTTGGTATTTGTGGAATGCCTAAGAGGTCTTGAGACTAACACTTTTGACCCGATCTCTGTATCTGCTACCAGTTTTAAATGACAGGGCAGCCTCGTTTTCGACCAATAGGAAGCAAGATTCAAGGTCAATGTGTGTGTATGAAATTTAGACCTTGGATAGTCATGACCATTGCCGAAGGAATAAAGTTTGTATCCCAAACGGTTGAATTTTTACAGAAGTTTCAATATTGAAGGCCATATATTTCAAACGCTTGTAATCTGACACCTGATGACGTCATCAAAATGTAAACACATTTGTGCAGTACTTCATTATGAGGTGATTGTTGTGACCAAGTTTGATGATGATCCGAGCTTTGCAAGTGACCATTTTGCCAGGCCGAAAGACCATGCGCTTTGTCTATGAGGTTTTGGGAGAAGAATAAAAAAAGCTAAAAAAACTAGAGGTATGTCTGTTGATAACAGAGCATATGGCTTTCCGCTTTTGTTTTTTTGTATGTTTGTATACATGTAAAACTCTACGTACCTGCTAAAACACAAAATTTGACCTCCATCGGCTATTTCGTTCTCTAGATATAACCGTTAGAAGAACGCATGTTTAACCGAGTGTAATTTGACACCTGGCGACGTAATCAAACTGCTTTGTCTACGGGATATGGCGCAGTGCAGATGTATGCATATTATATATGCTTATGTATACTCATAATATACTGCACAGTGTGTATGCTGTAGTATAGGTTGCCAGATTCAAAAATTCATAACAAATCAACAAATGACGTCACACTATTGTAACTTGGTATGTTACATGTCAATGACCAAGTCTACGTCCCTGCTAGGTTTCAAGGTCGTACGACCATTAGAGGAAGTGAACGGCCTTGGCTAATGCATGCTGCACAAACGGGCTTATTTGATGACGTCATCGTTACGCCACCAAGTTTTGCTGCTAATATGCATTAGACCAAGTCACAACAAACCTAAAACACAACATTTGACCTTGATCGGCATTTTCGTTCTATAGATATAGCTGTTAAAATAATGCATGTTCAACCGAGTGTAATTTGACACCTGGTGACGTCATCAAACTTTTGAAGGTATGGGCATGTTCACTGACCCTCAGTCAACATATGCACCAATTTTGGGCCAATTTGCAAAAACGTCGCCACAGACATCTCTTCAAAATAGGTTTTGGCCATTTTTCAACTTGCCGCTAGAGGGCGCTCTTTCGTGTCACGACTTAACTTTTGGTATTTTTGGAATGCCCAAGAGGTCTTGAGACTAACACTTTTGACCCAATCTCTGTATCTGCTACCAGTTTTAAATGACAGGGCAGCCTCGTTTTCGACCAATAGGAAGCAAGATTCAAGGTCAATGTCTGGGTATGAAATTTAGACCTTGGATAGTCATGACCATTGCCGAAGGAATAAAGTTTGTATCTCAAACGGTTGAATTTTTACAGAAGTTTCAATATTGAAGGCCATATATTTCAAACGCTTGTAATCTGACACCTGATGACGTCATTAATATGTACCTCTTTGGTATAGTACTTTACTTTGGGTTCCTCATTGTGACCAAGTTTGATGATGATCCAAGCTTTGCAAGCGACCCTTCTAGCAGCGGGATAGACTATGTGCTTTGTCTATGGGATATGTTGTAGTGCAGATGTATGCATATTGTACATGCTTGTGTACACTCGTATATACTGCACTGTGTGTATGCTGTTGTAAAGGTTGCCAGATTCAAAAATTCATAACAAATCAACAAATGACGTCACACTAATGTAACTTGGTATGTTATATGTTAATGACCAAGTCTACGTCCCTGCTAGGTTTCAAGGTCATACGCCCATTAAAGGAAGTGAACGACCTTGGCTAATGTATGCTGCACAAACGGGCTTATTTGATGACGTCATCGTTACGCCACCAAATTTTGCTGCTAATATGCATTAGACCAAGTCACGACAAACCTAAAACACAAAATTTGACCTTCATCGGCCTTTTCGTTCTCTAGATATAACCGTTAGAAGAACGCATGTTCAACCGAGTGTAATTTGACACCTGGTGACGTCATCAAAATTTTGAAGGTATGGGCGTGTTCACTGACCCTCAGTGAACATATGCACCAATTTTTGGCCAATTTGCAAAAACTTCGCCACAGACATCTCTTCAAAATAGGTTTTGGCCATTTTTCAACTTGCCGCTAGAGGGCGCTCTTTCGTGTCACGACTTAACTTCTGGTATTTTTGGAATGCCCAAGAGGTCTTGAGACTAACACTTTTGACCCGATCTCTGTATCTGCTACCAGTTTTAAATGACAGGGCAGCCTCGTTTTCGACCAATAGGAAGCAAGATTCAAGGTCAATGTCTGGGTATGAAATTTAGACCTTGGATAGTCATGACCATTGCCGAAGGAATAAAGTTTGTATCTCAAACGGTTGAATTTTTACAGAAGTTTCAATATTGAAGGCCATATATTTCAAACGCTTGTAATCTGACACCTGATGACGTCATTAATATGTAACCTCTTTGGTATAGTACTTTACTTTGGGTTCCTCATTGTGACCAAGTTTGATGATGATCCAAGCTTTGCAAGCGACCCTTCTAGCAGCGGGATAGACTATGTGCTTTGTCTATGGGATATGTTGTAGTGCAGATGTATGCATATTGTACATGCTTGTGTACACTCGTATATACTGCACTGTGTGTATGCTGTTGTAAAGGTTGCCAGATTCAAAAATTCATAACAACTCAACAAATGACGTCACACTAATGTAACTTGGTATGTTATATGTTAATGACCAAGTCTACGTCCCTGCTAGGTTTCAAGGTCATACGCCCATTAGAGGAAGTGAACGACCTTGGCTAATGTATGCTGCACAAACGGGCTTATTTGATGACGTCATCGTTACGCCACCAAATTTTGCTGCTAATATGCATTAGACCAAGTCACGACAAACCTAAAACACAAAATTTGACCTTCATCGGCCTTTTCGTTCTCTAGATATAACCGTTAGAAGAACGCATGTTCAACCGAGTGTAATTTGACACCTGGTGACGTCATCAAAATTTTGAAGGTATGGGCGTGTTCACTGACCCTCAGTGAACATATGCACCAATTTTTGGCCAATTTGCAAAAACTTCGCCACAGACATCTCTTCAAAATAGGTTTTGGCCATTTTTCAACTTGCCGCTAGAGGGCGCTCTTTCGTGTCACGACTTAACTTCTGGTATTTTTGGAATGCCCAAGAGGTCTTGAGACTAACACTTTTGACCCGATCTCTGTATCTGCTACCAGTTTTAAATGACAGGGCAGCCTCGTTTTCGACCAATAGGAAGCAAGATTCAAGGTCAACGTCTTGGTATGAAATTTAGACCTTGGATAGTCATGACCATTGCCGAAGGAATAAAGTTTGTATCTCAAACGGTTGAATTTTTACAGATTTTTGAATATGTAAGGCATTAAATTTCAAACGCTTGTAATTGGACACCTGGTGACGTCATCAAGATGTAACCTCTTTGGTATAGTACTTTACTATGGGTTCCTTATTGTGACCAAATTTGAAGATGGTCCAAGCTTTGCAAGCGACCCTTCTAGCAGCGAGATAGACTATGTGCTTTGTCTATGGGATATGGGATAGTGCAGATGTATGCATATTGTACATGCTTACGTACACTCATATATACTGCACTGTGTGTATGTTGTAGTATAGGTTGCCAGATTCAAAAATTCATAACAAATCAACAAATGACGTCACACTAATGTAACTTGGTATGTTGTATGTTAATGACCAAGTCTACGTCCCTGCTAGGTTTCAAGGTCATACAACCATTAGAGGAAGTGAACGACCTTGGCTAATGTATGCTGCACAAACGGGCTTATTTGATGACGTCATCGTTATGCCACCAAATGTTGCTGCTAATATGCATTAGACCAAGTCACAACAAACCTAAAACAAAACATTTGACCTCCATCGGCCTTTTCGTTCTCTAGATATAACCGTTAGAAGAACGCATGTTCAACTGAGTGTAATTTGACACCTGATTACGTCATCAAACTTTTGAAGGTATGGGCATGTTCACTGACCCTCAGCGAACATATGCACCAATTTTGGGCCAATTTGCAAAAACTTCACCACAGACATCTCTTCAAAATAGGTTTTGGCCATTTTTCAACTTGCCGCTAGAGGGCGCTCTTTCGTGTCACGACTTAAGTTTTGGTATTTTTGGAATGCCCAAGAGGTCTTGAGACTAACACTTTTGACCCGATCTCTGTATCTGCTACCAGTTTTAAATGACAGGGCAGCCTCGTTTTCGACCAATAGGAAGCAATATTCAAGGTCAATGTCTGTGTATGAAATTTAGACCTTGGATAGTCATGACCATTGCCGAAGGAATAAAGTTTGTATCTCAAACGGTTGAATTTTTACAGAAGTTTCAATATTGAAGGCCATATATTTCAAACGCTTGTAATCTGACACCTGATGACGTCATCAAAATGTAAACACATTTGTGCAGTACTTCATTATGGGGTGATTGTTGTGACCAAGTTTGATGATGATCCGAGCTTTGCAAGTGACCCTTTTGCCAGGCCGAAAGACCATGCGCTTTGTCTATGGGGTTTTGGGAGAAGAATAAAAAAAGCTAACTAGAGGTATGTCTGTTGATAACAGAGCATATGGCTTTCCGCTTTTCTTTTTTTGTATGTTTGTATGCATGTAAAACTGCTTGCTGTATAATACTACATGTACACTTTGTACAATATAAATACATACTGTACATATACATGTACAATATGCACAGTGACAAGATTCAAAAATTCATAATAAATCAACAAATCATGCATGTCATACTAATGTAACTTGGTATGTTACATGTTAATGACCAGGTCCAGGCACCTGATAGTTTTCAAGGTCATACGACCAATGGAGAAAGTAAACGACCTTGGTTAATGTATACTTGAGGAACTCTTATTTGATTACGTCATCGTGACGTCACAATATTTAGCTGATAATATACATTTGACCAATTCAAAATACGTTTTGGTCTTTTTTCAACTCGTCACTAGAGGGGGCTGTTTCGTGTGACGACTTAACTTTTTGTATTTTTTGAATGCCCAAGGGGTCCTGAGACTAACACCGTTGACACGATCTGGGCATCGCTTACCAGTTTTAAATGACAAGGCAGCCTCGTTTTCGACCAATAGGAAACAAGATTCAAGGTCAATGTCTCTGCATGAAATTTAGACCTTGGATAGTCATGACCAGTGCCGAAAGAATAAAGATTGTATCTCAAAAAGTTCATTTTTTACAGATTTTTCAATTTGCAAGGCATTAAATTTCAGACACATGTAATCTAACACCTGGTGACGTCATCAAGATCTAACCTCTTTGGTATAGTACTTTACTATGGGTTCCTTATTGTGACTAAGTTTGATGATGATCCAAGCTTTGCAAGCGACTCTTCTAGCACCGAGACAGACTGTGTGCTTTGTCTATGGGATAGTGCAGATGTATGCATATTGTACATGCTTATGTACACTCGTATACATGTATATACTGCACTGTGTGTATGCTGTAGTATAGGTTGCCAGATTCAAAAATTCATAACAAATCAACAAATGACGTCACACTAATGTAACTTGGTATGTTATATGTTAATGACCAAGTCTACGTCCCTGCTTGGTTTCAAGGTCATACGACCATTAGAGGAAGTGAACGACCTTGGCTAATGTATGCTGTACAAACGTGCTTATTTGATGACGTCATCGTTACGCCACCAAATTTTGCTGCTAATATGCGTTAGAAAAACCAAGTCACAACAAACCTGAAACAAAATATTTTACCTTCATCGGCCGTTTCGTTCTCTAGATATAGCTGTTAAAAGGATGCACGTTCAAGCGAGTGTAATTTGACACCTGGTGACGTCATCAAACTTTTGAAAGTATGGGCATATTCACTGACCCTCAGTGAACATATGCACCAATTTTGGGCCAATTTGCAAAAACGTCGCCACAGACATCTCTTCAAAATGCGTTTTGGCCATTTTTCAACTTGCCGCTAGAGGGCGCTGTTTCGTGTGACGACTTAACTTTTGGTATTTTTGTAATGCCCAAGGGGTCCCGAGACTAACAACGTTGACCCAATTTCGGTATCTGCTACCAATTTTAAATGACAACGCAGCCTCGTTTTCGACCAATAGGAAGCAAGATTCAAGGTCATTGTCTTTGCATGAAATTTAGACATTGGATAGTCATGACCATTGCCGAAACAAAAATGTTTGTATCTCAAACGGTTGAATTTTTACAGATTTTTGAATTTTTAAGGCATTAAATTTCAGACACATGTAATCTGACCCCTGGTGACGTCATCAAGATGTAACCTCTTTGGTATAGTACTTTAGTATGGGTTCCTTATTGTGACCAAGTTTGATGATGATCCAAGCTTTGCAAGCGACCCTTCTAGCAGCGAGATAGACTATGTGCTTTGTCTATGGGAAATTGGGTAGTGCAGATGTATGCATATTGTTCATGCTTATGTACACCCGTATATACTGCACTGTGTGTATGCTGTGGTATAGGTTGCCAGATTCAAAAATTCATAACAAATCAACAAAGGACGTCACACTGATGTAACTTGGTATGTTATATGTTAATGACCACGTCTACGTCCCTGCTAGGTTTCAAGGTCATACGCCCATTAGAGGAAGTGAACGACCTTGGCAAATGTATGCTGCACAAACGGGCTTATTTGATGACGTCATCGTTACGCCACCAAATTTTGCTGCTAATATGCATTAGACTAAGTCACAACAAACCTAAAACACAAAATTTAACCACCATCGGCCTTTTCGTTCTCTATATATAACCGTTAGAAGAACGCATGTTCAACTGAGTGTAATTTGACACCTGGTGACGTCATCAAACTTTTGAAGGTATGGGCATGTTCACTGACCCTCAGTGAACATATGCACCAATTTTTGGCCAATTTGCAAAAACTTCGCCACAGACATCTCTTCAAAATAGGTTTTGGCCATTTTTCAACTTGCCGCTAGAGGGCGCTCTTTTGTGTCACGACTTAACTTTTGGTATTTTTGGAATGCCCAAGAGGTCTTGAGACTAACACTTTTGACCCGATCTCTGTATCTGCTACCAGTTTTAAATGACAGGGCAGCCTCGTTTTCGACCAATAGGAAGCAAGATTCAAGGTCAATGTCTGTGTATGAAATTTAGACCTTGGATATTCATGACCATTGCCGAAAGAATAAAGTTTGTATCTCAAACGGTTGAATTTTTACAGAAGTTTCAATTTGAAGGCCATATATTTTAAACGCTTGTAATCTGACACCTGATGACGTCATCAAAATGTAAACACATTTGTGCAGTACTTCATTATGAGGTGATTGTTGTGACCAAGTTTGATGATGATCCGAGCTTTGCAAGTGACCATTTTGCCAGGCCGAAAGACCATGCGCTTTGTCTATGGGGTTTTGGGAGAAGAATAAAAAAAGCTAACTAGAGGTATGTCTGTTGATAACAGAGCATATGGCTTTCCGCTTTTCTTTTTTTGTATGTTTGTATGCATGTAAAACTGCATGCTGTATAATACTACATGTACACTTTGTACAATATAAATACATACCGTACATATACATGTACAGTATGCACAGTGACAAGATTCAAAAATTCATAATAAATCAACAAATCATGCATGTCATACTAATGTAACTTGGTATGTTACATGTTAATGACCAGGTCCAGGCACCTGATAGTTTTCAAGGTCATACGACCAATGGAGAAAGTAAACGACCTTGGTTAATGTATACTTGAGGAACTCTTATTTGATTACGTCATCGTGACGTCACAATATTTAGCTGATAATATACATTTGACCAATTCAAAATACGTTTTGGTCTTTTTTCAACTCGTCACTAGAGGGCGCTGTTTCGTGTGACGACTTAACTTTTTGTATTTTTTGAATGCCCAAGGGGTCCTGAGACTAACACCGTTGACACGATATCGGCATCGCTTACCAGTTTTAAATGAAAAGGCAGCCTCGTTTTCGACCAATAAGAAACAAGATTCAAGGTCAATGTCTCTGCATGAAATTTAGACCTTGGATAGTCATGACCAGTGCCGAAAGAATAAAGATTGTATCTCAAACGGTTGAATTTTTACAGATTTTTCAATTTGTAAGGCATTAAATTTCAGACACATGTAATCTGACACCTGGTGACGTCATCAAGATCTAACCTCTTTGGTATAGTACTTTACTATGGGTTCCTTATTGTGACTAAGTTTGATGATGATCCAAGCTTTGCAAGCGGCTCTTCTAGCACCGAGACAGACTGTGTGCTTTGTCTATGGGATAGTGCAGATGTATGCATATTGTACATGCTTATGTACACTCGTATACATGTATATACTGCACTGTGTGTATGCTGTAGTATAGGTTGCCAGATTCAAAAATTCATAACAAATCAACAAATGACGTCACACTAATGTAACTTGGTATGTTATATGTTAATGACCAAGTCTACGTCCCTGCTCGGTTTCAAGGTCATACGACCATTAGAGGAAGTGAACGACCTTGGCTAATGTATGCTGTACAAACGGGCTTATTTCATGACGTCATCGTTACGCCACCAAATTTTGCTGCTAATATGCGTTAGACCACGTCACAACAAACCTGAAACAAAATATTTGACCTTCATCGGCCGTTTCGTTCTCTAGATATAGCTGTTAAAAGGATGCACGTTCAAGCGAGTGTAATTTGACACCTGGTGACGTCATCAAACTTTTGAAAGTATGGGCATATTCACTGACCCTCAGTGAACATATGCACCAATTTTGGGCCAATTTGCAAAAACTTCGCCACAGACATCTCTTCAAAATAGGTTTTGGCCATTTTTCAACTTGCCGCTAGAGGGCGCTCTTTCGTGTCACGACTTAACTTTTGGTATTTTTGGAATGCCCAAGAGGTCTTGAGACTAACACTTTTGACCCGATCTCTGTATCTGCTACCAGTTTTAAATGACAGGGCAGCCTCGTTTTCGACCAATAGGAAGCAAGATTCAAGGTCAATGTCTGTGTATGAAATTTAGACCTTGGATAGTCATGACCATTGCCGAAAGAATAAAGTTTGTATCTCAAACGGTTGAATTTTTACAGAAGTTTCAATTTGAAGGCCATATATTTCAAACGCTTGTAATCTGACACATGATGACGTCATCAAAATGTAAACACATTTGTGCAGTACTTCACTATGAGGTGATTGTTGTGACCAAGTTTGATGATGATCCGAGCTTTGCAAGTGACCGTTTTGCCAGGCCGAAAGACCATGCGCTTTGTCTATGGGGTTTTGGGAGAAGAATAAAAAAAGCTAAAAAAAAAAAACCAAAAAAAACCAAAAAACAACTAGAGGTATGTCTGTTGATAACAGAGCATATGGCTTTCCGCTTTTCTTTTTTTGTATGTTTGTATGCATGTAAAACTGCATGCTGTATAATACTACGTAAACTTTGTACAATGTAAATGCATACCCTAGATTCAAAAATTCATAATAAATCAACAAATCATGCATGTCATACCAATGTAACTTGATATGTTACATGTTAATGACCAGGTCCAGGCACCTGCTAGGTTTGAAGGTCATACGACCAATGGAGGTAGTAAACGATCTAGGTTAATGTATACTTGAGGAACTCTTATTTGATTACGTTATCGTTCTGCCACCAAATTTTTCTGCATTAGACCAAGTCACAACAAACCTAAAACACAAAATTTGACCTTCATCGGCCTTTTCGTTCTCTAGATATAGCTGTTAAAAGGATGCACGTTCAAGCGAGTATAATTTGACACCTGGTGACGTCATCAAACTTTTGAAAGTATGGGCATATTCACTGACCCTCAGTGAACATATGCACCAATTTTGGGCCAATTTGCAAAAACGTCGCCACAGACATCTCTTCAAAATGCGTTTTGGCCATTTTGCAACTTGCCGCTAGAGGGCGCTGTTTCGCGTGACGACTTAACTTTTGGTATTTTTGTAATGCCCAAGGGGTCCCGAGACTAACAACGTTGACCCAATCTTGGTATCTGCTACCAGTTTTAAATGACAGGGCAGCCTCGTTTTCGACCAATATGAAGCAAGATTCAAGGTCAATGTCTCAGTATGAAATTTAGACCTTGGATAGTCATGATCATTGCCGAGGGAATAAAGTTTGTATCTCAAACGGTTGAATTTTTACAGATTTTTGAATATGTAAGGCATTAAATTTAAAACGCTTGTAATTGGACACCTGATGACGTCATCAAGATGTAACCTCTTTGGTATAGTACTTTACTATGGGTTCCTTATTGTGACAAAGTTTGAAGATGATCCAAGCTTTGCAAACCACCCTTCTACCAGTGAGACAGACTATGTGCTTTGTCTATGGGATATGGCGTAGTGCAGATGTATGCATATTGTACATGCTTATGTATACTCATAATATACTGCACAGTGTGTATGCTGTAGTATAGGTTGCCAGATTAAAAAATTCATAACAAATCAACAAATGCCGTCACACTAATGTAACTTGGTATGTTACATGTCAATGACCAAGTCTACGTCCCTGCTAGGTTTCAAGGTCATATGCCCATCAGAGGAAGTGAACGACCTTGGCTAATGTATGCTGCACAAACGGGCTTATTTGATGACGTCATCGTTACGCCACCAAATTTTGCTGCTAATATGCATTAGACCAAGTCACAACAAACCTAAAACACAAAATTTGACCTCCATCGGCCTTTTCGTTCTCTAGATATAACCGTTAGAAGAACGCATGTTCAACTGAGTGTAATTTGACACCTGGTGACGTCATCAAACTTTTGAAGGTATGGGCGTGTACACTGACCCTCAGTGAACATATGCACCAATTTTGGGCCAATTTGCAAAAACTTCGCCACAGACATCTCTTCAAAATAGCTTTTGGCCATTTTTCAACCTGCCGCTAGAGGGCGCTCTTTCGTGTCACGACTTAACTTTTGGTATTTTTGGAATGCCCAAGAGGTCTTGAGACTAACACTTTTGACCCGATCTCTGTATCTGCTACCAGTTTTAAATGACAGGGCAGCCTCGTTTTCGACCAATAGGAAGCAAGATTCAAGGTCAATGTCTGTGTATGAAATTTAGACCTTGGATAGTCATGACCATTGCCGAAGGAATAAAGTTTGTATCTCAAACGGTTGAATTTTTACAGAAGTTTCAATTTGAAGGCCATATATTTCAAACGCTTGTAATCTGACACCTGATGACGTCATCAAAATGTAAACACATTTGTGCAGTACTTCATTATGAGGTGATTGTTGTGACCAAGTTTGATGATGATCCGAGCTTTGCAAGTGACCATTTTGCCAGGCCGAAAGACCATGCGCTTTGTCTATGAGGTTTTGGGAGAAGAATAAAAAAAGCTAAAACTAGAGGTATGTCTGTTGATAACAGAGCATATGGCTTTCCGCTTTTCTTTTTTTGTATGTTTGTATGCATGTAAAACTGCATGCTGTATAATACTACATGTACACTTTACAATATAAATACATACTGTACATATACATGTACAATATGCACAGTGACAAGATTCAAAAATTCATAATAAATCAACAAATCATGCATGTCATACTAATGTAACTTGGTATGTTACATGTTAATGACCAGGTCCAGGCACCCGATAGTTTTCAAGGTCATACGACCAATGGAGAAAGTAAACGACCTTGGTTAATGTATACTTGAGGAACTCTTATTTGATTACGTCATCGTGACGTCACAATATTTAGCTGATAATATACATTTGACCAATTCAAAATACGTTTTGGTCTTTTTTCAACTCGTCACTAGAGGGGGCTGTTTCGTGTGACGACTTAACTTTTTGTATTTTTTGAATGCCCAAGGGGTCCTGAGACTAACACCGTTGACACGATCTCGGCATCGCTTACCAGTTTTAAATGACAAGGCAGCCTCGTTTTCGACCAATAGGAAACAAGATTCAAGGTCAATGTCTGTGCATGAAATTTAGACCTTGGATAGTCATGACCAGTGCCGAAAGAATAAAGATTGTATCTCAAACGGTTCAATTTTTACAGATTTTTGAATTTGCAAGGCATTAAATTTCAGACACATGTAATCTAACACCTGGTGACGTCATCAAGATCTAACCTCTTTGGTATAGTACTTTAGTATGGGTTCCTTATTGTGACCAAGTTTGATGATGATCCAAGCTTTGCAAGCGACCCTTCTAGCAGCGAGATAGACTATGTGCTTTGTCTATGGGAAATGGGGTAGTGCAGATGTATGGCGATTGTTCATGCTTATGTACACCCGTATATACTGCACTGTGTGTATGCTGTGGTATAGGTTGCCAGATTCAAAAATTCATAACAAATCAACAAAGGACGTCACACTAATGTAACTTGGTATGTTATATGTTAATGACCACGTCTACGTCCCTGCTAGGTTTCAAGGTCATACGCCCATTAGAGGAAGTGAACGACCTTGGCAACTGTATGCTGCACAAACGGGCTTATTTGATGACGTCATCGTTACGCCACCAAATTTTGCTGCTAATATGCATTAGACCAAGTCACAACAAACCTAAAACACAAAATTTGACCTCCATCGGCCTTTTCGTTCTCTATATATAACCGTTAGAAGAACGCATGTTCAACTGAGTGTAATTTGACACCTGGTGACGTCATCAAACTTTTGAAGGTATGGGCATGTTCACTGACCCTCAGTGAACATATGCACCAATTTTGGGCCAATTTGCAAAAACTTCGCCACAGACATCTCTTCAAAATAGATTTTGGCCATTTTTCAACTTGCCGCTAGAGGGCGCTCTTTCGTGTCACGACTTAACTTTTGGTATTTTTGGAATGCCCAAGAGGTCTTGAGACTAACACTTTTGACCCGATCTCTGTATCTGCTACCAGTTTTAAATGACAGGGCAGCCTCGTTTTCGACCAATAGGAAGCAAGATTCAAGGTCAATGTCTGTGTATGAAATTTAGACCTTGGATAGTCATGACCATTGCCGAAAGAATAAAGTTTGTATCTCAAACGGTTGAATTTTTACAGAAGTTTCAATTTGAAGGCCATATATTTCAAACGCTTGTAATCTGACACCTGATGACGTCATCAAAATGTAAACACATTTGTGCAGTACTTCACTATGAGGTGATTGTTGTGACCAAGTTTGATGATGATCCGAGCTTTGCAAGTGACCATTTTGCCAGGCCGAAAGACCATGCGCTTTGTCTATGGGGTTTTGGGAGAAGAATAAAAAAAGCTAAAAACTAGAAGACAGTATGTCTGTTGATAACAGAGCATATGGCTTTCCGCTTTTCTTTTTTTGTATGTTTGTATGCATGTAAAACTGCATGCTGTATAATACTACATCTACACTTTGTACAATGTAAATGCATACCGTACATGTACATGTACAGTGACAAGATTCAAAAATTCATAATAAATCAACAAATCATGCATGTCATACTAATGTAACTTGGTATGTCACATGTTAATGACCAGGTCCATGCACCTGCTAGGTTTCAAGGTCATACGACCAATGGAGGAAGTAAACGACCTTTGCTAATGTATGCTGTACAAACGCGCTTATTTGATGACATCGTGACGCCACAAGATTTTGCTGACAATATGCATTAGAACAAGTCACAACAAACCTAAAACACAAAATTTGACCTTCGTCGGCCTTTTCGTTCTTCAGATATAACCGTTAGAAGAACGCATGTTCAACCGAGTGTAATTTGACACCTGGTGACGTCATCAAACTTTTGAAGGTATGGACATGTTCACTGACCCTCAGTGAACACTTGCACCAATTTTGGGCCAAATAGCAAAAACCTCGCCGCAAACATCTCTTCAAAATACGTTTTGGTTAGTTTTAAACTCGCCGCTAGAGGGCGCTCTTTTATGTGACGACTTAACTTTTGCTATTTTTGTAATGCCCAAGGGGTCCCGAGACTAACAACGTTGACCCAATCTCGGTATCTGCTACCAGTTTTAAATGACAACGCAGCCTCGTTTTCGACCAATAGGAAGCAAGATTCAAGGTCATTGTCTCTGCATGAAATTTAGACATTGGATAGTCATGACCATTGCCGAAACAAAAATGTTTGTATCTCAAACGGTTGAATTTGTACAGATTTTTTAATTTTTAAGGCATTAAATTTCAGACACATGTAATCTGACCACTGGTGACGTCATCAAGATGTAATCTCTTTGGTATAGTACTTTAGTATGGGTTCCTTATTGTGACCAAGTTTGATGATGATCCAAGCTTTGCAAGCGACCCTTCTAGCAGCGAGATAGACTATGTGCTTTGTCTATGGGAAATGCGGTAGTGCAGATATGCATATTGTACATGCCTATGTACACTCGTATATACTGCACTGTGTGTATGCTGTGGTATAGGTTGCCAGATTCAAAAATTCATAACAAATCAACAAATGACGTCACACTAATGTAACTTGGTATGTTATATGTTAATGACCAAGTCTACGTCCCTGCTAGGTTTCAAGGTCATACGCCCATTAGAGGAAGTGAACGACCTTGGCTAATGTATGCTGCACAAACGGGCTTATTTGATGACGTCATCGTTACGCCACCAAATTTTGCTGCTAATATGCATTAGACCAAGTCACAACAAACCTAAAACACAAAATTTGACCTCCATCGGCCATTTCGTTCTCTATATATAACCGTTAGAAGAACGCATGTTCAACTGAGTGTAATTTGACACCTGGTGACGTCATCAAACTTTTGAAGGTATGGGCGTGTTCACTGACCCTCAGTGAACATATGCACCGATTTTGGGCCAATTTGCAAAAACTTCGCCACAGACATCTCTTCAAAATAGGTTTTGGCCATTTTTCAACTCGCCGCTAGAGGGCGCTCTTTCGTGTCACGACTTAACTTTTGGTATTTTTTGAATGCCCAAGAGGTCTTGAGACTAACACTTTTGACCCGATCTCTGTATCTGCCACCAGTTTTAAATGACAGGGCAGCCTCGTTTTCGACCAATAGGAAGCAAGATTCAAGGTCAATGTCTGTGTACGAAAGTTAGACCTTGGATAGTCATGAACATTGGCGAAGGAATAAAGTTTGTATCTCAAACGGTTGAATTTTTACAGAAGTTTCAATATTGAAGGCCATATATTTCAAACGCTTGTAATCTGACACCTGATGACGTCATCAAAATGTAAACACATTTGTGCAGTACTTCATTATGAGGTGATTGTTGTGACCAAGTTTGATGATGATCCGAGCTTTGCAAGTGACCATTTTGCCAGGCCGAAAGACCATGCGCTTTGTCTATGAGGTTTTGGGAGAAGAATAAAAAAAGCTAAACTAGAAATCTGGTGTTTGTTAGAAACAAACACGCTGTTTCGGGCATTTTTAATTATCTGGTTTTCAGCTTTAAAAAAACTTAATGAATTAAGGTCAAACCCGAAGAAATTTTGTCCTTATCTCAAACGGTTGATTTTTTACAGATTTTTGAATATTATAATTACCGACTTTCGACTGTCTGTAATCCGACACCTGTTCACGTGACCATGAATCCACGGAATGGTGGTACACCTTCAGGGTATGTACTAACTATCTGCCAAGTTTGACTGGAATCGGACGTGTAGAAGTGTGTGAATTGCCTCTTAGAAAAACACGTGCATTGTCTATGGGATTTCGTCAAGTTCAGATAATGACAAAAATGACTGCAATGTGTGTATTTGTTGCAATATTAAAAAATTCATAACAAGTCAACAAATGACGTCATACTAATGTAACTTGGTACGTCATATGTCAATGACCAGGTCTAGGAACCTACTAAGTTTCAAGGTCATATAACCCATACAGGAAGTGAACGACCTTGGCAAATGTTTGCTTAACAAACTCGCTTATTTGATGACGTCATAGTGACGTCACAACATTTTTCTGGTAATATGCATTAGACCAAGTCAAAACAAACCTAAAACACAAACTTTGACATCCATCGGCCTTTTCGTTCTCCAGATATAGCTGTGAGAAGAATGTATGTTCAACTGGTTGTAATTTGACACCTGGTGACGTCATCAAACTTTTGAAGGTGTGGGCATGTTCACTGACCCTCGGTGAACACCTGTACCAATTTTGGGCCGATTTGCAAAAACTTCGCCACAGACATCTGTTCAAAATACGTTTTGGCCATTTTTCAACTCGTCGCTAGAGGGCGCTGTTTTGTGTGACGGCTTAACTTTTGATATTTTCTAAATGCCCAAGGGGTCCTGAGACTAACAAAGAAGACTCCATTTCAATACCTACTACCAGTTTTAAATGGCGAGCCAGCCTCGTTTTCGACCAAAAGGAAGCGAGGTCCAAGGTCATTGCATGGAAACTAAATGTAGTACTCTGTGAAATAAGGTCAACCCTGAAGAAACTTTTTCTGTATCTCAAACGGTTGATTTTTTACAGATTTTTAAACATGACAATCACCGATTTTTGACTGCCTGTAATCCGACACCTGGTCACGTGACTGTGAAATTACGCAACGGTGGCACATCCTCAGGGGATGTACTAACTACCTGCCAAGTTTGACTGGAATCGGACGAGCAGAAGTGTGTAAACTGCCGGGTAGAAAGAAGGGGTACCAAGAGGAAATAAAAAAAGAAAAAAAATCAGAACGAAAACAATAGCTGTTTCGGCCCTACCGAAACAGCTAAAAACTAGAAGTATGTCTGTTGATAACAGAGCATATGGCTTTCCGCTTTTCTTTTTTTGTATGTTTGTATGCATGTAAGACTGCATGATGTATAATACATGTACACTTTGTACAATGTGAATGTATACCGTACATGTACATGCAGTGACAAGATTCAAAAATTCATAATAAATCAACAAATCATGCATGTCACACTAATGTAACTTGGTATGTTACATGTTAATGACCAGGTCCAAGCACTTGCTTGGTTTCAAGGCCATATAGCCGTTTAAAGAGTGGATGATTTTTAACTGAGTAATCTTTCGAAGGTATGGGCATGTTCACTGACCCTCAAAGTACACATGCACCCATTCTGGGCCAATTTGCTAAAACGTCTCCACAGACATCTGTTCAAAATACGTTTTGGCCATTTTTCAACTCGTCACTAGAGGGCGCTGTTTCGTGCGACGACTTAACCTGTTGTACTTTTGGGGTGCCCAAGGAGTCTTGAAACTAACAACATTGACCCGAGCTCGGTATCGCTTACCAGTTTTAAATGACAACGCAGCCTCGTTTTCGACCAATAGGAAGCAAGATTCAAGGTCATTGTCTCGGCATGAAATTTAGACATTGGATAGTCATGACCATTGCCGAAACAAAAATGTTTGTATCTCAAACGGTTGAATTTTTACAGATATTTGAATTTTTAAGGCATTAAATTTCAGACATATGTAATCTGACACCTGGTGACGTCATCAAGATGTAACCTCTTTGGTATAGTACTTTACTATGGGTTCCTTATTGTGACCAAGTTTGATAATGATCCAAGCTTTGCAAGCGGCCCTTCTAGCAGCGAGATAGACTATGTGCTTTGTCTATGGGATATGGGGTAGTGCAGATGTATGCATATTGTACATGCTGCGCTTATGTACACTCGTATACACTGCACTGTGTGTATGCTGTAGTATAGGTTGCCAAATTCAAAAATTCATTACAAATCAACAAATGACGTCACACTAATGTAACTTGGAATGTTACATGTTAATGACCAGGTCTACGTACCTGCTAGGTTTCAAGGTCATACGACCAATACAGGAAGTGAACGACCTTGGCTAATTTATGCTGCACAAACGCGCTTATTTGTTGACGTCATCGTGACGTCATAAGATTTTCCTGAAAATATGCATTCGAACAAGTCACAACAAGCCTAAAACACAAAATTTGACCTCTATCGGCCTTTTCGTTCTCTAGATATAACCGTTAGAAGAACGCATGTTCAACTGAGTGTAATTTGACACCTGGTGACGTCATCAAACTTTTGAAGGTATGGGCATGTTCACTGTCCCTCAGTGACCATATGCACCAATTTTGGGCCAATTAGCAAAAACTTCGCCGCAAACATCTCTTTAAAATAAGTTTTGGCCATTTTTCAACTCGCCGCTAGAGGGCGCTCTTTCGTGTGAAGACTTAACTTTTGATATTTTTGTAATGCCCAAGGGGTCCCGAGACTAACAACGTTGACCCAATCTCGGTATCTGCTACCAGTTTTAAATGACAACGCAGCCTCGTTTTCGACCAATAGGAAGCAAGATTCAAGGTCATTGTCTCTGCATGAAATTTAGACATTGGATAGTCATGACCATTGCCGAAACAAAAATGTTTGTATCTCAAACGGTTAAATTTTTACAGATTTTTGAATTTTTAAGGCATTAAATTTCAGACACATGTAATATGACCCCTGGTGACGTCATCAAGATGTAACCTCTTTGGTATAGTACTTTAGTATGGGTTCCTTATTGTGACCAAGTTTGATGATGATCCAAGCTTTGCAAGCGACCCTTCTAGCAGCGAGATAGACTATGTGCTTTGTCTTTGGGAAATGGCGTAGTGCAGATGTATGCATATTGTACATGCTTATGTACACTTGTATATACTGCACTGTGTGTATGCTGTGGTATAGGTTGCCAGATTCAAAAATTCATAACAAATCAACAAATGACGTCACACTAATGTAACTTGGTATGTTATATGTTAATGACCAAGTCTACGGCTCTGCTAGGTTTCAAGGTCATACGCCCATTAGAGGAAGTGAACGACCTTGGCTAATGTATGCTGCACAAACGGGCTTATTTGATGACGTCATCGTTACGCCACCAAATTTTGCTGCTAATGTGCATTAGACCAAGTCACAACAAACCTAAAACACAAAATTTGACCTCCATCTGCCTTTTCGTTCTCTAGATATAACCGTTAGAAGAACGCATGTTCAACTGAGTGTAATTTGACACCTGGTGACGTCATCAAACTTTTGAAGGTATGGGCGTGTTCACTGCCCCTTAGTGAACATATGCACCAATTTTGGGCCAATTCGCAAAAACTTCGCCACAGACATCTCTTCAAAATAGGTTTTGGCCATTTTTCAACTTGCCGCTAGAGGGCGCTCTTTCGTGTCACGACTTAACTTTTGGTATTTTTGGAATGCCCAAGAGGTCTTGAGACTAACACTTTTGACCCGATCTCTGTATCTGCTACCAGTTTTAAATGACAAAGCAGCCTCGTTTTCGACCAATAGGAAGCAATATTCAAGGTCAATGTCTGTGTATGAAATTTAGACCTTGGATAGTCATGACCATTGCCGAAGGAATAAAGTTTGTATCTCAAACGGTTTAATTTTTACAGAAGTTTCAATATTGAAGGCCATATATTTCAAACGCTTGTAATCTGACACCTGATGACGTCATCAAAATGTAAACACATTTGTGCAGTACTTCATTATGAGGTGATTGTTGTGACCAAGTTTGATGATGATCCGAGCTTTGCAAGTGACCCTTTTGCCAGGCCGAAAGACCATGCGCTTTGTCTATGGGGTTTTGGGAGAAGAATAAAAAAAGCTAAAACTAGAGGTATGTCTGTTGATAACAGAGCATATGGCTTTCCGCTTTTCTTTTTTTGTATGTTTGTATGCATGTAAAACTGCATGCTGTATAATACTACATGTACACTTTGTACAATATAAATACATACCGTACATATACATGTACAGTATGCACAGTGACGAGATTCAAAAATTCATAATAAATCAACAAATCATGCATGTCATACTAATGTAACTTGGTATGTTACATGTTAATGACCAGGTCCAGGCACCTGATAGTTTTCAAGGTCATACGACCAATGGAGAAAGTAAACGACCTTGGTTAATGTATACTTGAGGAACTCTTATTTGATTACGTCATCGTGACGTCACAATATTTAGCTGATAATATACATTTGACCAATTCAAAATACGTTTTGGTCTTTTTTCAACTCGTCACTAGAGGGCGCTGTTTCGTGTGACGACTTAACTTTTTGTATTTTTTGAATGCCCAAGGGGTCCTGAGACTAACACCGTTGACACGATCTGGGCATCGCTTACCAGTTTTAAATGACAAGGCAGCCTCGTTTTCGACCAATAGGAAACAAGATTCAAGGTCAATGTCTCTGCATGAAATTTAGACCTTGGATAGTCATGACCAGTGCCGAAAGAATAAAGATTGTATCTCAAACGGTTGAATTTTTACAGATTTTTCAATTTGTAAGGCATTAAATTTCAGACACATGTAATCTGACACCTGGTGACGTCATCAAGATCTAACCTCTTTGGTATAGTACTTTATTATGGGTTCCTTATTGTGACTAAGTTTGATGATGATCCAAGCTTTGCAAGCGACTCTTCTAGCACCGAGACAGACTGTGTGCTTTGTCTATGGGATAGTGCAGATGTATGCATATTGTACATGCTTATGTACACTCGTATACATGTATGTATACATGCTGTAGTATAGGTTGCCAGATTCAAAAATTCATAACAAATCAACAAATTACGTCACACTAATGTAACTTGGTATGTTATATGTTAATGACCAAGTCTACGTCCCTGCTAGGTTTCAAGGTCATACGACCATTAGAGGAAGTGAACGACCTTGGCTAATGTATGCTGTACAAACGGGCTTATTTCATGACGTCATCGTTACGCCACCAAATTTTGCTGCTAATATGCGTTAGACCAAGTCACAACAAACCTGAAACAAAATATTTGACCTTCATCGGCCGTTTCGTTCTCTAGATATAGCTGTTAAAAGGATGCACGTTCAAGCGAGTGTAATTTGACACCTGGTGACGTCATCAAACTTTTGAAAGTATGGGCATATTCACTGACCCTCAGTGAACATATGCACCAATTTTGGGCCAATTTGCAAAAACTTCGCCACAGACACCTCTTCAAAATGCGTTTTGGCAATTTTTCAACTTGCCGCTAGAGGGCGCTGTTTCGTGTGACGACTTAACTTTTGGTATTTTTGTAATGCCCAAGGGGTCCCGAGACTAACAACGTTGACCCAATTTCGGTATCTGCTACCAGTTTTAAATGACAACGCAGCCTCGTTTTCGACCAATAGGAAGCAAGATTCAAGGTCATTGTCTTTGCATGAAATTTAGACATTGGATAGTCATGACCATTGCCGAAACAAAAATTTTGTATCTCAAACGGTTGAATTTTTACAGATTTTTGAATTTTTAAGGCCTTAAATTTCAGACACATGTAATCTGACCCCTGGTGACGTCATCAAGATGTAACCTCTTTGGTATAGTACTTTAGTATGGGTTCCTTATTGTGACCAAGTTTGATGATGATCCAAGCTTTGCAAGCGACCCTTCTAGCAGCGAGATAGACTATGTGCTTTGTCTATGGGAAATGGGGTAGTGCAGATGTATGCATATTGTTCATGCTTATGTACACCCGTATATACTGCACTGTGTGTATGCTGTGGTATAGGTTGCCAGATTCAAAAATTCATAACAAATCAACAAATTACGTCACACTAATGTAACTTGGTATGTTATATGTTAATGACCACGTCTACGTCCCTGCTAGGTTTCAAGGTCATACGCCCATTAGAGGAAGTGAACGACCTTGGCAAATGTATGCTGCACAAACGGGCTTCTTTGATGACGTCATCGTTACGCCACCAAATTTTGCTGCTAATATGCATTAGACTAAGTCACAACAAACGTAAAACACAAAATTTGACCTCCATCGGCCTTTTCGTTCTCTATATATAACCGTTAGAAGAACGCATGTTCAACTGAGTGTAATTTGACACCTGGTGACGTCATCAAACTTTTGAAGGTATGGGCATGTTCACTGACCCTCAGTGAACATATGCACCAATTTTTGGCCAATTTGCAAAAACTTCGCCACAGACATCTCTTCAAAATAGGTTTTGGCCATTTTTCAACTTGCCGCTAGAGGGCGCTCTTTTGTGTCACGACTTAACTTTTGGTATTTTTGGAATGCCCAAGGGGTCCTGAGACTAACACTTTTGACCCGATCTCTGTATCTGCTACCAGTTTTAAATGACAGGGCAGCCTCGTTTTCGACCAATAGGAAGCAAGATTCAAGGTCAATGTCTGTGTATGAAATTTAGACCTTGGATATTCATGACCATTGCCGAAAGAATAAAGTTTGTATCTCAAACGGTTGAATTTTTACAGAAGTTTCAATTTGAAGGCCATATATTTCAAACGCTTGTAATCTGACACCTGATGACGTCATCAAAATGTAAACACATTTGTGCAGTACTTCATTATGAGGTGATTGTTGTGACCAAGTTTGATGATGATCCGAGCTTTGCAAGTGACCATTTTGCCAGGCCGAAAGACCATGCGCTTTGTCTATGGGGTTTTGGGAGAAGAATAAAAAAAGCTAAAAAAAAAAAAAAAAAAAAAAAAAAAATCAGAACAGTTTCAAAGGCTTTCCGCAGGAGTGCGGAAAGCCAACTAGAGGTATGTCTGTTGATAACAGAGCATATGGCTTTCCGCTTTTCTTTTTTTGTATGTTTGTATGCATGTAAAACTGCATGCTGTATAATACTACATGTACACTTAGTACAATATAAATACATACCGTACATATACATGTACAGTATGCACAGTGACAAGATTCAAAAATTCATAATAAATCAACAAATCATGCATGTCATACTAATGTAACTTGGTATGTTACATGTTAATGACCAGGTCCAGGCACCTGATAGTTTTCAAGGTCATACGACCAATGGAGAAAGTAAACGACCTTGGTTAATGTATATTTGAGGAACTCTTATTTGATTACGTCATCGTGACGTCACAATATTTAGCTGATAATATACATTTGACCAATTCAAAATACGTTTTGGTCTTTTTTCAACTCGTCACTAGAGGGCGCTGTTTCGTGTGACGACTTAACTTTTTGTATTTTTTGAATGCCCAAGTGGTCCCGAGACCAACACCGTTGACACGATCTCGGCATCGCTTACCAGTTTTAAATGACAAGGCAGCCTCGTTTTCGACCAATAGGAAACAAGATTCAAGGTCAATGTCTCTGCATGAAATTTAGACCTTGGATAGTCATGACCAGTGCCGAAAGAATAAAGATTGTATCTCAAACGGTTGAATTTTTACAGATTTTTCAATTTGTAAGGCATTAAATTTCAGACACATGTAATCTGACACCTGGTGACGTCATCAAGATCTAACCTCTTTGGTATAGTACTTTACTATGGGTTCCTTATTGTGACTAAGTTTGATGATGATCCAAGCTTTGCAAGCGACTCTTCTAGCACCGAGACAGACTGTGTGCTTTGTCTATGGGATAGTGCAGATGTATGCATATTGTACATGCTTATGTACACTCGTATACATGTATATACTGCACTGTGTGTATGCTGTAGTATAGGTTGCCAGATTCAAAAATTCATAACAAATCAACAAATGACGTCACACTAATGTAACTTGGTATGTTATATGTTAATGACCAAGTCTACGTCCCTGCTCGGTTTGAAGGTCATACGACCATTAGAGGAAGTGAACGACCTTGGCTAATGTATGCTGTACAAACGGGCTTATTTCATGACGTCATCGTTACGCCACCAAATTTTGCTGCTAATATGCGTTAGACCAAGTCACAACAAACCTGAAACAAAATATTTGACCTTCATCGGCCGTTTCGTTCTCTAGATATAGCTGTTAAAAGGATGCACGTTCAAGCGAGTGTAATTTGACACCTGGTGACGTCATCAAACTTTTGAAAGTATGGGCATATTCACTGACCCTCAGTGAACATATGCACCAATTTTGGGCCAATTTGCAAAAACGTCGCCACAGACATCTCTTCAAAATGCGTTTTGGCCATTTTACAACTTGCCGCTAGAGGGCGCTGTTTCGTGTGACGACTTAACTTTTGGTATTTTTGTAATGCCCAAGGGGTCCCGAGACGAACAACGTTGACCCAATCTCGGTATCTGCTACCAGTTTTAAATGACAGGGCAGCCTCGTTTTCGACCAATAGGAAGCAAGATTCAAGGTCAATGTCTTAGTATGAAATTTAGACCTTGGATAGTCATGATCATTGCCGAAGGAATAAAGTTTGTATCTCAAACGGTTGAATTTTTACAGATTTTTGAATATGTAAGGCATTAAATTTAAAACGCTTGTAATTGGACACCTGATGACGTCATCAAGATGTAACCTCTTTGGTATAGTACTTTACTATGGGTTCCTTATTGTGACAAAGTTTGAAGATGATCCAAGCTTTGCAAGCCACCCTTCTACCAGTGAGACAGACTATGTGCTTTGTCTATGGGATATGGCGTAGTGCAGATGTATGCATATTGTACATGCTTATGTATACTCATAATATACTGCACAGTGTGTATGCTGTAGTATAGGTTGCCAGATTTAAAAATTCATAACAAATCAACAAATGCCGTCACACTAATGTAACTTGGTATGTTACATGTCAATGACCAAGTCTACGTCCCTGCTAGGTTTCAAGGTCATATGCCCATTAGAGGAAGTGAACGACCTTGGCTAATGTATGCTGCACAAACGGGCTTATTTGATGACGTCATCGTTACGCCACCAAATTTTGCTGCTAATATGCATTAGACCAAGTCACAACAAACCTAAAACACAAAATTTGACCTCCATCGGCCTTTTCGTTCTCTAGATATAACCGTTAGAAGAACACATGTTCAACTGAGTGTAATTTGACACCTGGTGACGTCATCAAACTTTTGAAGGTATGGGCGTGTTCACTGACCCTCAGTGAACATATGCACCAATTTTGGGCCAATTTGCAAAAACTTCGCCACAGACATCTCTTCAAAATAGGTTTTGGCCATTTTTCAACTTGCCGCTAGAGGGCGCTCTTTCGTGTCACGACTTAACTTTTGGTATTTTTGGAATGCCCAAGAGGTCTTGAGACTAACACTTTTGACCCGATCTCTGTATCTGCTACCAGTTTTAAATGACAGGGCAGCCTCGTTTTCGACCAATAGGAAGCAAGATTCAAGGTCAATGTCTGTGTATGAAATTTAGACCTTGGATAGTCATGACCATTGCCGAAAGAATAAAGTTTGTATCTCAAACGGTTTAATTTTTACAGAAGTTTCAATTTGAAGGCCATATATTTCAAACGCTTGTAATCTGACACCTGATGACGTCATCAAAATGTAAACACATTTGTGCAGTACTTCATTATGAGGTGATTGTTGTGACCAAGTTTGATGATGATCCGAGCTTTGCAAGTGACCATTTTGCCAGGCCGAAAGACCATGCGCTTTGTCTATGAGGTTTTGGGAGAAGAATAAAAAAAGCTAAAACTAGAAATGTGGTGTTTGTTAGAAACAAACACGCTGTTTCGGACATTTTTAATTATCTGGTTTTCAGCTTTAAAAAAACTTAATGAACTAGAGGTATGTCTGTTGACAACAGAGCATATGGCTTGCCGCTTTTCTTTTTTTGTATGTTTGTATGCATGGAAAACTGCATGCTGTATAATACTACATGTACACTTTGTACAACGTAAATGCATACCGTACATGTACATGCACAGTGACAAGATTTAAAAATTAATAATAAATCAACAAAATATGCATGTCATACTAATGTAACTTGGTATGTTACATGTTAATGTCCAGGTCTACGTACCTGCTAGGTTTCAAGGTCATACGACCAATACAGGAAGTGAACGACCTTGGCTAATTTATGCTGCACAAACGCGCTTATTTGTTGACGTCATCGTGACGTCACAAGAATTTGCTGAAAATATGCATTCGAACAAGTCACAACAAGCCTAAAACACAAAATTTGACCTCTATCGGCCTTTTCGTTCTCTAGATATAACCGTTAGAAGAACGCATGTTCAACTGAGTGTAATTTGACACCTGGTGACGTCATCAAACTTTTGAAGGTATGGGCATGTTCACTGACCCTGAGTGACCATATGCACCAATTTTTGGCCAATTAGCAAAAACTTCGCCGCAAATATCTCTTTAAAATAAGTTTTGGCCATTTTTCAACTCGCCGCTAGAGGGCGCTCTTTCATGTGACGACTTAATTTTTGGTGTTTTTGTAATGCCCAAGGGGTCCCGAGACTAACAACGTTGACCCAATCTCGGTATCTGCTACCAGTTTTAAATGACAACGCAGCCTCGTTTTCGACCAATAGGAAGCAAGATTCAAGGTCATTGTCTCTGATGAAATTTAGACATTGGATAGTCATGACCATTGCCGAAACAAAAATGTTTGTATCTCAAACGGTTGAATTTTTACAGATTTTTGAATTTTTAAGGCATTACATTTCAGACACATGTAATCTGACCCCTGGTGACGTCATCAAGATGTAACCTCTTTGGTATAGTACTTTACTATGGGTTCCTTATTGTGACCAAGTTTGATAATGATCCAAGCTTTGCAAGCGACCCTTCTAGCAGCGAGATAGACTATGTGCTTTGTCTATGGGAAATGGGGTAGTGCAGATGTATGCATATTGTACATGCTTATGTACACTCGTATATACTGCACTGTGTGTATGCTGTGGTATAGGTTGCCAGATTCAAAAATTCATAACAAATCAACAAATGACGTCACACTAATGTAACTTGGTATGTTATATGTTAATGACCAAGTCTACGTCCCTGCTAGGTTTCAAGGTCATACGCCCATTAGAGGAAGTGAACGACCTTGGCTAATGTATGCTGCACAAACGGGCTTATTTGATGACGTCATCGTTACGCCACCACATTTTGCTGCTAATATGCATTAGACCAAGTCACAACAAACCTAAAACACAAAATTTGACCTCCATCGGCCTTTTCGTTCTCTAGATATAACCGTTAGAAGAACGCATGTTCTACTGAGTGTAATTTGACACCTGGTGACGTCATCAAACTTTTGAAGGTTTGGGCGTGTTCACTGACCCTCGGTGAACACCTGTACCAATTTTGGGCCGATTTGCAAAAACTTCGCCACAGACATCTGTTCAAAATACGTTTTGGCCATTTTTCAACTCGTCGCTAGAGGGCGCTGTTTTGTGTGACGGCTTAACTTTTGATATTTTCTAAATGCCCAAGGGGTCCTGAGACTAACAAAAAAGACTCCATTTCAATACCTACTACCAGTTTTAAATGGCGAGCCAGCCTCGTTTTCGACCAAAAGGAAGCGAGGTCCAAGGTCATCGTATGGAAACTAAATGTAGTACTCTGTGAAATAAGGTCAACCCTGAAGAAACTTTTCCTGTATCTCAAACGGTTGATTTTTTACAGATTTTTAAACATGACAATCACCGATTTTTGACTGCCTGTAATCCGACACCTGGTCACGTGACTGTGAAATTACGCAACGGTGGCACATCCTCAGGGGATGTACTAACTACCTGCCAAGTTTGACTGGAATCGGACGAGCAGAAGTGTGTAAACTGCCGGGTAGAAAGAAGGGGTACCAAGAGGAAATAAAAAAAGAAAAAAAATCAGAACGAAAACAATAGCTGTTTCGGCCCTACCGAAACAGCTAAAAACTAGAGGTATGTCTGTTGATAACAGAGCATATGGCTTTCCGCTTTTGTTTTTTTGTATGTTTGTATACATGTAAAACTCTACGTACCTGCTAAAACACAAAATTTGACCTCCATCGGCTATTTCGTTCTCTAGATATAACCGTTAGAAGAACGCATGTTTAACCGAGTGTAATTTGACACCTGGCGACGTAATCAAACTGCTTTGTCTACGGGATATGGCGCAGTGCAGATGTATGCATATTATATATGTTTATGTATACTCATAATATACTGCACAGTGTGTATGCTGTAGTATAGGTTGCCAGATTCAAAAATTCATAACAAATCAACAAATGACGTCACACTATTGTAACTTGGTATGTTACATGTCAATGACCAAGTCTACGTCCCTGCTAGGTTTCAAGGTCGTACGACCATTATAGGAAGTGAACGGCCTTGGCTAATGCATGCTGCACAAACGGGCTTATTTGATGACGTCATCGTTACGCCACCAAGTTTTGCTGCTAATATGCATTAGACCAAGTCACAACAAACCTAAAACACAACATTTGACCTTGATCGGCATTTTCGTTCTATAGATATAGCTGTTAAAATAATGCATGTTCAACCGAGTGTAATTTGACACCTGGTGACGTCATCAAACTTTTGAAGGTATGGGCATGTTCACTGACCCTCAGTCAACATATGCACCAATTTTGGGCCAATTTGCAAAAACGTCGCCACAGACATCTCTTCAAAATAGGTTTTGGCCATTTTTCAACTTGCCGCTAGAGGGCGCTCTTTCGTGTCACGACTTAACTTTTGGTATTTTTGGAATGCCCAAGAGGTCTTGAGACTAACACTTTTGACCCAATCTCTGTATCTGCTACCAGTTTTAAATGACAGGGCAGCCTCGTTTTCGACCAATAGGAAGCAAGATTCAAGGTCAATGTCTGGGTATGAAATTTAGACCTTGGATAGTCATGACCATTGCCGAAGGAATAAAGTTTGTATCTCAAACGGTTGAATTTTTACAGAAGTTTCAATATTGAAGGCCATATATTTCAAACGCTTGTAATCTGACACCTGATGACGTCATTAATATGTAACCTCTTTGGTATAGTACTTTACTTTGGGTTCCTCATTGTGACCAAGTTTGATGATGATCCAAGCTTTGCAAGCGACCCTTCTAGCAGCGGGATAGACTATGTGCTTTGTCTATGGGATATGTTGTAGTGCAGATGTATGCATATTGTACATGCTTATGTACACTCGTATATACTGCACTGTGTGTATGCTGTTGTAAAGGTTGCCAGATTCAAAAATTCATAACAAATCAACAAATGACGTCACACTAATGTAACTTGGTATGTTATATGTTAATGACCAAGTCTACGTCCCTGCTAGGTTTCAAGGTCATACGCCCATTAGAGGAAGTGAACGACCTTGGCTAATGTATGCTGCACAAACGGGCTTATTTGATGACGTCATCGTTACGCCACCAAATTTTGCTGCTAATATGCATTAGACCAAGTCACGACAAACCTAAAACACAAAATTTGACCTTCATCGGCCTTTTCGTTCTCCAGATATAACCGTTAGAAGAACGCATGTTCAACCGAGTGTAATTTGACACCTGGTGACGTCATCAAAATTTTGAAGGTATGGGCGTGTTCACTGACCCTCAGTGAACATATGCACCAATTTTTGGCCAATTTGCAAAAACTTCGCCACAGACATCTCTTCAAAATAGGTTTTGGCCATTTTTCAACTTGCCGCTAGAGGGCGCTCTTTCGTGTCACGACTTAACTTCTGGTATTTTTGGAATGCCCAAGAGGTCTTGAGACTAACACTTTTGACCCGATCTCTGTATCTGCTACCAGTTTTAAATGACAGGGCAGCCTCGTTTTCGACCAATAGGAAGCAAGATTCAAGGTCAACGTCTTGGTATGAAATTTAGACCTTGGATAGTCATGACCATTGCCGAAGGAATAAAGTTTGTATCTCAAACGGTTGAATTTTTACAGATTTTTGAATATGTAAGGCATTAAATTTCAAACGCTTGTAATTGGACACCTGGTGACGTCATCAAGATGTAACCTCTTTGGTATAGTACTTTACTATGGGTTCCTTATTGTGACCAAATTTGAAGATGGTCCAAGCTTTGCAAGCGACCCTTCTAGCAGCGAGATAGACTATGTGCTTTGTCTATGGGATATGGGATAGTGCAGATGTATGCATATTGTACATGCTTACGTACACTCATATATACTGCACTGTGTGTATGTTGTAGTATAGGTTGCCAGATTTAAAAATTCATAACAAATCAACAAATGACGTCACACTAATGTAACTTGGTATGTTGTATGTTAATGACCAAGTCTACGTCCCTGCTAGGTTTCAAGGTCATACAACCATTAGAGGAAGTGAACGACCTTGGCTAATGTATGCTGCACAAACGGGCTTATTTGATGACGTCATCGTTATGCCACCAAATTTTGCTGCTAATATGCATTAGACCAAGTCACAACAAACCTAAAACAAAAAATTTGACCTCCATCGGCCTTTTCGTTCTCTAGATATAACCGTTAGAAGAACGCATGTTCAACTGAGTGTAATTTGACACCTGATTACGTCATCAAACTTTTGAAGGTATGGGCATGTTCACTGACCCTCAGCGAACATATGCACCAATTTTGGGCCAATTTGCAAAAACTTCACCACAGACATCTCTTCAAAATAGGTTTTGGCCATTTTTCAACTTGCCGCTAGAGGGCGCTCTTTCGTGTCACGACTTAAGTTTTGGTATTTTTGGAATGCCCAAGAGGTCTTGAGACTAACACTTTTGACCCGATCTCTGTATCTGCTACCAGTTTTAAATGACAGGGCAGCCTCGTTTTCGACCAATAGGAAGCAATATTCAAGGTCAATGTCTGTGTATGAAATTTAGACCTTGGATAGTCATGACCATTGCCGAAGGAATAAAGTTTGTATCTCAAACGGTTGAATTTTTACAGAAGTTTCAATATTGAAGGCCATATATTTCAAACGCTTGTAATCTGACACCTGATGACGTCATCAAAATGTAAACACATTTGTGCAGTACTTCATTATGGGGTGATTGTTGTGACCAAGTTTGATGATGATCCGAGCTTTGCAAGTGACCCTTTTGCCAGGCCGAAAGACCATTATGCGCTTTGTCTATGGGGTTTTGGGAGAAGAATAAAAAAAGCTAACTAGAGGTATGTCTGTTGATAACAGAGCATATGGCTTTCCGCTTTTCTTTTTTTGTATGTTTGTATGCATGTAAAACTGCATGCTGTATAATACTACATGTACACTTTGTACAATATAAATACATACTGTACATATACATGTACAATATGCACAGTGACAAGATTCAAAAATTCATAATAAATCAACAAATCATGCATGTCATACTAATGTAACCTGGTATGTTACATGTTAATGACCAGGTCCAGGCACCTGATAGTTTTCAAGGTCATACGACCAATGGAGAAAGTAAACGACCTTGGTTAATGTATACTTGAGGAACTCTTATTTGATTACGTCATCGTGACGTCACAATATTTAGCTGATAATATACATTTGACCAATTCAAAATACGTTTTGGTCTTTTTTCAACTCGTCACTAGAGGGGGCTGTTTCGTGTGACGACTTAACTTTTTGTATTTTTTGAATGCCCAAGGGGTCCTGAGACTAACACCGTTGACACGATCTGGGCATCGCTTACCAGTTTTAAATGACAAGGCAGCCTCGTTTTCGACCAATAGGAAACAAGATTCAAGGTCAATGTCTCTGCATGAAATTTAGACCTTGGATAGTCATGACCAGTGCCGAAAGAATAAAGATTGTATCTCAAACAGTTCATTTTTTACAGATTTTTCAATTTGCAAGGCATTAAATTTCAGACACATGTAATCTAACACCTGGTGACGTCATCAAGATCTAACCTCTTTGGTATAGTACTTTACTATGGGTTCCTTATTGTGACTAAGTTTGATGATGATCCAAGCTTTGCAAGCGACTCTTCTAGCACCGAGACAGACTGTGTGCTTTGTCTATGGGATAGTGCAGATGTATGCATATTGTACATGCTTATGTACACTCGTATACATGTATATACTGCACTGTGTGTATGCTGTAGTATAGGTTGCCAGATTCAAAAATTCATAACAAATCAACAAATGACGTCACACTAATGTAACTTGGTATGTTATATGTTAATGACCAAGTCTACGTCCCTGCTTGGTTTCAAGGTCATACGACCATTAGAGGAAGTGAACGACCTTGGCTAATGTATGCTGTACAAACGGGCTTATTTGATGACGTCATCGTTACGCCACCAAATTTTGCTGCTAATATGCGTTAGAAAAACCAAGTCACAACAAACCTGAAACAAAATATTTTACCTTCATCGGCCGTTTCGTTCTCTAGATATAGCTGTTAAAAGGATGCACGTTCAAGCGAGTGTAATTTGACACCTGGTGACGTCATCAAACTTTTGAAAGTATGGGCATATTCACTGACCCTCAGTGAACATATGCACCAATTTTGGGCCAATTTGCAAAAACGTCGCCACAGACATCTCTTCAAAATGCGTTTTGGCCATTTTTCAACTTGCCGCTAGAGGGCGCTGTTTCGTGTGACGACTTAACTTTTGGTATTTTTGTAATGCCCAAGGGGTCCCGAGACTAACAACGTTGACCCAATTTCGGTATCTGCTACCAATTTTAAATGACAACGCAGCCTCGTTTTCGACCAATAGGAAGCAAGATTCAAGGTCATTGTCTTTGCATGAAATTTAGACATTGGATAGTCATGACCATTGCCGAAACAAAAATGTTTGTATCTCAAACGGTTGAATTTTTACAGATTTTTGAATTTTTAAGGCATTAAATTTCAGACACATGTAATCTGACCCCTGGTGACGTCATCAAGATGTAACCTCTTTGGTATAGTACTTTAGTATGGGTTCCTTACTGTGACCAAGTTTGATGATGATCCAAGCTTTGCAAGCGACCCTTCTAGCAGCGAGATAGACTATGTGCTTTGTCTATGGGAAATTGGGTAGTGCAGATGTATGCATATTGTTCATGCTTATGTACACCCGTATATACTGCACTGTGTGTATGCTGTGGTATAGGTTGCCAGATTCAAAAATTCATAACAAATCAACAAAGGACGTCACACTGATGTAACTTGGTATGTTATATGTTAATGACCACGTCTACGTCCCTGCTAGGTTTCAAGGTCATACGCCCATTAGAGGAAGTGAACGACCTTGGCAAATGTATGCTGCACAAACGGGCTTATTTGATGACGTCATCGTTACGCCACCAAATTTTGCTGCTAATATGCATTAGACCAAGTCACAACAAACCTAAAACACAAAATTTGACCTCCATCGGCCTTTTCGTTCTCTAGATATAACCGTTAGAAGAACACATGTTCAACTGAGTGTAATTTGACACCTGGTGACGTCATCAAACTTTTGAAGGTATGGGCGTGTTCACTGACCCTCAGTGAACATATGCACCAATTTTGGGCCAATTTGCAAAAACTTCGCCACAGACATCTCTTCAAAATAGGTTTTGGCCATTTTTCAACTTGCCGCTAGAGGGCGCTCTTTCGTGTCACGACTTAACTTTTGGTATTTTTGGAATGCCCAAGAGGTCTTGAGACTAACACTTTTGACCCGATCTCTGTATCTGCTACCAGTTTTAAATGACAGGGCAGCCTCGTTTTCGACCAATAGGAAGCAAGATTCAAGGTCAATGTCTGTGTATGAAATTTAGACCTTGGATAGTCATGACCATTGCCGAAAGAATAAAGTTTGTATCTCAAACGGTTTAATTTTTACAGAAGTTTCAATTTGAAGGCCATATATTTCAAACGCTTGTAATCTGACACCTGATGACGTCATCAAAATGTAAACACATTTGTGCAGTACTTCATTATGAGGTGATTGTTGTGACCAAGTTTGATGATGATCCGAGCTTTGCAAGTGACCATTTTGCCAGGCCGAAAGACCATGCGCTTTGTCTATGAGGTTTTGGGAGAAGAATAAAAAAAGCTAAAAAAACTAGAGGTATGTCTGTTGATAACAGAGCATATGGCTTTCCGCTTTTGTTTTTTTGTATGTTTGTATACATGTAAAACTCTACGTACCTGCTAAAACACAAAATTTGACCTCCATCGGCTATTTCGTTCTCTAGATATAACCGTTAGAAGAACGCATGTTTAACCGAGTGTAATTTGACACCTGGCGACGTAATCAAACTGCTTTGTCTACGGGATATGGCGCAGTGCAGATGTATGCATATTATATATGCTTATGTATACTCATAATATACTGCACAGTGTGTATGCTGTAGTATAGGTTGCCAGATTCAAAAATTCATAACAAATCAACAAATGACGTCACACTATTGTAACTTGGTATGTTACATGTCAATGACCAAGTCTACGTCCCTGCTAGGTTTCAAGGTCGTACGACCATTAGAGGAAGTGAACGGCCTTGGCTAATGCATGCTGCACAAACGGGCTTATTTGATGACGTCATCGTTACGCCACCAAGTTTTGCTGCTAATATGCATTAGACCAAGTCACAACAAACCTAAAACACAACATTTGACCTTGATCGGCATTTTCGTTCTATAGATATAGCTGTTAAAATAATGCATGTTCAACCGAGTGTAATTTGACACCTGGTGACGTCATCAAACTTTTGAAGGTATGGGCATGTTCACTGACCCTCAGTCAACATATGCACCAATTTTGGGCCAATTAGCAAAAACGTCGCCACAGACATCTCTTCAAAATAGGTTTTGGCCATTTTTCAACTTGCCGCTAGAGGGCGCTCTTTCGTGTCACGACTTAACTTTTGGTATTTTTGGAATGCCCAAGAGGTCTTGAGACTAACACTTTTGACCCAATCTCTGTATCTGCTACCAGTTTTAAATGACAGGGCAGCCTCGTTTTCGACCAATAGGAAGCAAGATTCAAGGTCAATGTCTGGGTATGAAATTTAGACCTTGGATAGTCATGACCATTGCCGAAGGAATAAAGTTTGTATCTCAAACGGTTGAATTTTTACAGAAGTTTCAATATTGAAGGCCATATATTTCAAACGCTTGTAATCTGACACCTGATGACGTCATTAATATGTACCTCTTTGGTATAGTACTTTACTTTGGGTTCCTCATTGTGACCAAGTTTGATGATGATCCAAGCTTTGCAAGCGACCCTTCTAGCAGCGGGATAGACTATGTGCTTTGTCTATGGGATATGTTGTAGTGCAGATGTATGCATATTGTACATGCTTGTGTACACTCGTATATACTGCACTGTGTGTATGCTGTTGTAAAGGTTGCCAGATTCAAAAATTCATAACAAATCAACAAATGACGTCACACTAATGTAACTTGGTATGTTATATGTTAATGACCAAGTCTACGTCCCTGCTAGGTTTCAAGGTCATACGCCCATTAGAGGAAGTGAACGACCTTGGCTAATGTATGCTGCACAAACGGGCTTATTTGATGACGTCATCGTTACGCCACCAAATTTTGCTGCTAATATGCATTAGACCAAGTCACGACAAACCTAAAACACAAAATTTGACCTTCATCGGCCTTTTCGTTCTCTAGATATAACCGTTAGAAGAACGCATGTTCAACCGAGTGTAATTTGACACCTGGTGACGTCATCAAAATTTTGAAGGTATGGGCGTGTTCACTGACCCTCAGTGAACATATGCACCAATTTTTGGCCAATTTGCAAAAACTTCGCCACAGACATCTCTTCAAAATAGGTTTTGGCCATTTTTCAACTTGCCGCTAGAGGGCGCTCTTTCGTGTCACGACTTAACTTCTGGTATTTTTGGAATGCCCAAGAGGTCTTGAGACTAACACTTTTGACCCGATCTCTGTATCTGCTACCAGTTTTAAATGACAGGGCAGCCTCGTTTTCGACCAATAGGAAGCAAGATTCAAGGTCAATGTCTGGGTATGAAATTTAGACCTTGGATAGTCATGACCATTGCCGAAGGAATAAAGTTTGTATCTCAAACGGTTGAATTTTTACAGAAGTTTCAATATTGAAGGCCATATATTTCAAACGCTTGTAATCTGACACCTGATGACGTCATTAATATGTAACCTCTTTGGTATAGTACTTTACTTTGGGTTCCTCATTGTGACCAAGTTTGATGATGATCCAAGCTTTGCAAGCGACCCTTCTAGCAGCGGGATAGACTATGTGCTTTGTCTATGGGATATGTTGTAGTGCAGATGTATGCATATTGTACATGCTTGTGTACACTCGTATATACTGCACTGTGTGTATGCTGTTGTAAAGGTTGCCAGATTCAAAAATTCATAACAAATCAACAAATGACGTCACACTAATGTAACTTGGTATGTTATATGTTAATGACCAAGTCTACGTCCCTGCTAGGTTTCAAGGTCATACGCCCATTAGAGGAAGTGAACGACCTTGGCTAATGTATGCTGCACAAACGGGCTTATTTGATGACGTCATCGTTACGCCACCAAATTTTGCTGCTAATATGCGTTAGAAAAACCAAGTCACAACAAACCTGAAACAAAATATTTTACCTTCATCGGCCGTTTCGTTCTCTAGATATAGCTGTTAAAAGGATGCACGTTCAAGCGAGTGTAATTTGACACCTGGTGACGTCATCAAACTTTTGAAAGTATGGGCATATTCACTGACCCTCAGTGAACATATGCACCAATTTTGGGCCAATTTGCAAAAACTTCACCACAGACATCTCTTCAAAATAGGTTTTGGCCATTTTTCAACTTGCCGCTAGAGGGCGCTCTTTCGTGTCACGACTTAAGTTTTGGTATTTTTGGAATGCCCAAGAGGTCTTGAGACTAACACTTTTGACCCGATCTCTGTATCTGCTACCAGTTTTAAATGACAGGGCAGCCTCGTTTTCGACCAATAGGAAGCAATATTCAAGGTCAATGTCTGTGTATGAAATTTAGACCTTGGATAGTCATGACCATTGCCGAAGGAATAAAGTTTGTATCTCAAACGGTTGAATTTTTACAGAAGTTTCAATATTGAAGGCCATATATTTCAAACGCTTGTAATCTGACACCTGATGACGTCATCAAAATGTAAACACATTTGTGCAGTACTTCATTATGGGGTGATTGTTGTGACCAAGTTTGATGATGATCCGAGCTTTGCAAGTGACCCTTTTGCCAGGCCGAAAGACCATGCGCTTTGTCTATGGGGTTTTGGGAGAAGAATAAAAAAAGCTAACTAGAGGTATGTCTGTTGATAACAGAGCATATGGCTTTCCGCTTTTCTTTTTTTGTATGTTTGTATGCATGTAAAACTGCATGCTGTATAATACTACATGTACACTTTGTACAATATAAATACATACTGTACATATACATGTACAATATGCACAGTGACAAGATTCAAAAATTCATAATAAATCAACAAATCATGCATGTCATACTAATGTAACTTGGTATGTTACATGTTAATGACCAGGTCCAGGCACCTGATAGTTTTCAAGGTCATACGACCAATGGAGAAAGTAAACGACCTTGGTTAATGTATACTTGAGGAACTCTTATTTGATTACGTCATCGTGACGTCACAATATTTAGCTGATAATATACATTTGACCAATTCAAAATACGTTTTGGTCTTTTTTCAACTCGTCACTAGAGGGGGCTGTTTCGTGTGACGACTTAACTTTTTGTATTTTTTGAATGCCCAAGGGGTCCTGAGACTAACACCGTTGACACGATCTGGGCATCGCTTACCAGTTTTAAATGACAAGGCAGCCTCGTTTTCGACCAATAGGAAACAAGATTCAAGGTCAATGTCTCTGCATGAAATTTAGACCTTGGATAGTCATGACCAGTGCCGAAAGAATAAAGATTGTATCTCAAACAGTTCATTTTTTACAGATTTTTCAATTTGCAAGGCATTAAATTTCAGACACATGTAATCTAACACCTGGTGACGTCATCAAGATCTAACCTCTTTGGTATAGTACTTTACTATGGGTTCCTTATTGTGACTAAGTTTGATGATGATCCAAGCTTTGCAAGCGACTCTTCTAGCACCGAGACAGACTGTGTGCTTTGTCTATGGGATAGTGCAGATGTATGCATATTGTACATGCTTATGTACACTCGTATACATGTATATACTGCACTGTGTGTATGCTGTAGTATAGGTTGCCAGATTCAAAAATTCATAACAAATCAACAAATGACGTCACACTAATGTAACTTGGTATGTTATATGTTAATGACCAAGTCTACGTCCCTGCTTGGTTTCAAGGTCATACGACCATTAGAGGAAGTGAACGACCTTGGCTAATGTATGCTGTACAAACGGGCTTATTTGATGACGTCATCGTTACGCCACCAAATTTTGCTGCTAATATGCGTTAGAAAAACCAAGTCACAACAAACCTGAAACAAAATATTTTACCTTCATCGGCCGTTTCGTTCTCTAGATATAGCTGTTAAAAGGATGCACGTTCAAGCGAGTGTAATTTGACACCTGGTGACGTCATCAAACTTTTGAAAGTATGGGCATATTCACTGACCCTCAGTGAACATATGCACCAATTTTGGGCCAATTTGCAAAAACGTCGCCACAGACATCTCTTCAAAATGCGTTTTGGCCATTTTTCAACTTGCCGCTAGAGGGCGCTGTTTCGTGTGACGACTTAACTTTTGGTATTTTTGTAATGCCCAAGGGGTCCCGAGACTAACAACGTTGACCCAATTTCGGTATCTGCTACCAATTTTAAATGACAACGCAGCCTCGTTTTCGACCAATAGGAAGCAAGATTCAAGGTCATTGTCTTTGCATGAAATTTAGACATTGGATAGTCATGACCATTGCCGAAACAAAAATGTTTGTATCTCAAACGGTTGAATTTTTACAGATTTTTGAATTTTTAAGGCATTAAATTTCAGACACATGTAATCTGACCCCTGGTGACGTCATCAAGATGTAACCTCTTTGGTATAGTACTTTAGTATGGGTTCCTTATTGTGACCAAGTTTGATGATGATCCAAGCTTTGCAAGCGACCCTTCTAGCAGCGAGATAGACTATGTGCTTTGTCTATGGGAAATTGGGTAGTGCAGATGTATGCATATTGTTCATGCTTATGTACACCCGTATATACTGCACTGTGTGTATGCTGTGGTATAGGTTGCCAGATTCAAAAATTCATAACAAATCAACAAAGGACGTCACACTGATGTAACTTGGTATGTTATATGTTAATGACCACGTCTACGTCCCTGCTAGGTTTCAAGGTCATACGCCCATTAGAGGAAGTGAACGACCTTGGCAAATGTATGCTGCACAAACGGGCTTATTTGATGACGTCATCGTTACGCCACCAAATTTTGCTGCTAATATGCATTAGACTAAGTCACAACAAACCTAAAACACAAAATTTAACCACCATCGGCCTTTTCGTTCTCTATATATAACCGTTAGAAGAACGCATGTTCAACTGAGTGTAATTTGACACCTGGTGACGTCATCAAACTTTTGAAGGTATGGGCATGTTCACTGACCCTCAGTGAACATATGCACCAATTTTTGGCCAATTTGCAAAAACTTCGCCACAGACATCTCTTCAAAATAGGTTTTGGCCATTTTTCAACTTGCCGCTAGAGGGCGCTCTTTTGTGTCACGACTTAACTTTTGGTATTTTTGGAATGCCCAAGAGGTCTTGAGACTAACACTTTTGACCCGATCTCTGTATCTGCTACCAGTTTTAAATGACAGGGCAGCCTCGTTTTCGACCAATAGGAAGCAAGATTCAAGGTCAATGTCTGTGTATGAAATTTAGACCTTGGATATTCATGACCATTGCCGAAAGAATAAAGTTTGTATCTCAAACGGTTGAATTTTTACAGAAGTTTCAATTTGAAGGCCATATATTTCAAACGCTTGTAATCTGACACCTGATGACGTCATCAAAATGTAAACACATTTGTGCAGTACTTCATTATGAGGTGATTGTTGTGACCAAGTTTGATGATGATCCGAGCTTTGCAAGTGACCATTTTGCCAGGCCGAAAGACCATGCGCTTTGTCTATGGGGTTTTGGGAGAAGAATAAAAAAAGCTAACTAGAGGTATGTCTGTTGATAACAGAGCATATGGCTTTCCGCTTTTCTTTTTTTATATGTTTGTATGCATTTAAAACTGCATGCTGTATAATACTACATGTACACTTTGTACAATATAAATACATACCGTACATATACATGTACAGTATGCACAGTGACAAGATTCAAAAATTCATAATAAATCAACAAATCATGCATGTAATACTAATGTAACTTGGTATGTTACATGTTAATGACCAGGTCCAGGCACCTGATAGTTTTCAAGGTCATACGACCAATGGAGAAAGTAAACGACCTTGGTTAATGTATACTTGAGGAACTCTTATTTGATTACGTCATCGTGACGTTACAATATTTAGCTGATAATATACATTTGACCAAGTCAAAATACGTTTTGGTCTTTTTTCAACTCGTCACTAGAGGGCGCTGTTTCGTGTGACGACTTAACTTTTTGTATTTTTTGAATGCCCAAGGGGTCCTGAGACTAACACCGTTGACACGATCTCGGCATCGCTTACCAGTTTTAAATGACAAGGCAGCCTCGTTTTCGACCAATAGGAAACAAAATGAAATTTAGACCTTGGATAGTCATGACCAGTGCCGAAAGAATAAAGATTGTATCTCAAACGGTTGAATTGTTACAGATTTTTCAATTTGTAAGGCATTAAATTTCAGACACATGTAATCTGACACCTGGTGACGTCATCAAGATCTAACCTCTTTGGTATAGTACTTTACTATGGGTTCCTTATTGTGACTAAGTTTGATGATGATCCAAGCTTTGCAAGCGACTCTTCTAGCACCGAGACAGACTGTGTGCTTTGTCTATGGGATAGTGCAGATGTATGCATATTGTACATCCTTATGTACACTCGTATATACTGCACTGTGTGTATGCTGTAGTATAAGTTGCCAGATTCAAAAATTCATAACAAATCAACAAATGACGTCACACTAATGTAACTTGGTATGTTATATGTTAATGACCAAGTGTACGTCCCTGCTCGGTTTCAAGGTCATACGACCATTAGAGGAAGTGAACGACCTTGGCTAATGTATGCTGAACAAACGGGCTTATTTGATGACGTCATCGTTACGCCACCAAATTTTGCTGCTAATATGCGTTAGACCAAGTCACAACAAACCTGAAACAAAATATTTTTCCTTCATCGGCCGTTTCGTTCTCTAGATATAGCTGTTAAAAGGATGCACGTTCAAGCGAGTGTAATTTGACACCTGGTGACGTCATCAAACTTTTGAAAGTATGGGCATATTCACTGACCCTCAGTGAACATATGCACCAATTTTGGGCCAATTTGCAAAAACTTCGCCACAGACATCTCTTCAAATTGCGTTTTGGCCATTTTTCAACTTGCCGCTAGAGGGCGCTGTTTCGTGTGACGACTTAACTTTTGGTATTTTTGTAATGCCCAAGGGGTCCCGAGACTAACAACGTTGACCCAATTTCGGTATCTGCTACCAATTTTAAATGACAACGCAGCCTCGTTTTCGACCAATAGGAAGCAAGATTCAAGGTCATTGTCTCTGCATGAAATTTAGACATTGGATAGTCATGACCATTGCCGAAACAAAAATGTTTGTATATCAAACGGTTGAATTTTTACAGATTTTTGAATTTTTAAGGCATTAAATTTCAGACACATGTAATCTGACCCCTGGTGACGTCATCAAGATGTAACCTCTTTGGTATAGTACTTTAGTATGGGTTCCTTATTGTGACCAAGTTTGATGATGATCCAAGCTTTGCAAGCGACCCTTCTAGCAGCGAGATAGACTATGTGCTTTGTCTATGGGAAATTGGGTAGTGCAGATGTATGCATATTGTTCATGCTTATGTACACCCGTATATACTGCACTGTGTGTATGCTGTGGTATAGGTTGCCAGATTCAAAAATTCATAACAAATCAACAAAGGACGTCACACTAATGTAACTTGGTATGTTATATGTTAATGACCACGTCTACGTCCCTGCTCGGTTTCAAGGTCATACGACCATTATAGGAAGTGAACGACCTTGGCTAATGTATGCTGCACAAACGGGCTTATTTGATGACGTCATCGTTACGCCACCAAATTTTGCTGCTAATATGCATTAGACTAAGTAACAACAAACCTAAAACACAAAATTTAACCTCCATCGGCCTTTTCGTTCTCTATATATAACCGTTAGAAGAACGCATGTTCAACTGAGTGTAATTTGACACCTGGTGACGTCATCAAACTTTGGAAAGTATGGGCATATTCACTGACCCTCAGTGAACATATGCACCAATTTTGGGCCAATTTGCAAAAACTTCGCCACAGACATCTCTTCAAAATGCGTTTTGGCCATTTTTCAACTTGCCGCTAGAGGGCGCTGTTTCGTGTGACGACTTAACTTTTGGTATTTTTGTAATGCCCAAGGGGTCCCGAGACTAACAACGTTGACCCAATTTCGGTATCTGCTACCAGTTTTAAATGACAACGCAGCCTCGTTTTCGACCAATAGGAAGCAAGATTCAAGGTCAATGTCTGTGTATGAAATTTAGACCTTGGATAGTCATGACCATTGCCGAAAGAATAAAGTTTGTATCTCAAACGGTTGAATTTTTACAGAAGTTTCAATTTGAAGGCCATATATTTCAAACGCTTGTAATCTGACACCTGATGACGTCATCAAAATGTAAACACATTTGTGCAGTACTTCATTATGAGGTGATTGTTGTGACCAAGTTTGATGATGATCCGAGCTTTGCAAGTGACCATTTTGCCAGGCCGAAAGACCATGCGCTTTGTCTATGGGGTTTTGACGGAAGAATAAAAAAAGCTAAACTAGAAATGTGGTGTTTGTTAGAAACAAACACGCTGTTTCGGACATTTTTAATTATCTGGTTTTTAGCTTTAAAAAAACCTAATGAATTAAGGTCAAACCCGAAGAAATGTTGTCCTTATCTCAAACGGTTGATTTTTTACAGATTTTTTAATATTATAATTACCGACTTTCGACTGTCTGTAATCCGACACCTGGTCACGTGACCATGAATCCACGGAATGGTGGTACACCTTCAGGGTATGTACTAACTATCTGCCAAGTTTGACTGGAATCGGACGTGTAGAAGTGTGTGAATTGCCTCTTAGAAAAACACGTGCATTGTCTATGGAATTTCGTCAAGTTCAGATAATGACAAAAATGACTGCAATGTGTGTATTTGTTGCAATATTTAAAAAATTCATAACAAGTCAACAAATGACGTCATACTAATGTAACTTGTTACGTCATATGTCAATGACCAGGTCTAGGAACCTACTAAGTTTCAAGGTCATATAACCCATACAGGAAGTGAACGACCTTGGCAAACGTTTGCTTAACAAACTCGCTTATTTGATGACGTCATAGTGACGTCACAACATATTTTCTGGTAATATGCATTAGACCAAGTCAAAACAAACCTAAAACACAAACTTTGACATCCATCGGCCTTTTCGTTCTCCAGATATAGCTGTGAGAAGAATGTATGTTCAACTGGTTGTAATTTGACACCTGGTGACGTCATCAAACCTTTGAAGGTGTGGGCATGTTCACTGACCTTAGGTGAACACCTGGACCAATTTTGGGCCGATTTGCAAAAACTTCGCCGCAGACATCTGTTCAAAATATGTTTTGGCCATTTTTCAACTCGTCGCTAGAGGGCGCTGTTTTGTGTGACGGCTTAACTTTTGATATTTTCTAAATGCCCAAGGGGTCCTGAGACTAACAAAGAAGACTCCATTTCAATACCTACTACCAGTTTTAAATGGCGAGCCAGCCTCGTTTTCGACCAAAAGGAAGCGAGGTCCAAGGTCATTGCATGGAAACTAAATGTAGTACTCTGTGAAATAAGGTCAACCCTGAAGAAACTTTTTCTGTATCTCAAACGGTTGATTTTTTACAGATTTTTAAACATGACAATCACCGATTGTTGACTGCCTGTAACCCGACACCTGGTCACGTGACTGTGAAATTACGCAACGGTGGCACTTTCTTAGGGTATGTACTAACTATCTGCCAAGTTTGACTGAACTCGGACGTGCAGAAGTGTGTGAATTGCCTCTTAGAAAAACACGTGCATTGTCTATGGGATTTCGTCAAGTTCAGATATGACACAAATGACTGCAATGTGTGTATTTGTTGCAATATTAAAAAATTCATAACAAATCAACAAATGACGTCATACTAATGTAACTTGGTACGTCATATGTCAATGACCAGGTCTAGGAACCTAGTAAGTTTCAAGGTCATATAACTCATACAGGAAGTGAACGACCTTGGCAAATGTCTGCTTTACAAACTCGCTTATTTGATGACGTCATAGTGACGTCACAACATTTTGCTAGTAATATGCATTAGACCAAGTCACAACCAACCTAAAACACAATCTTTGACCTTCATCGGCCTTTTTGTTCTCCAGATATAGCTGTGAGAAGAATGTATGTTCAACTGGTTGTAATTTGACACCTGGTGACGTCATCGAACTTTTGAAGGTATGGGCATGTTCCCTGACCCTCAGTGAACATACGCACCAATTTTTGGCCAATTTGCAAAAACTTTGCCACAGACATCTGTTCAAAGTGCGTTTTGGCCATTTTTCAACTCGTCGCTAGAGGGCGCTGTTTTGTGTGACGACTTAACTTTTGGTATTTTTTGAATGCCCAAGGGGTCTTGAGACTAACAAAAAAGACTCCATCCCAATACCTAGTACCATTTTTAAATGGCGAGCCAGCCTCGTTTTCGACCAAAAGGAAGCGCGGCCCAAGGTCATTATCAGTGTACAGAATGTAGTACTCTATGAAATAAGGTCAACCCCGAAGAAACATTTTTTGTATCTCAAACGGTTGATTTTATACAGATTTTTGAATATTAAAATCACCGATTTTTAACTGCCTGTAATCCGACACCTGGTCACGTGACTGTGAAATCACGCAACGGTGGCACATCCTCAGGGGATGTACTAACTATCTGCCAAGTTTAACTGGAATCCGATATACAGAAGTGTGTTAACTGCCTGGTAGAAAATTCGTGTGTATTATCTATGGCGTTTTTCAAGGACAGGGGTGCAAAGAAAAAAAGAAAAAAAACTAGAAATCTGGTGTTTGTTAGAAACAAACACGCTGTTTCGGGCATTTTTAATTATCTGGTTTTCAGCTTTAAAAAAACTTAATGAATTAAGGTCAAACCCGAAGAAATTTTGTCCTTATCTCAAACGGTTGATTTTTTACAGATTTTTGAATATTATAATTACCGACTTTCGACTGTCTGTAATCCGACACCTGTTCACGTGACCATGAATCCACGGAATGGTGGTACACCTTCAGGGTATGTACTAACTATCTGCCAAGTTTGACTGGAATCGGACGTGTAGAAGTGTGTGAATTGCCTCTTAGAAAAACACGTGCATTGTCTATGGGATTTCGTCAAGTTCAGATAATGACAAAAATGACTGCAATGTGTGTATTTGTTGCAATATTAAAAAATTCATAACAAGTCAACAAATGACGTCATACTAATGTAACTTGGTACGTCATATGTCAATGACCAGGTCTAGGAACCTACTAAGTTTCAAGGTCATATAACCCATACAGGAAGTGAACGACCTTGGCAAATGTTTGCTTAACAAACTCGCTTATTTGATGACGTCATAGTGACGTCACAACATTTTTTCTGGTAATATGCATTAGACCAAGTCAAAACAAACCTAAAACACAAACTTTGACATCCATCGGCCTTTTCGTTCTCCAGATATAGCTGTGAGAAGAATGTATGTTCAACTGGTTGTAATTTGACACCTGGTGACGTCATCAAACTTTTGAAGGTGTGGGCATGTTCACTGACCCTCGGTGAACACCTGTACCAATTTTGGGCCGATTTGCAAAAACTTCGCCACAGACATCTGTTCAAAATACGTTTTGGCCATTTTTCAACTCGTCGCTAGAGGGCGCTGTTTTGTGTGACGGCTTAACTTTTGATATTTTCTAAATGCCCAAGGGGTCCTGAGACTAACAAAGAAGACTCCATTTCAATACCTACTACCAGTTTTAAATGGCGAGCCAGCCTCGTTTTCGACTAAAAGGAAGCGAGGTCCAAGGTCATTGCATGGAAACTAAATGTAGTACTCTGTGAAATAAGGTCAACCCTGAAGAAACTTTTTCTGTATCTCAAACGGTTGATTTTTTACAGATTTTTAAACATGACAATCACCGATTTTTGACTGCCTGTAATCCGACACCTGGTCACGTGACTGTGAAATTACGCAACGGTGGCACATCCTCAGGGGATGTACTAACTACCTGCCAAGTTTGACTGGAATCGGACGAGCAGAAGTGTGTAAACTGCCGGGTAGAAAGAAGGGGTACCAAGAGGAAATAAAAAAAGAAAAAAAATCAGAACGAAAACAATAGCTGTTTCGGCCCTACCGAAACAGCTAAAAAAAAAAAAAAATCAGAACAGTTTCAAAGGCTTTCCGCAGGAGTGCGGAAAGCCAACTAGAGGTATGTCTGTTGATAACAGAGCATATGGCTTTCCGCTTTTCTTTTTTTGTATGTTTGTATGCATGTAAAACTGCATGCTGTATAATACTACATGTACACTTTGTACAATATAAATACATACCGTACATATACATGTACAGTATGCACAGTGACAAGATTCAAAAATTCATAATAAATCAACAAATCATGCATGTCATACTAATGTAACTTGGTATGTTACATGTTAATGACCAGGTCCAGGCACCTGATAGTTTTCAAGGTCATACGACCAATGGAGAAAGTAAACGACCTTGGTTAATGTATACTTGAGGAACTCTTATTTGATTACGTCATCGTGACGTCACAATATTTAGCTGATAATATACATTTGACCAATTCAAAATACGTTTTGGTCTTTTTTCAACTCGTCACTAGAGGGCGCTGTTTCGTGTGACGACTTAACTTTTTGTATTTTTTGAATGCCCAAGGGGTCCTGAGACTAACACCGTTGACACGATATCGGCATCGCTTACCAGTTTTAAATGAAAAGGCAGCCTCGTTTTCGACCAATAAGAAACAAGATTCAAGGTCAATGTCTCTGCATGAAATTTAGACCTTGGATAGTCATGACCAGTGCCGAAAGAATAAAGATTGTATCTCAAACGGTTGAATTTTTACAGATTTTTCAATTTGTAAGGCATTAAATTTCAGACACATGTAATCTGACACCTGGTGACGTCATCAAGATCTAACCTCTTTGGTATAGTACTTTACTATGGGTTCCTTATTGTGACTAAGTTTGATGATGATCCAAGCTTTGCAAGCGGCTCTTCTAGCACCGAGACAGACTGTGTGCTTTGTCTATGGGATAGTGCAGATGTATGCATATTGTACATGCTTATGTACACTCGTATACATGTATATACTGCACTGTGTGTATGCTGTAGTATAGGTTGCCAGATTCAAAAATTCATAACAAATCAACAAATGACGTCACACTAATGTAACTTGGTATGTTATATGTTAATGACCAAGTCTACGTCCCTGCTCGGTTTCAAGGTCATACGACCATTAGAGGAAGTGAACGACCTTGGCTAATGTATGCTGTACAAACGGGCTTATTTCATGACGTCATCGTTACGCCACCAAATTTTGCTGCTAATATGCGTTAGACCACGTCACAACAAACCTGAAACAAAATATTTGACCTTCATCGGCCGTTTCGTTCTCTAGATATAGCTGTTAAAAGGATGCACGTTCAAGCGAGTGTAATTTGACACCTGGTGACGTCATCAAACTTTTGAAAGTATGGGCATATTCACTGACCCTCAGTGAACATATGCACCAATTTTGGGCCAATTTGCAAAAACTTCGCCACAGACATCTCTTCAAAATAGGTTTTGGCCATTTTTCAACTTGCCGCTAGAGGGCGCTCTTTCGTGTCACGACTTAACTTTTGGTATTTTTGGAATGCCCAAGAGGTCTTGAGACTAACACTTTTGACCCGATCTCTGTATCTGCTACCAGTTTTAAATGACAGGGCAGCCTCGTTTTCGACCAATAGGAAGCAAGATTCAAGGTCAATGTCTGTGTATGAAATTTAGACCTTGGATAGTCATGACCATTGCCGAAAGAATAAAGTTTGTATCTCAAACGGTTGAATTTTTACAGAAGTTTCAATTTGAAGGCCATATATTTCAAACGCTTGTAATCTGACACCTGATGACGTCATCAAAATGTAAACACATTTGTGCAGTACTTCACTATGAGGTGATTGTTGTGACCAAGTTTGATGATGATCCGAGCTTTGCAAGTGACCGTTTTGCCAGGCCGAAAGACCATGCGCTTTGTCTATGGGGTTTTGGGAGAAGAATAAAAAAAGCTAAAAAAAAAAAACAAAACTAGAGGTATGTCTGTTGATAACAGAGCATATGGCTTTCCGCTTTTCTTTTTTTGTATGTTTGTATGCATGTAAAACTGCATGCTGTATAATACTACATGTACACTTTGTACAATATAAATACATACTGTACATATACATGTACAATATGCACAGTGACAAGATTCAAAAATTCATAATAAATCAACAAATCATGCATGTCATACTAATGTAACTTGGTATGTTACATGTTAATGACCAGGTCCAGGCACCTGATAGTTTTCAAGGTCATACGACTAATGGAGAAAGTAAACGACCTTGGTTAATGTATACTTGAGGAACTCTTATTTGATTACGTCATCGTGACGTCACAATATTTAGCTGATAATATACATTTGACCAATTCAAAAATACGTTTTGGTCTTTTTTCAACTCGTCACTAGAGGGGGCTGTTTCGTGTGACGACTTAACTTTTTGTATTTTTTGAATGCCCAAGGGGTCCTGAGACTAACACCGTTGACACGATATCGGCATCGCTTACCAGTTTTAAATGAAAAGGCAGCCTCGTTTTCGACCAATAAGAAACAAGATTCAAGGTCAATGTCTCTGCATGAAATTTAGACCTTGGATAGTCATGACCAGTGCCGAAAGAATAAAGATTGTATCTCAAACGGTTGAATTTTTACAGATTTTTCAATTTGTAAGGCATTAAATTTCAGACACATGTAATCTGACACCTGGTGACGTCATCAAGATCTAACCTCTTTGGTATAGTACTTTACTATGGGTTCCTTATTGTGACTAAGTTTGATGATGATCCAAGCTTTGCAAGCGGCTCTTCTAGCACCGAGACAGACTGTGTGCTTTGTCTATGGGATAGTGCAGATGTATGCATATTGTACATGCTTATGTACACTCGTATACATGTATATACTGCACTGTGTGTATGCTGTAGTATAGGTTGCCAGATTCAAAAATTCATAACAAATCAACAAATGACGTCACACTAATGTAACTTGGTATGTTATATGTTAATGACCAAGTCTACGTCCCTGCTCGGTTTCAAGGTCATACGACCATTAGAGGAAGTGAACGACCTTGGCTAATGTATGCTGTACAAACGGGCTTATTTCATGACGTCATCGTTACGCCACCAAATTTTGCTGCTAATATGCGTTAGACCACGTCACAACAAACCTGAAACAAAATATTTGACCTTCATCGGCCGTTTCGTTCTCTAGATATAGCTGTTAAAAGGATGCACGTTCAAGCGAGTGTAATTTGACACCTGGTGACGTCATCAAACTTTTGAAAGTATGGGCATATTCACTGACCCTCAGTGAACATATGCACCAATTTTGGGCCAATTTGCAAAAACTTCGCCACAGACATCTCTTCAAAATAGGTTTTGGCCATTTTTCAACTTGCCGCTAGAGGGCGCTCTTTCGTGTCACGACTTAACTTTTGGTATTTTTGGAATGCCCAAGAGGTCTTGAGACTAACACTTTTGACCCGATCTCTGTATCTGCTACCAGTTTTAAATGACAGGGCAGCCTCGTTTTCGACCAATAGGAAGCAAGATTCAAGGTCAATGTCTGTGTATGAAATTTAGACCTTGGATAGTCATGACCATTGCCGAAAGAATAAAGTTTGTATCTCAAACGGTTGAATTTTTACAGAAGTTTCAATTTGAAGGCCATATATTTCAAACGCTTGTAATCTGACACCTGATGACGTCATCAAAATGTAAACACATTTGTGCAGTACTTCACTATGAGGTGATTGTTGTGACCAAGTTTGATGATGATCCGAGCTTTGCAAGTGACCGTTTTGCCAGGCCGAAAGACCATGCGCTTTGTCTATGGGGTTTTGGGAGAAGAATAAAAAAAGCTAAAAAAAAAAAACAAAACTAGAGGTATGTCTGTTGATAACAGAGCATATGGCTTTCCGCTTTTCTTTTTTTGTATGTTTGTATGCATGTAAAACTGCATGCTGTATAATACTACATGTACACTTTGTACAATATAAATACATACTGTACATATACATGTACAATATGCACAGTGACAAGATTCAAAAATTCATAATAAATCAACAAATCATGCATGTCATACTAATGTAACTTGGTATGTTACATGTTAATGACCAGGTCCAGGCACCTGATAGTTTTCAAGGTCATACGACTAATGGAGAAAGTAAACGACCTTGGTTAATGTATACTTGAGGAACTCTTATTTGATTACGTCATCGTGACGTCACAATATTTAGCTGATAATATACATTTGACCAATTCAAAAATACGTTTTGGTCTTTTTTCAACTCGTCACTAGAGGGGGCTGTTTCGTGTGACGACTTAACTTTTTGTATTTTTTGAATGCCCAAGGGGTCCTGAGACTAACACCGTTGACACGATCTCGGCATCGCTTACCAGTTTTAAATGACAAGGCAGCCTCGTTTTCGACCAATAGGAAACAAGATTCAAGGTCAATGTCTATGCATGAAATTTAGACCTTGGATAGTCATGACCAGTGCCGAAAGAATAAAGATTGTATCTCAAACGGTTCAATTTTTACAGATTTTTCAATTTGCAAGGCATTAAATTTCAGACACATGTAATCTAACACCTGGTGACGTCATCAAGATCTAACCTCTTTGGTATAGTACTTTACTATGGGTTCCTTATTGTGACTAAGTTTGATGATGATCCGAGCTTTGCAAGCGACTCTTCTAGCACCGAGACAGACTGTGTGCTTTGTCTATGGGATAGTGCAGATGTATGTATATTGTACATGCTTATGTACACTCGTATGGATGTATATACTGCACTGTGTGTATGCTGTAGTATAGGTTGCCAGATTCAACAATTCATAACAAATCAACAAATGACGTCACACTAATGTAACTTGGTATGTTATATGTTAATGACCAAGTCTACGTCCCTGCTTGGTTTCAAGGTCATACGACCATTAGAGGAAGTGAACGACCTTGGCTAATGTATGCTGTACAAACGGGCTTATTTGATGACGTCATCGTTACGCCACCAAATGTTGCTGCTAACATGCGTTAGACCAAGTCACAACAAACCTGAAACAAAATATTTGACCTTCATCGGCCGTTTCGTTCTCTAGATATAGCTGTTAAAAGGATGCACGTTCAAGCGAGTGTAATTTGACACCTGGTGACGTCATCAAACTTTTGAAAGTATGGGCGTATTCACTGACCCTCAGTGAACATATGCACCAATTTTGGGCCAATTTGCAAAAACTTCGCCACAGACATCTCTTCAAAATGCGTTTTGGCCATTTTTCAACTTGCCGCTAGAGGGCGCTGTTTTGTGTGACGACTTAACTTTTGGTATTTTTGTAATGCCCAAGGGGTCCCGAGACTAACAACGTTGACCCAATTTCGGTATCTGCTACCAGTTTTAAATGACAACGCAGCCTCGTTTTCGACCAATAGGAAGCAAGATTCAAGGTCATTGTCTCTGCATGAAATTTAGACATTGGATAGTCATGACCATTGCCGAAACAAAAATGTTTGTATCTCAAACGGTTGAATTTTTACAATTGTTTTAATTTTTAAGGCATTAAATTTCAGACACATGTAATCTGACCCCTGGTGACGTCATCAAGATGTAACCTCTTTGGTATAGTACTTTAGTATGGGTTCCTTATTGTGACCAAGTTTGATGATGATCCAAGCTTTGCAAGCGACCCTTCTAGCAGCGAGATAGACTATGTGCTTTGTCTATGGGAAATGGGGTAGTGCAGATGTATGGCGATTGTTCATGCTTATGTACACCCGTATATACTGCACTGTGTGTATGCTGTGGTATAGGTTGCCAGATTCAAAAATTCATAACAAATCAACAAAGGACGTCACACTAATGTAACTTGGTATGTTATATGTTAATGACCACGTCTACGTCCCTGCTAGGTTTCAAGGTCATACGCCCATTAGAGGAAGTGAACGACCTTGGCAAATGTATGCTGCACAAACGGGCTTATTTGATGACGTCATCGTTATGCCACCAAATTTTGCTGTTAATATGCATTAGACCAAGTCACAACAAACCTAAAACACAAAATTTGACCTCCATCGGCCTTTTCGTTCTCTATATATAACCGTTAGAAGAACGCATGTTCAACTGAGTGTAATTTGACACCTGGTGACGTCATCAAACTTTTGAAGGTATAGGCATGTTCACTGACCCTCAGTGAACATATGCACCAATTTTGGGCCAATTTGCAAAAACTTCGCCACAGACATCTCTTCAAAATAGGTTTTGGCCATTTTTCAACTTGCCGCTAGAGGGCGCTCTTTCGTGTCACGACTTAACTTTTGGTATTTTTGGAATGCCCAAGAGGTCTTGAGACTAACACTTTTGACCCGATCTTTGTATCTGCTACCAGTTTTAAATGACAGGGCAGCCTCGTTTTCGACCAATAGGAAGCAAGATTCAAGGTCAATGTCTGTGTATGAAATTTAGACCTTGGATAGTCATGACCATTGCCGAAAGAATAAAGTTTGTATCTCAAACGGTTGAATTTTTACAGCAGTTTCAATTTGAAGGCCATATATTTCAAACGCTTGTAATCTGACACCTGATGACGTCATCAAAATGTAAACACATTTGTGCAGTACTTCATTATGAGGTGATTGTTGTGACCAAGTTTGATGATGATCCGAGCTTTGCAAGTGACCATTTTGCCAGGCCGAAAGACCATGCGCTTTGTCTATGGGGTTTTGGGAGAAGAATAAAAAAAGCTAAAAAAAAAAAAAAAAAAAAAAAAAAAATCAGAACGGTTTCAAAGGCTTTCCGCAGGAGTGCGGAAAGCCAAAAAAAACAAACTAGAGGTATGTCTGTTGATAACAGAGCATATGGCTTTCCGCTTTTCTTTTTTTGTATGTTTGTATGCATGTAAAACTGCATGCTGTATAATACTACTTGTACAATATAAATACATACCGTACATATACATGTACAGTATGCAGTGACAAGGTTCAAAAATTCATAATAAATCAACAAATCATGCATGTCATACTAATGTAACTTGGTATGTTACATGTTAATGACCAGGTCCAGGCACCTGATAGTTTTCAAGGTCATACGACCAATGAAGAAAGTAAACGACCTTGGTTAATGTATACTTGAGGAACTCTTATTTGATTACGTCATCGTGACGTCACAATATTTAGCTGATAATATACATTTGACCAATTCAAAATACGTTTTGGTCTTTTTTCAACTCGTCACTAGAGGGCGCTGTTTCGTGTGACGACTTAACTTTTTGTATTTTTTGAATGCCCAAGGGGTCCTGAGACTAACACCGTTGACACGATCTCGGCATCGCTTACCAGTTTTAAATGACAAGGCAGCCTCGTTTTCGACCAATAGGAAACAAGATTCAAAGTCAATGTCTCTGCATGAAATTTAGACCTTGGATAGTCATGACCAGTGCCGAAAGAATAAATATTGTATCTCAAACGGTTGAATTTTTACAGATTTTTCAATTTGTAAGGCATTAAATTTCAGACACATGTAATCTGACACCTGGTGACGTCATCAAGATCTAACCTCTTTGGTATAGTACTTTACTATGGGTTCCTTATTGTGACTAAGTTTGATGATGATCCAAGCTTTGCAAGCGACTCTTCTAGCACCGAGACAGACTGTGTGCTTTGTCTATGGGATAGTGCAGATGTATGCATATTGTACATGCTTATGTACACTCGTATACATGTATATACTGCACTGTGTGTATGCTGTAGTATAGGTTACCAGATTCAAAAATTCATAACAAATCAACAAATGACGTCACACTAATGTAACTTGGTATGTTATATGTTAATGACCAAGTCTACGTCCCTGCTAGGTTTCAAGGTCATATGCCCATTAGAGGAAGTGAACGACCTTGGCTAATGTATGCTGCACGAACGGGCTTATTTGATGACGTCATCGTTACGCCACCAAATTTTGCTGCTAATATGCATTAGACCAAGTCACAACAAACCTAAAACACAAAATTTGACCTCCATCGGCCTTTTCGTTCTCTAGATATAACCGTTAGAAGAACGCATGTTCAACTGAGTGTAATTTGACACCTGGTGACGTCATCAAACTTTTGAAGGTATGGGCGTGTTCACTGACCCTCAGTGAACATATGCACCAATTTTGGGCCAATTTGCAAAAACTTCGCCACAGACATCTCTTCAAAATGCGTTTTGGCCATTTTGCAACTTGCCGCTAGAGGGCGCTGTTTCGCGTGACGACTTAACTTTTGGTATTTTTGTAATGCCCAAGGGGTCCCGAGACTAACAACGTTGACCCAATCTTGGTATCTGCTACCAGTTTTAAATGACAGGGCAGCCTCGTTTTCGACCAATAGGAAGCAAGATTCAAGGTCAATGTCTCAGTATGAAATTTAGACCTTGGATAGTCATGATCATTGCCGAAGGAATAAAGTTTGTATCTCAAACGGTTGAATTTTTACAGATTTTTGAATATGTAAGGCATTAAATTTAAAACGCTTGTAATTGGACACCTGATGACGTCATCAAGATGTAACCTCTTTGGTATAGTACTTTACTATGGGTTCCTTATTGTGACAAAGTTTGAAGATGATCCAAGCTTTGCAAGCCACCCTTCTACCAGTGAGACAGACTATGTGCTTTGTCTATGGGATATGGCGTAGTGCAGATGTATGCATATTGTACATGCTTATGTATACTCATAATATACTGCACAGTGTGTATGCTGTAGTATAGGTTGCCAGATTAAAAAATTCATAACAAATCAACAAATGCCGTCACACTAATGTAACTTGGTATGTTACATGTCAATGACCAAGTCTACGTCCCTGCTAGGTTTCAAGGTCATATGCCCATCAGAGGAAGTGAACGACCTTGGCTAATGTATGCTGCACAAACGGGCTTATTTGATGACGTCATCGTTACGCCACCAAATTTTGCTGCTAATATGCATTAGACCAAGTCACAACAAACCTAAAACACAAAATTTGACCTCCATCGGCCTTTTCGTTCTCTAGATATAACCGTTAGAAGAACGCATGTTCAACTGAGTGTAATTTGACACCTGGTGACGTCATCAAACTTTTGAAGGTATGGGCGTGTTCACTGACCCTCAGTGAACATATGCACCAATTTTGGGCCAATTTGCAAAAACTTCGCCACAGACATCTCTTCAAAATGCGTTTTGGCCATTTTGCAACTTGCCGCTAGAGGGCGCTGTTTCGCGTGACGACTTAACTTTTGGTATTTTTGTAATGCCCAAGGGGTCCCGAGACTAACAACGTTGACCCAATCTTGGTATCTGCTACCAGTTTTAAATGACAGGGCAGCCTCGTTTTCGACCAATAGGAAGCAAGATTCAAGGTCAATGTCTCAGTATGAAATTTAGACCTTGGATAGTCATGATCATTGCCGAAGGAATAAAGTTTGTATCTCAAACGGTTGAATTTTTACAGATTTTTGAATATGTAAGGCATTAAATTTAAAACGCTTGTAATTGGACACCTGATGACGTCATCAAGATGTAACCTCTTTGGTATAGTACTTTACTATGGGTTCCTTATTGTGACAAAGTTTGAAGATGATCCAAGCTTTGCAAGCCACCCTTCTACCAGTGAGACAGACTATGTGCTTTGTCTATGGGATATGGCGTAGTGCAGATGTATGCATATTGTACATGCTTATGTATACTCATAATATACTGCACAGTGTGTATGCTGTAGTATAGGTTGCCAGATTAAAAAATTCATAACAAATCAACAAATGCCGTCACACTAATGTAACTTGGTATGTTACATGTCAATGACCAAGTCTACGTCCCTGCTAGGTTTCAAGGTCATATGCCCATCAGAGGAAGTGAACGACCTTGGCTAATGTATGCTGCACAAACGGGCTTATTTGATGACGTCATCGTTACGCCACCAAATTTTGCTGCTAATATGCATTAGACCAAGTCACAACAAACCTAAAACACAAAATTTGACCTCCATCGGCCTTTTCGTTCTCTAGATATAACCGTTAGAAGAACGCATGTTCAACTGAGTGTAATTTGACACCTGGTGACGTCATCAAACTTTTGAAGGTATGGGCGTGTACACTGACCCTCAGTGAACATATGCACCAATTTTGGGCCAATTTGCAAAAACTTCGCCACAGACATCTCTTCAAAATAGCTTTTGGCCATTTTTCAACCTGCCGCTAGAGGGCGCTCTTTCGTGTCACGACTTAACTTTTGGTATTTTTGGAATGCCCAAGAGGTCTTGAGACTAACACTTTTGACCCGATCTCTGTATCTGCTACCAGTTTTAAATGACAGGGCAGCCTCGTTTTCGACCAATAGGAAGCAAGATTCAAGGTCAATGTCTGTGTATGAAATTTAGACCTTGGATAGTCATGACCATTGCCGAAGGAATAAAGTTTGTATCTCAAACGGTTGAATTTTTACAGAAGTTTCAATTTGAAGGCCATATATTTCAAACGCTTGTAATCTGACACCTGATGACGTCATCAAAATGTAAACACATTTGTGCAGTACTTCATTATGAGGTGATTGTTGTGACCAAGTTTGATGATGATCCGAGCTTTGCAAGTGACCATTTTGCCAGGCCGAAAGACCATGCGCTTTGTCTATGAGGTTTTGGGAGAAGAATAAAAAAAGCTAAAAAAAAAATAAAACAAAAACAAAAACAAAAAAACAAAAAAACAAAAAATCAGAACAGTTTCAAAGGCTTTCCGCAGGAGTGCGGAAAGCCAAAAATCAGAACAGTTTCAAAGGCTTTCCGCAGGAGTGCGGAAAGCCAAAAAAAAAAAAATAAATAAATATATATAAAACTAGAAGTATGTCTGTTGATAACAGAGCATATGGCTTTCCGCTTTTCTTTTTTTGTATGCTTGTATGCATGTAAAACTGCATGCTGTATAATACTACATCTACACTTTGTACAATGTAAATGCATACCGTACATGTATATGTACATGCACAGTGACAAGATTCAAAAATTCATAATAAATCAACAAATCATGCATGTCATACTAATGTAACTTGGTATGTCACATGTTAATGACCAGTTCCAGGCACCTGCTAGGTTTCAAGGTCATGCGACCAATGGAGGAAGTAAACGACCTTAGCTAATGTATGCTGCACAAACGCGCTTATTTGATGAAATCATCGTGACGCCACAAGATTTTGCTGACAATATGCATTAGAACAAGTCACAAGAAACCTAACACACAAAATTTGACCTCCATCGGCCTTTTCGTTCTCTAGATATAACCGTTAGAAGAACGCATGTTCAACCGAGTGTAATTTGACACCTGGTGACGTCATCAAACTTTTGAAGGTATGGACATGTTCACTGACCCTCAGTGACCATATGCACCAATTTTGGGCCAATTAGCAAAAACTTTGACGCAAATATCTCTTCAAATTACGTTTTGGCCATTTTTCAACTCGCCGCTAGAGGGCGCTCTTTTGTGTGACGACTTAACTTTTGGTATTTTTGTAATGCCCAAGGGGTCCCGAGACTAACAACGTTGACCCAATCTAGGTATCTGCTACCAGTTTTAAATGACAACGCAGTGACCATATGCACCAATTTTGGGCCAATTAGCAAAAACTTTGACGTAAATATCTCTTCAAATTACGTTTTGGCCATTTTTCAACTCGCCGCTAGAGGGCGCTCTTTTGTGTGACGACTTAACTTTTGGTATTTTTGTAATGCCCAAGGGGTCCCGAGACTAACAACGTTGACCCAATCTAGGTATCTGCTACCAGTTTTAAATGACAACGCAGCCTCGTTTTCGACCAATAGGAAGCAAGATTCAAGGTCATTGTCTCTGCATGAAATTTAGACATTGGATAGTCATGACCATTGCCGAAACAAAAATGTTTGTATCTCAAACGGTTGAATTTTTACAGATTTTTGAATTTTTAAGGCATTAAATTTCAGACACATGTAATCTGACCCCTGGTGACGTCATCAAGATGTAATCTCTCTGGTATAGTACTTTAGTATGGGTTCCTCATTGTGACCAAGTTTGATGATGATCCAAGCTTTGCAAGCGACCCTTCTAACAGCGAGATAGAATATGTGCTTTGTCTATGGGAAATGGGGTAGTGCAGATGTATGCATATTGTACATGCTTATGTACACTCGTATATACTGCACTGTGTGTATGCTGTGGTATAGGTTGCCAGATTCAAAAATTCATAACAAATCAACAAATGACGTCACACTAATGTAACTTGGTATGTTATATGTTAATGACCAAGTCTACGTCCCTGCTAGGTTTCAAGGTCATACGCCCATTAGAGGAAGTGAACGACCTTGGCTAATGTATGCTGCACAAACGGGCTTATTTGATGACGTCATCGTTACGCCACCAAATTTTGCTGCTAATATGCATTAGACCAAGTCACAACAAACCTAAAACACAAAATTTGACCTCCATCGGCCTTTTCGTTCTCTAGATATAACCGTTAGAAGAACGCATGTTCAACCGAGTGTAATTTGACACCTGGTGACGTCATCAAACTTTTGAAGGTATGGGCGTGTTCACTGACCCTCAGTGACCATATGCACCAATTTCGGGCCAATTTGCAAAAACTTTGACGCAAATATCTCTTCATTACGTTTTGGCCATTTTTCAACATGCCGCTAGAGGGCGCTCTTTTGTGTGACGACTTAACTTTTGGTATTTTTGTAATGCCCAAGGGGTCCCGAGACTAACAACGTTGACCCAATCTAGGTATCTGCTACCAGTTTTAAATGACAACGCAGCCTCGTTTTCGACCAATAGGAAGCAAGATTCAAGGTCATTGTCTCTGCATGAAATTTAGACATTGGATAGTCATGACCATTGCCGAAACAAAAATGTTTGTATCTCAAACGGTTGAATTTTTACAGATTTTTGAATTTTTAAGGCATTAAATTTCAGACACATGTAATCTGACCCCTGGTGACGTCATCAAGATGTAATCTCTCTGGTATAGTACTTTAGTATGGGTTCCTTATTGTGACCAAGTTTGATGATGATCCAAGCTTTGCAAGCGACCCTTCTAACAGCGAGATAGAATATGTGCTTTGTCTATGGGAAATGGGGTAGTGCAGATGTATGCATATTGTACATGCTTATGTACACTCGTATATACTGCACTGTGTGTATGCTGTGGTATAGGTTGCCAGATTCAAAAATTCATAACAAATCAACAAATGACGTCACACTAATGTAACTTGGTATGTTATATGTTAATGACCAAGTCTACGTCCCTGCTAGGTTTCAAGGTCATATGCCCATTAGAGGAAGTGAACGACCTTGGCTAATGTATGCTGCACAAACGGGCTTATTTGATGACGTCATCGTTACGCCACCAAATTTTGCTGCTAATATGCATTAGACCAAGTCACAACAAACCTAAAACACAAAATTTGACCTCCATCGGCCTTTTCGTTCTCTAGATATAACCGTTAGAAGAACGCATGTTCAACTGAGTGTAATTTGACACCTGGTGACGTCATCAAACTTTTGAAGGTATGGGCGTGTTCACTGACCCTCAGTGACCATATGCACCAATTTCGGGCCAATTTGCAAAAACTTTGACGCAAATATCTCTTCATTACGTTTTGGCCATTTTTCAACATGCCGCTAGAGGGCGCTCTTTTGTGTGACGACTTAACTTTTGGTATTTTTGTAATGCCCAAGGGGTCCCGAGACTAACAACGTTGACCCAATCTAGGTATCTGCTACCAGTTTTAAATGACAACGCAGCCTCGTTTTCGACCAATAGGAAGCAAGATTCAAGGTCATTGTCTCTGCATGAAATTTAGACATTGGATAGTCATGACCATTGCCGAAACAAAAATGTTTGTATCTCAAACGGTTGAATTTTTACAGATTTTTGAATTTTTAAGGCATTAAATTTCAGACACATGTAATCTGACCCCTGGTGACGTCATCAAGATGTAATCTCTCTGGTATAGTACTTTAGTATGGGTTCCTTATTGTGACCAAGTTTGATGATGATCCAAGCTTTGCAAGCGACCCTTCTAACAGCGAGATAGAATATGTGCTTTGTCTATGGGAAATGGGGTAGTGCAGATGTATGCATATTGTACATGCTTATGTACACTCGTATATACTGCACTGTGTGTATGCTGTGGTATAGGTTGCCAGATTCAAAAATTCATAACAAATCAACAAATGACGTCACACTAATGTAACTTGGTATGTTATATGTTAATGACCAAGTCTACGTCCCTGCTAGGTTTCAAGGTCATACGCCCATTAGAGGAAGTGAACGACCTTGGCTAATGTATGCTGCACAAACGGGCTTATTTGATGACGTCATCGTTACGCCACCAAATTTTGCTGCTAATATGCATTAGACCAAGTCACAACAAACCTAAAACACAAAATTTGACCTCCATCGGCCTTTTCGTTCTCTAGATATAACCGTTAGAAGAACGCATGTTCAACTGAGTGTAATTTGACACCTGGTGACGTCATCAAACTTTTGAAGGTATGGGCGTGTTCACTGACCCTCAGTGACCATATGCACCAATTTCGGGCCAATTTGCAAAAACTTTGACGCAAATATCTCTTCATTACGTTTTGGCCATTTTTCAACATGCCGCTAGAGGGCGCTCTTTTGTGTGACGACTTAACTTTTGGTATTTTTGTAATGCCCAAGGGGTCCCGAGACTAACAACGTTGACCCAATCTAGGTATCTGCTACCAGTTTTAAATGACAACGCAGCCTCGTTTTCGACCAATAGGAAGCAAGATTCAAGGTCATTGTCTCTGCATGAAATTTAGACATTGGATAGTCATGACCATTGCCGAAACAAAAATGTTTGTATCTCAAACGGTTGAATTTTTACAGATTTTTGAATTTTTAAGGCATTAAATTTCAGACACATGTAATCTGACCCCTGGTGACGTCATCAAGATGTAATCTCTCTGGTATAGTACTTTAGTATGGGTTCCTTATTGTGACCAAGTTTGATGATGATCCAAGCTTTGCAAGCGACCCTTCTAACAGCGAGATAGAATATGTGCTTTGTCTATGGGAAATGGGGTAGTGCAGATGTATGCATATTGTACATGCTTATGTACACTCGTATATACTGCACTGTGTGTATGCTGTGGTATAGGTTGCCAGATTCAAAAATTCATAACAAATCAACAAATGACGTCACACTAATGTAACTTGGTATGTTATATGTTAATGACCAAGTCTACGTCCCTGCTAGGTTTCAAGGTCATACGCCCATTAGAGGAAGTGAACGACCTTGGCTAATGTATGCTGCACAAACGGGCTTATTTGATGACGTCATCGTTACGCCACCAAATTTTGCTGCTAATATGCATTAGACCAAGTCACAACAAACCTAAAACACAAAATTTGACCTCCATCGGCCTTTTCGTTCTCTAGATATAACCGTTAGAAGAACGCATGTTCAACTGAGTGTAATTTGACACCTGGTGACGTCATCAAACTTTTGAAGGTATGGGCGTGTTCACTGACCCTCAGTGAACATATGCACCAATTTTGGGCCAATTTGCAAAAACTTCGCCACAGACATCTCTTCAAAACGCGTTTTGGCCATTTTTCAACTTGCCGCTAGAGGGCGCTCTTTTGTGTGACGACCTAACTTTTGGTATTTTTTTGATGCCCAAGGGGTCCTGAGACTAACACTTTTGACCCGATCTCGGTATCTGCTACCAGTTTTAAATGACAGGGCAGCCTCGTTTTCGACCAATAGGAAGCAAGATTCAAGGTCAATGTCTGTGTATGAAATTTAGACCTTGGATAGTCATGACCATTGCCGAAGGAATAAAGTTTGTATCTCAAACGGTTGAATTTTTACAGATGTTTGAATGTTGAAGGCCATATATTTCAAACGCTTGTAATCTGACACCTGATGACGTCATCAAAATGTAAACACATTTGTGCAGTACTTCATTATGAGGTGATTGTTGTGACCAAGTTTGATGATGATCCGAGTTTTGCAAGTGACCATTTTGCCAGGTAGAAAGACCATGCGCTTTGTCTATGGGGTTTTGGGAGAAGAATAAAAAAAGCTAAAAAAAAAAAAAATAAACTAGAGGTATGTCTGTTGATAACAGAGCATATGGCTTTCCGCTTTTCTTTTTTTGTATGTTTGTATGCATGTAAAACTCCATGCTGTATAATACTACATGTACACTTTGTACAATATAAATACATACTGTACATATACATGTACAATATGCACAGTGACGAGATTCAAAAATTCATAATAAATCAACAAATCATGCATGTCATACTAATGTAACTTGGTATGTTACATGTTAATGACCAGGTCCAGGCACCTGATAGTTTTCAAGGTCATACGACCAATGGAGAAAGTAAACGACCTTGGTTAATGTACACTTGAGGAACTCTTATTTGATTACGTCATCGTGACGTCACAATATTTAGCTGATAATATACATTTGACCAATTCAAAATACGTTTTGGTCTATTTTTAAACTCGTCACTAGAGGGGGCTGTTTCGTGTGACGACTTAACTTTTTGTATTTTTTGAATGCCCAAGGGGTCCTGAGACTAACACCGTTGACACGATCTCGGCATCGCTTACCAGTTTTAAATGACAAGGCAGCCTCGTTTTCGACCAATAGGAAACAAGATTCAAGGTCAATGTCTCTGCATGAAATTTAGACCTTGGATAGTCATGACCAGTGCCGAAAGAATAAAAATTGTATCTCAAACGGTTCAATTTTTACAGATTTTTCAATTTGCAAGGCATTAAATTTCAGACACATGTAATCTAACACCTGGTGACGTCATCAATATCTAACCTCTTTGGTATAGTACTTTACTATGGGTTCCTTATTGTGACTAAGTTTGATGATGATCCAAGCTTTGCAAGCGACTCTTCTAGCACCGAGACAGACTGTGTACTTTGTCTATGGGATAGTGCAGATGTATGCATATTGTACATGCTTATGTACACTCGTATACATGTATATACTGCACTGTGTGTATGCTGTAGTATAGGTTGCAAGATTCAAAAATTCATAACAAATCAACAAATGACGTCACACTAATGTAACTTGGTATGTTATATGTTAATGACCAAGTCTACGTCCCTGCTTGGTTTCAAGGTCATACGACCATTAGAGGAAGTGAACGACCTTGGCTAATGTATGCTGTACAAACGGGCTTATTTGATGACGTCATCGTTACGCCACCAAATTTTGCTGCTAATATGCGTTAGACCAAGTCACAACAAACCTGAAACAAAATATTTGACCTTCATCGGCCGTTTCGTTCTCTAGATATAGTTGTTAAAAGGATGCACGTTCAAGCGAGTGTAATTTGACACCTGGTGACGTCATCAAACTTTTGAAAGTATGGGCGTATTCACTGACCCTCTGTGAACATATGCACCAATTTTGGGCCAATTTGCAAAAACTTCGCCACAGACATCTCTTCAAAATGCGTTTTGGCCATTTTTCAACTTGCCGCTAGAGGGCGCTGTTTCGTGTGACGACTTAGCTTTTGGTATTTTTGTAATGCCCAAGGGGTCCCGAGACTAACAACGTTGACCCAATTTCGGTATCTGCTACCAGTTTTCAAGGACAACGCAGCCTCGTTTTCGACCAATAGGAAGCAAGATTCAAGGTCATTGTCTCTGCATGAAATTTAGACATTGGATAGTCATGACCATTGCCGAAACAAAAATGTTTGTATCTCAAACGGTTGAATTTTTACAATTTTTTTAATTTTTAAGGCATTAAATTTCAGACACATGTAATCTGACCCCTGGTGACGTCATCAAGATGTAACCTCTTTGGTATAGTACTTTAGTATGGGTTCCTTATTGTGACCAAGTTTGATGATGATCCAAGCTTTGCAAGCGACCCTTCTAGCAGCGAGATAGACTATGTGCTTTGTCTATGGGAAATGGGGTAGTGCAGATGTATGGCGATTGTTCATGCTTATGTACACCCGTATATACTGCACTGTGTGTATGCTGTGGTATAGGTTGCCAGATTCAAAAATTCATAACAAATCAACAAAGGACGTCACACTAATGTAACTTGGTATGTTATATGTTAATGACCACGTCTACGTCCCTGCTAGGTTTCAAGGTCATACGCCCATTAGAGGAAGTGAACGACCTTGGCTAATGTATGCTGCACAAACGGGCTTATTTGATGACGTCATCATTACGCCACCAAATTTTGCTGCTAATATGCATTAGACCAAGTCACAACAAACCTAAAACACAAAATTTGACCTCCATCGGCCTTTTCGTTCTCTATATATAACCGTTAGAAGAACGCATGTTCAACTGAGTGTAATTTGACACCTGGTGACGTCATCAAACTTTTGAAGGTATGGGCATGTTCACTGACCCTCAGTGAACATATGCACCAATTTTGGGCCAATTTGCAAAAACTTCGCCACAGACATCTCTTCAAAATAGGTTTTGGCCATTTTTCAACTTGCCGCTAGAGGGCGCTATTTCGTGTCACGACTTAACTTTTGGTATTTTTGGAATGCCCAAGAGGTCTTGAGACTAACACTTTTGACCCGATCTCTGTATCTGCTACCAGTTTTAAATGACAGGGCAGCCTCGTTTTCGACCAATAGGAAGCAAGATTCAAGGTCAATGTCTGTGTATGAAATTTAGACCTTGGATAGTCATGACCATTGCCGAAAGAATAAAGTTTGTATCTCAAACGGTTGAATTTTTACAGAAGTTTCAATTTGAAGGCCATATATTTCAAACGCTTGTAATCTGACACCTGATGACGTCATCAAAATGTAAACACATTTGTGCAGTACTTCACTATGAGGTGATTGTTGTGACCAAGTTTGATGATGATCCGAGCTTTGCAAGTGACCATTTTGCCAGGCCGAAAGACCATGCGCTTTGTCTATAAATAAAAAAAAAAATCAGAACAGTTTCAAAGGCTTTCCGCAGGAGTGCGGAAAGCCAAAAAATCAGAACAGTTTCAAAGGCTTTCCGCAGGAGTGCGGAAAGCCAAAAAAATCAGAACAGTTTCAAAGGCTTTCCGCAGGAGTGCGGAAAGCCAAAAAAAAACAAAAACAAAAACAAAACAAAATCAGAACAGTTTCAAAGGCTTTCCGCAGGAGTGCGGAAAGCCAAAAAAAGCCAAAAATCCGGACAAAAACAATACCTTTTTCGCAAAATTTGCGAAAAAGCTAAAAATCGTAACAAAAACAAAGGCTGTTCCGACCCGAATCGGAACAGCCAATAAGAACAAAAACAATACCTTTTTCGCAGGATTCGCGGAAAAGCTAAAAATAATCCCAACACAAACAAAACCTTTTCCGCAGGATTCGCGGAAAAGCTAAAAATAATTCCAACGAAAACAAAACCTTTTCCGCAGGATTTGCGGAAAAGCTAAAACAATCAGAACGATTCCAAAGGCTTTTTTGTTCTAGCGAAAAAGCCAATGAGCTTGGCGCACGAATCTGGCAGGAAGGGCGGGGCCAATTGAAAACGTCACCAGCAGGTTACAAGTCGTGGGATGCTAACACTAGTAAACATTAATTAACATATTAAAGGCCAGTGTATCATTTGCAATGATCCCAAAAAGTAATCGACGAGTTTACAGGGGAAAGTTCTGAAAGTAAAGATTAAATTAATAGCAACTACCCAATGAAAGGTTTCCGCTCAAAATGATATAATTTTACCAGAAAATAATTCGTAAACTGATGAAATTATTTAGATCGTTTGCAAACGATTTACTTATTTTTGGTTTGCATCTACCCGGTCCAAAATGCAAAGGCGCTGTGTACTGCGTGTGCGTGTTCGAACGCGATGCATTTTTATGGATCGCGCGCACACGCAGTATATGATGTGCGCCACAGTGTGCATGACGCAAGCCACGTAGTACCCGATCAACTGAGAACGAATATTTGAAACACCCCGCCAAGACCAGGAAAACGCATATGGATTTTCATGTTTTTTTTAGAACGTCATGGTACATTTGACAAAGCTGAAATTTCTTCAAAGGAGTTTGTTGATGTCTTTCTTTGATTTATAATGGTTTTATTCACATAATCGCTCAAAAACAGATCATCTACAGGCCCTTTAAAGGCCTATAGACAATCTGTTTTTAAGCGATTCTTGGAATAAAACCATTATAAATCAAAAGAAAGACATCAACGAACTCGTCTGAGCTGAAGACATTCCAGCTCTGTCAAATGTACTACGTCTTCTAAAAACATGAAAATCCATATGCGTTTTACCGATCTTTGCCGGGTGTTTCAAATATTAGTTTTCAGTCGATCGCGTACTCTGTGGCTCGCGTCATACTGCGCGTGTGCGCGCGACCCAAGCGGTGCATTAAAAATGCATCGCGTTGGAACAGCATACACGCAGTACACAGCGCCCATTTCGGACCGCCCAGATGAGAAGTAAACCGTTTGCAAACGATCAAAATAATTTCACCTTCGTAGACTATTTTCTGGTCATACTTTGACTAAGGTTTTACCTGTCAACTCGTTCGTTTATTGTTGGGGTTATTGCAAGTTATACAGTGGGCCTTTAAAGGACGAGATCTTGGAAACTACAACTACACTGCTTGTGAAAATCCTACATACATGTACATGTATGGGGTTAATGAGTCTGATTGGTTTGGTACATTGTAGCTTCTTGAAGACATGTCTCATCCAGTTCAATGCCAGCTGCGACCTGTTGCTGAAGGAACTCCTCAAGAAAGCGAACGGAAAGACTGAAGTCTGCATGTTGGAAATGTTCAACAAGGTCTCATTGGATAGCATTGGAAAGGTATGTAGTCACTTATCTCCTTTAGGTCCCAGGGGATGGCAGATCAACCAGTTAACGCCGAAATTATTTATATATATAAAAAGATCGCCGGGGAGCTCCAACTGGAGGACCGAATTGACGTGATTGCCCAGCGCGAACCATTTATCACGCTAAAGGACCACAAGCCAAATTTCACTAACGTTCCTACTTGCCGCCTCATCAACCCCTGCAAGTCGGAATTGGGCAGAGCTAGCAAACAGATCACTGAGAAGATCGTTACAAAAGTAGCGGAAGCAAGTAAAGTAAACTTGTGGCGAAACACTAATTCCGTACTTGAATGGTTCAACGACATCCCGAACAAGACTGAAGGTGCGTTTATATGCTTTGACATTGTTGAATTCTACCCGTCAATCACCGAGAAACTCTTAAAAGAGGCACTAGACTTCGCATCACAATACACAGAGATCGCCCCATTGGACAGGAAAACTATTATTCATGCCAAGCAAACATTGCTCTTCAGACATAACGAACCATGGGTAAAGAAAAGCAGTAGTCTATTTGACGTCACCATGGGATCGTATGACGGCGCAGAATGCTGTGAACTGGTCGTCGTCTACCTGCTGTCCCAACTTAAACCCCACTACGGCAATGCAATTGGCCTCTACAGGGACGACGGGTTGGCCGTCTTCCACGAGCCACCGAACGTAGTAGAGCGCATCAAGAAGAAGATATGCGAAACATTCAAAAGAAACGGACTTCGCATAACTATCGAAGCAAACAAAAAAACCGTCAACTATCTTGATGTCACGCTCGACCTTAATCGCGGAGTGCATGGGCCATACCTAAAACCAGGAAACACCCCAATATACGTGAACGCGAAGAGCAACCACCCGCAGAACGTCATTCGAGCAATTCCACAAGGCGTCATCCGCAGACTCTCGGACATTTCATCAAACGAAGACGAATTCAAGAAGTCAACCAGCGTATACCAGGAGGCATTGAAGGAAAGCGGCTACGACCACAAGCTTGAATTCAAAACAAGCGTACCAAATGAGCGAAATAAGCGATCCAGAAAAAGAAACGTCACATGGTACAACCCGCCGTTTGACTTAAGAGTAAAAACCAACGTTGGACGCCAATTCTTAAAGATCGTTAACGAGAGTTTCCCCAAAGCACACGCACTGCAACAAATCTTCAACAAGAACACACTAAAGCTGTCATACAGTTGTATGCCAAACATGAAGACAACATTGGACGCTCACAACAAAAATATAATGAAGAAGCAGGCACCAGAACCAGAAACCAAACCATGCAACTGCAGGGTAAAGAATGAATGCCCGCTGGATGGAAAATGCAGAACACCAAACATCGTCTACCAAGCCACTGTGAAAACCAACACGAGTGAAGAGACGTATGTAGGCCTAACAAGCACCGAGTTTAAACAAAGACTCGGAAACCACCGGCAATCATTCAAGAAAGAAGCGCACAGGAAACAGACAGAACTATCAAAACATGTATGGACGCTAAAAGACAAAAACACTGAATTCACAACTAAGTGGAAAATCTTGAGCAATGCTCAACCATACTCTAACATCAGCAAAAGATGCAACTTGTGCACAATGGAGAAATTCTATATTATCTGCCACCCAGAAAAGGCTACTCTAAACAAAAGATCTGAGCTAACTAGCGCATGCCGGCACGCGGCAAAGTTCAAACTGATAAAGCACGCCCAAACCACACGCATAGTGTAATGTAAGGCCGTGTCCGAATTGTTTGGCTGCGGCTTCAAGTTACACGCGGGTCTATGGTGGTGACTGCAGCTGCATCCCATGGACTCGTGTGCGATGTCGAGCCGCGACCGGGTAGATCGGACACGGCCATATTTTCCCCACGCCCGCATCATGCAAGTAATAAACATACGCCCGCAATCCCAGCGCACGTTTTTGCGTTCGCGCGTCCCCCAACTTGATGCACAGGTAGAATGTTTCGAGAATGCCATTACAATTCCCTGACGAGTGGAGGTATCCACGAAACAGATTTGTCGGAATAAAATATGGTGAACTAAAACCTATCCTAGTTTGTAATTGATTTTATATATATATATATATATATATATATATATATGTGTGTGTGTGCAAATGTGACAAGCCAGAAGTTAAGACCAGGGGCCAATTTCATAGAACTGCTTAACAGTCCATTTTCTGTTAACCGAGCACCAAGCTACATTGTATTTCATGGACAATACATTGTATTTTATTGACAATACATTGTATTTCATACTATCACGAAAATTACCTCGGACAACATAATTAATTGAATTGACGTAAGACAGGTAAAGGCACAGGCTCTTTAGCAATGCGCGCGCGCCAAAATTCGTGCCACGAAATACGCAGCTCCATAGCAAAGGCATGGAGCTGCGTATTTCGTGGCACAAATTTTGGCGCGCGCGCATTGCTGACGAGGCCCCGCGTTTAAAGGTACACACCGGCTTCGTTGGGCTATTTTGGGCTCGAAATTTACCTATATAAGATTCTGATTGCCCTTCCGAAATAAACTCAACATATCCTTAAAAGAAACCACGAACTTTTGCCGTTTTGTAGCACTTTTCAAAAAACAGAGGTCACGTGACATTCGGGACCAGATTCTGGTTTCGAAAAATCACATGGTCTTGCGAGTTAGTTTCGTGTCCAGCCGCATGCATGTTTCTTACTGCAGAACTCCACCAAATCCAACTCTGATTTTCCCCCAAAAGTAATTGACAAAAGAGAGATTATTCATACAGGTATGAAACAAAGTTGTACATAAGTATGAAAATTCGAACATAAATGTTTGTCCGGAGAACGGGAGCGAGCGCGTGCTACGGCAAACTACGGTGGAGTGTAGGATATTTGCCCCGCGCAGCACGGCAAATATCCAGAGGTGCACTCGGTCGGGTTGGTTGCTCCGGTGTACGTTTGTGAAGAAAAAATATGATGAACTTCTCCAAAGAAACCGGAAATTCATATTCGGTCGTCCGGGCTGTCCAGTGAAATCGTGAGCGGAAAACTTGAGATAGCCCGAGTAGGAGAAGAGCGAATCTTTGTGACAAAGTTGTGAGGCTCGCGCGTAGTTACAACAGTTGGTAAAGCGTATAACCCGCCTTTTGGCCGTTTTTGTTAATTTATTACGGGATATTTTGATGATCGTTTTTCACAACGGCCATCAGAATAGTATTGTCAATGCTGCTACATCACTAAATCATGTAAACAGTAGGCCGGTGTTACCTTTAAGAAAAAGGGGAAAGCCATCGGTTAATTCTGGCTCAAAATGATAGGGCACCGCCATAGAAAATTCAGTGAATGATTCTACATCACTTTATTCATGTATTGAATGCCTCGGCAAGAAGAAACATTCCTACCCTCATCGGAAAAAAATATGGCTGTATTTACTGATCGACATGGACTAACAAAAAATAGCCGTCGGTTAGATGCGTCCGTGAAATGCCGTTACGTCACAATTCCGTGGATTTTCTCCCGGCAAAGATTTAAACCCGACGGCTGTTGATCAGATTTTGCTTTGAGTTTGGGCTGAAAAATGAGCTAAAACGTGCCCGTGTTAAAAAAACATTCTTGTAGTGTATTTTTATGTGCATTGTTTTCCTGGCTTAATTATATGTTTTTAATGGTTTAATGTGCAATTTTGGTAAATTCCTCTCTCCACGGCCTCATACCTTTAACAACACTCCGAGTCAATCGCCCCTGTGACAATAAATTGCCAGAACGTGTTAAATATATATTACAGAATTGCAGGCTTCTTCACTGCTCACCGCAGACCATGGGGCAAGGCAGCAAAATGTGTTCAGAAAGTGATTTTCGTGGCGCAGTTCTCAGAACTATGTGGAAATAGCAAATTCTATTAGTCAATGTTAAGTGAATTACAAAAACCAAAATCCACAAACCCGAAAATCACCAGATTTTTATATTTTTATATTTAAATTTTTCTTTCAAAAATAGCGCCCTCTGTTGGCCAATTTTGGAGAACTGTGTGCATTTCCTATGGAGGTGGCCATGGTACAGTGTATAGCCAAATTGACTGCTGTGTGTGCAGTTTATTAGCTTTTGCTATTATAGGAAATTCATGTAATGGCTTCTAGTGTCACATAAGAGTCAAGGCAAAACGTATACTCGAAACAATTTTTTTTAGGTTTCACATAGTCTTGCTTTATTCCATTGCACTTCACTGTGCCAACATCTCATTTGTTTTGCTGAATAGATTTGTGATCTGTGGTTAATTCTGAGATTGGAATACAGTGAAACTTGTAGGCATATGTGGGTCATTCCAGGACTGCAAAAAAAACATGGCCACTGGCCACATTGTAGAGGTTGCTTATGCATTATACGCGTGTTATTAACAATGGTGCACTGTAAAAATTGCTGGGGAAAATAAAGTTGGAGAATTTTATTTTGACGTTTCTTAGGCCATATTTCCTCAACATATGCAGAAAGTGCTCTGTTGGGTAAAACATCCAGGACACCAACGTTGGTTACATGGAAAGTTCTGTAAATTGGGGAAACAGCGGCTATTTATTGGTTTTTTTTTTACCTTTTGCTTAAAGTATTAAAAGGTTGAGCATGTTATACAGACAAACAATATGTTGGACATTGTGAAGACCAGAGTGGGCGCTTCAAAGTATACTGTAAAAAATATGATGGGTTAAATAAAGTTGGAGAATTTCATTATTTTTGTTGGTTCATTATGCAGAAAATACTATTGGGTAAACCATCCAAGTTCTATACGGCCCGTACGATTTTTCGCTCATCCCAAGTTCCGTTGGTCAAGGGGTGTCCATTTATTGGGCACTTATTATACCAGGTGCTGAAAGTATTAAAATGCTGAACAAATTATACACTTATGACATTTATGTATAGGATAATACACGAGGTACGCGCCATTCGTGACTGAGAATGGCCCGAGGGCGAAGCCCGACGGCCATTCTCAGTCACGAATGGCGCGTTACCGAGTGGCATTATCCGACTTAACCTCCAACCACCCTAGCCTATTGTTGTAGGCGCTCCATTATTTTGCACGAATGGTGCGGTCTTGTGCCTTTGAGCAAAGCATTACGTAAGGTTGCGCGTATACACTGAAGTCGGGTGACAAAAGAAAGAAGAAAGCTAAATTCCACACAGGATCACAATGTGCGCCGTTTCTTTCATTCATCAATATTCGCTTCAGTCGTTGCGGAGCAAATCATAGTACAACTATTTCCCAAGAAATACAATGTCATCTGAAGATCTCACTGTTAAATCGGAATATGTTGTTGGTTTCCGTGGACAAGCAAGAGAAATGTTACCATCTCCTGGACGTTAACGTGGATCTCCGGATTATCGCCTTTGTGGTTTGTTGTCCGAAGGAGCAAAGTAGGAAATAATACTGTGCATGTGGTGCCTACAGACGGCGTACGAGTTGAATTCTGTGAAAAGTTGCTTCATGTCAATCCTACGCGACAGAGTTTGAAATTACATATTTACAACGTTTTTGTAGAATTTCCCCAAATTAAACTGACACCCACACTTTCAACAACTAGGATCGCTGGAGAGCGAAGAAAGCCACCACAACGGTATGATTATTAAACTATCTGGAATGATTTTACTTTGAAGTTAATACCGGCACTATTTGTTTTCTTGTTCCAGCTATTTAGCCACCAACATGTGAAATTGACGAGAAATAATTATTTTAGAGTGAAAAACTCAGGAAAAACTTTGATTTTTAGAACAGGTCCATAGGGTTTGTACACATGGTTAAGGTGCGGGTATTAAAGTAATTTCTTTTTCCTCTGTAATTTTTCCAAAAGTCTTACGTTTTGTTCACAAGGTGTGAAGCCAAGTCAACGACTCTATACTTTGAGTTTGCAAATTACCTTGTTATAACGGGAACCTTTATAAATGGAAAGAATTGAGAAATTGACCATGTCTTCAAACCTTGTGTACAAAACATATGAGACAGGTTGGAGTGTTTCCTTACAAACAAAGTTGGTTTTTCCATGAAGTCTTCACACACCGATGCTATAGTCATTTTGAAGAAAAACCTTTCTGATCAACTTCTCATCTCGTACCTTACAAACTTTCATGGACGTTTTGCAAAGATTGTACTTTTATACCTGCACTTTTAACCCTATATGCACAAGTCCTATGGACCTGGTCTAAACAAAATGTTTTTTTTCACTTTCAAATTAGACGTTTTTATCTGATCTGCACGTTTTGGTGGTTATAAGCTGTATTAAGCAAAATGTGATGCAGGTATTAAAGTAAACTCTTACCAAGCTTTTTATTTATAGATAACGAGGTTTGACTACATTTCGGAAGGATTTACTTTAATATCTTCACTCTGTGCACAAACCCTATGGAACTGGTTTTAAAAGGGTATATTTGCGTTGTACGTTCTGTATGCGTTAAGTATGTGTAATGTACTTGAATTTACTTAAAAATTTTATTTCTTGGTGTTTAAAGTATGTAAATTATTATGTAATTACTGATGTAAATATCTTGATACACGCACTATATAGCTTTGGGAAAAACTCGTATTTGATAAGTATGTTAAAATTCAATCAACTCGACCTTTGTATATTCACGGTGTGTTTTACCATTCTATCGCTCCATTACGTGTAATTTGCATGAATGGAGCGCTGGAACAATGCCCTTTCATCTAAGGGCGCATTGTCTTCATCGCTCCATTCGTGCAAAATAATGGAGCAATAGTACAATAGGCTGACGTCACTGTTGGAGGTTAACTCCAGTTATTGGGCAATTTTCAACACAAAGCAGGACGCATTCTAGCAAACGCACACCTGGGAACAACCGCATATACAATTGTTGGTTATAAATTCAACATATAGAGCAGAGATCTTTTTGTATATGCCCAACATGCCTGTTGGGTATCTCGGGCCAAATATGCTCGACTTTTGGGGTAAGCCATGTTCATGATATGACCAACATGCTGCAGAAAATATTTGCTGTATATTATTACCCAATGTGTTGAGCAACCCAGGTCTGCTTTGATTTTGGTGATTTTTCTCCCAAATACTAAAAACCACACCACTTCGTTAACATACTGCTAAAAAGCTTGCTGTATATCCAACGTGTTGGGCAGCAGAGACGTCATTTGCTTGGATTGTGGTGTTAGTAATGTTAATATCACAGACTTGCAAATAATAAACCCGAAACACAGTGTGACAACATAGTGTAGAAAAGGTTTGTGTATATTATGTATGTTAAGATGAATGGAATGGGCCTTTTGCTTGAATGTTGGTTCAGTTTCCTCGGCTTGCAAATAATAAACCGCAATATGTGACCCGCTCTGCAAAAAAGGGTCATAAGTCGCGCTGGCTAGTATTCTTTTTGCGACCATAAAAAGAAATCCGCTGCAAATCCACGCTCAATAAAATACCAAAACACAATGGAAATTCCTGGCGGTGCCCAGATACCGCCTGGAATGTCTGTGTTGCTTCTGGAATGTCTGCGTTACGCCTGGAATTTATTTTGTGTTTAGGTATTTTAATGAGCGTAGAAATGCCACAGATTTCTTGTTATGGTCGCAAAAAGAATACTAGCCAGCGCGACTTAAGACCCTTTTTTGCAGAGCGGGTCACATATAGTGTATGGACTGAATTTGACCATGCAGAATTAAGGCTGTTGAAATAAATGCTTAGGAGCGCATGTTTATGTACAAGTTCTTTCCACACTTCTCATGATGGAGTTGTTCCAGATATATATCCTGATTTTTAAAATCCTATTTAGTATCTTGGTGTAAATTTTACTGGTGTTAAAAAGTAACGGTAAGTAAGCATGCGCGAGAATCCAGCAACTTGATATACATGTAGGATACAGGCACTTCTTAACGTTTCTCAAAGTTTCACACACAAACGTAGCACTGCGTTTACTATCTGTCCTGGTTGTTCTGTTGGAGCATACGTACTCCTTAAGGGGTAATGTAAGAAACTTTCCGATTAAAGGTTAATCCCTCGCTGATTCCCGTGTGATGTCCTGAAACGTTGCTCATTTGAGTGGCCAGTGCGTCTCTGGGAATGTCGGTGGATAATTTTGGATCCATGTCTGTGGTCTTGATGATTGCTCGATCTGGACTGGTGACGATTGTGATGGAGAATACGTGTGATTCTCGCCTGACTGGACTTAGACCAAACCTTATCAGTGCCTGTTTTATTTGAACGAATAAAACACTTTAGAAAACAAAGGTTCTTGACTGTTTTCTTAAAACATGATGAGGAAAACGGCATTTACCAAGTACACTGCTGTTTCACCACGAACGGATTAGTGTGGATAAGTACTGAATAGGCGTTACTACATGTTAAAAACAGAAGAAATATATACGAAAGTGTCCTTTATTACAATGTGAAAACACCAATCATTAGTCAGCAGATGCCCAACGTTTTAGCTTTTCCTTGTGCCAAATTATTGGGACAAGTTGGGGAGGGGAGAACACCAGTTGGTAAAATGGTAACCAACAATTGGCTATGCAATCTTACCCAAACCTTCAATGATTGAATTTAATCAACAATTGGCCATCCACATTTATCCAAACGTTGGAAAATTAACTTTTAACCAATAATTGGATATGCACATTCACCGAAAGATTGGTTGAATAAATTTAACCAAAAATTGTGCATACAGTACACCCAAGGCTTGGGTATAAGGCTGTTACCCAACACCAGTTGAGTATTTTGCGCCCCAAAGATGGGTATGTTGATATTTAAAACAAAGTTGGGCAAAGTTTTCCTATTTTTGTTTATCAGTGTGTGTGCCCAGTTTCCATCATAGTGACAGTTTGAGATGATTCACAATATACTACTGAAAAGATTACATGTAGGTTCCCCGTTTATTATCCAAATTTGACGTTGAGTAGACATGGACAGCTAACAGATTAGTCAAATGTAATTTGAGGCACAGGTCAGCTAAATAATATTTTTGAGCTCCACAAAAATGTTCATATTGGAAATTAACTTTAATTTATATGTATAATGCGTTTAATAATACTGTAAGTACAAAGCAAGACTATGTGAAACCTCAACAAATTTGTTTCGAGTATAAGTTTTGCCTTGACTCTTATGATTTAAATAATTGTTTAGCATTATGTGACACTAGAAGCCATTACATGAATTTCCTCTAATAGCAAAAGCTAATAAACTGCACACACAGCAGTCAATTTGGCTATACACTGTACCATGGCCACCTCCATAGGAAATGCACACAGTTCTCCAAAATTGGCCAACAGAGGGCGCTATTTTTAAAAGAGAAATTTAAATGTAAAAATATAAAAATCTGGTGATTTTCGGGTTTGTGGATTTTGGTTTTTGTAATTCACTTGGCATTGACTAATAGAATTTGCTATTTTCATATAGTTCTGAGAACTGCGCCACGAAACTGAAAGATAATCACCTATGCCCCATGGTCTGGGCGTGATGCTCAAGATGGATGCATTAAACGTAAAATCTCGTGTACAAGGCACGCCTCCAGCAGTACACTAGCCTTGTCCAAGTCCATGAGCTGTGGCATCATTAGCGACCTGTCGCGATAAACTGTAGCCAGCGACTATGCTGGTTACCTGAATATATTGGTCTAAAATCCAGACTTACACGCGCGAGGCTAAATAATAGCCTTGTTCTTTCTGTACTCGACGTGTTTTATGGGCAGGGACTGTTTATGCTTTATTCAAAGATATCACTGAGACGTAAAAGCTCATTGGTTAACGGTTTTGACAGAACAACACGGTGCTTTTTGAAAAATAGCAGATTCTCCGTACGTATACCAAGTCGATAAGTTCACAAACACGTCATAGGGCATACCTTTACAGAAAATATGTGAGGGCTATCTTCTGGTCTTTGTGAAAGTTCCCAATTTGCAATTTGTCCGTTGCGATGTACCGTTATTTCCTCAGTTGTAACAGATGCGAAGTCGTCATGCGTTGTGCACAGCGGCGTAGAATTGGTAAAAGCGCAGCTGGATGTCAACGCATATGTCAGTGCTAGACGGAATGAACTGGGCCTACCACTTGCTACGTTCAACCGCATCACTCAGCATGATCTGGACATGAACCCCTACGAAATGTGCGCACGACATTAGCTGCCACGGGCGAATTGACTTTACCAATACGAAGTAATTATATAGGCTGAACCAAGAATCATCGAACTGTGAACCCAGATGGACACTGCATTGCTGGGCTGCACTCATGACATAAGAACTTACAAATAATGGTTGTGAAGGAGACATACCAAAGGGTGAAATCGGAAAAGGTCTCGGAATTGCAAACACACAGATCGACGCACTCTCCATAAATCTTAGTATCATGCATCTCCACGTGCTCGAAGCTATCACTTTACTAAGCCTGTGCTATGCATCCTCTTGCAACGGTGCCCCTTTAAAGCACTCCCTAACTCCTGCGTACAGTGGCCCTGTTGAAAAAGGCCCCATTTAGCGGTGGGACTAGCGACAGATATCTTGTCGCCTCTGCTGGACCAATCAGGACGCTTGCAGTGCATTTTGCAGCACGATTGCAGGCATTCCAATGTAACGCGCGCAGATTGTAAACACCGTGCATGCATGTGATACAATACTCGGTAATGCTGGCCGTTGTCCGCGTCGGCGATTGGCTGCTATTTAAAGAATACTGGGGAATCCGTTCCATTACATTCGTCAGCATGCATCCCTGTTATTAATTTGAAAAACTGCGGAGTAAATAAAGTTCGTCGTTTGAAAGTTTGGTAGGAATGGGACAGTCATAAGGAACGGAACCCAATACAAATTGTTTCTTTTCGGCATAACATGACCGAATTGATTAAATTACATCAAAATGACTCCGGCGTGAGTTGGCTCAAGACAACAGCCGGCTCGCTCCACAGATTTGCGTGTATTTCCTCAGGGTATTGTCACGTCGCTTTGCAGAGTGGAAATTCCCTGAGATCTCAGGATGGTGTTATGTCGCCAGGAAATAATTTGTTCACACGCTGCATGTAGTATAACGGCGCATGGGCAGTAGCGTACTCCCTGCTGTTGCCAGCTGACCAATTGGCGCGTAGCATTTTGACACGTAATCACCTAGACTGGTCCCCTGTCCATGTGCGCTACGGTGCTCTCGCTATACAAGGACAGGCAAACGCCGAGCAATAACCACGCGTGATTGGCTATTGTATAACCACGCGTGATTCGTCGTTATATTAAATATATGCATGATCTATTTTTAGAGTTTGCACAGCGAAGAGTGAATTTCGCAATCGTTAATTTTGTCGCCGGGTTTTGCATATCCTATTCAAGATTTGCCATCCCTTATAATTCTTTAGTAATTTTGGCAGTGGTGTACTTGTCAACGTCCAGGTTGCCCTGATGCATTACTTTTTACTTGAAATGGCGCTGTTTGCAGTATTTTTAAGCTGCCAAACATCAATATCACCGCCGGGTGTGCGGCCGTCGTTCTAGTCTTTCGGAAAGACTGCTTTTTGCGCGCAATACACGATGTACATAGACTATTCACCATTGGCCGCCAGAGGGCGCACCTGAAATACAGTCGAAAAGACAGTATTTCATATTCCGTATAAATCGCTCGCAAAATACCGAGCGACACTATGAGCAACTAACAATGAAAATTCGGCACAAACCATGCATTGTTATTAACAATAGTGTGTGCCCAATTTCCATTGTTAGTTGCTCATAGTGCGAAATCCTGGCATACCTTTGTGTGACACGTTGAAATGCGTGACGTCATCTAATTTCCATAATTCACAACAGCTCTGGTCGGTCTGGTACCCAGAGTACACACTGGACAGGACAGTGCATACGAATGTCGCTGCTTTTCCAGTCGCTGATCGATCGATCGATCAGCAGTCAGCAGGCAAACATGATATGAGGCAAACACATTGTCCACGGACAAAGCTATCTTGCGCGTTGCACTCAGTGGCTCGCCTGTACCGTCCGGGCCTTGCCGCTTGCCGGCATGCGTTGCTCGTACGGTCGGGTTAGACCCGTGAACGGGTCTACGGTCGGGTGTGATGATTGGGCGGCCAGTGAAGACGAAGCATTTCGTTCCAAGTTGGGAATCGAAAAGTTCAAAGGCTATCAAAGACTGGCATTTAGAGATTTTCTTAGGGCATTTTCTGCTTGGTCACGATTTTTGTTCATCGCTTACGCATGGAGGAAGAAAACGACTGGGATTGTTTTCTTCTCCTCTATACTATGGCATGCTTTTCATATTATTGGCTTCGGTAAAAAAAAAAGTGCTAAACGATTTCAGAGAAGTTATCCACTACTATTTTTCCCTAAAATGACTTGCAAGCATCAGTTAGTTCAGATATGATAGAAAAAAAACGAAATTTAGGAGTGAATTAATCTGAGTGAAGAACCACCCACTTTCTTAAAAACTACTAATTTCACTCACTATCACATGCTTTGTACACAATGTTTGAAGTATTATAAATTGTTGGGCAGATTTTAAAAAATTTCAAAATGCCCTGATTACATTTTTGTAAGTATAATGTTGAAAGGAGTCTCTCAAAGCCACATGGTTTTACAAAAGTAATTGTACATTTTCTAAAGTCAAATATGACCCATTTGATTTTCATTTAGGCCAACAAAAAATAAGGCAAATTGTTGTGACCCAAGGATCGATCTTTTACGGCCTATTTGAAACAATACTTTTTTTCTGATTCTTCGTGCATGTTTTTGTTTTTACAGCAAGCAGAATTGCAGAAAATTAGTTTGAGCAACTTGCTTGCATAAGCCTCCGAAAATATACTGGAATAACGTTTAATGGAACAAATTTAAATTTGATGTTTATTAGTTTACTAAATGTTTAAAATTTCACCCTTTTCAGTGCTTTGAGGAGAATGCTTTGAGAAGGCCCATTAATTTTGTGGATATGAAGCTGTTTTTACGAATTCCAGGGAACAACAGCAAACTACTTTGTAGATAGGACAGAAGCTCTTGAAGGAAATTTGCACAGTTTGGTTAACTAAAAAAAAAAAGGAAATGTTCGTCAACATTGTCTGATTTATTAGTTCAATAGTTCACTTCAAGTGCAGAAATAATTTGAATTTTTAGGTTGAATTCCATATCCGACCACTATAAACGTCTTTATTTTGTATTAAATGAAAAATAAACAATGCATGTTAGAACAAGTTTGATGATAAAAATGAGAAATACAATTCTGACATGTCTGGTTTTGGGCCCCCAGCCTGGATTTCATTGTTATAAAACCATGGTGTAAAAACTATAAGAGAGAGAGAAATTTTTATGATTTTTTTATTTTTGCCACTGCTGTCCAACATTGTCCAAGGAAATGTTCGTCAACATTGTCTGATTCATTAGTTCAATATTTGACTTCAAGTGCAGAAATAATTTAAATTTGTAGGTTGAATTCCATATCCGACCACTATAAACGTCTTTATTTTGTATTAAATAAAAAATAAACAATGCATGTTAGAACAAGTTTGATGATAAAAATGAGAAATAAAATTCTGTTGTCTGATTTTGGGCCCCCAGCCTGGATTTCCGTTGCTATAAAACCATGTAAAATGTTAGTTTGGTTGTAAAAACCATGGTGTAAAAAATAATAGAGAAATTTTCATGATTTTTAAATTTTTCCCACTTCTGTCCAACATTGTCTAAAGAAATTTGTTCGTCAACATTGTCTGATTCATTAGTTCAATATTTCACTTCAAGTGCAGAAATAATTTGAATTTTTAGGTTGAATTCCATATCCGACCACTATAAACGTCTTTATTTTGTATTAAATGAAAAATAAACAATGCATGTTAGAACAAGTTTGATGATAAAAATGAGAAATAAAATTATGACATGTCTGATTTTAGGCCCCCATATGCAGCCTGGATTTCCATTGTTATAAAACCATGTAAAATGTTAGTTTGGTTGTAAAAACCATGGTGTAAAAACTAAGAGAGAGAAATTTTCATGATTTTTAGATTTTTTCCCACTGTTGTCCAACATTGTCCAATGTTTTGGCCATGGCATTGGTCTTAATCTACACGGACAGGCACCCCCGGCCAGGGAAAGAAAGTCACCGGGCTGGGCTGGGCGCGCACTCGTACCGGGAAATGCCGCTTCTCGGCAGGCCATGCACCACGGTCACTGCACGAAAACGGCCCGATATCATTTTCGCGCGGCACGGTGAATCACTGCACACGTACAAATGTACACGGCAAGTTACCATCCCACATGACCTATTTATGGAGGCATCGCTTTCTCTTCTACGCAGGCGCCCATAATTTTTAACCTTGCTGTTTAATTATTCATGTGCTTCCATAAAGGTTATCGAACTTTTTTCTTACGGAGTAATCAAGACCGAGTTTTCGAGTTCACGTTGTGAGTGTAGGTACGCCCTCTGGCGGCTAAAATGAACAATGTGGGGATCGCGAACTCTAACAGTAAATTCGGTCTTGCATCAAGACTACCGTCGTTCAAAAGATTTTTTGTTTTCATCCCATCAAAAAAATCGACAAAACATGACAGAAACGAATCATATGAATGACATTGTTGGATAGATCAATTCGTTTAACCTTGATTCCCACCGAAACTAGTATATGCTTATTTGGTCCTGACAGCAATTTTACAACATATCTTCTGCTGTCGATGAAAAAAATACCGCCGCCGCTGTTATTTTCCAGACATTGATCGCGTAGCGCGCGATGCCAAATCGAACGAAGGCGCGCAACACGATGTATGTAAACTCCTCAAACAAAGTTCGGAAAATCAAGTTTGACTGACGATTTATGCCAAACATGGCGGCGTGTACCTGTCCTCATATACGACAGAGGGGAATTAAATATGAGCACCGGGAACTAGTCTAGTAATCACCGCTCTTCAGCCTTATATTTATACCGATAGCGCGTACCCACGCCATTTCTTGCGTTTTGCTCTGAGTGCAAGTCGAAAAGCTTCAGCGTGTCTTTGTCGCTACTTACTTATATTTTCTCATTATATAACTAAATAATAATGTTGACAAACTACCGTATATATATTTCAGCCACGTGGATGCAGTAATTCTTCAGAAAACCTGAAAATATATGCATGTTTTTTTTTGTGCTGTGCGAATGGTACAGAATTGTCCGCAGAAAATTCAAAAAAAGCACTTTCAGTCGGCAATTTCTCCCACAAAAGTACCATTTTACACAGGGAAAATATTGTGGTGTTTGTTACCATTGTCATTAACTCGTGAGGACATCAACTCTTGTGGGTAACTACAAATGATGTGACGGGGCTTTAAAGGCACAGGCTCGTCAGCAATGTGCGCGCACCAAAGTCGTGCCATGCCTTTGCTATGGAACTGCGTATTTCCCGGAACGAATTGGGCGCGCGCGCACTGCTGACGAGCATGTGCCTTTAACATGTGCCTTTAACATGTCAATAAGTTTGCATGTCATATGCAGGTAGCTTTTGGTATGGAGCTACATGTATTCAACCAAGAAAGTACCGGCACTCGGGTAATAGACGACCTCAAAGTTGTCTCAGACGGGGCAATACAGACCTTCCTTAGGCCCCTGCTGTGGGTAAGTATACCAATCAGAAACGAAATGCACATTTTCAGTGAAATGCATGACCAGTGTTGTAGTCGAGTCACCAATGTCCGAGTCCGAGTCTCGAGTCATTAGCCTCGAGTCTGGAGTCATTAGCCTCGAGTCCGAGTCCGAGTAACGAGTCACTTTCCTCGAGTCCGAGTCCGAATCACAAGCTCGCCTAATTAATGAACCGAATCTGCTATATTTCATTCACACAATATGTGAAATGATGACGTACTCATGCGCTCCTTGCCGGCCATATTCACGCATCGGACTGTTTTTCCCCCCAAGAATCCTGCATTAGGCAGGCAAATATATATATATTTATATATATATATATATATTAAATTTTAATATGTGACTCGTGAGTTAAGATCGAGTCACCATGTTCGAGTCCGAGTCATAATAGTCGAGTCCGAGTACGAGTCCGAGTCATTTTCCAATGTGACTCGAGTCGAGTCACAGTCACGAAAATTGTAACTCGAGTCGGACTCTAGTCCGACACTCAACACGACTGCATAACAAATATTGAAGCTTCTGTGTGCTGAAAATCCCCACTCGCGGATTGACTGTTTTTTTTATCAAAAAATAAAGACAGTGTTTTTTAATTTATGTTGCAGCTGCTCGTTATAGTAAGCCTTCATGGCATTAAGCTTGCAGAATTTTACCAAGCTGGCTCTCTGCTGTCGAGTCACCATTATAGAGTCCGAGTCTCGAGTCATTATCCTCGAGTCTGAGACATTAGCCTTGAGTCCGAGTCCGAGTCTCAATTTATTAGCCTTGAGTTCGAGTCCGAGTCTCGAGTCATTAGTCTCGAGTCCGAGTCTCGAGTCACTATCCTCAAGTCCGAGTATCGAGTCACTTGTTCGCCAAATTATTGAAACTAAATCTGCTGTAGACTGTCGAAGTAAATACGTCACCCGTTTTGTTCGTTGCCTATGTTTGGAGCCAGTTAACATAGCAAATACGTCACACTTCAGCACTCCATAGTTTTATTCACACAATATGTGAAATGATGGTAGGGCGTGAGGCCCATGCTCTCCTCGTCGGCCTGGTGGGGCAGTGTACATAATAAAGTATCCTATAATCCCGTATTAAGCGCGGGAATATACCTTTGCTCTTTTTTGTTCATAGGCGTAGGAGACGGGGGAGGGATGGGGGAAGGGGAGGGATGGGGGAGAGGGGGATATGGGGGGGGGGGGGGGGGAGGGATTGCTGATGCATCCCTCCCCTTCAAAACGGGGGGGGGGGGGGGGGTTTGCAAAGATGTCATTCCCCCACCCCAACTGTTTTGTCTACCATTTATGTTATAATTCATATTTTGTCTGCAAAATCATGGTACTGTCGGAAAAAAAATAACAAACCTAATGAAACAACATGTAATATAACGCCAGTTATAAAACGCCGTGGCAATGGTAATGCTATTACATTATGTTACATGTATGTTTATACAAGCTGTTGGGTAAGGATGCCCACCCGCTGTCATCCCCCCCCCCCCCCCCCCCCCCACCCCCTCTCCCCCATCTCCCCCGCCCCTACTTGCTACGCCTATTTTGCTATGTGACTCGTGAGTTACGAGTCACTATCTTCGAGTCAGAGTCATCATAGTCGAGTCCGAGTCAAATTCATTTCCAATGTGACTCGAGTATTTTAACATGGTGCGTTTTTTAACATGGTGTTATATTTCAGTGTAGCCCCCTCAAAGAGGCTGTGGAACATCGCAAGAGGGTCAAGGAATCTGCTCAGAATATACGCAAGGTGGCACGGGATCGTATCACTGACTGCATCCAAACATTACAACGAGGCGGGAAACTAGACAATAACATCCTGGCGCACATTCTACAAATGTCAATCGGCTCCGATGGCTCCATCACAGATGCAGAATTGGAGACCATGGTGGACCATTTTATCACATTCTTTGGGGCAGGTAGAGAACATGTTAATGCTCGACTTTCAAATGAATTTATTATCAATGGGGGCATTTAAGATGCTTACACCATGTAACAACAACTTACACCAGAGCGTTCTTTTTGCCATCATGTGATCCACGTGTCTGGCCCGGTGGCAACCACCACTGCCCAAGCTCGCGGCAGGGTCTCTGGTGGTAAGGCTCGGTGTAATGACGTCACCGTGTAACCGTTGCAATCAGTAAAACATGTAGGCCGCGAGATCGATGCCCCAAAACTGCCTGAAAAACAAAATATGTGACCACGTGGTAACTAATAACTTATTTCTATGGGAAATTCATTTCTAATGACAATCCACTCGTTACCTCACCTCAATTTTGCCAGTTTTCATAAAAATGTGACTTTGGTAATTAACTAAAAGTCTGTCCCCACACATTTTCTTTAATGTGTTTTTTTATGCCATGCCTCGAGGAGTTTTTCATAATTGTCTTACCATGATTTTAACACCAATGTTATGGAATTTTGACATCACGTACGTACGTATCATTATCAAGTACATACGCCGTATTATTATCACGTACTTACGTACATGTATATCGAGTACGTACGTATTTTAAAAAAATAATAAATACTTTAATGTCCCCTCTGTGTCTTCGTAGTACGGTGCATGATTGCACATACCTTGCACGTCGCCATTTTTTCTGTCATCATTGTTCCCATTGAAAGTTGTTGATTAGTACATAGCTGTATGCATAGGTTGGCAATGCAACCTTGATCCTAGAAACATGCATGCCAACAAAGGACACTTCAGACAAAATTTAGGCCATTTTAACCTTCAATTACTTTTTAAAGATAGTATACATGATTGGTAAACTGTTACATATAATTTTATTCTAACTTTTGAGAAAACATTTTTAAAAAAAGGGTTTGCAGTCATTGCGCCTCAAAACCACTTTGCTCTGAACCATTTCGCTCTGAGCCACGGTCTGTTCATAAAGTGGTTTTGGGGCGCAGTAGCATTTGGGCGATATAGTGTTTGGACGAGGTGATTTGGGGGCGAAATGGCACTTGGGCGAAATGGTTTTGGAGCAAATTCAATTTTCGTCTCATCAAAACAAAATAATTGTTTTACTCATTTCTCAAAGACTATAGCACTTTAGACAAAACCATTATTATAGGGGAAGTTTTCTACAGTCATCATGTTTATGTTGTGTAAGTAAGGCGTAAATCTGTGAACATTTCTGATTTTCGAGATACCAATCATGTGCCTATAACTGGCAATTATTTGACAAAGGTAACAAGCTAGTTTTGTTTCTACTTAAATAAAGTTAATGTATAAGTGGTTTGCACTTAGTTACCGGGTGCACCATCACAAAACTGAATAATAAGTGGAGCTGTCTCACATCCTAATCCTCGAAAGCAAAACTGTTTGGACTTTTGGAGGGTTTATCCTAGTCTTCCTTACATAATTCCTGTTCTCAACAATTCCTTAAAAGAAAGAATGCTTGAATTTTCTTTCTTTCAGGGCAAGAGACTACAGCATGCCTGATGACATCTACGCTTATGAAGCTATGCCAATACCCAGATGTTGCTTACAAGTGAGTTGAAAGTTGTTCATGTTTAAAGGCCCAGTGGATCATTTGCAATGACCCCAAAAAGTAATCGACGAGTTTACAGGGGAAAAGTTCTGAAAGTAAAGATTGAATTAATAGTGTGGCGTTTTTCCCTTTGATGACGGCCAACCGCGGGTGTTTCTAGCCGACGTCAGCGAGCGGTCTAACTGAGAAGGCTAGGGGAACAGGCCCGTTTCGGGGCAGTCTGCCACCAGGCGACGAGGGAGAACCAGCTTGGGTCCCTACGGGATCCTTGAAAGGCCGACAGCTCGCGTGGGGAAGATAAGGGGTTGGAATGGAAGGCCAGTAGACGGGGACTCAATTAACACACAAGAAATACTCGTCTACAATAGTCGGACCTGTTTTAATCTCTGTCTTCTTTATAACACATATTGTGGACCTATCCAGGTGGTGTACGTGGCCTAATTAGGTGATGCCTATGGACGCCTAATTAGGTGTCTGATAATTCTCGCCTTCTGAGGTGGTGTACAAGATATAGGCGTTATAACTCGTTCCTCCTTACGGTAATTCACGTATAAAGTTACAGATCCCTGATCTCGCTAATACTTCTCAAATCTCTGCTTACCCAACAGCCCTGGCGGTTGTACTTGTCCGGATACTTCCGCAACACCAAAAACGTGTAGCACACACCAACTAAAGGGCTGTTTACGGCGAGTAATTAGACTGCACGGATGCCTAGACTGACTGCCGTGAGAGTGCCGTCAGTGAGAGTGCCCCTGTGCGCCCCGCGCAACAGCTTTTATATGCGCCACGCACGGCCTGGTGCCTCTCCGCTATGCTGTCTAGTAACAATGAGTGGCGTCTAGTTACCTGACACAATTCTAATACGGTAGCCTGGAAATGCCATACTTATACCACAAACTGCAATTTCGCTACATAGCCGCGCCTTAAGTTTCGGTCAGTCCCTTGACCGAGATAACTTATATACATAACAAAAGACAATGCAGTTTGTGTCGAATGAGATTTAAAGTTAAACTTAAATAAAATACAAAGTATACAGGTCTACAGCCGACTTTCTTTATAAAGGATATAAGCATTTTACTTAATGCAATCAAACTTGGTCCGTTAACAAACAATTCTTAAGAAACATGTTTTAAATACTTCAGCAAACTCAAAACGCTAGGAAACAATATAACAGTTATTTTAAAGATCGTCGGGGAAAATCCCACTGGCTCAATCGTTATTTTCCTCGGTAACCCCAGCGAGGAAATCAACGTGGTAGACGCGCTCGGTCTTGTCTTCCATGACTTTCTGCTCCCATTGATACAAGACCCTGGCGCTGGCCTCTGTAATCTTCGTCACACGACCTTCCATTGCGTGCTCTAGCTGTGACTTGGTGTAAGGCGATCCCACCTTCGGATCCGGGCCTGTAGTTTGTACCAGCCTTCGGATTCTGCACTCCTGTGGTGGTCCTGTTGAGGTCTTCCTCTCTGGCCTGGCGGCTCTCAGATACACGACGTCGTATTCTCTCTCCGTCGTCTCACAAAGTGTCTTCGTCTCGTCCTTATACAGGTAAGTCTCACGTGTCTCTGTTATTTTGACAACTTGTCCTGGAAGTAGCTTGTCAATCTTCAACAACGGTGACTCCGTCTTCTGGGCTACGTTGCTAGGTTGTGCCATATTCACACCATCTGTCACAGGTGCGGCCTGCAACAGTGACTGCATCTTCCCAAGAGATTTTCCTCCACGTACAGGCCTCGCAGGATCCTGTAAAGGCGTTTCGTCTGGGTCCCACCATGATGGGGTTGGAGAAAGCGTAATCTCCGCCAGCTCTTCTCGCATATTCCCAGGATTGATAGGGAGGACATCGGTCATGTGCACCTCCACCTCTGTCGCAACTTCTGGGTGCAAAGGGAGTTCCGGTGCCGTTTAGGTGCCTGTATGCCTGCCGATGTAGCCTCTTTCGCCGCCATAGGACTCGCTGCCAAGGTAGGCGCTGGATCTTGGGATGCGTCATCTGTTGGGCGTGATAGTGTGCAGCTCACAGTGTGATGTGGTAGGCCGGCTTCCTTTCCTCCCAACTGCCCATGTAAAGCCTTTCGCTTGCTTGGCTCCTTGTACGATCCCTGCTTTTTTTTCTTGCTTTGGAGACCTGTGCTGTTTCCCAGAACTATGTCGCTCGGTCGACTTGGTGGTCTTCTTTTTCTTCACCACTGTCTCTTTAGCGCCTGCAGCCTCGCCCACCGATTTATCTGGCGTCTGAAGGCGTCTCTTGCGCCTCTCGGAATCAGGACTATCAGCATAATCTCGTTCCGGTTCGCCTTCGATACCGCTAACTTCACCAACATGTGCGGGGTGGCAATCACGGTAGTGATAACGCAAGTTATCCCGTCTATTATTCTTATGGGAGCACCTTTGACACCTATAGTACATCCGTGGGCCGTGCTCAACTGTCATGTGCCGGTCAAGACTGCGCTGGTGCAAGAAGACGTCGTCACACCTGTGACACTGCACGGTGCTGGCCTCATCAATATCCCTTGGCGTCTTCTTCCCCATTATTTCTGTAATTAAAAATTGAAAAGCACAACACGTCTAAATCCAGGTTGTATGGTCGTCACACTTAGAAAATTGACACTGAGACCCCGTCTACTGTGTATTACATATAGCGCTGCGGTAGTTTACGATTTCGCGGGGGATTTCGCCGCGGGGGAGGCGCGGGGGTTCTAGGCGGCCTTTGTGCAGACTGCCCCTCTGATACCACTGCGTTGAATTCAGTAGGCGCTTCTTCGCCTCCATATTCGGCATCTCCCATGTCTTCTAATGGTCTGTTGTTGGTCATATCACTTCCTGGGATAACGGAATTTTCAACACCTTGATTGTTGACAAGTACTTCAGCCGCGCCTAGCGTAGTTCCTCTAGGTGACCCGCTTGTTTGTGGAGCCTCAGTTACATGTACATCCACATTCCATGACTCAGGTGGATGGCCAAGATACGGCTTTAGGCGGTCGTAGTGAATCACTGCCTTCCTCGCTGCGGGTTTCCGTTGAATTCGGTAGGTGACATCCGATAGTTTGTTGAGAACTAGGTATGGGCCTGTCCAACGCCTTTGTAGCTTGGGTGATAGTCCCTTTTTCCTCGCTGGATCATGAAGCCATACCCACTGTCCCTCCTGAAATGCTCGTCCCGTAACTTGTCTGTCATACGTCTTCTTTTGACGCCTTTCTGCCACCTGAAGACATTCCCGCACTCTATCGTGAGCGTTCCTCATCCTTTCCCTGGGTTGAAAGGCATAGTCGCCTTCAGGTTCTCCTCCCGGATGCATTTCCGTGACTATGTCGAGCGGTATCTTCACCTCTCTGCCCAACATTACCATGTTCGGTGTTTCTCCTGTTGAGGCTTGAACTGAACTGCGGTATGCAAACATGGCGTAAGGGAGACAAATGTCCCAGTCACGTTGCCGCCTGTGTGGTTCGATCAATAGCGACACCATAGTGAGTAGTATGCGATTAAAACGCTCTACTAAGCCGTCTGATTTTGGGTTGTACGGCGTGGTGCGTGACTTCGTTATACCAAGCACTCGACACATCTCTTGGAAAACGTTCGACTCGAAATTTCTGCCCTGGTCAGAATGTAATTGGACCGGCACGCCAAATCGACTGACAAACTCCCGCACAAGCACGTCAGCTACGGTCTCTGCTTTTTGATCTGCGATGGCGTATGCTTCCATCTATTTACTAAAGTAATCCCCTATGACGAGGATATACCTGTTGCCCCTCTCTGTCTCTTGTAGTGGTCCAAGTACGTCGATCGCAACACGCTCCATAGGTGCGCCGACAGTGTAGAGTTGCATTGGGGCACGGCGCCTTTTGGTAGGCGACTTCTTGGAGGCGCACACATCACACTGCCTAACCACTGATCTGATGTCTGCGTCCATTGCTGCCCAATAGAATCGCTGCCGCACCTTCTCGGTTGTTTTGCTCATCCCCAGATGGCCACCAGTTTTCCCACCATGTATTTGACTGATAACTTCCTCTCGGAAGCACAGGGGTAGTACCAACTTCCAATTAACCTCATGTCCACTGTCAGATTCCCATCGTCTGTAGAGTACATTTTCTCTGACTTCTAACATATCCCACATACGCCAGTAGGTATTGCTTGTTTGTGACCTTGGGGAAACGTTCACCCATTCAGGTCTAATCGCACCCCTTTCTTTTGCCGCCAGTATCCAACCTATTGAGGTGTCTTCAAGCTGGGCCTTTCTCCAGCTGTCGTTGTCAATGCTAGACTTGTTCGCCACTATTCGCAAGGCGTTTAGAGGAGTGCTGACTTGCGTTGCCCCCATGTTCTTAACTATCGTGGCATCACGAGGAGCCTCTTCCTCCCGTCCACATTGCGTGCAAGGTTTCCTGCTCAGGCCATCTGCATTGCGATGGAGCTTTCCTGGACGATGAATGACTGTCAGGTCGTATTCACTGATGGTCTGCAACCACCTAGCCAGCTGACCCTGGGAATCCCGAAAATTAATTAGCCAACGAAGTGAGCTGTGGTCGGTTCTCACCATGAACTTGCGCCCGTAGAGATATTGCCGAAATCGCTTGAGGAAAACCAAAAGAGCTAACAGCTCTCTTCGCGTAACGCAGTAATTTCTTTCTGTCCTACTCAGGACTCTACTGCCGTAAGCGATCACCTTTTCTTCTCCGTTAATTATTTGGGACAGCACACCTCCCATACCAACATCGCTGGCGTCGGTGTCCAAGACATACTCTGCCTCGGGATCGGGATACGCCAAGATTGGTGCCTCGACTAGTCTTCGTTTTAGCTCTGCAAAAGCTTCATCGCATTCCGTACTCCACTCGAACTCTCTCCCCTTCTCCGTCAGACGGTGAAGTGGGCGGGCGATGTCTGCGAAGGATCTAATGAATCGCCTGTAGTAACCCGCTAGACCCAGAAAGCTTTGAACTTGTTTTAGGTCTTTAGGCGTAGGCCAGTCCCGTACAGCCGAGACCTTTTCAGGATCCGTCGAGATCCCGTCAGACGACACTATATGTCCCAGGTACAACACACGTTGCTTAAACAGGTGACATTTCTGAGGCTTCAGTTTAAGCCCTGCCTGTCGGAGGCGTCGGAAAACTTCCTCTAGACGACTGATCTCTTCCTCCACTGTCTTGGCGAAGACAATAACATCATCTAAATAAACCAACAATGTTTCCCATTGGAGCCCGGCCATCACTCGCTCCATCAGTCGTTCAAATGTTGACGGCGCGTTACATAGCCCGAAGGGCATGACCCGCCAACAGTATAGGCCGCCTCGGACCACAAACGCAGATTTCTGCCTCGCGTCCTGATCAAGTTCCACTTGCCAGTAGCCCGACGAAAGATCCAATGTGGAAAACCACCTAGCGCCGGCTAAGGTGTCCAATGAGTCGTCTATCCTCGGCATCGGGTAGGCATCTTTCAACGTGACGGCATTGAGCCGGCGAAAATCCACGCAAAAGCGTTTTGTTCCGTCTTTCTTTTTGACGAGAACAACGTTCGCCGCCCATGGGCTGTCGGACGGTTCAATACGTCCCTCCCGAAGCAGGCTTTGTACTTGGTTATTGATTTCTTCTTGTTCACGTGCTGGAAATCATCTCGATCTCTCTTTAATCGAATGCTTTACACAATCAGTGCGGCCTATATCAACGTTACTCTTTGAAAATACATCGCTGTACTCTGTCAGTAGCTCGGCTATCTTCTCATGATGAATAGGAGGAACACCCTCCTTGCTCCGCCTGTATAGGTCGACAAGGTGATCTGGTACCCGTGGCTCGTGAACAAACATCGAAGATAGGTTATCTACCGCAAGAACATCATCTTCCGTGACGCTAGTCAATGTTCCAGCAATTGTTCCCCTCTTAATTACACACTGTCTCTTTCCGGGATTGAAGACTCTTATTGGCAGGTTGTCGTTATTGGTTCTTACCAGTGTGCGAGCAACAATTACGCCTTTGTTTGAAGGTTCACTTCTGTCAAGCGGCTCTATGATGCCAACGCCTCCACTGGACATGGTATTAGTTATGTAACCCGGCACTAACATCTCGTGGCCTGGTGGTATTCGAGTTGTTCGATCCACTACAATGCGAGCACAGAAAGCATTTCCCCCACCGTCTGTATATCGCACTGTCTCGTCATTGATTGAAAGTCCCATGGTTCGGAAATTCAATACAGCCTTGGAAGGTACAAGAAAGTCCATCCCGAGAATTCCTTCCAAGGTGTCTAGTTTTCCAAAGGTGGCGAAAACAGGGAGGGTCGTTTCCCCAACTTGGATATCTACCCAGGCGCTGCCGATACTTTCCATTGGGGTTCCATCAGCGCTTCGCGTCCTTGTCCCCGCATTTACCATCTGTGGTCTATTTCTTGGTGTCATTTTATGAAGGATACTGGACGACAAGAATGTATGAGTCGCTCCCGTGTCCACAAGAAGGTGCGCCTTTGCACCACGGACTGTTGCAGGCACGAACAATCCACTTTGTGCTTGGCTCTCCTGACGAGGGGTGACTATCCCCTTGCCTTGCATTACGTTATCTACACCGTTTCTAACCCCGTCAAATTCTCTTTCTGGCCCTGATGGTCTCGCAGCTGTCTCCCGGGCCACTGAGTCAGCCGCTCTTCGTTTCCCTGTCTGTCTCGCTTTGGAGCAGGAGCGTTTCTACAATCCCTGGCGAAATGTCCTGCCTGTTTGTACCTATAGCAAACATCATCTGGCGCTGGTTCTCTTCGCCTGCGGAAGGTATCACGTGCGCTTCTTGGTGGTGGTTGTGCATTATTTCTGCTGCTGCCCTGGACTAGCTTTTCCACTAGTGCCCCCATCTCCTGACGGCTCTGCAAGAAGGCGTCCTCCATCTTTCGGTACTTTGCTTCAACTTCATCTCGAATATCTCGCAACATGGGTGCCACTTCGTCCTCGAGCACCCGAGCGTACTTAATCTTTCGTCCGTATCGCTGCTCCTCTACACGGAGATATCCCTCGGTAGCTATTGCAGCACTGATTGCCTCGTCCAGTGTTCGAGGTCTTGCCCGAAATACACCCTCACGTATCGCCTGCTCCTCTATAGCATCCGAGAAGTGCCCCCTAGCCAGGCGGTCGCGTCCTTCTTCAGACAATTCAGGGTAGGCCAACCCAGACAGGTCTCGAACCGCCTGTCCTAATTCCTGTAACGTCTCCTTCGGTCCCTGTCTCCTATGACGGAGCTCCATAAGATGGTTTTCCGCCAACTGTCCTGGTCCAAACCGTTTCTCCAGAAGATCAACCAGCTGGAGGTAGCTCAAATCCTTTTCTCCTGACTGCTGATTGCCTAGTACCTTAATAGCGGCGCCTTGTAGGCTGGCTGCTAGGAAAATTCTCGCCTGATCCTCTGACCAATCGTTAGCAATCCTGCATGCTTCAAAGTGTATCCGGTAGTCTCGCCAAGGTGTTTTTCCGTTATATCTGTCGGGGATCATGTTTGGTCGCCTTGCCTTATCAACAGGCGCACGTTGGGGCTCACTGGTTTTCTGCTGTCGACTTGGAGTTACTGGTGTCTTCATTTCAGCCTTTTCGGTGACGAATGGCGAAACTGATGTCAGATCACTACCCTGATCTCCGCTAATCGATGACGAAGTCACTAGGCAATTCGCAGGTGCAATAGGTGTATTGCGCCTTGTCGTCCTGGGTTTGGCAATCGGTGTGGATGTCAGACTTCCTCCATTACTGTAGTGCGTAGTCATCGACGTGTTGTTCATGTTACTTAATGCGATATTTTCCCGCCTGCGTTTATCTCTCATCTCCAACTCAAGTCTCAACTTCTGAACTTCCAATCGCAGTTTGTTAACTTCCCCTAACTCTTTGACCGCTTCAGCATCGTCAATCTCCGGCAACTCCCAGCCTTCTGCCATGCTGTTTATTGTCGCCTGTATAGGTTGTCTCCTCAGCTGTTCAGTTCTCGACGCCTATCCCACTTCTGACACCATTTGTGGCGTTTTTCCCTTTGATGACGGCCAACCGCGGGTGTTTCTAGCCGACGTCAGCGAGCGGTCTAACTGAGAAGGCTAGGGGAACAGGCCCGTTTCGGGGCAGTCTGCTACCAGGCGACGAGGGAGAACCAGCTTGGGTCCCTACGGGATCCTTGAAAGGCCGACAGCTCGATAAGGGGTTGGAATGGAAGGCCAGTAGACGGGGACTCAATGGACACACAAGAAATACTCATCTACAATAGTCGGACCTGTTTTAATCTCTGTCTTCTTTATAACACATATTGTGGACCTATCCAGGTGGTGTACGTGGCCTAATTAGGTGATGCCTATGGACGCCTAATTAGGTGTCTGATAATTCTCGCCTTCTGAGGTGGTGTACAAGATATTAGACTGCACGGATGCCTAGACTGACTGCCGTGAGAGTGCCGTCAGTGAGAGTGCCCCTGTGCGCCCCGCGCAACAGCTTTTATATGCGCCACGCACGGCCTGGTATGCTGTCTAGTAACAATGAGTGGCGTCTAGTTACCTGACACAATTCTAATACGGTAGCCTGGAAATGCCATACTTATACCACAAACTGCAATTTCGCTACAATAGCAACTACCCAATGAAATGTTTCCGCTCAAAATTATATAATTTACCAGAAAATAATCCGTAAAGATGAAATTATTTAGATCGTTTGCAAACGATTTACTTATTTTTGGTTCGCATCTACGCGGTCCAAAATGCATGGGCGCTGTGTACTGCGTGTGCGTGTTCCAACGCGATGCATTTTTATGGATCGCGCGCACACGCAGTATATGATGTGCGCCAAAGAGTGCATGACGCAAGCCACATAGTATACCCGATCCACTGAGAACGAATATTTGAAACACCTCGCCAAAACCAGGAAAACGCATATGGATTTTCATGGTTTTTTTAAACGTGGTACATTTGACAAAGTTGAAATTTCTTCGGATGAGTTTGTTGATGTCTTTCTTTTGATTTATAATGGTTTTATTCGAAGAATCGCTCAAAAACAGATCATCCACAGGGCCTTTAAAACAAAAAAATCTGTAAACATTGTTATTATTCTTACATTTATGTAGCGCATAGTCCATTGGATTGGTTCACATGCACTTCACATTATAATGGGTTTCCTTAAAGGAACACCGGCTTACTGTTTACATAATGTAGCATCCTTGACAATAATATTTCGAAAATATCAAAATGTTACGTAATTAACTAGAAATGTTTCAAATTAACAAAAGAGACAAATGTTGAGCTATACGCTTTACCAGCTGTCGCGATGTATTATGTATCGTGTGTTTGTAAATAAAGGTGGCGTTCGATATGGGTCTACACGTGTTTAACCTCGATTCCTTGTTTTCCCTGACTCATCACACCTTGCATGATCCCTAAGGTCAGCGCTGACTCGAGGAAGCACATCGAACACAACGTTTTGGTGTCTTTAGCACCCTAAATAGGCCCATTTTGTCATCGGATATTATTTATCGACGCGAAGCGAAGACACGAACATATGAGAGATTCTCTCGTCCATATCAACACCTAGAAACCCTTCTTATGAAATTTGTTGGCAGATTTGTGTACATATTAGAAAATACGGTATGTAATAGTGTTCGTATGATATTTGTTTCCAACAAGAAAAAACCAACCGCGAATAACACAAGCAACTTGCACTTCGCGCAGGTTTCTACGGCTGGAAATACAACTAACTCACAAGACCACGTGACTTTTCGGAACCAGAATCTGATTCCGAAAAGTCACGTGACCTTGAATTTTTGAACAATTCTCTAAAACGGCCAAATTTGACGGCGTCTTTTCAGGATATATCTAATTTAATCTTGAAAGCGCTTCAGAATAATGCATGGGTCTATTTCGAGCCCAAAATAGCCCAACAAAGCCGGTGTGTTCCTTTAACGAAGCTAATACTCTACCTAAACATAGATACATAGGTGGGTGGCGCCATTGGCAGCCGAAGGCCAGAGACACCGGGGAATCCCCCAATTACTCTCCACGAAAGAGTTCCCCCTGGATCTTTTAAGAGCGTTACACAACACACTGGACCAACGGCCTTACATCCCTTCCGAAGGATGGAGCAAGTGTTTTTAATAAGTGCCTTGCTCAAGGGCACAGGTACCATGGCCGAGTATCGAACCTACAACCCAAAGTTTTTGCAAGTTTTCAAAGTGTTGCAAGTCAGTGGCCCAAACTACTCAGCCACAGTACCCCACATTTGTACCCCTAATGTGTTGTTCCACAAATGTGTTGTTCCACAAATTAGTCACGTGCTTTGCCATAAAATAGTGCTTTAGATTTGTGCATGATAATGTCCAGTTGCGTTTTGTTCCTTTCCCTGTTATTAAATTGAATTTCCAAGTCGCAATATTTCATCTCTAAGCATTTCATTTATTAAGTATACCGAAAAACGTCTGTCCAGTCGAATGAAAGTTTCTTACTGCAGAACTCCACCAAATTCAACTCTGATTTTTCCCCAATATTTATAAGTAATTGACAAAAGAGAGACTATTTATACAGGTATGAAACAAAGTTGAACATAAGTATGAAAATTCGAACATAAATGTGTTTCAAGAGTCCGCGTACTACGGCAAAATACGGTGGAGTGTAGGATATTTGCCCCGCGCAGCACGGCAAATATTGCGAGTGCACACATGGCCGGCCGGGTTGGTTGCTCCGGTGTACTTTCGTGCAGAAGAAAAACATGATGCCAACTTCTAAACAGTAGGCCGATGTGTACCTTTAAGTTGACATCGAAATATTAACATGACAGCTTCATTTTGCATGTTTTTCGTTGTTGTTGTTGTTGTTGTTTCAATCATAAAGTGGATAATTGTTTTTGGCGTTTCTGTAATTGTTCGGTAAATTTCTTCTTTACCATATTTCAATGGACTGGGCTGACCAAAATAAAATTATCAGTGCAGTATAACTACCAAAGATGATGCTTTTACCCCCATGTTCTTAGTTATTGTCTCCATCACCCGCGTTTATTCGGTCCGACATTTATTCTGCGCGACGGGGTGCACTTATCGTCGGCCGGTTTACCTGAATATTTTCTGATAACCTTCGCAGGTGCATTCGCTCACAACTTTTAGGTTTTGTAGGGGGCGGCATTTTGGGCTGTCTTTCTCCTGTGGGGCGCGTGTGGCATTTGTGACGGAATCAGAGAGCCAGCAGCCCACTTCTTTTTGCTTTAATGCAAAGGTTGATTTTTACTCCATTGGTTAATTTGATTTGTTTATTCACAAACCCGTATACTCCCGACTGAATTGTCCAACAGCAGTGGGAGAAACTTCAAATGCCGATTTTGCGTCTGTTCTATCAGGCTTGTGCCTATCCCCGACTGATAGTGTTAAGAACATCATTTGTGGGAAACTAACATGTCATGCAATTATTCTCTGACAAATGTTTCTAGGGCCTTCCCGACCGTATGTTCATCGACGGTGGGCAAACAAATGATTCTGCCTTCCCGGCCGTACGTACAACAGCGGGCAGTTCAAATGCAGCCGCATATAATTGTTGTGCCCCTGGTTTGTGTCTGGTGTGTCCAAATGTTTCGGGTCTGGTGTGCCCAAATGGTTCGGTCTGGTGTGCTCATTTTTTTAATTTTTCTGGACTGCCATTACAAGCGGCGTCCATTTTTATTTTTGCACAGTTACTTTTTCAAAAAAAAATTACTTGGCTGTGGCCTTACTTCCATTTAAATTCCGTTTCTTTCATTTTTATCAGCGCAGAGGACCCTAGCCGGTTTAAAACGGATTGTATAAGGCAGGCCAAACCTACTTTTAATCCCTTCATAAATGTGTTATTGTGTAAATCGGTAAAACTAACCAAAATTAGCTTGTCGTTTTGCTATGCTGTGCATTCATTGCGTTCTAGATCATTGTGTCGAGATTTGTTTTGTTCCATCGCGCGCGTTACGCGTAATGCAGGCATGTTGTACATGTGTATGCACGCACAAGACCGGATACTTTAAGGCTATGTCACACAGCCACTACGTACAATTAGCGCATATTCCACGGATGAAATTTTGGTCATTCGTGATACATGCGCGATATACGTAATTCATAAGTGTTTCATGCGTTTTTCATTCGTCGATTAGTCTTGATGCAAGACCGAGTTCGCGATCCCCACATTGTTCATTTTAGCCGCCAGAGGGCGTACCTACACTTACAACGTGAACTCGAAAACTCGGTCTTGATTACTCCGTAAGAAAAAAGTTCGATAACCTTAATGGAAGCACATGAATAATTAAACAGCAAGGTCAAAAATTATGGGCGCCTGCGTAGAAGAGAAAGCGATGCCTCCATAATTAGGTCATGTGGGATGGTAACTTGCCGTGTACATTTTGTACGTGTGCAGTGCTAGTGATTCACCGTGCCGCGCGAAAATGATATCGGGCCGTTTACGTGCAGTGACCGTGGTGCATTGCCTGCCGAGAAGCGGCATTTCTCGGTACGAGTGCGCGCCCAGCCCAGCCCGGTGACTTCCTGTCCCCGGCCAGGGGTGCCTGTCCGTGTAGATTAAGACCCAATGCCATGGCCAAAACATTGAACAATGTTGGACAACAGTGGGAAAAAATCTAAAAATCATGAAAATTTCTCTCTCTTAGTTTTTACACCATGGTTTTTACAACTAAACTAAAATTTTACATGGTTTTATAACAATGGAAATCCAGGCTGGGGGCCTAAAATCAGACATGTCATAATTTTATTTCTCATTTTTATCATCAAACTTGTTCTAACATACATTGTTTATTTTTCATTTAATACAAAATAAAGACGTGTATAGTGGTCGGATATGGAATTCAACCTACAAATTCAAATTATTTCTGCACTTGAAGTCAAATATTGAACTAATGAATCAGACAATGTTGACGAACATTTCCTTGGACAATGTTGGACAGCAGTGGGAAAAAATAAAAAAATCATGAAAATTCCTCTCTTAGTTTTTACACCATGGTTTTTACAACTAAACTAAAATTTTACATGGTTTTATAACAATGGAAATCCAGGTTGGGGGCCTAAAATCAGACATGTCATAATTTTATTTCTCATTTTTATCATCAAACTTGTTCTAACATGCATTGTTTATTTTTCATTTACAGAATAAAGACGTTTATAAGTGGTCGGATATGGAATTCAACCTAAAAATTCAAATTATTTCTGCAAATATTAAACTAATGAATCAGACAATGTTGACGAACATTTCCATTTTGTTTTTAGTTAACCAAACTGTGCAAATTTCCTTCAAGGGCTTCTGTCCTATCTACAAAGTAGTTTGCTGTTGTTCCCTGGAATTCGTAAAAACAGCTTCATATCCACAAAATTAATGGGCCTTCTCAAAGCATTCTCCTCAAAGCACTGAAAATGGTGAAATTTTAAACATTTAGTAAACTAATAAACATCAAATTTAAATTTGTTCCATTAAACGTTATTCCAGTATATTTTCGGAGGCTTATGCAAGCAAGTTGCTCTAATTAATTTTCTGCAATTCTGCTTGCTGTAAAAACAAAAACATGCACGAAGAATCAGAAAAAAAGTATTGTTTTAAATAGGCCGTAAAAGGTCGATCCTTGGGTCACAACAATTTGCCTTATTTTTTGTTGGCCTAAATAAAAATCAAATGGGTCATATTTGACTTTAGAAAATGTACAATTACTTTTGTAATGTACAATTACTTCAAACATTGTGTACAAAGCATGTGATAGTGAGTGAAATTAGTAGTTTTTAAGAAAGTGGGTGGTTCTTCACTCAGATTAATTCACTCCTAAATTTTGGTTTTTTTCTATCATATCTGAACTAACTGATGCTTGCAAGTCATTTTAGTGAAAAATAGTAGTGGATAACTTCTCTAAAATCGTTTAGCACTTTTTTTTTTACCGAAGCCAATAATATGACAAGCATGCCATAGTATAAAGGAGAAGAAAACAATCCCAGTCGTTTTCTTCCTCCATGCGTAAGCGATGAAATAAAATCGTGACCAAGCAGAAAATGCCCCAAGAAAATCTCTAAATGCCAGTCTTTGATAGCCTTTGAACTTTTCGATTCCCAACTTGGAACGAAAATGCTTCGTCTTCACTGGCCGCCCAATCATCCACCCGACCGTAGACCCGTTCACGGGTCTAACCCCACCGTACGAGCAACGCAGGCCGGCAAGCGGCAAGGCCCGGACGTACGGTACAGGCGAGCCACTGAGTGCAACGCGCAAGATAGCTTTGTCCGTGGACAACGTGTTTGCCTCATATCATGTTTGCCCGCTGACTGCTGATCGATCGATCGATCAGCGACTGGAAAAGCAGCGACATTTGTATGCACTGTCCTGTCCAGTGTGTACTCTGGGTACCAGACAGACCAGAGCTGTTGTGAATTATGGAAATTAGATGACGTCACGCATTTCAACGTGTCACACAAAGGTATGCCAGGAATTCGCTCGGTATTTTGCGAGCGATTTATACGGAATATGAAAGACTGTCTTTTCGACTGTATTTCAGGTGCGCCCTCTGGCGGCCAATGGTGAATAGTCTATGTACATCGTGTATTGCGCGCAAAAAGGCAGTCTTTCCGAAAGACTATTCGTCGATGTGCGCAGATGTCCGTCGAGGGTTTCGGCAGACGTACTTTACGTGATTTCGGTTTTGAGCTGCTCAAAATTTTTGGTCGGTTGAGATTTACGCAGTTTATGTGTATTTTACGTAGTTTATACGCAATTCTTACGTAAATCTTACGTAAATCTTACGCAGTTGTGCGTGATTTTTGCGAGATGCATACGCAAATTGTTGGCTTTCCACGACCGTTCCATGTATGTCCACGTATGTTTAACGGACCTTTCACGCATGTACCACAGATGTATCACTTTTATATTGCGCATACGGCGCACATATCGCGTTAAAATTACGTAATTTTTTGCCAGATTTGGCTTTTACGTAGATTTACGTGTTCTTTGCGTGGTTTATTCGTACCTCTTCCGTGGTTTTAACGTGGTTCATTCGTGATACATCTGTCAAAATTTCACGTAAAGACCCCAACTTTTCTCAATTTTTCCACGTATATCCACGAATGACCCAATTTCATCCGTGGAATATGCGCTAATTGTACGTAGTGGCTGTGTGACATAGCCTTTAGTGCACATTCTGCTTTCGAGCGTGCAGTTTCTGTGTGCGTGTGCATGTTTTAATACGCGCTGACCAGGGGCCAATTTAATAAACCTGTTTAGCAAAAATATTTGCTTAATCCAAATTTCTTTGCTTTATAAAAATGGGTGAGCACTCAAAATATTTTGTGATGTGTATTTAAATTTACTGGTGTTCTGCTATTCTTGCTAAAAACAAAAGTTGACATAAAATGTTGACTATAATCGCATTTTTATAAATTAACAACATATTAAAAATATAATTGTTTCTTTTGAGTGGAAAGGTGTTTTTGAAGCAGTTTTTGAAGACAAACATTAAGAATTAAAATTTAGTCTGGTAACGTTCCTTAATCTGTATGTTTCGTAATAGTGGATGCGTAGTAATATGACCACTTGCGAGCAGACGAAGACGTCTCAGAAACTAGTCTGGTAACGTACTCCAACCTACATGTTTCGTGATGGTAGGTGCATGGTAACCACGACCACTTGCGAGCAGACGGCCTCCCCCCCCCCACCCCCCCCCCCCCCCCCCCCCCCCCCCCCCCCCGCTGCCCCACCCCCAAGGTGTGGGTTTGGTCACAGTTTTGATGCCCCAGGGTGGGGCATTTGGCCTATTTTCTGTGCATTTGTGTGCATTTTGCGCATGTTTTGCACCAGAGGGTGGGGATTTTTGTCACCTAAATGTTGCCCCAGGGTTGGGAATTTTGTCACGCAAAAAAGTGACAATCCTCACCTCTTAGGTGGGGTAGCCCGGGGGGAGGGGTGGAGGAAACAATTGATAGGTGCATAAGAAAAACGCTCTTAAGCGAGCACCTGATTTGGACACTGCCGTCTGCTCGCAAGTGGTCGTGATTACAATGCACCTACCATCGCGAAACATGTAGGTTAGAATACGTTACCAGAGTAGTTTCTGAGACATCGTCGTCTGCTCGCAAGTGGTCGTATTACTACCCATCAACTATTACGAAACATACAAACTGAGAAACGTTACCAGACCAAATTTTAATTCTTAATGTTTGTCTTCAAAAACTGCTTCAAAAACACCTTTCCACTCAAAAGAAACAATTATATTTTGAATATGTTGTTTATTTGAATGTTACGGCCTAGATTCATGTTATAATGATTTATATTGCAATTAGTTCTATAGGTCAAATCGTAAATTGACTAGACTATAATACGCTAGGCGCTATGCATACAACGCACGCAAACTAGAGATGCAGAGATTTCGTCCCACTTTTCACCCATAATGCACCGCGGTAAACATTGCGTGACGTCATTATGTCATAGGTCTATTATCGATTGTCTGGCCAGACAAGTTGAATCGTTTGCTTGTTCACTGAATACCGTGCAACGGTGTATGGTTTACGTATTGTTTCCCGGTATACAGACCGTTTCTATTTGGACCTCGCGACTTATTGCATTCAGACACACCAGAATTTGTATAACTACAAGCTGAAACCGTCTTCACATTCTCCACTCATCCACAGAATGAAGACAGAGGCAGAGGCTGTGATTGGCGAAAGTGATTACGTAACCTTTGAATATCTTTCCAAGTTGAAGTATACTACTGCTGTAAGTTGGTGGGGTTTGTCTAGGTATATCATAATGTTCTTGATGACTGCACTGGTACTAAAATGCATTTGCTTTACACTACAGGTACTGAAGGAAGTGCTGCGCATACATTCTCCGGTGCCTCACATTTTGAGGGACATTCCCAAAGAAGTGGTATGGGGTGGTATTCGCATTCCCTCTGGTGCAACTCTGGTGGTAAGTACTTGTTGGGTTAGTTAGTTGAGAAACGTGTAAACTGCAACTTTATTCAACAACAATGTTTATATATATTGAACTTTTTACTTGTGAACCAAGGAGATTGAAGAGAACTGATGGAGCGAGGTGTATACTTTTGGATAATAATAACCGGTGGACTGCTTAACAGTCATCCTTATAAACTGTTGAAACAGGAAGTGTCTTAGATGGGAAGTACTTAAGAAAGCAAAATTTTAGTCATATGTCTTGGTTTCCTTTCTTCTAAGAAGGGTGACTACGAACAGCGGCGTAGCTACGGGGGGGGGGGGGGGGGGGGGGTGGGGGGGGGGGGGGGGTCCTGTGGGGTCCTGGGGGGCACGTGCACCCCACAAATTGTCAGCGACTCTCCTTTATGAATATGTATAAGGTATGGTATTAAAAACTATCACACAACAAAAAATATCAAGGTGAGCTTGTGGGTGCGATAGACCATTTGCACTGGCGGCCATGACGGGACAAAATCTCATAGTTAAATTATATGACAATAGATCCACAAAGTGCCCACTCGTGCATGGCGCACTGTGACAGGGTGACTGCCCCCTGTCATGGCCGCCCGAATTGAACACCTAATCACAAACTGGTATACATGTATATCAATATGACCACACAATAGTTCTCTACCAGCATGATATGGAGTTAACGCGTGAGCAATCATGCATGGCTGGTTACACGCATTAAACAATAGCAAAATTGCAAGAAATGGAGCATTCAGTTATTCAATTGTGAAACAGTTTATGTGGCATAATGATCCATTGAAAGAAAAAAACAGTATGTTTCTTTGCTGGGGGTTCATTATTGAACAAATCCCGTGCACATTGTCAAGTCAAAATTAAATGCCATTTTGAAAAGAAGAGGAAATTATCCATCTTGGATGCATCATTATTCCACTGGAATTGTTAACAAAATTTAGGCCTGCAGGATGGACATGATTATTAGCACTTGAATGCTCCATTTCTTGCAATTTCCTGTTACTGTACTTGCTATTGTTCAATGCGTGTAACCAGCCATGCATGATTGCTCACGCGTTAACTCCATATCATGCTGGTAGAGAACTATTGTGTGGTCATATTGATATACAATAATGTGCTTTTTATGAATTATTTTTAAAAATTATTTGAACTTTTACCAGTGTCCAAGAACTTCTTTTGCCGAGTGTACAATAATGTGCTTTTTATGAATTATTTTTAACAATTATTTGAACTTTTACAAGTGTCCAAGAACTTCTTTTGCCGAGTGTATAATAACATGTATAACCATCGTATCAAGCTAATTATGTATACATACATACATGAACTTGTGCTTGCAGGTTTCTATGGCGAACATGGGAAGGATCAAAGATTATGTTGACAAGCCAGATGAATTTGTACCGAGCCGATTTCTTGCTGGTGAAAGGTAGCAACTCGTGTACTTTGAGTATTTGCCTCGTTATAATATCTTAAGGACAGATTACATGATTGTAAAACTGTTAAAAACTGTGTTGTCTCCCTGTGTGATTAAGGATGTGTACGATGAAAACTAAAATGTACGTTAGTTTCATCAATACCTTAGACAGTTTACGCATCCCTATTGTCTGAACCAACTCGACACAAAACAACTTGACACACAGCTAGCAGTTCATACGAACGCGGTACAAAGTAAATTCATGCAAAACATTGCAAAAGGACAGGCTAATTTTTGGTGAGTTTTACCGATTTACACAAAAAGACTGGAGGCTCGGGCCATTATCAGCGAACAGGACCCTAGCCGGTTTTAAACGTATGTTTAAAGATAGTATACATGATTGTTAAACTGTTACAAATAGTTTCCTGTTGATTCCAGTCTTGTTTGCACGCCATCGTCTTTCAAGTCGTTTGCGTAGGGAAGGCGTTTAGCTTCAGCAATTTTAGATGTGTACCAGAGATTGCATGGACGTACAGTTACCAGACTCGTCTTTTTCGGAGCGTGCTGATCTAGAATTGAACTAAGTTGTGCTTCAAACTGGTCAATTAGAACATTGAGACCAGGTTCTGGTTTTGACACGAGATCCAATGCATGAATGTCATCTGCTAATTTGTCATGGTCGATGGCTTTAAAGTTCCGGTATGTGATGAGTTTCTTGCTGCATGGCTGCTTATTCACTTTCAATGTGCAGTGAATTGCGGCGTGATCCGTTAAAAATGATGAAACTTCCAGTTCACTTATTAAGTTGTCGCTAGCTCGAGTAATCACTAGGTCTAACATGTGCTAGGTCTAAACATTCCATGCCATAATTAAACTCATGGATACTATAACTAGCAACATAGATGCAGTGCAGCATACTGTGGACATTTTTCTGGACCTCTCCAAGGCATTTGACACTGTTAATCATGACATACTTTTATACTTTGTATACATGATTGGTATCTCGAAAATCAGAAATGTTCACAGAATTGCGCCTAACGTACACAATATAAACATGATGGCCGTAGAAAACCTCCCCTGAAATGGTTTTGTCTAAAGTGCTATTATAATAGTCTTTGAGAAATGAGTAAAACATTTATTTTTCGTCTCGCGACACGAAAATTCAATTTGCCCCAAAACCCTTTCGCCCAAGTGCCATTTCGCACCAAAACCACTTCGCCCGAATGTCATTTCACCCCAAATCACTTAGTCCAAACACTACATCGCCCAAATGCTACTTCGCCCCAAAACCACTTCGTATACAGGCCGTGGTTCAGGGCGAAATTGTTCAGGGCGAAGTGGTTTTGTAGCGAATGACTGCAAACCCTTTTTTGACTGTTTTCTCAAAAGGTAGGCGAAGTATGAAGTTGGTTTTAATCATATCTTCAATCACACAGGGAGACGACACTATTTACAGATCAAAGATCACTTGTTTTAGAAATGATCAAGTCTGCTAAAGCTAATTACTTCAAAGAGCAAATCTCTAGTTGCACCGGTCATAGCCAGTTCTTCAGGATCATTGATAGCGCTCTTCTTCGAACAAGTAAGCCCAAACTCCCAGCACATACATCTTCAAAGGAACTTGCAAAGAGGTTTAGCGACTTCTTTCTTGCAAAGATTCGCTCTATTCGCAACGAACTCAATTCATCGTATTCCACAGGCATCATAGCTCCATAAGAGACATTCGATCTTGTCAATGATGAAGAGCTTTTGCGCATTATTTTGGCTTCGCCTTCAAATACATGGATTTTGAAACGTCATGTGAAATTACTGATGCCGTGCATTAAGTCAGTTGCCAATACATCTCTTGAAATGGGCACATTCCCTGCTGCTTTCAAACAGGCAATCGTCTCACCGCTTCTGAAAAAGGCATCACTTAATCCAGAAGAACTCAAAAACTACAGACCAGTTTCAAATCTGAAGTTCGTCTCCAAGATACTTGAGAAGATAGTTGCATCACGCCTTTTGGATCATCTCTCCGATAATCAATTGTTTGAACCCTTCCAATCAGCGTATAGAAGATGTCACAGTACTGAAACAGCCCTTCTACGTGTATCCAATAACAATTTGCGTGCACTCGACAACAAAAAAGCCATATTCCTTGTTCTATTGGACCTGTCATCTGCCTTTGATACAGTGGACCACTCGCTGTTAATCGAACGTCTCAAATCATGTGGAGTTACCGGTGTCGCTCTTGACTGGTTTCAGTCATACCTAACTGACAGATCTCACAAACCGTTCGAATCGCTGAATCAACATCTGCACCTGCTAAGCTAAATTTTGGAGTCCCCAGGGATCTGTGCTTGGACCAATATTATTCAGCATGTATTTCAGCCCAGTTGCCAATATTGCTCGTCAACATGGTATTGATATTCATCTTTACGCTGATGACACACAACTGTATATTCCATTTGATCCATCAAATTCCACGAGTGAGCTCTCAACAAAACAACGTCTTGAAGCCTGCATTGCAGATATAGGTGTCTGGATGCTTGCCAACAAGTTAAAGCTGAACAACTGCAAATCAGAGCTACTCATCCTCTCTTCAAAATCCCAGCAAGCTGCAATTCATTCCCAGTCGATAACTGTTGGAAATGAACACATCCCACTCTCAACTTTACTTCGGAATCTAGGAGCAACCTTTGACCGGAACATGTCTATATGGATGCTCACGTCAAGAAGATTTGCCAATCAGTGTATTTCAACATCTGGAACATTAACAGCATCAGGAAAATCATTGATGACAAGTCTGCTGCCATTCTCATACATGCTTTCGTCTTGTCAAGACTGGACATCGGAAACGCGCTCCTGTTTAATATTCAGTCAGGACAGTTAGACAAACATCAGTGTGCCTTAAATGCTGCTGCTAGAGTCCTAAGCAGGACATCAAAGTTCGATCACATCTCACCGGTACTACAGTCACTCCACTGGTTGCCTGTTCGGGAACGTATTCGATTCAAAATCCTCTTGTTAACATGGAAGGCAGTACACGGCCTGGCACCAACCTATCTACAGGACCTCATTACCCCTTACATCCCTCAACGCAGTATTCGATCTTCCAACAAGCACCTCCTAGAAATTCCCCGAACCTATAAGACGTACGGAAATAGAGCTTTCTCTTCCTGCGCACCGACACTCTGGAACAATCCACCACTAGAACTTAGATCACTTAGCAGTCTGGACACTTTTAAATCACATTTGAAGACTTTTCTTTTTAAGAACTGTTACACCAACAATGCATCCGCAGCTTCATCTTATTAATTACTCATTATTTCAGTACATTGTATTTGCTCTTTCTTTCCTCAAGCGCCTCGGAATAGATTTATCTAGATTGATGGCGCTATACAAGTGTGTATTATTATTATTATTATTATTAATGTTTCTCACGAAACTCAAACTGTGAATCTGAGATAATATTATGCTTATAAAACAAATCAGTGGTGCGTGTTTAAATGATACGTTCTATAATTTTTGAAAAGGCATTTAAAACAGAGATTGGTCGGTAATTGTTTACAAGTCTAGAGTCACCACTTTTAAAAATAGGCAACTGAAAAAATCCCAGTTGCCGCGAGTTGCTCATGTTCTACTTTCTGGCAACTAGTTGTACCCAGTTGCGGTTAGTTGCGTCGATGTACGGGTAGTTGCAACTAGTTGCTGTCAGTTACACGTGTACGTACGTCTGAATACGTGCGCGCACATCGACAGCAACTGAAAGCAACTGTTGCTTCCAGTTGCAAGGTCAATATACTCTAGGCTTTACCGAGTTGCCGTGTCGATGTGATCGCTCTGAAAACTGGATGATCTCGGTTGCCGCTAGTTGCGCAACTGATTAGCTGCTGTCGATAAGCGCGCTACGCACACATCGACAGCAACTGATCAGTTGAGTTGCTTCCAGTTGCAATGTCGATGTACGCTATAGAACACATTCCGTTTGACTTATATTTGTTCTTTCTTTTTTTGTTGGAGTAACCCATACTTGCACTTTCCATTTTCTCTGGGACCAAGAAAGTGCATTGGATACCAGTTTGCTATGGTGAGTGTGTGTGGTTGTAAACTTGGATTGGAAAATGCTTCTTTGCCAAACTGGTTTTGGTGTTCTTGGGGACAGATTGCATGATTGGAGAACTTTTAAAAACAGGAACGGCATTACATAACTAAAGAATAATGTTGATAAACTGCCTTGTATAAATGTCATCCACATATAGATGCAGTAATACTTCCCAAAACCTGAAAAGATCATGCACGGTATTTGTGTATTCATGAATAATAAAAAAGTTGTCTACCGACAATCTTTAAAAAAAAACATCTTCAGTTAGCAGTTTCTTCCTTAAAATGTAATTTTACACGAAAAAATGTGTTTGTTACCATTGCCATCAACACATTTAGTCGGGTTTTTCTCGTCATTTCGTCAAGTATTTTTGGTAACTGCAAATGATAATTGTGGGCTTTAAACCAAGCCTGGCCATGCAGTATACGTGATTGGTATCTCATTAGAATTTTCGTCTCATGAGACGAAAATTCATTTCGCCCCAAAACCTTTTCGCCCAAGTGCCATTTCGCCCCAAGTGCCATTTCGCCCCCAAACCACTTCGCCCGAGTGCCATTTCACCCCAAACTACTTCGTCCAAACACAACATCGCCCAAATGCCACCTCGCCCCAAAACCACTTCGTGCACAGGCCGTTGTAAAGGGCGAAATGGTTCAGAGCGAAGTGGTTTTGGGGCGAAATGACTGCAAACCCTTTTTTGACTGTTTTCTCAAAAGTTAGACGAAGTACAGAGCTGGTTTTTGCTCAGGTTGGTTTTAATCATGCATATCTTCAATCACACAGGGGGATAAAACTGATTGTAACCGTTTACTAATCATGTATACTATATTTTAAAAAGGTAATACATATACATATAAATGTACAGTTTACCCTGTAGCTGGCACTCTTCCAATCAGTAGTTTGCAAGACTATAGACCGTATCGTATAGCCGCCATCTTTGTTCATTGAGGACATACTTGTTTGCACATTTTGTGCTGACATTGTTAAACAGTTTAAGTAACAAAAGGTGCACCACAAGATGGCAGCTGTTCGATACAGTCTATAGAACTGTTTCAGAAGACACGAACCGAACCACTATTTGCGCATGACTAGGGTCTACAAAATAAACAATCTTGTACAACTACCGTCCACTGTTTCTCTAATGGCCTGTTAGTGTTAAAAGGGGCCATCCATACAGCACCTTCCCATAGGGGATAAGAGGGACACCAGAGTCGATGCGTACACCAATGTTACATTCAATATGGATGACGTCACAAATGGTGCCACAAAGTTTTAGGCTTGAATCTCAAAATTGAATAAGATGTTTCTTGATACATGTCTGATATCTACAACGTGTAAAAAACGTCCTATTTTTGATTTTGAATAACGTTGTCATTTGCCAACAAAATTGAACAATAATTTCAGGTCGTGTAAACAATGCCTGACATTTTATTGAACGACTTGCATCTATATATATAGAGGACGAGATTTAAGAGCCATACAAAAAAGTCAATTTCAGAATGGGACACTTTTGACTGGCGTCTTTCGTGCATTTCTTCATGAGTTGCACAAAAACAATCGAGAATGTATGCAATGACATTAGGGGAGATCCTACATTCTGTCAGAAGCTTTCGCCATGAGCTTTCCGCCACCGTCTCAAGTGATGTATGGACATTGGAAAAGCCCAAGTCGAAAGTGGCAGATGATGACATTGAGGTGGTTTTCTTTTTTGTAAGACTTTTAAATCTGATGAAACTCGCTCAATAAAATTTGTCAGGCCTTGTTTACATGACCTGAGATTTTGGTTGAAATCCGTTGGCAAAAAAAAAGTATGACATTTTTTAACACTTATAGTACCAAGCTATGTATGTTGCATTGCATTGTATTTTGTCTTGCGCAGATTGAGGCTCAGGTGATCATGGCCAAGCTGATGAAACATTTGACCTTTGACCTAGTACCTGGACAGGCCCTACACTTTGTGCATTCAGTGACGAGCAAACCAAAGGACGGATGCTTGGTTTATATCAAGCCGGTCGCTCAAGCAGACGAAGTAACAAAGCAGACGAAGTATTAAAAGCAAAAGTATATCTATGCAATGAAATGGCTTGTCGTCAGCTCCTATACAATGTATATACAGTATATGGGCCATTCCACGGTTAGTAACGTTACATATTTAGCAATAAATTACTGGATTTCTATCCTCTGTTATATTATTATCTGTTTTATTTAACCAGGGTAGCCTTCTCAGTTATAAAAAGAACTGCTTTTCTTAAGGGCCCTGGATGCTAAAATTGAATTTTAAAACAAAATATTACACTGATATTATCAATAATAAAAAAGTTAAAAGATAAAAATGAGACATGTATACATTCCTAGGATAACATAAAAAGAAACCAATAAAATTTAGTAAGTAATACGAAAATAATTAGGATAGAAACAACCAAGATCTGCAGAATTAAATAATGACAGAAACAAAGAGTAATCAAAGTTGATTTTAAAAATATATATATATGTATAAATAAATAAATAAATAAATAAAAATGTACAAGTAAATGTATAGTTCTAAAGGTAATTAATACAAGTTATCGTAACAAGACACAGCAGGAGAGATCAGTACAAATAAAGTATACAACGAAAGTCTGAAAAGGGGGAAAGATGAAACCGGGAATCAAGGTAAAACATCTCCAAAGAACGGTTAACAAAACATACGACAGTATAACATAAAAGAAAAAGAAAAACAAAGAACCACTTGAACTTAGAAAGTATCTCGGTCTGTGTTAGTCCAGATTCTGGACTATATTATTTCGATAATGGATCGTGTATAGCGTAGTGCGTTGCGCGGCCGACTATAGAGGGCGCAATATCGACATGATTTGGACAGCGCATAATATAACTGCATGCAAAACGCGCTATGTACATTGTGCGTATACATGCAGTGTAAGTACAGTACTGCATGCTGTGTGCTGAATATCGATATCGCGGTATCAAACACCGCGCCAGGAATGAATATTCATGAGCTCGATTGACCTTTGACCTCGGCGGGGATGTTGAGGTAAAGTTCTATGTGTGACTCAGCTAGCTCATGCATCAGCGAAAAGACCCAACACGAACGTTTTAATGGCTAGGTCACTTTGGGGGTAGGGGGACTGTGGGGGTACTGCATGTACTAGTACCTGGGAGGTTCACTGTGAGGGGGATGCGAGTGATTGGGTGGGGACCTACATGGGAAAATAACATTTCTTGGACACGGCTTATTCCTTGCTGTGCCATTTACTTCAGTCTCATGCTACTAATTGTGCAAGATCAGTGCCAAAAAACGAAAATCTCATAAAAACCAACTGATGAAGCTTGTTTATCCTTTTCTTGAAGCTCCACATGTACATGTTGTACATTGTAGTAGCAGATCCAGTATTTTTGTGAGAGGTGGGAGCTTCAGATTTTGCAAATAACAAAATAATTAAGCAGGCACACAATTCACAAACTCAGTAAAATAAGTCCTCGGTAGTCTTGTTTAAATTAATATTTGACACAAGAGTCGTCTAGTAATGGGATTGTGACCTGAACGTTCATTTTACAATAACATGGGGTGTGAAGCAAAACTGCAATTTAGTGAGCAATCCGTTAAATCCATTCCTTCAAATTTGGAAGTCTCATGTATCTGTCTCAACTTGTGAGGCACAAAACAAATCAATTATGAGGATGCACTAGATTTGAGGGTTTTTTCAATAACATGCACTCTTTCAACCAGAGATGGACGTTTAACCGGTTAACCGTTTAATCGAACAAAAAAGAAAAACCGTTTTGCCGAGTGTTTAAACGAGACCCAATTTTAAAGAATTTACAATAGTTTTTAGAGGTTTTGTGTAATTACTTCATGAAATTTAAATAAATTTATGTGGAGTCGCAGTAAAATTTTCACCAGATTCAACGATTATTTTGGGGGCCTATAGGGATATTGTGTGCATTGCAAATGCATCTATAAAGTAAAACACCACCAACAACTTTGGGGCCGGCCGAATGGTTAACCGGTTAACCGACACTGGAAAGAATTGCAAACCGGTTTCTGAATTAACCGTAAATGCCCATCCCTACTTTTAACAGATAGGAACGTTAATCTGCAAAAAATATAAATTATTTATATTTCAGTTTTAACAAAACTGAATTTAGTGTGACAGTACATCAACATTCAAAAACATGCATTCAGAATTAAGAATGAGCTACACACTTGAGTTTATTTGTGTTCAATCCTTCCATTTGCATGATCCAGTGTTTTGAAGGGCGGCCTTACAGATAACAGACATTTTTTGCCAATGTGCAAATAAGCAGGCACACAAATTCACATGAAATTTTCCCCTCCTGTAGAAAAAAAGGCCGGGGGATTTTATGACTATGCCACCTTAATAAAGACTCAACAAAATAAGTTCCTGGACATGTATTCAAGTTCAAACATTTCAAATTAATATTTGATACAACAGTCATCAGCCACTAATTGCACAGGTAGGCTAGTGACCTGAACATGTATTTAAAAATGGCATGGGGTGTGCAACAAAACTGCAAGAGAGCACTCCATTGACTCAATTCGAGTCCTTCAAATTTAGAAGTCTCATATGTGTTAGTGTCCCAACATGTGAAACACAAAACTAATCAATTATCATGAGTATTCTTGAATTGAGGGTTTTCATTAACATGGTGTACTTTCAAAAGAAGGGAATGGTAATCTGCAAAAAAAACCGAAATTATTCATCTTTCAGTTCAACAAAACTGAATTCCTGAATTCAGTATGAGTGTATTAAGATTTAAAAAACATGCATTCTGAGCTACACAACTGCAAGACTGAGCTACACACATGAGTTTATTAGTGTTCAATTTGCCTTTCTCACCCATTTTTCAATGTGACCTGCAGCCATGCACAAAATATTCATATACGTCAGTTCTGCTGCAGAGGATTACTGTCTGTTCAGTTCTTTTTATATGTACTTGTTTTCTGTTATTTTAACTTTAATAAATAGTGGGGATCAATTAACATGAGTAATAATGAATGTTTATAAGTAACAGTATGTATTCTCAAAGTGAACTAAGTGAACTAACTGTTTTTCAACAATTTCATACTTTTATAAAATCGGGTTTTTAATATGAAATTTCATGACCACGAACGTTCGATTTATCAGAACGCAATTATTTTCCCCTATTACTATAGGCTTCTGATCATCATCTAAACTTTTAATGGGTGAATGTGGCTGCCTTAAGTGTTTCCTTAGTGTCGTGCATTACATTGGTCTACATTTGTTGTGTAACGTTGCAGATTTATTTTCCCCCTTCCGTTGTTCAATGAAACGTTATGCATGTTCCCGATAGTTATCCCTATAGACAAAAGAAAAGAGTGCGTTTGCTTATTGGCCAGTAGGATAAAACTTTGCCCGCCATATAAAAATGGGGTACTTAATCTCCCACCATGGAAACGAAATAGAAGGCATGTGTTTACTCAGTCCTTTGGCCGTGGAAGAATAATCATCCTTGAGCACAACTGATCCTTTTGTCAGTGGGATAAGCATCCCACAAGAAGGCAAACCTTTTTCAGTCATCTTGGACAATCATGTTTCAGGTAGGTCTCGTGCATTCATCTGGTCAGCTGGATAATAATAAGCTGTATACTAATTTTCCAACCACATGGCAGAATCGGTTGTCTGGTACATGGTTACCTGGATACTATTTTTCGAACCACATGGCAGAATCGGTTGTCTGGTACATGGTCAGCTGGATAATAATAAGCTGTATACTATTTTTCCAACCACATGGCAGAATCGGTTGTCTGGTACATGGTTACCTGGATACTATTTTTCCAACCACATGGCAGAATCGGTTGTCTGGTACATGGTTACCTGGATACTATTTTTCCAACCACATGGCAGAATCGGTTGTCTGGTACATGGTTACCTGGATACTATTTTTCCAACCACATGGCAGAATCGGTTGTCTGGTACATGGTCAGCTGGATAATAATAAGCTGCAGTATACTATTTTTCCAACCACATGGCAGAATCGGTTGTCTGGTACATGGTCAGCTGTATACTATTTTTCGAACCACATGGCAGAATCGGTTGTCTGGTAGCCTACATGGTCAGCTGGATAATAATAAGCTGTATTATAATACTATTTTTGCAACCACATGGCAGAATCGGTTGTCTGGTACATGGTTACCTGGATACTATCTTTCGAACCACATGGCAGAATCGGTTGTCTGGTACATGGTTACCTGGATACTATTTTTCCAACCACATGGCAGAATCGGTTGTCTGGTACATGGTCAGCTGGATAATAATAAGCTGTATACTATTTTTCCAACCACATGGCAGAATCGGTTGTCTGGTACATGGTCAGCTGTATACTATTTTTCGAACCACATGGCAGAATCGGTTGTCTGGTAGCCTACATGGTCAGCTGGATAATAATAAGCTGTATACTATTTTTCCAACCACATGGCAGAATCGGTTGTCTGGTACATGGTCAGCTGTATACTATTTTTCGAACCACATGGCAGAATCGGTTGTCTGGTAGCCTACATGGTCAGCTGGATAATAATAAGCTGTATACTATTTTTGCAACCACATGGCAGAATCGGTTGTCTGGTACATGGTCAGCTGTATACTATTTTTCGAACCACATGGCAGAATCGGTTGTCTGGTACATGGTCAGCTGTATACTATTTTTCGAACCACATGGCAGAATTGGTTGTCTGGTAGCCTGGTAGCCTACATGTAGACTGGTTCCCGTCCACATATTCCACACAGGAGAATATAAGGACAGGTAAAGGGCGCTTCATCTTGATCTGTAATTGGTCGTCTTTGCGCGTGCGCATTGTATTTTTTATATTTAAAAATTGGCCAAGCCCTTTGCTTTAGGCATTGTACTTTATTTACATAATTATATATGTTCGACACGCACGGCCAAGTTACAAATGCCAATGCAAAATCTGCGCACTTACTAAATAAATTAAAATAATAATAACCACGTGACGGGCAGAATTCTGCCCGTCATGGCTGCCCTTTACCGATCCCTATATTTTCGCAATAAGCGAACCAATCTATAGGGATCGGGAACCAATCTAGCCTACATGGTCAGCTGGATAATAATAAGCTGTATACTATTTTTGCAACCACATGGCAGAATCGGTTGTCTGGTACATGGTCAGCTGTATACTATCTTTCGAACCACATGGCAGAATCGGTTGTCTGGTACATGGTCAGCTGGATAATAATAAGCTGTATAATACTAATTTTCCAACCACGTGGCAGAATCGGTTGTGTGGGGCCAATTTCATGGAGCTGTTTAGCAGCCGATTTTGTGCTAACGGAGGCTCCGGCTATTTCATGGAGACTGTAACCAATAAGCACTGGCAAACGTTTGCTAGCTTCAGAGGCAAATTTGCTTAACACTCGTGACGCAACAATGCCCGTTTCCAAGCACGCGCATGCTTGAGCACGCCGCGGCTGTGAAAGTTAGCACACCTTTTATGCTACAGTAAGCACACGTTTTCAGCTAGCGCTTAAGCAGTGCATGAAATTGGCCCAGGTGGTCAGCTGGATAATAATTTTCCAACCACATGGCAGAATTGGTTGTCTGGTCAGCCGGCCGGAAAATCTGTGGTTGCGTGAAACCGAGCGTGCATTGCATCGCCAGTCATGAGTAGCGAGTCCCGTGACTCGCGACTCCAACCACGATCGGCTTTACGAAATAATTGAACCACAAATTTTCTGCAGTTCTCTCAATAATTCTACCCCCAGACGCCCATATAACCCCAAAACAGATATACAGTAGGTTGAATCAGTATCTAAGCTCTATATTACCAGTTATCAGTATGTGTCAAAAACACAAATTCACCGTGTTTGACGATTTTTTCCATCTTAAAACGCGCCTTTCCCAATGCATTAATTGTGCACGTGGATCGTCGATTATGTACAAACGACCTTTCTAAAAAAGCCCCTAATTACTCCGTATAACTTTTGAGAAAACATTCAAAAAAGGGTTTGCAGTCACTTCGCCCCAAAACCACTTCGCCCTAAGCCACGGCCTGTTGTAACGGGCTCTTGCCGTCACTTTCAGGTTCGGATGGGTAAGGGAAACGATGAGACTCCGTTGATTGGTTTACATAACAGAACAGACGATTGGCTTTATTCAGAAACGCATGATCAACCCATTGGAGCCATCTTGCCAACTTCCTGCAAAGCTATCCCACAATGCACTTTGTTTAAGCACTATAAAGTATTGAGTGCACAACTCAATAATTCAATACTTCGTACACAATACAAATAATGCCGTTAATGCCGTTACACCCCCCCCCCCCCCCCCCCTCCCTAGTCAAGACGTGGGCGAGAGTGACAAGGCTCTTAAAGAAATTACATAATGTCTCACATTATTTAGTCACATTATGTTTCTGACACAAACCTAGCCTCAAAGATTTTAACTTCTAATGGTTAGGCACAATTGTGATTAAGTTCCAAGATCAATATCAGCTAAATCTCTTTAAGTAATAATCAGTGAAAAATCATTTCTTCAATAACATGTTCGATCTGTTCAATCTAAATAAACTATAAAGTGTTCAATAAAGATATATCGGTATTCATTTCTCTGTACTGATTTCTGAGTTCAGTCATTGTTAATCTGTTTATGATTCTGTTGATCCATCGGTTGGAAAATGAGTCGAATGGTCGATCTCTAAGCCATCTCTCGGGGACACAAAACAGGATACATCGTACACAGTCAAACACAGAGCAGGATCTTGACATGGAAACAGTTCCACAAAACAGGAATTCAGTCGAACATTTAGTTGTTGACGATACAGTACAGTCTTGTCAGTCGGGTGTGACGGGCAAGGCACACAGGGGAAATCCTCTTGTCACGAGCAGCAACACGTGACGGGAATGTAGACCGGACAGGCATGACAGGGCGCATATACATTGTCACAAAACATGACGGAAGCAAGGACTGACAGGGTACATCCAAGCTGTCACCAAACACTAGTCGCAAGTCGTTGACATACTGAAATACATGTAGCGTGACGGAAACAAGGACCGGAAGGGTGCATCCATGTTGTCACCAGACAATCATCTGATCATGACAGTAGAAGACTCCGGTAAATCTCGAACTCAACTCTGCCTACGCAGACGGTAGACTTCTGCATGATTTAATCACCAGGTCGACGCGACACTGCACTACAGCAAACAGTATACGAGCTCGATAAATAGTCAGAAAGTCAGTTGTAGTTCACAAACTTGAAGGTCGTACAAACACATGTAGACGGAAACAATACAAAGTGAATGTCCACCGCGTGCACCGTAGGCTACATGTTCATGATGTTGTAAACGCACGGTATTGATTCGGTATTGCTAACACGCTAACGCAGAAGTCACATAGAGTCGAGTAGTCTCAATGACGAAGTACACCGGCACCGTACATAGCGTGTCATGTGGCGCGCACACAGAACGATGCGATGACAAAACACACACGAACACAATCCACGAAAATCTTGCTGTCTCCAACCCATCCTGCCGACTACGCCAGTGTAACGGGCCCTTGCCGTCACTTTCAGGTTCGGATGGGTAAGGGAAACGACGAGACTCCGTGGATTGGTTTACATAACAGAACAGACGATTGGCTTTTTTCAGAAACGCATGATCAACCCATCGGAGCCATCTTGCCAACTCCCTGCAAAGCTATCCCACAATGCACTTTGTCTATGCACTATAAAGTATAGATTGGTTCCCGATCCCTATAGATTGGTTCGCTTCATAGAGTTGTATAAGCCTTACGGCTTATACAACTCTATGGTTCGCTTAAAGGGCAGCCATGACGGGTAGACTGGTTCCCGCTCCACATATAACAACGACTGAATATGAGGACCGGCGACTGTCGTGTTTAAAATAGCACTTTAAGCATTACGTCATGCATTTATTTTTAGGAGCACATAACCGTTAATTTTCAAAGCGCGCGCGCTGCGCGATATGGCATGAGTGTACAACAATTTGACAGGGGTTATTCTATATTTGACCAATACAAACTTAATATATTAACTTTAAAATATTAAATATGCCTATTTAAATCATGTAGGCTAGCATCAACAAGAAAATTCAAGAAAATTCAAACCTTGTCTGCATCACCGAGTGAGCTCCATATTGTACATGAGTTTTAATCTGCTGTTGCAATCCCGTAACTATAGCCATTTAAACGGTTGTTTGTTTCTTCCTCCATGCCGTAACTATAGTTATTGCGTAGTTTTAAATCTGTGGCATCACCATAAATACACACGCAGCGGCACGCGTACGTGCACGCGATGTCAATTCAAATTCTCGAAACAATGACGAATTGTACCCGACGATTAACGGTAACGTCCGGACGACCGGACGTACATTTGGGTAACTTCGGGAACCTTCGGAAAAAGGAGGAATTCCTCCTGTTTCCAAATGTCGAAATTGACGGCTGCCGGACCTTAAATTCAGTCTAGTCAAAGAATTTTTGGTCCGGGTACCAGACTACCATGACGGGCTGAATTCTGCCCGTCACGTGGTTATTATTATTTTTATTTTTTTAGTAAGTGCGCAGATTTTGCATTGTCATTTGTAACTTGGCCGTACGTGCGTGTCGAACATATCCAATTATGTACATTGCCTAAAGCAAAGGGCTTGGCCAATTTTTTAATATAAAAAACACAATGCACACGCGCAAAGACGACCAATTACAGATCAAGATGAAGCGTAGACTGGTTCCCGTCCACATATTCCACACATGAGAATATAAGGACAGGTAAAGTGCGCTTTATCTTGATCTGTAATTGGTCGTCTTTGCGCGTGCGCATTGTGTTTTTTATATTAAAAAATTGGCCAAGCCCTTTGTTTTAGGCAATGTACTTTATTTACATAATTGGATATGTTCGACACGCACGGCCAAGTTACAAATGTCAATGCAAAATCTGCGCACTTACTTACAAAAAATAAGAAATAATAACCACGTGACGGGCAGAATTCTGCCCGTCATGGCTGCCCTTTACCGATCCCTATATTTTCGCAATAAGCGAACCGATCTATAGGGATCGGGAACCAATCTAGATGAAGCGCCCTTTACCTTAGACTGGTTCCCGCTCCACATATTCCACATACAACGACTGAATATGAGCAGTCTCGTCAAAAATTTTGGTTCGGGTACCAGACTACCTTTACCTGTCCTTATATTCTCCTGTGTGGAATATGTGGACGGGAACCAGTCTCAATAATTCAATACTTCGTACACAATACAAATAACACTGTGCACGAAGTGGTTTTGGGGCGAAGTAGCATTTGGGCGATGTAGTGTTTGGACGAAGTGATTTGGGGCGAAATGAATTTTCGTCTCATGAGACAAAACCATTTCAGGGGAAGTTTTCTACGGTCATCGTGTGGGTTTATATTGTGTAAGTTCATGAAGTTAGGCGTAAATCTCTGAACATTTCTGATTTTCTGGATACCATGTGGCATGTACTATGTAGGCCTACCGCCATGTCATGACTAGCATAGTACTTTTTAGTAGTAGGCCTAATAGTAATACTAATACTAGGCTATAGGCCTACTGCCCAAGTCTTATTTCTCAAAAAAAATATTTTGTTCTATCGAAATAGTACGAAGACCCAGAGGGGACATTTAAGTATTTTTTTAATACGTACGTACGTGATAATACTACGTTTGTTCGTGATAATTTAATACGTACGTACGTGATAATATTAAGTACCTACGTACGTAGTATTATCACGTACGTACGTAATAAATTATCACGTACGTACGTAGTAATATCACGTACGTACGTATTGTTATCACCATCCTCTTGCAACAGTGCCCCTTTAACGCACTCCCTAACTCCTGCGTACAGTGGCCCTGTTGAAAAAGGCCCCATTTGGCGGTGGGACTAGCGACAGAAATCTTGTCGCCTCTGCTGGACCAATCAGGACGCTTGCAGCACGATTGCAGGCATTCAAAGGTAACGCGCAGATTGTAAACACCGTGCATGCATGTGATACATGTACTCGTTAATGCTGGCCATTGTCCGCGTCGGCGATTGGCTGCTATTTAAAGCATATTGGGGAATCCTTTCCATTACATTTGTCAGCATGCATCCCTGTTATTAATGTGAACAACTGCGGAGTAAATAAGGTTCGTCGTTTGAAAGTTTGGTAGGAATGGGACAGTCATAAGGAACGGAACCCAATGCAATTTCTGGAAAGTATAGAAATTGTTTCTTTTCGGAATAACATGACCGAATTGATTAAATTACATCAAAATGACTCGGGCGTGAGTTGGCTCAAGACAACAGCCGGCTTGCTCCACAGATTTGCGTGTATTTCCTCAGGGTATATTGTCACGTCGCTTCACAGAGTGGAAATTCCCTGAGATCTCAGGATGTGTTATCACGTACACACATACGTGATAATAATACGTACGTACTATTATCACGTACGTACGTATTAAAAATAAAAAAGCATAATACTTAAATGTCCCCTCTGGGTCTTCGTGAAATATACTTTTTTTCTGAAAAAAAATGTAGCCTAACAATATTTTTTGAGGGAACAAAGTGTTTTGGAGTATTTAGAAGAATTTATTGAAAGTGTTTTTAGGAAACAAAATGCTTCAAGGGAACAAACGTGTTTCGAATGAATATACGAACGAACGATCCAAACGTGTTTCAAGGGAAAGAAGGATCGAAAAGTGTTTGTGACATGGGGAGAAAGAAACCAGTTTTTGAATTGTGGGAATGTTTTTGATTGAAGGCGGTTTTTTTTTCAACAATTTTTTTCACCATTCATTCAACACAAAAACATGCACTAAATATTTAGCTGATTAATTTTTTATATTTTTTTTCTTCAATCAATCATGAAAATTACATACACGTACGTACATGTGTAATCTACATGCACAGCACATCTATACGTGCGGGAACTTTATAGTCTCTTCACCAGCAGAAATTCCCCTCGCAGTGGTGTGAAAAAAAAATGCGCGCCTGCCGGCCGCTATTGTACCCCACGAACAATGCTTGGCCTAGACTGCTCACCGGTCCATGCGATCGCTTGCATTTCACTTAACACTTTTGCACCATGATGTAGACTAGTGAAGACGGTATGACCAGTCTACGCAAGGTATTGTATTTGGTGGCGGACGGTGGCTGAAATTTTAGACGTCGTTACTTCATCCAGTGTATATGGGTCTGTCCACAGTAATGGGGTACATTTGAAAAATAAGTCAATAATTCCTTTCAGATGTCTTTAGTTTATCTCAGAATTAAAGAAATGTCCTTGTTTTGTTCTCAGGAGATAACTTTTGCCCAAAAAGGTAAGAAATTGCTGCCACAACATACATTTTTGAAAAGCTTGTGTACAAATTTTCCTATTACGCATGTGGACAGACAATTTTGTGACATTTTTTTCCGTCTTTGTTACATGCGTAATAGGAAAATTTGTGCACGAGGTTTTCAGAAATGTGTGTCGTAGGACTATTTTTCTTACTCCTTGATGAAAAAGTTATTTCCTCAGTTTAGCTTGATATTTTAAAGATAAAATTAAGACATTTGAAGTGAACTGGGACCTAAGATCTTGAATGTTACAGAAATGTACCCCATTACTGTGGACAGACCCATATATAGATGCGGCGTGGCGTGACGAATCCAATATTGCGGTAAATCCACAGGTCGTGCATTTCGAATCCCTCCCCGGCGTGTGCTTTTGGGCAAGACACCTTTCAACGAATTGCCTCTCTACCCAGGAGAGGGTAGTGAAAGCTTATGTGCTTGATTAGTCCCTGTGTGCATGGGACTGTATAGGCCTACTCCCCAGGGATCAAGGAATACTACAGAATGTGCATTGAGAGTTCTGTCGGTTCTGAATGCGCTATATAAGAACTGCCTAATACATGTATTATTATTAGACCCAATAAATATCTCAGAACAGAGAAAACAACCCTATCATCCAACATCCTTACAAAAACATGTTGATAAATTTATTATGTGCATAATGTACAGTGAATAAGCATTTAATTATTTTACCAAAGATTAAACTTGTATTAAAAAAAAGGTCAAACAAAATACCACTTAAATTGTTAAAATGCACTGTTTTCCTTTAGTGTACTCATAAGTTTATAAATGTATAGTTATGTCCCCTAAAGTGGCGCACTACAACAACTCACTGAAAATCCCTTCGCATTGCAGCAAAAATCATCAGCTTGCGAGGTTCAGGCTTATACAGCTTAAAGCCCCATCTCATGATTGGTAAACCGTTACAAATAGTGTCATCCCCTGTGTGATCCCCTGTGTGATTGAAGGTACATGTATGCATGATTAAAACCAACCTGAGCAAAAACCAGCTCTGTACTTCATCTAACTTTGGAGAAAACAGTCGAAAAATGGTTTGCAGTCACTTCGCCCCTGTGCACGAAGTTGTTTTTGGGCGAAATGAATGTCTCGCAAGACGAAAAATAATTGTTCTGCTCATTTCTCAAGACACTATTTAAGTTAGGCGTAAATCTGTGTTTATTTCTGATTTTCGAGATTCCCAATAGTGTTTAGGCCTTTAATGCAGAATTATATCCCTTCCAGAAAAAACAGCAATTTGCTTATTTTGGCTAAACTGTACAAATGTCAGAAATAATGTAAAATTTATGAAGGTACCCGAGAACTTCATTTCCTTTTAATGCCAAGTGCAACAGATTGTGTACTGCATCAAGAGAGAATGGAAATTAACGGGACATCAACAATACTATTTCAAATGCAGCCCGATATGTAGCAGAGGGTACCCCCGCCATTGTTTCCCCTTGTGTCTCCAACATCAAAGGAATTTTGTTTTTTTGGGGGGTTGGTGCATTAACCCTTACTCCCTAGGGTGTATTTAAAATAAAATATTGATTTTGGAGGATTGAGGAGTGTTAGGGTTAACAAAGGGAAGAGTGTGTCTGGCCTTTGCCACATATCGTGCTGGATATATACATGTACATTTAACAAGTCAACTACTTTACCATCAAGTTTACCTTGAATGTTTATAATTTAACAATAATTTTAACAAGGGGTGTAATCCACCAGTACATCAATAGTCATTGAAATGCCACATACATGTATTACATGGAGGTCAATACAAAAAAAGTCCCGACACTTGATTTAGGGAATGAAAGTGGGTGTGGCCAGTCTTAAACAGGGGCCAATTTCCAAAAGGTGATCATTAGACAAATTTGCTTAATGCAAAATTTGTTTGCTTTGTAAAAATGGCCGACAAGTCAAAATATTATGCAATGTGAGTAACAATTGACTGGTGTTCTGCTATTCATTAACCCATTTTTTATAAAGCAAACAAATGTTTTATTAATCAAATTTTTCTGCTAAACAGCTTTATGAATTGGCCCCAGTACATTAAAAGCCTGCTAAGGGCCTGGACGAGTGATAATGGCCTGAGCGGGCATGTTGTTCGTGCATATGCACATGATCGGGTCCCTATTATGTGTACATGTAGTTTATGTATGTGTGCCACACGCGCTAAATAGGATGCTAGGAGCGAGTCCAGGATCAAAGTTTTTAAGACCGCTGGTCTTTATCGTCAAGATTGGCCATGTTCAAGACTGACCATGTTACATGCCCTCCGCCAATGACGATGATTAACTGTTTAAGGTATTCATGAATGTGCAATAAATCTATCTCTAAACATGATAAATTCATTTTCCAATAGACTGTGTAAGTCTTGTTTCGGGTCACACTTCCAGAGACCAGTCAGGGAATGGCAATGGGGTTTAACATTGTGACGATCTTCTTTGTCTTGTCACTTTACCATTCTGAGTTTGTCAGCACCCAAACACCAATAAATGAAAAATGTACCTTAAATCAATGAAATGGTGGCAGTCCGGACTTGTCACAAACAAATACAAATTATGACCTTCAGTTTTCGGTTTGCAAGTACCCTTTACGAAATGAATCTTTGCATAAGTATTGAGGTGGCTAAACGTATCATAAACAAATAAAGTACACACGGCCAGGACAGAAAATCACAAGTGTTATTGAAAACGGCTATAATTCAACATATTTACATCAAATACACGCGCAAACGGTCATGCCACTTGTGGACTATCGGTGATGCACTGCATGGTTTTTATATTTTGTCCAGGGTTACCAATTTATCGCAGAGATGGAACTAAAAGGTCAGATTTACAATTCTATGAAGTTTTTGCTTGATGAATTTTTCAAAAAGTGAAATGGGTTTTGGGAATTTATTTTTACAGTGGACCCCAAATCTACAGGTGAGACTGCTAAATTTCTCGTTGAGTTAAAACGGTACTGAAAAAAAAGAAGTTATTGCACATGCTTGGTCTTAAACAAGGTCTCCGGGAGTGAAATTGAAGTCTCGCAGAGTCCTGCACATTCTAGAGGTAAACCTGCATGCAACAATTGCATTGCCCGACGCCCGGATTCCTATAAGGCACGGGCAATAATTGAAATATGATAATTCCAAACAATTGTTTTCTCTCCCTTTAATAGTCTTGGCCCAAGACTACTCTAGTCGATATTGGTTTGTGTACGCGTTTGCCATTCCCAGTAGTGCGCCCTCTTGCAGCACTAACTGACCAGCCCTTTGCTCACTAGAGTAGTCTTGGGAATCTCTCCCGGAAGTTCAGCATTGGGGGCGGTACCGTTTTATGTAAATAGCTGCAGAGGGTTTTATGATGGCACACAAGGGACATGGCATACCACAGATATCTTTGCAATATTTGCAATGTCGCAATTATCTTCATAAACAAATGTATTTTGCGATGTCATACGCCTTTGCAAACATGTTTATAAACATATTTGCCAAGAAACTTATGCCACCGAAAATATTAGCAACGATAAAACGGTCATGTTCGATGATTCTTGTAAGCCGCCTTATATTTTTCAAACCATTCGAAGCGCGTGCACGCGCTGCATCCGACGCGCTGCATTCCGACGCGCTGCTGTATTTGGGTCATTCGCTGATTGGTTCCCTAGGAATACCTAGGCAAAAACAAAGAAAAAGTTAAACCTTCCGGGAGAGATTCCCAAGACTACTCTAGTGAGCAAAGGGCTGGCTAGTTAGTGCTGGGAATGGCCAACGCGTACACAAACCAATATCGACTAGAGTAGTCTTGGGCCAAGACTATCCCTTTAAATGACCCCGAATACAAACTTAAATTATTCAATCTCTGAACCAAGATCCAGACCGTTACTCTCTACCTCGGTGTCATCCATGCTGTCATCAGACAAGTCTCTACCGGTACATGTAGCTTGCTGCAACACCTCTGCAATCTTCCTTTTAGCTGCTCGTTGCAGGTTTTCATCCGGCTGGATCACCACAACATTTCTCCCCTCCCTCAGTGCAGCCTTTGCAGCTTCAGCTAAAGTGTTAACGAAAAAGCAATCCATGTTATTTATACAGTGAATTGACCTTTTTTTACTATATGGTTTGCATGTAAGAAGCACCATCTGTGCTACTTGCAAATAGAGTGTTTCCCTCCAAAAATTGTTAAAGCGTAAAGGTACAATATAATCAAGATGATACGTTGTCTGTTCACTTTCACCATCCAATACTGTGATACTGCCATGATACAATCATTGGATTTCACGATTTTTCACTTCGTTCATTGTACATTTGTACATTATCAGTTTCATTGTCTTTTTGTATAAATTTTAATCTCCGAGAGCTCAGAAAACATAATTTTCTAAGCATATCGCTGGAAGCTCTGAATGTGAAAGGGTAGTGGCTGATTGCTAAAGAGTAGTGGCACCACTATTCTATGTAAACGCTTTGGGTGAAACCCTGTCAAGATTGCTTTAATGTACCGTGGCCGAGTGGTTTGTGTCATTGGCTTGCAGTTTGGGGGTCGAACCTCCACCTGGCTGTGGTACCTGTGCCCTTAAGCAATGCACTTAACAACACTTGCTCCATCCTTCAGAAGGGATGTAAAGCCGTTAGTCCAGTGTGTTAAAAAGATCCCAGAGCATTCTTTTGTGAAGACCAAGGGGATTCTCCGGTGTGTCTGGCCATTTCTAATTTGTAATTATTCATGGGTTCCTCTCGCTTGCGAGTGACAGTGCAATTTAGAGAAATGATATTAATGGGGGCCAAGGTGCCGACCCTGCCCTGCGAGGCTCCAGTTACAGACAAGGGACGCCCTTCGGCATCTAAATGCCGCTGTAGCCCGTGGTTCCAGTTAAACAGGCAAGGGGAAGCCAAGCCTTCATCACCACACCCTTATGCAAACCAACCATCTACAACCATTGCCAATCACAGATAGTCTCCGCACGTTAGAGTGCCACTGTTTGACGTGCAGATGCCCTACCAATGGAGCTACATGTATAAAGCCAACTGGTGGTTTTGCAACAATCCCAATTCTGTGAGAAATAGCTGCATCACTAGAGAGGTTTCGCACTGTCACAGATAACGATACGGATACGTCATGACTTTATGCACGTCATGACTTTATGTACGTCATGACTTTAACCATTAGTATTTTCATACGCGTTGACCACTGTTATCGGCCTCCATACGCGTAGCAGAAAAACAGATGGCAGTTGTGCAGGTATTTCACATAGATCCGTTATGGATTGAAAAGTTGTATGCATCGTTTCTTTTTTATGTACATACAGTGAATACTGAGTGAATTTAAAGAGCTAGTATCCCCCTTGACACAAAATCTAGCATTTGCACCTTTTTAGACCGTCTTTTTGAAGTGGTTGAATCGCAAGCAAAAGTGCGGATTTCTGAAATGCTCATTAGGTATTAATGATATGCGCATGACCCTGTGACACGGTCGGCAGTTCTATATGTGTACATGCCAACAACTCTAAAAACTGTCTCTGTTCAATGGTATTTTTTTTTGGAATTTTTCATGTGCAAAAAGCCAGAGATGTGCCCAGTAGTTGTGTGGTTGTATGATTTACAACATGAAAAAAAGAGCATAACGTTTTTCTTTTTATTACTAAGAGAGATGAGTCACTTGTAAGTACCGGCCGATGTGCATTATCGTGTTGTGCCAATTTCAAACACGTGGTAATTTCAACTACAATTTCAACTACGGCTCTCAGTTATCGCTCCCTGCACCGCTGTACACAGACTGCTGTACACCGTTCGTTCCGTGACAAAACCACCGGTCGCAATGCACCAGTAATTACTTCAAAAGAGCTTCATTGTGAGCCACAATTTTAACATTTTTTCACAAAAAGGTATAGTAGATTATTGTCATATTACATCAAGTGTTTTTCACGTTTGTATTTTGAATTACAAGGGTAAAACAGGCATGATGAACATTCACTCCATATATTTTCCATTCAACACTTCACAGGCTGTTTTGTGTTCTTCTCAGGATGACGTCAAAACCCTGTTTATCAACAAACCAAGTGACCTCAAGCGTTTCAGAATTTCGGGTGAAGAGGGTCGGAACTGCTTTGCGTTTTAAACAAAAGGCTGTTTATTTTCGGTGGAAATCGAGTTGTGATGGTGTAGTAGACACATACACCTCCATGATAAACATGAGAACTTAAACAATGTGGACGGGTCGATACTAGCTGTTTAAGGAGTCATGCCCATGTAAAAGCGAAAGAATCTGCTGAAAACAGATCCAAGCGCAGAACAGATTTAGCAGATAATTTTACACGTACAATTCGTGCAGTGCGAAACCCAATTCAATGTGTGCATCAACATGAACAGTTACCGTTATCATATCCGTATTCGTCACATTGCAAAACCTCCCTACTGTTTCGAAACCACCACTTACCTTCATAGCTCAATTGGTATGGCATATGTACACTACACGCAGGTCCGCGGTTCAAATCCCAGTTTAGCCAAGTGTTTTTCACTCCATCCGAATTTCACTAAATCACAGACATTTGTCCATCTCTATCGCAAGACTAAAAAAGGAAAATGTTTGGCTTGCCTTTATCTGTCAGATCTATGATCCAATCCTGCATGGAGGTGCTAGTTTGAATGATGTATGCGAGCATATCTCCCTTGACCAAAACATGGCTCTGCTGCTGCAGCGGCAAGGTCGCGCCATCGTGTCTCCACGTTGCAACTAATGCCATGTTCATGTGCCCTTGCTGAGGATCTGGAATGAAAGGAAGACAATATTGTCAATTTTTGTTTAATACTGTTAGTCCGGGAGCCCAGCAGGATTTCATCATAATTTTGAGTGCAAAAGGTTTGAAGTGTGGGATTGGTAGAAGTAGCTGGGACATCTCCCAAACGGGCTTTCTTAAGTGTCCCGGGTGGTGCGTTGGGAGGGGGCAGCCCCCTAAAGTCACCCAAAAATTCGGTTTCATCATAATTGAGAGTGCAAACCCAATTTTAGCGCGGATCGTAAGGCCAACCTACACTGATTGAAAATTCGATACTTAAGAAAGATATATTTGGTGCGTTAGCCACTTAAGAAAGCGGTTAATTAGCGCTAATTAGACGTTTAATCATAATTCTGAGTGCAAAGACAAAACGTATGTCTATGTGCACCCTACACACGGCTGAACACAAAAATGCCACTTAAGAAAATTTCTGGTGGTGCGAACCCTACTTAAGAAAGGGTCAAAGGTTAATTAGGTCAAAGGTCACCAATATTCAAAATACGAAGAGCAAGTTTCTAGCGTGTTTGGATTGAAAGTTTATGACAAATCAATCACTGATTAACCATTTAAGAACAAGATATGTGGTGCTAAGTCTAATTAAGAAGGCCTTCAATTAGCACTAATTACACCTTTAATCATAATTACGAGTGCATCAATAAAACAAGTGCCAATGTGTTCCTATAACCATACAAAATCAAAATTACCCGCTTAAGAAAATGTTCGGTGGTGCGAACCCTGCTTAAGAACGCCTGGAAATCCTAAAGCTCAGGGTCACGTGTAACAGTAAGCCCCGCCCCCTGCGTCTTCCCATTCCCGCCCTGCGGGAATGCGCACTGCATCCCGGGCGCCCTGCACTGCCGACACCCACTTCCCGGACCGCATGACCCAGGCGCCATGGTCCCCGGTTCCCTCTCCCGGTCCTGAACCCCACACCAATCACCCCACCACCCCCTCCCCCACCTTCTCCCCCAGCCGGTCATGATACCTGCAAGTTGCCGATATGTGCTGTTGTCAAACACGATTGCCTAAAACACATGCCAAATTGAAGAATAATGTCGAGGTGGTTACTGTGTATAAAAGCTATAGGAGGGCACCAGCGCTACCTCCCCCTTTCCCGATGAGCTACATCAGACCGATCACCCGACCCGACGATCTGGGCTTATCAGGAGTTGAAGTTCCACTTTCATGAAAATCACCCGCCGCCCCCCCCCCCCCCCCCCCCCGACCAAACCACTAATATTTACGCGCCACTAACTGTTCGTGATTTCCTGATAAATAATTTGTAACCTAAGAACAGCATATCACGTGTAGTGCGTAAGGACAACTTATTTAGCCAATTTATTAGTATCAATTAGAGTAATGCCCACAAGTTCAACACTTGATTCACAAACAAGCTAATGAACCAAATTCCACAAATTAAGAAGAAATATTCCCAGTGGCGGATCCAGCCTCATTAAAATACAGGAATACGATGGATTTCAGGGGATTATTTCCGTCCGTTTTGTGTTTAGGAACTTGTTAAAGATCGGTAATAATAGCCACCTTTGGAAATGGAGTGCGAATTTTTATGTTTGTGTTGATTTTGGTTAACCTATCCGGATCGGAACCAAGTCAGACCACATACTGCGAGCTTCCAGCCTAACCCTCCGACGACTCCAGATCTGTAGCACCCGGTAACACCGAGCTGCCCTAATAAAAATAGATAGCCCATGCTTCTGACACTATCCGCCATGCGGTCCTGCCCAAGGACTTTTCCAGGATCCAAGCCCTCACCAAGTCATCTAGTAACCACGCCTAGGACCACCCGCCGGCCGTAAACAGATCAGGAAATTCCACAAAATCACAAAATACCCGCGCGCCCTTCGCCCTGAGCCGGACAATAGGACTGATCTATATTCTAACGTCCGTACAATACCAAGCCCTTTAGGTCCCAGCCAGCCTTGATTAGCCAAACCGTGGTCAACCTCAGCCTGCAGCGACCGCTCTCACGCACAGAAACCAAAGTTCTGTCCCTCGGCATGAACTTTTCCATCCCGCTTAAGACAATCCTGGTCGAGGACATCATTCAGTCAACAGAACTGGCCTTACAACACTTCAGCAAGACGACTGTATATAGATGATGATGATAATGGCATCTTATATAGACTAAGATTACTGCCATCTTGTCCACCCCCACCTATTATAGCACTCTCTCTGGAAGGACCCCACTGGTAACCAGCCACAGAACGCAATATGTCCAGTCAATTGCTGACTCTCCACCAGCCAGGACAATAATGGCAGTAATCGTAGTCTGCTTTGTCCATGTCTACGGGAAAGATGGATATGGATCGGTCTTGGCGTAGGGCTTGGAGTGCTGACATATCTTGCCTTGAGTAGACAAAAGTTAGGTCTGGTTTGCTTGGCTTGCTTGAGTACTTGGTTGATTTGGAGTCGGACATAATGTGTAAAGCGCCATGAGTATCTTGCAGGATAGATATGTGCGCTATATGTTGTTGTTCGTCCTTCGAAATCGAAGATGACCATGGCATCAGTTGGATGGTGAGCTGTTGCGATGAGTCCGGAGATGGCTGGTGAGGCCAATCCGGGCAAGGAAACCTCTCCCACAGGTGGGGCAGAGGTGGGTAGGCCCTGTGCTTTTGGAGCCGGTGACTCTGGCTTTGCGCATCTGGCGTTTCTGCTCGGCATGCTGGGAATGGCGCTCCTCCGCTCTCCTGGCTCCTGTTGTGATAGCACTGCGCAACCCCGTCCTCATACTATGAAGGCGAGCAGAGCGATCCTGAGAGGGCTGCTCGGTCACCCAGAAGGCTGCCGGACTCCACTGCTGCCTCGGTCCAGTGAAGAACGACCACATATCCTGAGCCGCCTGTGTGCAGGTTCGCGACTACAGCTCCCAGTGTATCCACACATACTGCTTCGCCGTTTTGTCTTTGCACTCAGAATTATGATTAAACGTCTAATTAGCGCTAATTAACCGCTTTCTTAAGTGGCTAACGCACCAAATATATCTTTCTTAAGTAACGAATTTTCAATCAGTGTAGGTTGGCCTTACGTTCCGCGCTAAAATTGGGTTTGCACTCTCAATTATGATGAAACCGAATTTTTGGGTGACTTTAGGGGGCTGCCCCCTCCCAACGCACCACCCGGGACACTTAAGAAAGCCCGTTTGGGAGATGTCCCAGCTACTTCTACCAATCCCACACTTCAAACCTTTTGCACTCAAAATTATGATGAAATCCTGCTGGGCTCCCGGACTATGTTATATGCCTGTAGAATTTTGACTATGCCCCACACATACAGTAGTCTGCCGTGCACTGGGCATAGTTGGTTTAGCAGGTTCCGGATGAGCACTTTACGTGTGTAGCATAATTGTGCACCAGCAGTATATAAAACAAGTATTGACTGCTGTTTATTGGGGTCATGATTAAGATTATAGGCCCTCGGTGATCTTGAATCTATGACTATTGACTATGCCCCTCGGCTTCCGTCTTGGTGTATAGTCATGGCTTTAAGATCACCGAATGCCTGTAATCTTAACCATGCCCCTCATTGCAGTCAACATTATATACATGTATACTATTATCAATCAACTGAGTTGCTGAAATACCGCGGCTACATGATGAATATTTATTACCTGAAGTAATATCAGTTATTGGGCTTTTTATTTGCCAATTATTGTTGACCTCAGAATTTTCGTATTAGGGTAATTCCCAAAATTAGGGGTCCAAAAGTGTGACATTTTAAGATTTCAAATTGTTTGTAATGATTGAAAGTGGTTTCCCAGTAGAAAATCATTATTTTTATTTGAACAAATGCCACTCCAATTTAATGTTTGTGTGTATAGATATGGCACCAAGGTTAATGCAAACTCATTCTACAGCCAATTCTCATTGGTTTAGGTAACCCGGGACACCAAACTCCTATCCAATACCATGGAACAAATTATAAGCTTTGATGGTCCTTTGTTTTTAATATTTTTCAGGAATCAGCAAACAAAATATTGAGAATTTGTGGTCCTATTTGAAGCAGAGAGTGTCGTACTAAACTTGGACACCAAACATTTTTTACCCCTAATTTTGGAAATTACCCATTAGTAGTGCCTTAATTTGGACTGGAATCGTACTTTGTTTGTCCTGTAGGAACTTGAAGATGCATGTCTTCACTAAGAACCCAAGCTCCCTCAGTCTTTTTTCCGTCTTCTCTATTGTTGAGGTATAAACCAGGACAGTCAGGGTTCCTTGTGGTTGTCCCCCATCTTTAACTGCCTTCACTGCCTTATTCAGGTCGTCTTCTTCGGTCTAATAGTAAAATAAACAGAAATCTTTGGAAATATGTTCAACAGTTTTGTGTTTTACTGGAATCGGGTGAAAAAAATCGCACTTCAAGAAAGTGGACAAGTTTACCAATTCTACTCTTACTGACCGAGCTAGGGTCTTTCAAAACCATAAATAGTGTTCTGTGTTAATTCTGAATATCCTGCATTGTAACTTGCACAATAATTTCTGTAAACAGCTATTACACTGTATGGCATTCGCAGTCTGTGTTGGTACGTTCCTTAATACTTACGCTTGCCGGTACAAGTTCGCCTAATTGTTAGAACTTTGTTAGAAATAAGAAGTTTCTGCTCTTTTTTCATAGTGTCTGGTAAAACATACAAACTACCGCTGGGCGACTAGTGGATTTTTTTACTCGCAAATAGTTGCAGCAATTACTCACAAGTAAACATTAATCGCGAGTAGTTGGCAAAGTATCAAAAGGGATGAAAAAACAAAATGCACCTTTGTGTGTATGAGTAACCAACTAGCTGTACAGCTGAAATTTGCCTAATCTGTGCTGTCCCGATTCTTTTTCAAACAATGCATACATAGACGGTGAACTTCAGCAAGGATTATTTTGTATTTCCCTCCCAAAGACTACCTCGATTACCTTTGAGCAATGAAAATCAAACGGTCTTGCTCCGCGATTAGACGGCATAAGTTTTCCTCAACCCTTGCATGTAGCTACTTCCACATTACATAATGTAACATAGCATGTATTAATTGTGAGTAATCGTGAATTTATGAGTAGCGCAATGAAACAGTTAATTGAACCAGGCGTACGCGGAAGATGGCACGTGGATATCTGCAGCCGATTTCACTAAACTTACGCAGTTGCATTAGCCCACTTGCGCAACATTTTATTGCGTAGTCGCGCAACAATTTAGCGATGATCCATTTTTCAAAAGTTGCACAAGCTGCGCACTCTTTCGTGAAATCGGCTGCTGCAGTCGTTGTACCCGATCGCTGTGGTTCAAAACATGCTTGTCATACTTTTGGTTTGCACAATTAAAGGACACAATGAATTGAAATACATGTACATGTAGTCGGCATACACAACAAATAAGTCACCTGCACACAGATCGCCTTTTAAGTTTGCTGGGAAACGGGCATAATCGTGACTAATCGCCCAGTGGTAATACAAACACACAATTACTGGGCATATCTATGGCTTTGCGCACAAAAAAAACAAAAACAAATTTAAAAATATATTCTTCAAAAAACATTTTTAGAGGTTTTTGCGTGTAAACATACATGTAGGTAAACATATGTAGCTGCTGAATCTGTTTAATACTTTTTTGATGATTGCGCCACGTATTCACGCGCATATCATTAATATACCCAATGAGAAATCACGAACATTTTATTTTCAAAACCACACTTTTGCTTGTGATTTATGCACATAAAGGTGCAAATGCTGGATTTTTCTTCCAGAAGAATTGTAGCTGTTTAAAGATATTGGTTGGAAAAGCCATTTTTACAAATGCATCAAAACCAATGTACCTTCATGCTAGTAAAAACTAGCATAGCCCCTGTGTAACACTCCTTCCTCTTCAGAGTTGTTATTTCAGAAATGTGTGTAATGAAGACAGCAAAGCTGTTGTCATCTGTCAGGCAGTTGTCTGGGGTGGTGTTGTCCTGCTTGTCTGCTCTGGACCATTCCAGTGCATCCCGGACTAAAGCCATGAAAGGCCTCGGGATGCCATGCCGAAAGTTGCACTCTGTAAAAGCAAACGTGGCAACTGGCAACAGTTAGTTTTGAAAAGTTGAGTGCATGTATATGACTTCCTGGGAATTTTTTTTTGAAATTATACCAGTGATCTCCACTGGGGGGGGGGGGGGGGGGGGGGGGGGACGGGGCAACAAGCACTAACCTAAACACACAACCACAAACACACATGGTACAGTGGTTGGCATGCAGCGCCCTCAAGAGGTCAACACATTCGCCTCTTGAGGGCGATGTTCAACAAATGCAGACTGTCTTGGGCGTTATCCATGCGAATTTGGGTCGACGTTTCGATAGATATGACAGGTAAATGACGGATAATGGCACCAGTGGCTACGGAATCACATTAGGTGAATTTACACCTCCTTTTGGAATGACTTGGCTGTACTTTCATAGTTTTTTGGAGGAGAAATTAATTTGTTTTTGTCCGGGCGGCAAATTTTTGTCCGGGCGCTAACGGTACCTCTAATGATTTTGTCCGGGCGGCACGCCCGGACAAAACCGGTAGTGGAGATCACTGTATACATGTAGTATTTAAAGTATATATATATATATAAGTACTGTACATGTATATAGGTATACATGCATGTATTTAACCGATATTTTCTACCTTATGAAATTACTACATTCATTGTATTGTTGTTATTTTAGTGCACTGTCATTGTTCACCCTTATGTTCGAATCTTTTTATAGACGTCAAACCCAGTAACAAACCAATTTCTCCCATATAACGTGTATACGCGTACTCTGCCAGACCCATGGGAAAATATTGGCATGTTTACACGTCCTCTGGCATCAACTGGTTAAAAACAGCAGTGCCACAGACGTAACGCTGTAATGCGAGGGGTGCTTTATTTCATGTGTGACAATAGACCGATGTTTACATGTTGTCACGTGACATATAGTGGGTATTACGTCATCTAAACTTTCACATGCACAGTAGTGTATTAAGCTGTGCAACTGCAGCGTGAACATAACATTCGTATTATCTACACAATAAAATGTACATGGGCGGAAAGAGGATTTCATGTAGTATCTATAGTGGTTTATGGTTTATAGAAAGATAATGTCAAATATTCCGACATCAACGAGAGAGAAGTTTTACTTTGTCGATTGTGTTTGTGTGTGTGTGGGTGCACGTGACCTATTTTTTTGTGTGAATATGAGTGCGCGCAATATGCACTCATTTGAATGAGAAAATTACTTTACATTTTTGTATATGACCAATTCATGTGCCAAGAAGCTTGAGAACATTTTAAACTTTCATCTGGCAAGGCAATCACGCAAACGATCCTGCATGGTTGAAAGACGGGATATTACTTCAGGAATATTTGAATTTAAAAAAGTTACCACGATGCAATTTCAACTTTATTAAGTTTATACAAGCCGTAAATACATATTTTGCACAGTTTTAAAAATAACTCGCACAAGTTAATTTGATTTGCAGTAAGTTGAAGGCACAGATACATGTAAGCGACCGATTTACCGGCCACAAATCAAGGTGGGTCTCGTTCAGTCTCGTGGTAAATCAGTCTAAACTTTGCCAATCAGAACATGACGGTACAATACTGTGGAGGAGGCCATGTTTGTTGATATTTCATACCCACTATAGGTCACGTGACTCAGAGGGCATAATCGGTCTATTCATAACTATTTTCCCCCCAAATATATGTAACAAAATGTTCATTGTATTCCATTCCTGTACAAATACCATAAAGGCACTAAAGTGCCAAACTTACGAATAAAGGGCTGTAATGTGGCTTCCGTTGTGTGCAAAGGGAATCGCTCCTCTGCCTCTTGCCATGTATCCACTGGCAGCTGGTCCAAAAACTCCTTCTGCACAGCCAGAAGCTTCTTAGTCCTTTCAGCCTCTTTTGCCATCTCACCTAACGTCATTCTTCCACTTCCTACTTCCGATAGGAGGTTGAACTTAGTTTCTTCCAACAAACCCTGAAGCTTCATGAACACCTAAGATTGAAATGAAATTTGGTGTGCTGATTGGACTCATTAAGAAACCCCAGAGAACAAAAATTTGGTGTCATTTGGTCAATAAATTTTTGAGATACCCCGATATAGGTCAACAAACTTTTGAATAATTAGCACGACCTGATGTTTGGACAGCTGTATCTCTAAAAGTAATGTACCTACATAGATAAACTAACTTTACATCATTTTAAAGCTCTTGAAATAGCCTTCATTTTATAAGATATCGAAATTGCATCTCGTACTAAAATTTCTTTTGAAGAAAAAAACCCCAAAAATCACAAGAAAAAGTAATGATACATAATTTTGTTCACTTTTACTTTTTTAACCAATACACATCGACACCCTGAAAACATTAAGCTTACCGTCTGCTTGGGGCATTTTCCACACTTTCCCGTTTCGGTGTCAAATATCTGCACCAGCTTGCTGTAACTTCTTCTCGACATTAGAGCCATTTGGAACGTAGGTTCTAAAGTCTTCAGTTCCTGTGAGGAGCGTAATATTGTAAGAAATAGAATTATCACATACCAAACATTTCAATCATTTCCAAGTATGGTAAGTACCCTTTGCAATGACCCGAGTTGACAAGAATAACTGTACTCTAAAATAACACCACATGAATTTCTGTCCGTCCAAAATGGTATTTCATGTTGGAAAATGTCCTGTGCACTGGACTTTTTTCCATTCTCTTGTACATGTACACAAAATCCATAGATTTTCAATGTTTTCTGAAGCAATGATGCATTAATGTACATGTAGCTAAAAACAATTTCAGGCTATATAGTTTTAATATCAGCATTCTTCCTCAGGTACAGTTGTCAGAAGTTTATATAACTGTGTTAAAGATAGTATACATGATTGGTAAACTGTTACAAATAGTTTTATCCCTCTGTCTGATTGAAGATATGCATGATTAAAACCAACCCGAGCAAAAACCAGCTCCGTACTTCGTCTAACTTTTCAGAAAACAGTCAAAAAAGGGTTTGCAGTAATATCGCCCCAAAACCACTTCGCCCTGAACCATTTCGCCCTGAACCACGGCCTGTGCACGAAGTGGTTTTGGGGCGAAGTGGCATTTGGGCGATGTAGTGTTTGGACGAAGTAATTTGAGGCGAAATGGCACCCGGGCGAAATGGTTCTGAACAACACTGACTGTGCCATCACATTTTCATTTGTTGTATTGACCAAGGAAAGGCATTTGTCTCTTGATTTCCGTCACTCATGTGATGGACGAAATTTGATCACGCTCTGCATGGAAAAACCTTCAGACTTTTGACTTGGCCCACAAAAAAGTCATTCATTCCACCCCTTAAATGTTGAATGACCGGTATGTCAGTAGGGGTACAATACAGGGAAATGTTTACCGCTGTTGAGATAGGCAGACTTTTCCCCAGTATGTTCGCACAAGATACTCTCCACTGCTTGTCTGATTGAGGAGGCTCATCTAGATTAAAATCCAGCTGCCTGAGTGCATACAACTGTCTTCGACAAATCTGGACGTTATCTCTTAGGTTTCGGTCTCGCCTTAAATATGTGCTGTCATTGTGTTGAGATGCTAATCTTAATGCTTGATTGCGGTCCAAGCCCTGGTAGATTTTGACATCAATTGTTTTAAGCGATCTGAAGGCGTCATCGTCAGTAAGCTCTTTAATGGCACTGGTTAGATGATTTCCCCCAAGAGTGTAGAATTGTGATCTGTTGGGGTTTTCTGCATCGAAAGTGTCTCCAATTAACAAGACAGGTAACACTGTGCTTATTGAGGGTTTCTTCCTGAGGCCGGCCTTGATTTCATCCTTATGTCTTTGATCTACAGCTCTGAGGAGAAGCTCCTCAGGTGGCCGTTTTAAGTTGTCAAGGTCAACATGAAAGGTACCTGGAAAGAAATGCAACACACGATGAGAAAGGCATAATGACAATAGAACTTCATTACTGTACCTCATTACTGTGGTACGACACAAATTAAACTTTTACGGACTGGTATACGGTACATGTACGTATATTGTACAACTGTAAAACAAGAACAACATTGATAATTTTTGCCGTGATCTTGTGAATGTTCCTGATAGCAATGACTTTGCTAATGACCAACTATTCTATTACAGGCAGAACGGGATTGGTAAACCGTTGCAAATGGTTTTAATTTATCTCCCTGTGTGATTAAATATATGCATGATTTGAAATAACCCGAGCAAAAACCAGCTCCGTACTTAGTCTAACTTTTGAGAAAAAAAAAGAAGAAAAAAGAGCTTTACGGTCACTTCGCCTTGAAACCATTTCGCCCCGAACCACTGACTTCGCCCTGAACCACGGCCTGTGCACGAAGTACATGTATTTTTGGGCGAAGTGGCATTCGGACGAAGTGGTGTGAGAACAAAGTTGTTTGGGGCCTAGGTGGCTTTTGAGGCGAAGTGGTTTAGGGTGGAGTGTAGTCTTTATGAAAGATGTTCCCAACGTTGTTTGGTTTGTGTACGTGCGCACATTCGACATTGCATAGTGCGGACAGGGAACTAGTCTTATAATGCACCTGCTGGCTGCCGTTCATAAGAACGTCTTTGGAATCCTCATTTTGTTTTATGTCGTTACGTTGTTACAAAGAAAACGTGTGGACTTATGATGGCAGATCGTGGCTGTTTTGACATGGTTACGTATGCGTGGAATGTGCTTGGAATTTTGCGAGCAAACCACGTGACTCGTGAGAGGATTCCAAAGACGTTCTAACAAACAGCAGTCAGCTGGCGCATAGCTAGACTAATAGTTCCCTGTCCGCACTATGCAATGTTGACCAAGCGCATGTCATGCACATACATGTACAAAACATGTACATGTACACGAACCAAACAACGTTAGAATAGAACGTCTTTCACAAAGACTAGGCGAAGTGGTGCAGGGCGAAACGGTTTTGGGGCGAAGGGAATTTTCGTCTCATGCATGAGACGGAAAATAATTGTTTTACTAATTTCTCAAAAAATACATAGCACTTTAGACAAAACTATTTCAGGGGAAGTTTACTACCATCATCATGTTTATGTAATAATGTGTTCTAACTTTAAAACAATTCGTCTATTGGCCATGATTACAGAGAACTTGCCAACAATAATTGAAGGTCTTCACAATATACTTCAACTGACCCCCTCCCATGCACCGGCCCCCTTCCTTAGAAAAGGGCTTTTACTATTTTACTTACCAATGAACTTATCCTCAATGTCCTTGTCAACTTTGTCAACAATGCTAACATGGCGCTTGACAGGAGTCATGTCTGGGTGCTTTGCATTTGAAATTGACCTTTTCCTGGCAGGTGTGCTAGCTGTTAAAAGTTAAAGGGAAAACAATTGTAATAGAATTCATACGAGCTTGATCCAATTCCGTCCCTCACATGAGGGACGGAAATCAGGAGACAATGCCTTTCCTTATAATCAATACCGGTACAACAAATGAAAACTAAAGTGAACCTGTATGTTTACCTGCTACTGATGTTAATACACACACCCAGTTTATCACATGTGCTAGCTGTCCTGCCATGATGTGAGAACACAGGACTAGACAATGCTAGACATCGTACATACTGTACATGCATAGTAAGCGGGCGACAGTAAGCTCTGCATACATGTAACATATTATACAAAACTGGTGCGCGCGCACGGCGCTGTTACTTTAAAATCCCCTAGGCGTTGTTATTGATTGTGTCGGTTAATTGACTGTGTCGCGGCGATCGGTTTTCACGCGGACGGACGCACGTTCTAGGGCATAGACTATAGTAGCGGTCACAGATAACATGCTGTATTTAGAAAGAAAGAAACGATGACGTCATGTATTATATGAATTAAAAGTAGCAATTGGTTTTTGAAGTGGAAACATTTGAAAAAGCACCACGCTTTGTTCAAAGTACAGACTCTTGTAGTGCATTCAAATTAAAAAGAAGACCAAGTATAATTTAAGCTACATGTACTGTACATTAAAACTGGTGGTCACAAGCTTTAAAAGCAACAACTACATGTACTTCACCAGATGCAATATAGGTTACATGTACATGTACATGTAGCATGCATGTAGCTCTGGTCAATTTCAGTCAGGACAGTTTATGTAGATGCAGTGAACCATGAATGAACTAAATAAACAGCCACTGGCTTACCACAGGATTAGCAGCTGAATCTATTTCATGTAGTGTATGTGCCATGAAACAGTAATGCCATGTTCATTCATGGAGGAAGTGTATCATGTTCATTCATAGTGGAAGGTAAAATACCTTCCTCCATGGTTCAATGCAGACCAGATGCTTGGCAAGCTTAATTGGCACAATTATGTTATAAGCTTAATCTCGATTTGGTTGTGTTTTTTTTTGGTAATTTTTATACTGAATGAGCCGGATTCATTTTGTTATACAGTACTTCGCAGAAGTTTACCTTACGAAATGAATCCCACAGTTAAGCTTTCGGGGCCATCAATAAAACTACGTACGCACGGAGGGGGAGAGGGAGGGTTGGAGCCAATGCGTACACCCAACGTTAAAGTATGTGGGTGACGTCACGAAATTTGCATACGGGGGAGCGTAGTCTAAATAGTGCGTACGTACTTTATGGACGGCCCCTTCGGTGATACACACATTAAAAACGTATTGGAAGCAATGACACGGCGACGCGGCTCATTCGAACTAGGCCGCGCACTGGTTCGCATTCGTAATCGGGCTGTGAACACAGGTTCGGGCACGTGAAGGCAAGTCGAGGAGGTCGAGGGGGTCGAGGGGGTTTTAGAACAACCCCTCATAAGTGCTGGGTAATTGTCAATTTTCTTTGTTTGGGGTTTGTTGGTTTTATCCAATTTATACCCCTAAAACCTTTTTAACAGTAATCCTGAAACCAGCATCAGTATTTGCATCCGTCCAATTTGGCCTAATGACACTATCGGTTTTTGTGTCATCTCTAATTGGCACCACCTTGGATCTACATGAAATGCTTTGAAATTTTTGCATGACAAATTCAATGGTCAATGTTGTCATTTCCATAACTGGTTACAAAGTGGTAATATTTGTTGTTAAATCTTTCGTACTTCCAATATAATCTAACTTATTTGAGAAGTATGGCCTGCAAAATTAATTATATTAAATAATTTTTGAAAATGCAGTTTTTCCTCTCTCCAGCAGCTTGACTTCGTGAACTTAAGATAATTTTCTATTTTGAATTATCGGGTGGTAATAAATGCCGATCAGAGCTCCCGTTGTATGTCCCATCCTTGTTTTCGAAATTTTATGTATATTTTTATTATTATTATTTCTCGAAGTGAAGCTGCTGGAGAGAGGAAAAACCGCCTTTTCAAAAATCCTTTTTCATTAAATTTTGCATCCTAAACTTATCAAATACGTTAGATTATGGGAGATACAACAGACTTAACTCCAAATTCCCTCCCCCTTTGTAACCAGTTGTGGAAATGATAACATTGACCATTGAATTTGTCATGGTGAAAACTTCATAAATACATGTATTCAAGCATTTCCATGTAGATCCGAGGTGGGTGCTCTGAAATTCATTGCAGCCAATACATGTATGCTGATAGTGGTATACCGGTACCCGGTAGTTGTTTTTAAAAATTGTTCCAACTAATCCCACGCTCCCTATACCGTACTACAATATGGGATGTTCTGTCAGAATGTGATTACTCTAAGGGTGGTATAACATCTTCCGCAATGTATTAAAATGAACATGGCCGTTAGCTGTGACACTCATTCCTCCAAAATCAATATGAGTTTACATACATGATAGGTAGTTAGGGTTACCGTAGTGATAAAATAGACCCGTTTAGGGGTTTTTGCACACAGTGGAATAAGCATTTATATATATTTCGGGTACAGCGGACTTTTGTCATATAGACCAGTTCCTAATCCTACTGTTTATTGGGAAATGCCATCTATTGGGGAACCAATATGTAAAGGGCCGCTTTACCAAACATGCTAACTACTTTGTGTGTGAAAAACGCTGAACACTAGACTGCTACTGTTAAATAAGCAAATTGACACAGATTGCGTAGCGCGTGCTATGGACACACACACGCGGCATTATTTTTGACTTCCAAAATGACGTCATTGGAAAGGAGTACATGTAAATCACGGACGTATATCAATCCGTGTGTACGTAAGTTAGACTGGTTCCCGTCCATATTCCACACAGGAGAATAATATATTTTCGCAATAAGCGAACCAATCTATAGGGATCGGGAACCAATCTATACGTATGTGCGTATGTGTACGTCGTACATTCGCAGCACTGGCATTTCAGTAAGTTTGCCCTTTAAAGGAGCGTGACCAGAGTTTCTGGAAAATAGTTTTCGATGTAATTTACCAATATTATCAAGTAACTCCCATACACACCTCCCATGTCCCAAAAACCCGAAAACATTCGCAATTTCCAGTAAAAAAATGAACTAAACTATCTATAGTATGCTTTCAGCGGATAAACGTTGATACTGGAAAATTAGTTTACACGATATCCTCGGAAATATGCGGCCTAGAAGCGCGGGAGTTTGTTTCGTAATCAGAAAAATATAACGGATGTTATGATATAAAAATCTCATGACCCATAAGGTAAGTCCCGGGGAGTTATGGGTAAAAAAAAGGGATCTGGTCACACTCCTTTAATTCCCCCACACCCAAATACGTAATTCCGGCACTGTTTCGCTGGTAGGAAATAAGTGCTCCTCAATTTCCAGAATTGCTATTCAAATAAACCAATGATTAGCAAAATTGCTCCAGCCTGAATTTTTTTATTTTGAGCCTTGGATGATGTCATGGATTATACAATAAAAGTAGCAATCATTGGTTTTTTTAAGTGGAAAAATGCCTTACGCTTTGTTTGGATCACGCCAACAATTAACAAAGGTGTCTGTGCCATTTATTACAATTGGTGATGCACAGATAGCCCCATCGTTGCAGGCCCGGAACTTGGGGGTTATATTTGATTCAGCAATGACATTTACACCTCACGTCGCTAACACTGTCCGTTCGGCATCATTCCAAATTAGAAACATTGGTCGTATACGCAAGTATTTGAATAGAAGTGCCACCGAGCAAATCATCCATGCATTTGTGACTTCACGACTAGACAACGGCAATTCACTACTCTACGGACTCCCTCAGAATCAAATATACCGTCTTCAACGTCTTCAGAATACCGCTGCCCGCATCATCACCTTATCCAGGAGGAACTGTCACATCACCCCCATTTTGAAGGAACTACACTGGCTTCCTGTCTCCCAAAGGATTATTTTCAAACTCATGCTTCTGGTCCACAAAGCTCTCAACAACAAGGCTCCCTACTACATTAAGGAACTACTACATGAATATTCTCCAGCAAGAACTCTTAGATCAAGTAACCAGCAACTTCTCAAGGAACCAAATTCTAAGCGAACATGGGGCGCCAGATCTTTTTCTGTTGCAGCTCCTCGACTTTGGAATTCATTGCCACTTGACCTCAGATCATGCCACTGTACAACTAGGTTCAAATCACTTCTAAAAACTTACTTGATGTCGCAAATTTTCGAGAATTAATTACTCGTTGTTGTTAACAGCGCCTTGAGCACCCTGCAGGGTGGATATGTGCGCTTTACAAATCTCATTATTATTATTATTATTATTATTAAACATGGTTCAAAGAACAGACTCTTGTAGTCCATTCAAATGAAATGGTAGACCAAGTCTAATAATACAATAAGCTAATTAACATTCCTTTAACATTTTTTATGATGTTTTTGACCTGACACAGGGTTTCTTCAGGAGACTTCAATTTACATGTATTCCACCAGATGAAAGTTGCCAGTACATGTACATGTAGGACAGAAGGGTCAAGGTTGTTTAGTCAGGATAGTTTATGTAGGTGCAGTGAACCATGGATGAAGTAAATAAACAGAAGTACAGTAGAATGGAAGTGCATGAGGATGCAAACAGGGTGTGAAAATGGAATTAGTGGTGGTAGAGACACCAGGGAACAAAGTGTGAAAATCAAAATGACCAGGGTTGGGCATTTATGGTGCACTATAGAGAGATGATAATAGATGAGGGAGTGTTCTAGGAAACATCAAAGGCTGTAAATGTAGGATTAGCAGCCAAGATTATTTTATGTAGTGTGCCATGAAACAGTAATGCCAATGAAGTCTATGTTCATTCATGAAGGAAGGAAAAATGCCAATTCCTTCATGGCTCAATGCAGATCAGATGCTTGGCACATTTATGTTAAGATTAATTTGTTTTGGTAAATTTTTACTGAAAAAAACCTTTGTCTTTAAAATATTCACTGCCTTTATGTACCAGATACCGGTACATGTAAATAGTTTACAAAATACACACACAGAATGCAGGCATGGCATCCTCGTTCACTGAAACGTGGTCATAAGATAGTTTTGATAATCAATATTCAAAGCTTTGAATAGCTTCTTTAGAGTTTTAACTTAAGCGGTAGTGTGAACAAGTTTTCCACTATCACTGACTAAAGCTGACGATGCAAGCAGCAAGGTGGCGTGTAAAAATGTAACCTACGCTTTACAGTCACTTCCCCCAATGTCAGTTCGCCCCATACCACATCGCACCATTACCACTTCGCCCTGTCGCCACTTCGCCCCCTTACCACTTCGCCCCACCTACATGTATGCTATTTAGCCGGCAGTCAATTTTTTAAAAAGGAAAATAGTCATGCCTAATTAACTTACACTGCGCCACTGGTTTTATGAATTGATGTTTAAAAAACACGTCTGTAATTGATCACGTTCAAATGACGTCACTTTCTACAAATTGCCACGTGCATCATGATTTTTGAGCGTATTTTGTTTTGTGTCGCGCATCGGTTGCGCGCGCCATATTTCGAACAAATTTCGAGCAACACACGCGTGTGTGTGTGTGCGCGTACTTTATATGGCGTTTGTTATGCAGTAGCATTTTTTCCTACGAAGATGGCCCAAAAGTCAATAGGTCCAACAACATTTAATTTTCATCCAATTCGATTTAAGCCGAATTTTAGTGCAGTTAATTAAAGCAACAATTAAAGTTGACATGTTTTTGTTTTGTTTTTTCTTTGTTTAGTTTGCAAGCAATCGAAAAATAAGAATCTTAAATCAAATTTTAATCCACCATTTTTTGCCCGTTTTCCAAACGCCCTGTATTGACCCCCTTCGAACACGTGCAAATACGCCATTTTGGGAGTCAAATAATGCTGAGTCATTGTAGAAGCGATGTGCGTGCGCTTACACTGGGCCGGGTGTTATTGTGTCATATAGACTAAAGGAAAACAGTTTGCTAAAAGCTGTGAGAATTTGCCCCGACTGAATCGTTCAAAAAGTGGACGCAATTAAATGAGACCTCACCTTCAAATGAGACCTCAACGAAAAAAAATATACGGACGGTTACTTGTTATTAGACTCTTTTCCCTTTTTTTAAAACTGACTGCCGGCTAAATAGCATAGGTGGGGCGAATTGGCAATGGGGCGAACTGGCGATGGGGCAAAGTGCCAATGGGGCGAAGTGCCAATGGGGCGAAGTGCCAATGGGGCGAAGTGCCAATGGGGCGAAGTGCCAATGGGGCGAAGTGCTATGGGGCGAACTGACATGGGGCGAAGTGGAAATAGGGCGAAGCGTCCGACAGTAAAGTGTGTTCCCATTGGACTAATTTTGGTAAAACTCCCGTGGTTGTGCGGGAGAGTAACAAAATTTAGTCCAATGGGGACGCACGGAGAATTAGCGTCCCTGTAAAGCTACCGCGACCACGATGTAAAACTTACAGGGTAAAAGAGGCCGCGGAAACTTTCCGCTCAGCCGCGGGAGTTTTACAGGGCCATCGAAAAGTCCAATGGGAACAGTTTCGCCCTGTAAAATGAACACGACCCTGCAGTAAACTATGGGCCTGCACGGCAAAAGTTTACTGCAAGGTCGCGGTAGCTTTCCGCATGGGCACTGAAAACAATTGCAAATGGGAACGCAAGGGAATATTACATGAAGGAATGTTACCGAGGGTCGCGGTAACTTCCCGCGAGGCAGCGGAAAAGAAAGTCCAATGGGAACATGCCTTAAGGCAGCCTCAGGGCTGGGTAATTGTCAATTTTCTTTGTTATGTTTGGTTTTTTTGGTTTTATCAAATTTATACCCCGAAAACCTTTTAAACAGTAATATCGTAAAACCAGCATCAGTATCTGCATGGCCAAGTTGATCTAATGACGCCATCGGTTTTTTGAGTCATCTCGTGGCACCCACCTCGGATCTACATGTAATGCTTGAATGTAAAGTTTTTAGCATGACAAAGTTGCTGGAGAGAGTAAAAACTGCATTTTCAAAGATTCTTTTATCATTAAATTTTGCAGGCTATACCCGGTAATTATCAAATACGTTAGATTCTATGGGGGGTGTTGGGAATACAACAGAATAAACTTAAAATATCACCCTTTTGTAAGCAGTTGTGGATATTACAACATTGACCATTGAATTTGTCATGCTAAAAACTTCATCTTAAACCATACATGTATACATCCATTTCGAGGTGGGTGCCTGGAAACTCATTTTCTAGGCACTTTTGTGGGTAGCGTCGGAGGAAACAGGACAACTCGTACTCGGGACAACTCAAACCCGGGACAACTCGAACCCATTCCATCGTCATGATCGTGTACGCGCGTACCACTTTATGAAACCGTTTCATCGACTTCCTTTTCTGCAGATAATTTATTACCGGCACTTTTGCTCCTACTTCGAATGACACTTTTACCGCCCCTTTTGGAGACTTTTTGGCCACATTCTGCCACAACTTTTTCTGGAAATTTTTCTGGGACATTTGCCAAAATGTCCCCAAACTTGGGAACATGTGTCGCGACATCTATTTCTATCACATAGCCAAGTTACATCAGTTGCAGAAATCGTTTTGCATTTTTTTTTCCTGAAAATTTTTGTATTAGTGCTATTGAATGCCTGTAAACTCACAAACACGTTTTTGTCCAGAAAAATTACAGATATTTGCGGAATGTCCCCAAACTTGGGAACATGTGTCGCGACATCTATTTCTGTCACATAGCCAAGTTACATCAGTTGCAGAAATCGTTTTGCATTTTTTTTCCCTGAAAATTGTTGTATTAGTGCTATTGAATGCCTGTAAACTCAAAAACACGTTTTTGTCCATAAAAATGACACATATCTGCGTAATATCCCCAAACTTGGGAACATGTGTCGCGACATCTATTTCTATCACATAGCCAAGTTACATCAGTTGCAGAAATCGTTTTGCATTTTTTTTCCCTGAAAATTTTTGTATTAGTGCTATTGAATGCCTGTAAACTCACAAACACGTTTTTGTCCATAAAAATGACACATATCTGCGTAATGTCCCCAAACTTGGGAACATGTGTCGCGACATCTATTTCTATCACATAGCCAAGTTACATCAGTTGCAGAAATCGTTTTGCATTTTTTTTCCCTGAAATTTTTTTTATTAGTGCTATTGAATGCCTGTAAACTCACAAACACGTTTTTGTCCAGAAAAATTACAGATATTTGCGGAATGTCCCCAAACTTGGGAACATGTGTCGCGACATCTATTTCTATCACATAGCCAAGTTACATCAGTTGCAGAAATCGTTTTGCATTTTATTTTCCTGAAAATTTTTGTATTAGTACTATTGAATGCCTGTAAACTCACAAACACGTTTTTGTCCAGAAAAATTACAGATATTTGCGGAATGTCCCCAAACTTGGGAACATGTGTCGCGACATCTATTTCTATCACATAGCCAAGTTACATCAGTTGCAGAAATCGTTTTGCATTTTTTTTCCCTGAAAATTTTTGTATTAGTGCTATTGAATGCCTGTAAACTCACAAACACGTTTTTGTCCATAAAAATGACACATATCTGCGTAATGTCCCCAAACTTGGGAACATGTGTCGCGACATCTATTTCTATCACATAGCCAAGTTACATCAGTTGCGGAAATCGTTTTGCATTTTTTTTTTCTGGAAAATTTTTGTATTAGTGCTATTGAATGCCTAGCGCTAGTTGTAAACTCAAAAACACGTTTTTGTCCATAAAAATGACACATATCTGCGTAATATCCCCCAACTTGGGAACATGTGTCGCGACATCTATTTCTATCACATAGCCAAGTTACATCAGTTGCGGAAATCGTTTTGCATTTTTTTTTCCTGAAAATTTTTGTATTAGTGCTATTGAATGCCTGTAAACTCAAAAACACGTTTTTGTCCATAAAAATGACACATATCTGCGTAATATCCCCAAACTTGGGAACATGTGTCGCGACATCTATTTCTATCACATAGCCAAGTTACATCAGTTGCGGAAATCGTTTTGCATTTTTTTTCCCTGAAAATTTTTGTATTAGTGCTATTGAATGCCTGTAAACTCACAAACACGTTTTTGTCCAGAAAAATTACAGATATTTGCGGAATGTCCCCAAACTTGGGAACATGTGTCGCGACATCTATTTCTATCACATAGCCAAGTTACATCAGTTGCAGAAATCGTTTTGCATTTTTTTTCCCTGAAAATTGTTGTATTAGTGCTATTGAATGCCTGTAAACTCAAAAACACGTTTTTGTCCATAAAAATGACACATATTTGCGGAATGTCCCCAAACTTGGGAACATGTGTCGCGACATCTATTTCTATCACATAGCCAAGTTACATCAGTTGCACAAATCGTTTTGCATTTTTTTTCCTTGAAAATTTTTGTATTAGTGCTATTGAATGCCTGTAAACTCACAAACACGTTTTTGTCCAGAAAAATTACAGATATTTGCGGAATGTCCCCAAACTTGGGAACATGTGTCGCGACATCTATTTCTATCACATAGCCAAGTTACATCAGTTGCAGAAATCGTTTTGCATTTTTTTTCCCTGAAAATTGTTGTATTAGTGCTATTGAATGCCTGTAAACTCAAAAACACGTTTTTGTCCATAAAAATGACACATATCTGCGTAATATCCCAAAACTTGGGAACATGTGTCGCGACATCTATTTCTATCACATAGCCAAGTTACATCAGTTGCAAAAATCGTTTTGCATTTTGTTTCCCTGAAAATTTTTGTATTAGTGCTATTGAATGCCTGTAAACTCACAAACACGTTTTTGTCCATAAAAATGACACATATCTGCGTAATGTCCCCAAACTTGGGAACATGTGTCGCGACATCTATTTCTATCACATAGCCAAGTTACATCAGTTGCAGAAATCGTTTTGCATTTTTTTTCCCTGAAAATTTTTGTATTAGTGCTATTGAATGCCTGTAAACTCACAAACACGTTTTTGTCCAGAAAAATTACAGATATTTGCGGAATGTCCCCAAACTTGGGAACATGTGTCGCGACATCTATTTCTATCACATAGCCAAGTTACATCAGTTGCAGAAATCGTTTTGCATTTTTTTTTCCTGAAAATTTTTGTATTAGTGCTATTGAATGCCTGTAAACTCACAAACACGTTTTTGTCCAGAAAAATTACAGATATTTGCGGAATGTCCCCAAACTTGGGAACATGTGTCGCGACATCTATTTCTATCACATAGCCAAGTTACATCAGTTGCACAAATCGTTTTGCATTTTTTTTCCTGAAAATTTTTGTATTAGTGCTATTGAATGCCTGTAAACTCACAAACACGTTTTTGTCCAGAAAAATTACAGATATTTGCGGAATGTCCCTGTACTGTCCTCCTTACAGTGTTTCTAACTGTAAATTGACAGCCAGCCAAAATCCTTTCAAGAACGACTTGGGAGTCAGGAATTAGCGTCTAAGCTCCGTTTTAATTCAAATAATAGACTCGTGGGCACTCCGTCAATGAAATGGTGTGAAACTGCAATAAACATGAAGAGAAAATACAATGTATGCTTACTATGCGTTTCAATACAACCAAACTCGATCTTAGCAATAACACTCACTTAACAATAACAGTGCAGGCTTGGACTGTATATAAACAAATATACTACAAAAAGGTACATGTCACGAGGATACTTTCATCCCTAAAATACTGTAGGCGAGGTGAGCATGTGGTGACAGGTAATCTAGATCTGGCGACAATTCACTAAATGCACGACAAAACCTTATCCAAAATAAACATGACCATGTCATACATGGCGGTAATATTGCTTAACCAGTTACGATGTGTAGGTAATGCATGGGAATTTACATGAGAAATGACATGACGTTTCGAGTCCAAAATCTCTCTAAAATGCCACTTTCTGATCTAAATAAGGGTACAAGAAATAAAGTAAACTTACAGACAATGCGTACACAGGCGTTAAACAAAGTTGGCAGTTCCTAATTTCGTCATAAAAAGGTTGCAAAGTGTGAGGAAAAACGAACGTGATTGTAAACAAATCGACTACTTGTGTGTGGAATAAAACTGTACACAAACAGCCGACAGAGGGCGGCAAACCGCACAGACGGTGCAGAACACTCCCCGTCTGGCATCTTTAAGATGGCACTAACTCTTAAAAAACATATATACATAGTGTTCAGTCTTCGTTGGGTAGCAAGAGAACAAGCTCGGTGACTGGCCTCACAAATTTCTTGACGCCTCCCTGAGCAGCAACCTTGACTTCTACGATGTGGACCTTCTCGTCATCACCTGGAAGGACTGAAGAAACCAGCGCTAAGGGCCACTCATTACGGACGACTTGTTTATCTTTCAAGAGGACAAGATCTCCCTCCTGGAGGTTGCGCTGTGTTTGCGTCCACTTTCGTCTGCTTTGTAGGGTTGCGAGGTACTCCCGACTCCAACGAGACCAGAACTTGGTAGCGAGACTCTGCACTTGTCTCCATTGACTCTTGAAGAGGTCCTTCTCGGTGAAATTCCCTGGAAGTGGTGGGGTGCCGGACTTCTGGGTGAGCAGCATTGCGGGTGTCAGAATGAATGGTGACTCTGGATCCGTTGAGACTGGAACAAGGGGTCTCGCATTGATGATAGCTGCTGCTTCGGCTAAGAAGGTGCATAGGGTCTCGTGCGTCAGAGGGGATTTGTTGTGGAACAGCATAGAGTCTAGGATCCTACGCGTCACTCCAATCATGCGTTCCCAGGAACCTCCCATGTGTGATGAGTGAGGTGGGTTGAATACCCAAGTGCATCCGTGATTGCCGAGGTAGCGGTGGACGTCTGTGTCTTCTGGGTGCTTCTTACCAAACTGGAGTTCGTTGCAGGCTCCAATGAAATTAGTTCCACAATCTGACCTCAGTTGTATTGCTGGTCCTCGGATTGCAAAGAATCTTCTAAGCGCGTTGATACAGCTGGAAGCGTCCATGGACTCTAGAACTTCAAAGTGCACTGCCCTGGTGCTCATGCAAGTTAACAGTACAGCCCAACGCTTGCTCTGTGCGTGGCCTCCTCTGGTTCGACGTGCGGCAACTGTCCATGGACCAAAGACATCTAGACCCACATACGAGAAGGGTGGGGTCGTACTGAGCCGCTCAGGTGGTAGATCCGCCATCTGTTGGTTTTCCATTTTTCCACGTAGCTTTCTGCAGGTTACACACTTGTGTATAGCTGAGCTGATGAGCCTCTTGGCGCCAACAATCCAAAAGCCTGCTGATCTAATGGCTCCTTCGGTAAAATGGCGACCTTGATGTTCCACCTGCTCATGGTAGTGTCGTATCAGAAGCGTGGCAATGTGACTGTGCTTTGGAATGAAGATGGGATGCTTTTCGTGGCTTTCCAATTGGGCATGCTTCAGACGACCGCCTACTATCAGGAGCTCATTTTCCACATTGGGATTCAGCTTGAGGATCGAACTTGTTTGGGGTACATCTCTCTTCTGGTTGAGAGCGGCAAGCTCGTCAGAGTAGGCTTCTCCTTGAATTGTCTTGAGAATGACTTGTTTGGCCTGGTCCAACTCATCTGGAGTGCGTGGCTTATGGCATACGTGCCAACCTCTGCATTCGGTAGACTTATTTTCTGAGTTCTGGTAGGAACGAGCGACATGGATGAGAAATGCAACACCCCTTAAGAGAGAGTTCCATGTCGAGAAGTGCTCAAATCGCTCCGACGTAAGCCGTCTCTTGTCAGTCTGAGTGACAAAACTTCTCACTTCTGGCCGAATATCTGCATCCATCTCTGGACTGATCAAGTCGAAAGGATTCTCTTCCTTCTTGGCATCGTCTGCTTTGAGCAAGAAGGTCGGTCCTGTGAACCATGATGTATCCGTGAGCTGAGATGCCGAGACTGCTCTAGAAGCGTGGTCGGCCGGGTTGTGCTCTGTTGGTACGTAGTGCCATTGTTCTGGGCTGGTTGACTGCCTGATCCGCTGAACTCTGTTGTGTACGTACACGTAGAAACGCTTTGTTTCATTGCAAATGTACCCGAGAACAACCTTGCTGTCACAATAGAACTTCACTGCTTCTGGTTTGAAGTCAATCTCGTCCAGGATGAAGTCTGCCATCTCCACGGCCAGCACTGCAGCACACAGTTCTAGACGTGGTATTGTTGGTTGTAGCAAGGGAGCCAGCTTGGATTTTCCTAAAACAAATCCCATTTCAACCTTCCCAGATTCGTCTATGGTTCTGAGATATGCCACTGCGCCGATGGCTCGAGTCGATGCATCTGAGAATAGACACAACTCGGTCTTCTGTACTCTTGTGAGGGATTTTGAGGCATAGGTGCGAGGGATGTGCAGGTGTTCCAAACACTGAAGGGAATCTTTCCATGCCTCCCATTCCTTCATCCGATCTTCAGGGAGTGGCGTGTCCCAGCCTGAACTGTCTATGGTGAGCTCTCTCAGCATGGCTCTACCTTGTATGGTTACCGGAGCAACCAAGCCTAGAGGGTCGAAAAGGCTGTTCACTGTTGACAGGATACCTCGGCGTGTGAATGGTTTATCCTTTGTTGAAACCTTGAATGTGAATGTGTCAGGTGCCGTCTCCCAGCATAATCCCAAACTGCGCTGGACTGGTCCTGTCTCATCTCCAAGACCAAAGTCTTTCATACCTTTGGCATGGTCTTCTTGGGGGAATGCTTGCATCACAGATGGGCTGTTTGAAGCAACCTTGTGCAGCCGCAAATTTGACTCTGCCAATGATGATTGGGTTCTCTGCAGGAGGTCTATAGCTTGCTCATCTGTGGGGACTGAAGTGAGTCCATCATCGACGTAGAAATGCCTCTCAACAAATTCTCGGGTGTCTGAACCATGGGTAGGTTCACCTTCTTGGGCGGCTCTTCTCAGACCATATATGGCTACTGCGGGTGATGGGCTGTTTCCAAAGACATGGACCTTCATTCTGTACTCGATGACGTCCTTTGTCAAGTTGTTATCTCTGTACCACAGGAATCTCAGGTAATTTCTGTGATCCTCTCGTACGGCAAAACAGTAGAACATCTGTTGGATGTCTGCGATCACTGCGACCGGTTCCTTCCTGAAACGAATAAGAACTCCCAGGAGACTGTTATTAAGATCAGGGCCGGAGAGTAGGACATCGTTGAGGGAGATGCCATCATGCTTGGCACTCGAGTCAAATACTACCCGCATTTGGTCTGGCTTCTGCGGATGATACACACCAAATGTTGGCAGGTACCAGCACTCTTCTCCCTCTTGAAGTTGGGGCGCTACCTCTGCGTGGTCGTTTTCCAACAGTTTATTCATGAAGGCCAAGTACTGCTCTTTCATCACAGGTTTCTTGTCTAGACTGCGTCGCAGTGAGGTGAGTCGGGTAACGGCTTGTGCACGATTGTTGGGAAGAGGACGTCTTGGCACTCTAAATGGAAGAGGAGCTACCCAACTGTTGGCCTCGTCTTTATAGAATTCTTTTTCCATAGTCTTGAGGAAGATCGTATCTTCAATGGACAAAGCTGGCTTGTTGTCATCAGGTGTTCCTTGGAATACGTCACTCCCGAGTTTATCTGCAGATTTCTTTACGGGACCTGCGTTGAACGCTTGGGGTGCGATTTCGTGAGGCTCCCTGCCGTAACTCATCATTTCTGTCAGATGGATCCGGCTTGGGCACGGAGTGAAAAGTGATGGACGTCCATTTTCTAAGATGTGGGTTTTAAAGCTGTTGATGGTAGGCTTGTGCGCATTTCCTATGCAAACGTCGCCGACTAAAACCCAGCCCAAGTCAAGTCGTTGAGCAAAGGGAGCGTCATGCGGGCCATTGACTTGCTCTCTTACTTTGTGAGCTCTCAGAATGTCTCTTCCAAGTAACAGAAGAATGTCACCGTTCGGATCCAATTCTGGGACGAGAGACGCCACATGCTTCAGGTGAGAGTGATGAAGAGCTGCTTCTGGCGTCGGTATTTCAGCTCTGTTGTTGGGGATCTCATTGCATTCGATGAGTGGAGGTAGGATTAGACTAACTCCTCCATTTGCTGCTTCAATCTGGAAGCCATCTGCTTTCCTTCCAGTCATCTCAGTAACTCCGGCACATGTTCTGAGGGAATAGAGCGATGAACTGGACTGTATGTTGAAGAGATCGAAAAACTCCGACCTTGCCAAAGACTTGTTACTCTGATCGTCGATTATGGCGTACATTTTGGCTGCACTTTCGGACTTATTTTGGGGATACACTTTCACCAAGCATATTTTGGAGCATGATCGTGCTGGTAGGCCTTCGCCGCAAACTTCAGTGCACTTGGATGTGACTGCAGAAGGGATGGTAGACCCAGATTCCTCCTCCCCGCCATGATGTGGAGCAGGGACAGAGGCCTTTAGTGTCCAAGGAGCAGGGCCTGGGTGCATTGCTGCAATGTGGCGATCACTCTCACATTCGTTGCATTTTGTAGCAATTCCGCAATCTCTGGCGAGGTGAGATGATGATGCACAGCACTTGAAGCAGATTCCTTTTTCCCGTAAAAAGGTCTTGCGCTCATCTATGGTCTTGCTTCTGAAGCCTCTGCACTTCCTCAAGGAATGTGGCTTGTCATGGATAGGACAATTTCTGGAGGGGTCGTCTTTTGTGACGATTGATGAGCTTGATTTGTCTGCTGTGGCCACATAAGTTTTATGAACGGTTATCGGTGCTCTGCTGTTCACATTTCTCGCGAAGGGTTTCTCGTTTCTCACTGGGCCACTGGGGTGCGTGGAGAAGACAAAACTTGGGTCATTTCTGGTCTTAGCTTCAGAGTAGATGAAATCCACAAAGAAGGAGAATGGAGGAAAGTGTGCATCGTTTTGGTTTTTGTACCTGGAGCCCTTGCTGATCCATTTTTCTTGCAGACCATGTGGCAGTTTTTCAACGATGGGGTTGATTCCACGTGCGGTGTCAAGATATGCCAGACCGGGCAAATACCCATCTTCCTTGGCACTTTCTACTTCTCTCAGCACGTCGCCAAGTTGTCTTAGCTTGAGATGATCCCTGCTTGCTATGCGAGGAAAAGAGTCCAACTTGTGGAAAAGAATGCTTTCTATGACCTCTGGTGCTGCATAGTGTTCTTTCAGTCTTTCCCATGATTTTCTGAGAGCCGTTTCTGGATCGTAAACATGTACAGCACGGATTCTCCTGACATGTTCAGATGATTCTTTTCCCAGCCATTTAAGTAGCAGATCCAATTCCTCCTTCGCCGTGAGCCCTAGATCGTTGGTAGCACTGCGGAATGATGACTGCCATGCCCTGAAACTTTCAGGTTGGTCGTCAAAATGTGACAACCCTGTGGTAATCAGTTCGCGTTTTGCGAGGTATTTCGCAAAGTTGTTCATATCCTCTGGTTTTTGAGTGCTGTCTTGGTCTCGGGGCGGGGCATTGGTGTATGCAGGTCGTTGGTTGCTAGGCGTTGACACCATTTGTGTCTTGATGGGGAAAAGTGATGGCAACACTACCGGGTTATTCACTTTTGAGTCCTGTTGCAGGTTTTGATTGGTTGATGGAAAAACCGATGAAACTGGTTGCATAACTTGCGAGCTGTGAAAGGTGGGCGGAAAGTTGATTATCGGCTGCAAAACTGGCATGTGTCGTTCAACATACTCTTCAGTACGCTGCATGACGTCTTTCTGCGATAGCGGCAAACTTGACTTAATGCCACCAAGTCTATTGTCTCCCTCTAGAGCCACCTCCAATGCATCAGCTTCGGCAACTGCTGCTGCTGCCTCTTTCTGATGAGTGAGTATACAAAGCTCTGCGTCCAATTTAGCCTTCTCTAAGGCCAGTTTTGCTTCTTGCTCTGCAAATACTGCACGAACGCGTGCTGCTTCAGCCCGTCCTCGTGCCCTGGCAGCTTCACTCAGTGCTGCAGATGACCTCGTGACCTTAGAATACGTCTGCGATGATCTGTCGGCTTCCATGATGCAGTATGTTGTAATATTACAGCATGTGACTGATGACTTCACAATCGCCAAAAACTGACTGCCGTAGCTGTTGTAACACCAGTTGATTACTGTCTTTTCACTGTACTGTCCTCCTTACAGTGTTTCTAACTGTAAATTGACAGCCAGCCAAACTCCTTTCAAGAACGACTTGGGAGTCAGGAATTAGCGTCTAAGCTCCGTTTTAATTCAAATAGACTCGTGGGCACTTCGTCAATGAAATGGTGTGAAACTGCAATAAACATGAAGAGAAAATACAATGTATGCTTACTATGCGTTTCAATACAACCAAACTCGATCTTAGCAATAACACTCACTTAACAATAACAGTGCAGGCTTGGACTGTATATAAACAAATATACTACAAAAAGGTACATGTCACGAGGATACTTTCATCCCTAAAATACTGTAGGCGAGGTGAGCATGTGGTGACAGGTAATCTAGATCTGGCGACAATTCACTAAATGCACGACAAAACCTTATCCAAAATAAACATGACCATGTCATACATGGCGGTAATATTGCTTAACCAGTTACGATGTGTAGGTAATGCATGGGAATTTACATGAGAAATGACATGACGTTTCGAGTCCAAAATCTCTCTAAAATGCCACTTTCTGATCTAAATAAGGGTACAAGAAATAAAGTAAACTTACAGACAATGCGTACACAGGCGTTAAACAAAGTTGGCAGTTCCTAATTTCGTCATAAAAAGGTTGCAAAGTGTGAGGAAAAACGAACGTGATTGTAAACAAATCGACTACTTGTGTGTGGAATAAAACTGTACACAAACAGCCGACAGAGGGCGGCAAACCGCACAGACGGTGCAGAACACTCCCCGTCTGGCATCTTTAAGATGGCACTAACTCTTAAAAAACATATATACATAGTGTTCAGTCTTCGTTGGGTAGCAAGAGAACAAGCTCGGTGACTGGCCTCACAAATTTCTTGACGCCTCCCTGAGCAGCAACCTTGACTTCTACGATGTGGACCTTCTCGTCATCACCTGGAAGGACTGAAGAAACCAGCGCTAAGGGCCACTCATTACGGACGACTTGTTTATCTTTCAAGAGGACAAGATCTCCCTCCTGGAGGTTGCGCTGTGTTTGCGTCCACTTTCGTCTGCTTTGTAGGGTTGCGAGGTACTCCCGACTCCAACGAGACCAGAACTTGGTAGCGAGACTCTGCACTTGTCTCCATTGACTCTTGAAGAGGTCCTTCTCGGTGAAATTCCCTGGAAGTGGTGGGGTGCCGGACTTCTGGGTGAGCAGCATTGCGGGTGTCAGAATGAATGGCGACTCTGGATCCGTTGAGACTGGAACAAGGGGTCTCGCATTGATGATAGCTGCTGCTTCGGCTAAGAAGGTGCATAGGGTCTCGTGCGTCAGAGGGGATTTGTTGTGGAACAGCATAGAGTCTAGGATCCTACGCGTCACTCCAATCATGCGTTCCCAGGAACCTCCCATGTGTGATGAGTGAGGTGGGTTGAATACCCAAGTGCATCCGTGATTGCCGAGGTAGCGGTGGACGTCTGTGTCTTCTGGGTGCTTCTTACCAAACTGGAGTTCGTTGCAGGCTCCAATGAAATTAGTTCCACAATCTGACCTCAGTTGTATTGCTGGTCCTCGGATTGCAAAGAATCTTCTAAGCGCGTTGATACAGCTGGAAGCGTCCATGGACTCTAGAACTTCAAAGTGCACTGCCCTGGTGCTCATGCAAGTTAACGGTACAGCCCAACGCTTGCTCTGTGCGTGGCCTCCTCTGGTTCGACGTGCGGCAACTGTCCATGGACCAAAGACATCTAGACCCACATACGAGAAGGGTGGGGTCGTACTGAGCCGCTCAGGTGGTAGATCCGCCATCTGTTGGTTTTCCATTTTTCCACGTAGCTTTCTGCAGGTTACACACTTGTGTATAGCTGAGCTGATGAGCCTCTTGGCGCCAACAATCCAAAAGCCTGCTGATCTAATGGCTCCTTCGGTAAAATGGCGACCTTGATGTTCCACCTGCTCATGGTAGTGTCGTATCAGAAGCGTGGCAATGTGACTGTGCTTTGGAATGAAGATGGGATGCTTTTCGTGGCTTTCCAATTGGGCATGCTTCAGACGACCGCCTACTATCAGGAGCTCATTTTCCACATTGGGATTCAGCTTGAGGATCGAACTTGTTTGGGGTACATCTCTCTTCTGGTTGAGAGCGGCAAGCTCGTCAGAGTAGGCTTCTCCTTGAATTGTCTTGAGAATGACTTGTTTGGCCTGGTCCAACTCATCTGGAGTGCGTGGCTTATGGCATACGTGCCAACCTCTGCATTCGGTAGACTTATTTTCTGAGTTCTGGTAGGAACGAGCGACATGGATGAGAAATGCAACACCCCTTAAGAGAGAGTTCCATGTCGAGAAGTGCTCAAATCGCTCCGACGTAAGCCGTCTCTTGTCAGTCTGAGTGACAAAACTTCTCACTTCTGGCCGAATATCTGCATCCATCTCTGGACTGATCAAGTCGAAAGGATTCTCTTCCTTCTTGGCATCGTCTGCTTTGAGCAAGAAGGTCGGTCCTGTGAACCATGATGTATCCGTGAGCTGAGATGCCGAGACTGCTCTAGAAGCGTGGTCGGCCGGGTTGTGCTCTGTTGGTACGTAGTGCCATTGTTCTGGGCTGGTTGACTGCCTGATCCGCTGAACTCTGTTGTGTACGTACACGTAGAAACGCTTTGTTTCATTGCAAATGTACCCGAGAACAACCTTGCTGTCACAATAGAACTTCACTGCTTCTGGTTTGAAGTCAATCTCGTCCAGGATGAAGTCTGCCATCTCCACGGCCAGCACTGCAGCACACAGTTCTAGACGTGGTATTGTTGGTTGTAGCAAGGGAGCCAGCTTGGATTTTCCTAAAACAAATCCCATTTCAACCTTCCCAGATTCGTCTATGGTTCTGAGATATGCCACTGCGCCGATGGCTCGAGTCGATGCATCTGAGAATAGACACAACTCGGTCTTCTGTACTCTTGTGAGGGATTTTGAGGCATAGGTGCGAGGGATGTGCAGGTGTTCCAAACACTGAAGGGAATCTTTCCATGCCTCCCATTCCTTCATCCGATCTTCAGGGAGTGGCGTGTCCCAGCCTGAACTGTCTATGGTGAGCTCTCTCAGCATGGCTCTACCTTGTATGGTTACCGGAGCAACCAAGCCTAGAGGGTCGAAAAGGCTGTTCACTGTTGACAGGATACCTCGGCGTGTGAATGGTTTATCCTTTGTTGAAACCTTGAATGTGAATGTGTCAGGTGCCGTCTCCCAGCATAATCCCAAACTGCGCTGGACTGGTCCTGTCTCATCTCCAAGACCAAAGTCTTTCATACCTTTGGCATGGTCTTCTTGGGGGAATGCTTGCATCACAGATGGGCTGTTTGAAGCAACCTTGTGCAGCCGCAAATTTGACTCTGCCAATGATGATTGGGTTCTCTGCAGGAGGTCTATAGCTTGCTCATCTGTGGGGACTGAAGTGAGTCCATCATCGACGTAGAAATGCCTCTCAACAAATTCTCGGGTGTCTGAACCATGGGTAGGTTCACCTTCTTGGGCGGCTCTTCTCAGACCATATATGGCTACTGCGGGTGATGGGCTGTTTCCAAAGACATGGACCTTCATTCTGTACTCGATGACGTCCTTTGTCAAGTTGTTATCTCTGTACCACAGGAATCTCAGGTAATTTCTGTGATCCTCTCGTACGGCAAAACAGTAGAACATCTGTTGGATGTCTGCGATCACTGCGACCGGTTCCTTCCTGAAACGAATAAGAACTCCCAGGAGACTGTTATTAAGATCAGGGCCGGAGAGTAGGACATCGTTGAGGGAGATGCCATCATGCTTGGCACTCGAGTCAAATACTACCCGCATTTGGTCTGGCTTCTGCGGATGATACACACCAAATGTTGGCAGGTACCAGCACTCTTCTCCCTCTTGAAGTTGGGGCGCTACCTCTGCGTGGTCGTTTTCCAACAGTTTATTCATGAAGGCCAAGTACTGCTCTTTCATCACAGGTTTCTTGTCTAGACTGCGTCGCAGTGAGGTGAGTCGGGTAACGGCTTGTGCACGATTGTTGGGAAGAGGACGTCTTGGCACTCTAAATGGAAGAGGAGCTACCCAACTGTTGGCCTCGTCTTTATAGAATTCTTTTTCCATAGTCTTGAGGAAGATCGTATCTTCAATGGACAAAGCTGGCTTGTTGTCATCAGGTGTTCCTTGGAATACGTCACTCCCGAGTTTATCTGCAGATTTCTTTACGGGACCTGCGTTGAACGCTTGGGGTGCGATTTCGTGAGGCTCCCTGCCGTAACTCATCATTTCTGTCAGATGGATCCGGCTTGGGCACGGAGTGAAAAGTGATGGACGTCCATTTTCTAAGATGTGGGTTTTAAAGCTGTTGATGGTAGGCTTGTGCGCATTTCCTATGCAAACGTCGCCGACTAAAACCCAGCCCAAGTCAAGTCGTTGAGCAAAGGGAGCGTCATGCGGGCCATTGACTTGCTCTCTTACTTTGTGAGCTCTCAGAATGTCTCTTCCAAGTAACAGAAGAATGTCACCGTTCGGATCCAATTCTGGGACGAGAGACGCCACATGCTTCAGGTGAGAGTGATGAAGAGCTGCTTCTGGCGTCGGTATTTCAGCTCTGTTGTTGGGGATCTCATTGCATTCGATGAGTGGAGGTAGGATTAGACTAACTCCTCCATTTGCTGCTTCAATCTGGAAGCCATCTGCTTTCCTTCCAGTCATCTCAGTAACTCCGGCACATGTTCTGAGGGAATAGAGCGATGAACTGGACTGTATGTTGAAGAGATCGAAAAACTCCGACCTTGCCAAAGACTTGTTACTCTGATCGTCGATTATGGCGTACATTTTGGCTGCACTTTCGGACTTATTTTGGGGATACACTTTCACCAAGCATATTTTGGAGCATGATCGTGCTGGTAGGCCTTCGCCGCAAACTTCAGTGCACTTGGATGTGACTGCAGAAGGGATGGTAGACCCAGATTCCTCCTCCCCGCCATGATGTGGAGCAGGGACAGAGGCCTTTAGTGTCCAAGGAGCAGGGCCTGGGTGCATTGCTGCAATGTGGCGATCACTCTCACATTCGTTGCATTTTGTAGCAATTCCGCAATCTCTGGCGAGGTGAGATGATGATGCACAGCACTTGAAGCAGATTCCTTTTTCCCGTAAAAAGGTCTTGCGCTCATCTATGGTCTTGCTTCTGAAGCCTCTGCACTTCCTCAAGGAATGTGGCTTGTCATGGATAGGACAATTTCTGGAGGGGTCGTCTTTTGTGACGATTGATGAGCTTGATTTGTCTGCTGTGGCCACATAAGTTTTATGAACGGTTATCGGTGCTCTGCTGTTCACATTTCTCGCGAAGGGTTTCTCGTTTCTCACTGGGCCACTGGGGTGCGTGGAGAAGACAAAACTTGGGTCATTTCTGGTCTTAGCTTCAGAGTAGATGAAATCCACAAAGAAGGAGAATGGAGGAAAGTGTGCATCGTTTTGGTTTTTGTACCTGGAGCCCTTGCTGATCCATTTTTCTTGCAGACCATGTGGCAGTTTTTCAACGATGGGGTTGATTCCACGTGCGGTGTCAAGATATGCCAGACCGGGCAAATACCCATCTTCCTTGGCACTTTCTACTTCTCTCAGCACGTCGCCAAGTTGTCTTAGCTTGAGATGATCCCTGCTTGCTATGCGAGGAAAAGAGTCCAACTTGTGGAAAAGAATGCTTTCTATGACCTCTGGTGCTGCATAGTGTTCTTTCAGTCTTTCCCATGATTTTCTGAGAGCCGTTTCTGGATCGTAAACATGTACAGCACGGATTCTCCTGACATGTTCAGATGATTCTTTTCCCAGCCATTTAAGTAGCAGATCCAATTCCTCCTTCGCCGTGAGCCCTAGATCGTTGGTAGCACTGCGGAATGATGACTGCCATGCCCTGAAACTTTCAGGTTGGTCGTCAAAATGTGACAACCCTGTGGTAATCAGTTCGCGTTTTGCGAGGTATTTCGCAAAGTTGTTCATATCCTCTGGTTTTTGAGTGCTGTCTTGGTCTCGGGGCGGGGCATTGGTGTATGCAGGTCGTTGGTTGCTAGGCGTTGACACCATTTGTGTCTTGATGGGGAAAAGTGATGGCAACACTACCGGGTTATTCACTTTTGAGTCCTGTTGCAGGTTTTGATTGGTTGATGGAAAAACCGATGAAACTGGTTGCATAACTTGCGAGCTGTGAAAGGTGGGCGGAAAGTTGATTATCGGCTGCAAAACTGGCATGTGTCGTTCAACATACTCTTCAGTACGCTGCATGACGTCTTTCTGCGATAGCGGCAAACTTGACTTAATGCCACCAAGTCTATTGTCTCCCTCTAGAGCCACCTCCAATGCATCAGCTTCGGCAACTGCTGCTGCTGCCTCTTTCTGATGAGTGAGTATACAAAGCTCTGCGTCCAATTTAGCCTTCTCTAAGGCCAGTTTTGCTTCTTGCTCTGCAAATACTGCACGAACGCGTGCTGCTTCAGCCCGTCCTCGTGCCCTGGCAGCTTCACTCAGTGCTGCAGATGACCTCGTGACCTTAGAATACGTCTGCGATGATCTGTCGGCTTCCATGATGCAGTATGTTGTAATATTACAGCATGTGACTGATGACTTCACAATCGCCAAAAACTGACTGCCGTAGCTGTTGTAACACCAGTTGATTACTGTCTTTTCACTGTACTGTCCTCCTTACAGTGTTTCTAACTGTAAATTGACAGCCAGCCAAACTCCTTTCAAGAACGACTTGGGAGTCAGGAATTAGCGTCTAAGCTCCGTTTTAATTCAAATAGACTCGTGGGCACTTCGTCAATGAAATGGTGTGAAACTGCAATAAACATGAAGAGAAAATACAATGTATGCTTACTATGCGTTTCAATACAACCAAACTCGATCTTAGCAATAACACTCACTTAACAATAACAGTGCAGGCTTGGACTGTATATAAACAAATATACTACAAAAAGGTACATGTCACGAGGATACTTTCATCCCTAAAATACTGTAGGCGAGGTGAGCATGTGGTGACAGGTAATCTAGATCTGGCGACAATTCACTAAATGCACGACAAAACCTTATCCAAAATAAACATGACCATGTCATACATGGCGGTAATATTGCTTAACCAGTTACGATGTGTAGGTAATGCATGGGAATTTACATGAGAAATGACATGACGTTTCGAGTCCAAAATCTCTCTAAAATGCCACTTTCTGATCTAAATAAGGGTACAAGAAATAAAGTAAACTTACAGACAATGCGTACACAGGCGTTAAACAAAGTTGGCAGTTCCTAATTTCGTCATAAAAAGGTTGCAAAGTGTGAGGAAAAACGAACGTGATTGTAAACAAATCGACTACTTGTGTGTGGAATAAAACTGTACACAAACAGCCGACAGAGGGCGGCAAACCGCACAGACGGTGCAGAACAGTCCCCAAACTTGGGAACATGTGTCGCGACATCTATTTCTATCACATAGCCAAGTTACATCAGTTGCAGAAATCGTTTTGCATTTTTTTTCCCTGAAAATTTTTGTATTAGTGCTATTGAATGCCTGTAAACTCACAAACACGTTTTTGTCCATAAAAATGACACATATCTGCGTAATGTCCCCAAACTTGGGAACATGTGTCGCGACATCTATTTCTATCACATAGCCAAGTTACATCAGTTGCGGAAATCGTTTTGCATTTTTTTTTTCTGGAAAATTTTTGTATTAGTGCTATTGAATGCCTAGCGCTAGTTGTAAACTCAAAAACACGTTTTTGTCCATAAAAATGACACATATCTGCGTAATATCCCCCAACTTGGGAACATGTGTCGCGACATCTATTTCTATCACATAGCCAAGTTACATCAGTTGCGGAAATCGTTTTGCATTTTTTTTTCCTGAAAATTTTTGTATTAGTGCTATTGAATGCCTGTAAACTCAAAAACACGTTTTTGTCCATAAAAATGACACATATCTGCGTAATATCCCCAAACTTGGGAACATGTGTCGCGACATCTATTTCTATCACATAGCCAAGTTACATCAGTTGCGGAAATCGTTTTGCATTTTTTTTCCCTGAAAATGTTTGTATTAGTGCTATTGAATGCCTGTAAACTCACAAACACGTTTTTGTCCAGAAAAATTACAGATATTTGCGGAATGTCCCCAAACTTGGGAACATGTGTCGCGACATCTATTTCTATCACATAGCCAAGTTACATCAGTTGCAGAAATCGTTTTGCATTTTTTTTTCCTGAAAATTTGTGTATTAGTGCTATTGAATGCCTGTAAACTCACAAACACGTTTTTGTCCAGAAAAATTACAGATATTTGCGGAATGTCCCCAAACTTGGGAACATGTGTCGCGACTTTTCCACTCTTGGCCATGATTTGTACCACTCAGAAACTCAAAAGTGACATTTTTGACCATAACATGAGAGGTAAACAGGACAAATCGAACCCGGGACAACTCGAACCCGGGACAACTCTAGTATTCCATGAGCCACCACATTCATAATAATGTTAATACTACATGTAGAATATAGGGCTTATAAAAATACACACATATTTTATCAGCAATTTGACTAAGTGACCAATATGGCTAAAATGGGTAATTTTGCAATTTCGGTATTTTTTTCGTATACATTGAACTAAGATTTTAAGGAAATTACCTCATGGAATCAACACATAATGTAATTTTAAGATATACTTCCCACTTGCACTTTTGTCGCAAATGTTGCTTTTCCGCTGTAGAAAAATCACGTTTTCTTCTTCAAAAATTGCCTTCAGTTAGTGCACAAAATACCCATTCACTCTGTTGTCGCGTTTACGCACAGACCGCTCGCTGCGTCATTTTGTGCATTACTTTATGCAGTACTTTTATAATTTATTTATCTGAGAAATGCAACATTTGCGACGGAAGTGTCAGTGGGGAGTATATCTTAGAATTGAATAAGCTATCGATTCCAATATATAAATTTACCAAAATCCGTTTTCAATGCATATGGAAAAAAATACCGCAATTTCATTTTTTTAATTTTTATTTGTCAGTCGTAACTGCTTTCGGATGAAAAAAAATAAAAAATCCCTCAAGTGCAAATGTGATATTCGTTTTCGAGATAGAACATTCATTTTTCCCCTTCAAATTTACACGGTCCGAGAGCGGGCCTACGGCCTAAGGCTAAGGGTTTGAAATTAGATGATTAATTTTGATCATATGTAATCTATTTTCAAAAAGAGGGCCGCCGCCTCAATACAAAGATGAAATGAGTATACATCACCTTTTGTTACTTGCCAAGACACCAAGAAATCACGGAACCTTGTAGTACATAGGCCTAGTTAGTAGGCCCTATATGGATGCTTTAGCCGATGACTCAATATATTTTATATTGAGTCATCGGCTAAAGCACAATTTGTATGTTCCCGAACAGCACTCCGGCCGGCCCTAGGCCTCCCCCGGGCTAGTCCAGTCAATTTACAGGAAAATTGTGCCTGACCTTCAACAAATTGCTACAGCAACAGAATGTATTCCAACACCGGCTGGTATATAAAAAACTCGCTTAATTACCGTTATACTAAAAGTCCAATAGTTTCCACTGAATGAAACGCGGAAAATTGAGGGCGCTATTTCGTCTGTTACCTATCTGCATTCTGTGCACATTTCTGTGAAAGTCGTCGCGAAATACGACGTTTCGTATAGCAGACGATGTTTTTCTCGTCGTCTGCAGTATTTAAAGTCGGAACTAATCGACGAAAAAGACTGCAAAATAATTTACCGGGTTCCAACAGTGCAGTAATTCAACTTTTTTCTTCCACATCCAAACTGGGGATTGCATTAAAACAATTCCTGTCGATATTATTTAGGTATTGTATGATATTGTATGATTGCAAAGTTAAAACAAACAAAACCCATTTTTAACTGAACACCTCCTTTAACGGCGATAGACTGATTCCCGTCCATATATTCCACACAGGAGAATATGTTCCCGTCCACATATTCCACACAGGAGAATATAAGGACAGGGGCCAATTTCATGGAGCTGTTTAGCAGCCGATTTTGTGCTAACGGAGGCTCGGCTATTTCATGGAGATCGTTACTTTAAGCACTGCCAAACGTTTGCTAGCTTCAGAGGCAAATTTGCTAAACACTAGTGACGCAACAATGCCCGTTTCCAAGCACGCGCATGCTTAAGCACGCCGCGGCCGTGAAATAGCCTTAAAGGCACAGGCTCGTCAGCAATGCGCGCCCGCCAAATGTGTGCCACGCAATACGCAGCTCCATAGCAAAGGCATGGAGCTAGCTGCGTGTTTCGAGCACGAATTTGGCGGGCGCGCATTGCTGACGAGCCTGTGCCTTTAAAGTTAGCACAACTTTTCTGCTACATACAGTAGGCTAAGCACACGTTTTCTGCTAGCGCTTAAGCAGCGCCATGAAATTGGCCCCAGGTCACTTCATCTGTAATAGTCTGGTACCCGGACCAACAATCTTTTGACTAGACTGAATTTAAGGTTCGGCAGCCGCCAATTTCGCCATTTTGAAACAGGAGGAATTCCTCCTTTTCCCGAAGGTTCCCGAAGTTACCCGAATGCACGTCCGGTCGTCCGGACGTTACCGTTACACTTCGTCATTATTTAGAGAATTTGAATTGACGTCGCGTGCACGTACAGGTGCTGCTGCGTTAGACTGGTTCCCGCTCCACATATTCCACATACAACGACTGAATATGACTAAATTCAGTCTAGTCAAAAGATTTTTGGTCCGGGTACCAGACTACTGCTGCGTGTGTATTTATGGTGATGATGCCACGGATTCAAAACTATACAGTTACGGGATTGCAACAGATTAAAACTACATGTACAATATGGAGCTCACTGGGTGATGCAGACAAGGTTTGAATTTTCTTTTTGATGCTAGCCTACATTTGTACTAAGTATATTAAAATGGGCATATTTAATATTTTAAGGTTAATATATTAAATTTGTATTGGTCAAATATGGAATAACCCCTTTCAAATTGTTGTGCACTCATGCCATATAGCGCGCAGCGCGCTTTGAAAATTAACGGTTATGTGCTTCTAAAAATAAATGCATGACGTAATGCTTAAGACTAAGACCTAGATCGTACTAAGACACGTATGGTCACGGTTAGGCAATGACACCCCTACCAATGCCAAGCGCGTTTTGCTCGATAAAGCGGCCCTTGCTCCACCGCAAGCGACCTTTGCTCGACGTCAAGCGCTTTCAGCTCGACTTCAAGCGCTTTCAGCTCGCGATAAGCACTCTGAGCTCTGCGCAAGCACGTAGATTTTGGAGCCCCCAGAACGCCAGTGGACTCGCCCTCGACCCGACAAAATTATCGTTCTTTAGGTCAAAGACGAAACTTCCGGATCTCGAATGTAGACAATTCGCTAACTGCTGGTTTCATCTATCAGGTAAAACTATTTTGGTTGCTCAAATTCCTGCCATATCAGAGGAGAAATCCATCGCGTGGCCCGGGTGTGTGTGTGTGAGTTGAGACTACCGTGCAGCCACTGCGCTTGTGACCGGTGAAAACAGTTTTGAACCCCGTCGAGAACTAGCGGCGAGCAGGTCTGCCGACCCCGTACGTACGTACACAAGCCGTACACGATGCATGCCAAGCCTAGAACAACTTCAACAAAGCATTTCTCGGTACTAATTAAAATCGGGGTATTTTTTTCGTATACACTGAACAAAGGTTTTGAGGAAATTACATCCTAAAATCAAAAGATAATGTAATTTTAAGATATATACTTCCCACTTGCACATTTGTCGCAAATGTTGCTTTTTTGTAGAAAAATCACATTTTCTCCTTTAAAAATTGCCTGATTTTGTGGGGTACCGTGGCCGAGCGGTTTAGGTCATTGACTCCCAATCATAGGTGAAAACTTGGGGTTGCAGGTTCGAACCTCCCCACGGCTACGGTACCTGTGCCCTTGGGCAAGGTACTCAACCACACTTGCTCCATCCTTCGGAAGTGATGTAAAGCCGTTGGTCCAGTGTCTTAGGTAATGGAAACGCACTCTAAAGATCCTAGAGCATTAGAGGAATCCTTGGTATGAATACCAGAAAAGAAAGAAAAAAAATAATAATAATAATAATTTAGTTAGTGCACAAGATAACCATTCACGCGTTCGCGCACTGGCCTCTGTTGTTGGCTTACGCACAGACCGCGTCATTTTGTGAGTAATTTTATTATTTATTTATCTCAGAATGCAGAAATGCAACATTTGGGACAGAAGTGCAAGTGGGAAGTTTATCTTAGAATTGGATGATCTGTTGATAATTTTCTTAAAATCCTTGTTCAATGCGTATACGAACAAAATACCGGTATTTTTTTAGTTTGTGCCACAACTCGAATTTAAGGAAAATAATTATTGGAATCGATAGCTTGGACGATTGTAGATCACCTTTTCCATTGACATTTCCGTCGCAAATGTTGCATTTCCATATATTAAATTCTGTGTTTTTGTCACGCCCGCCTCCATACAAAAGTGTGTGAAACTGCTGCCGGCCGAGGCAGTGTGTGAAGCGCGCGCGCGAAGAAAGAGGGCGTGTGTGTGATGATCCGTTTGGTGTCTGGCCGGCCGCTTTGCGTGCAATCATATGCAATATCCTTTCCCCAATATCCTTTCCCTTTCCCAATATCCTTTCCCTGATTTTCTAAAACTAAGCCTTTGCGACGGAAATGCATGTAGGTATTCCTATTCTAAAATCGTCCAAGCTATCGATTCCAATAATTATTTTCCTTAAATTCGAGTTGTGGCATAAACTAAAAAAATACCAAAATACCAAATTGGGGAAAGAATTGAGTAGGTGATTATGACCCATCATATAACTTCAGGCGTTGTGTACAAAACATATGGGGCTGGGTGAAATTGTGTTTTTTTCCAAGAAAATATTGTATTTCTCCCACACCTAGATCTGTATTTTTTTTTTTAGTAAATCTACCCTTACGGTATTTTTGTCGTTCAGACTGAACGCGGATGTTGGTAAATATTGGAATTGATAGCTTACTCAGATAACCTTATGGACGTTCTCAATGCATCATGGGATTGGATGACAAAATTGCCCAGCCAAATGTGCGTAAACCTACATGTATGGGGTGGATGCCAACTGGGCAACCTTTTTACTCATTTTGTCTAAAATTCAAATAAGGTTGGGAGGTTGATTCTTGAATTTGTTTTGGTTATCGTGAAAAAGAGTAAAAAGGTTGCCGAGTTGGCATTCGCCTCATATACATGTAGACTTTTAGCCCCTTACGAATTAAACCGCATTCGCCATGTTAAATGTTCCTGCACGAGCAAGATGGCAGCCTTTCTCCAAAGTGAAATTTCACCTTACAGTCAAAATTTAACATTGTAAAACTTACCATGGTCCATTCTCCCCGATGATTCTTCTAAACAGGAAAAAAACTAGTCCAACGTAATTTTTCTTTACACTTTCCCAGGAAGAGCGGGATGTTACACATGACCGAACATCACAAATCACGGTCAAGACAACTTTAGCAATTGATATGTGATCACCACAACATTGCCCAGTAGTTGTTGAACCTATGTGTTTGGGACAAGATTTGAGTCTCTGCAAGGCCAACCTAATTATGTATTCGCCCTGTGCCAGACCCTAAGCTCTTGTTTCTTTTTATCCAAGTATTTGAGCGTTATGTTCCTGGAAAGACTAAACTTTTATTGGCTTGACCAGACATTAACTACATGTACTTCACTGAGCATAGGACATGGTAAAAGTAATATTTAGGTACAAGGACATTATTAGTTATCCCACGAGCGCGAGTGGAATACGGCATCATGTAGTGCGTGTGCGTCCCATATCCCACGAGGCCGAAGGCCCAGTGGGATATGGGACGCAGACGCACTACATTATGCCGTATTCCACGAGCGCGAGTGGGATAACGAATTTATCTTCAAGCAAACTTGACGCACTAATAACGGCCTCGTGGGATATGGGACGCAAACGCACTACATGATGCAGTATTCCACTCGCGCTCGTGGGATAACTAATAGTATATTCCTTTAGTTTGCCTTGACTGTAGTGTGACCATTTAATAATTTTTTGATGTGGTACAATGCCTATTTTATGCGCTTTAACCGAGTTGTGTTTGTCTACATTTAAAAGTTCCAAGTTTAAAGCAACCACTTGCCTTGCGAATTATTTGAGTAAATTCTACTTAACTTTGTGTTAACGGTTAAAAATGATTATTAACCTTGCTCGACAAATTATTTTATTACACAATTCCTTTTCTGTGAATTAGGCCTATTTGTATTTCTCACGAGACAATGTACTTATGGTATGATGGATTGTGTTTTGTATCTTTCAGGGTTTTCGCTACCCCTAGAACTATGGGGGATACCTATCCTCCATAGCTGATTTCATTTTTTTACCAATACCGGTATGGCGGCGCCTGAAGTTTAAGAGCGGACAGAAACCTTTTTGGCTAGCGCAATAATCCGCTGCCCAATCGCCACCAAACTCCATCTGATAGTTGTGTATCTACGGAATTTCGGTAGCCTAGGCCTATTTGTCCATTAAATTATCCGAGAATTATGTTGAAAATCAACGGGTACATGTGCGATGCATCCACATACATGATTCAGGCATTCCGTAAAAGCCGAATTTTCCGGAACCGCCGGAACTGCCAGGACCAAGAGTTGAGTCGCAGCAGTTCTGGCAAATCCGGCTTTTACCGAATTTCTGAATTATGTATGTGGATGCATTGCACATGTAATCGTTGATTTTCAACATATTTTTCGGAGAATTTAATAAACAAATAGTGCCGACATTCTGTGGATACAAGCAAGGTGAGTGTCTCAAGAACTACATGTATCAGACGGAGTTTGGTGGCGATTGGGCAGCGGATTATTGCGCTAGCCAAAAAAGTTTGTCCGCTCTTAAACTTCAGGCGTCGCCATATTTGTAAAAAATGAAATCAGCTATGGGGGATAGGTATCCCCCATAGTTTTCGCCACACCATATTAAAGAACTGGACATGATGTAATGTACACCATCCTTGCCGGTTGTATTTTCTCACTGTCACACATTAAACAAATATTTTAAGGACATTTCCTTCTGGAATCAACAGATCATCCAATTCTAAGATATACTTCCCACTTGCACTTCTGTCCCAAATGTTGCATTTCTGCATTCTGAGATAAATAAATAGTAAAATTACTACATAAAGTAATGCACAAAATGACGCGGTGAGCGGTCTGTGCGTATTAGCCAACAACAGAGGCCACTGCGAACACGTGTGAATGGTTATCTTGTGCACTAACTAAAGGCAATTTTTGAAGAAGAAAATGTGATTTTCTACAAAAAAAACAACATTTGCGACAAAAGTGCAAGTGGAAAGTATATCTTCAAATTACATTATCTTTTGATTTTAGGAGGTAATTTCCTCAAAACCGTTGTTCAGTGTATACGAAAAAAATTCCCCGATTTTAATTAGTACCGATAAATGCTTTGTTGAAGTTGTTCTAGGCCTACTACTAGTACTAGGCTTGATACAGGCCTATGGCATGCATCGCGTACGGCATGTGTACGTACGGGGTCGGCAGACCTGCTCGTCGCTAGTTCTCGACGGGGATCAAAACTGTTTTTACCGGTGACAAGCGCAGTGGCTGCACGGTAGTCTCAACTCACACAAACACCCGGGCCACGCGATGGATTTCTCCTCCGATATGGCAGGAATTTGAGCAACCAAAATGAGCAACCGAATTGTTAGTCTGGTACCCGGACCAACAATTATTTGACTAGACTGAATTTAAGGTCCGGCAGCCGCCAATTCCGCCATTTTGAAACAGGAGGAATTCCTCCTTTTTCCGAAGGTTTCCGAAGTTACCCGAATGCACGTCCGGACGTTACCGTTAATCGTCGGGTACAATTCGTCATTGATTCGAGAATTTGAATTGACGTCGCGTGCACGTACGCCGCTGCTGCGTGTGTATTTATGGTGATGCCACGGATTTAAAACTACGCAGTGGCTATAGTTACAGTTACGGTAACCGTATGAATGGCTATAGTTACGGGATTGCAACAGCATATTAAAACTAGGCCTACATAACATGTACAATATGGAGCTCACTTAGTGATGCAGACAAGGTTTGAATTTTCTTTTTGATGCTAGCCTACATGTATATTAAAATGGGCATATTTAATATTTTATAAGGTTAATATATTAAATTTGTATTGGTCAAATATGGAATAACCCCTTTCAAATTGTTGTACACTCATGCCATATAGCGCGCAGCGCGCTTTGAAAATTAACGGTTATGTGCTCCTAAAAATAAATGCATGACGTAATGCTTAAAGTGCTATTTTAAACACGACAGTAGCCGGTCCTCATATTCAGTCGTTGTATGTGGAATATGTGGAGCGGGAACCAGTCTACCGAATTGTCTACATTCGAGATCCGGAAGTTTCGTCTTTGACCTAAAAAACGAGAATTTTGTCGGGTCACGCGCGAGTCCACTGGCGTTCTGGGGGCTCCAAAATCTACATGCTTGCGCAGAGCTCAGAGTGCTTATCGCGAGCTGAAAGCGCTTGACGTCGAGCAAGGGTCGCTTGCGGTGGAGCAAGGGCCGCTTTATGGAGCAAAACGCGCTTGGCATTGGTAGGGGTGATTTATTATCGATCCCACATCATTAAACCAAACAGGTGTAACGTCTTTGTAAAGGCAAAGTCCGGGCCCAGGGTTGCATGACTAAATCATTACATTGGCTTTTATTTACAACCAAAAGTGGTTAACTATTGTTAATTAGGGTTTGATTTGCCCGTAACCGACATATATCAGCACTGTATATACTCAGTGCTTTCCCAAGACACTATGAACAACTTCATAGCGTGTTCGGATGGGATTCGAGTGGTCCGGGTAGTTAATTATTAACTACACTAAAGCCCAGATGCGAGAATTATCATAACATGTCTGATAACACAGACATTAATTAAACCAAACACCTGCAACGTCTTTGTAAAGGCAAAGTCCATGCCCAGGGTTGCGTGACCAAATCATTCCATTGGCTTATATTTACAACCAAATGTGGTTAATTATTAACTACACTAAAGGGCCGATGTGAGAATTATCATAAAATGTCTGATAATACAGACATGATGTTTGTTTCTCCCACAAAGGTACCTCCATTGGCACCTCGTCAACGACCAACTTTTATGGGACTGTATCAGAACGCTATCCAATCGTTCGTGATCCGGTACTGGTACGCTGATATCAAACCTTGCCGTATCAGTAACGGCTTATAAACGGCAAAACAGATCCAATACCGAGCTGATAGCGTGCAAGTAACCCCGAGACAGCCAGTGTCAATAACTTATCAGTAACGATAGAGAAACGACCACTTACCGATCACTCCTTATCAATACCGATTCCACATAAATCAGTACGGTACATGAACGGTAATGCAATTCGGTTTCTTGTGACAGGGCCTTTACAGACTGAACCCAATGGCACATTTAAACTAGTACCCTGTCCACACGGTGCAATGTCGACCGCGCACGTACACGAACCAAGCAACGTAAGACAGTCTTTCACAAAGACTAAGCTCTCAAGTGAATGTAACATATGAGATGTTACCATTGACATGCTTTCCATTGACATGCAACTGCTATGGGGGACAAGTTGTTAGCAATAATAGGACACATTGTATAAGTGTTCAAATTAGATGTCGTATGTCTTGGAGTCAATGAAGGTACAGGACCCGGCTAATATAAGGTCCTCTGCACTCTGCACATTATTTTTCTCTTTTTATCAAGGTTCAATTGTGCCGAGATTTTTAAACGTTATAACGCAACAGTTCTTATTTAAAACACAATTAAAGAACAAGAACATTATTGATCGAATAGTACTTCTTCCTTCCAACAAACAACTTGAAGTCAAATCGAACTATTTTGAAAACACAGGTAAACTTCCTGTAACACTGTAAACAATTGTTGACTTAAAGGCACTGGCTCGTCAATGCACGTGCGAGGAACAAATTCCATGCCACAAAATTGATTTTACATGTGCATTGACAAGCATCCTTTCAGTTCAGTTCAGTTCAGTTCACTTTATTTCCATACACAATAATTGACACATTTATAAATACAGATTTTTTAATGTATGGAGGGATCCCAAAAAAAGCAGAGCTTGTCGAGTTTGGGAACCCACATTTTAAAAATTACATGTACCATAATATTTTTGTTATGGAAAATATAGTAAACTAAATAGAGTATACTACCAGGTAACGAGTATCATTTTTGTTTACCATTAGACCAGAATTTCCCTACTTATTACATAATGTGTTTATAATTGCATTTAAAATACTAGCAAGAAGAGATGCATGCACGACAGTATTTTTTTTAAATTATTTAATTATCATAGTTTCTTAAAATGGAAGCTTTGTATTCTCTTTTAAAAGATGACAATCTTACTTCTGACCTTAATTCAGGAGTAAGAGAGTTCCACAGTTTAGGACCGTTAAATGTGATGAATCTTTTGGCTAATGTTGTCCTGATTTCTGGAATGTGATAATGATAGGCCTGTCTTGTATGGTAAGTATGATAGTGGTCGTTTCTTTTGAACAATGAGCATAAACATTAAGGGGCAATAGACAGTCGAAGTGCGATGTGGTTATGGTAACTGGCTCTAAATTTCATGGCCGTCCAGAAAAAAAGTACCATTGCAAAATCAGTGACACTGAGAGTTCAGTGATTTTTAGTGTAGAGCCATTGCCTATAGGCAACTAAAAAAAGATGCAGTCACTTCAGCAGTCTATTGCACCCAAAAGGGGGAAAATATACAAGTGTAATACCAAGACGAATCTGAACCACTAAAAATCTGATACATATTTTTACAAAGAATGGCAATTTCAGCAACACCGTGTAGCATGGATGCTGCAAATTTGTCCGGAAACTGGGCAAAGAATCTTTGTGCATACTCCTGTAGCAATGCATGAAAATGGAATTCCTTGCCCAATTTTCAGACAAAATGGCAGCACCCATAAGCCATTCTTTGTATGAAAACAGTACAGGTTACACTTGTTTAGCACAATCTTTTGGTATACAGTCAACTCATTATAACCCCCTAATATAAAGCTCTTCCCGATATAAAGCTCCTTTTTTTCAAGTCTCTGACATTACATTACATTACATTACTGTGTATATGCACTATTTGGATATAAAAGCTGACATTACATGTACGTAGTTCGGTCCGTTGAAGAGCGTTATATTAAGAGTTTACTGTAATTCTCCTTTAATCGACAAGCCATACTGAATTAAAGGAGCATAACCAGATTTTTCAAAAAATGGATTTCGTTCTAACCTAACAACCATATAAAATGTATCCCTAAAATACTATACATGGGAAGAAAACAGAAAAATTGCAATCTCCAACTTGGATGAGAAAGCAAAAAGATTGGTGTAATGATCACTCCACTGCTTTATCATAACCGAATAAATTAGTTTACTAAACTTTGGTGTATTTTTGAAATATACGGATTAAGGGTGCAAAATTGCAGAAACAAAATATGAGAAATAACATGGTATCAAAATCCCAACATCTGTGGGTAGAAAATGTGATCTGGTCACGCTCCTCTAAGTGACAAAAGGTCAATACAATACACCCCCGGCTGATGGTTGGTTAAACCACAATATACTGTAATAAGTGTCAGGTCACACTTCCGGAGACCTGTTAGGGAATGGCAATTAGGTTTTAACGTTGTGACGATCTGCTTTGATTTTTTACCTTATCGTACCAATATTGTAAGCGCAGAAATGCCAATAGGAGCTAAAAATCTACCGATTCAAAAAATAAAATGAAGAAAATGTTGTCCGAACTTGTCACAAACAAATAGAAATGTTCGACCTTTTGTTTCAGGTTTGCAAGTACATTCGCGAAGTACGGTACTCAGGCTTGGTGCATCGAAGAGGCATTAAGGAGGCAAAACAAATACCTGGTTTGAACGACTACTTGGATGTTCACTACTGTCGAGAGTAGGTCAAACCAACATAAAAAAATAAACCAAACAAATAAAGTAGACATGGTCTGGACAGAAATCGCAAAGACCGTCTGAATATGAATCGATAACTTCTGAAAACGGCCATCATACGTCGCAATGCGTCGTAATTGCGTCAACTAGACGACACAAACAAATTCACGCCAACTGCAAACTACCAGCGACGCGGTGTCATGGCGGTGTGGTTTTTCTATTACGTGTGGGTTACCAGTTTATGCCAGAAACGGAAATATTAAAAAATGTATTAACTTTTTGCTGAATCAACGTTTCGCACAGGTGATATTAAGATTTTAAGGATTGTTATAGTGGACCCCGAATCGGTAGGTAAAAATGCTAATTTTGACATGGTGTCAAAATGGTAACTAAAAAACAGTCGCCTGTGTGACATACATGTAATTCCTAATTAAGGTCTCCGGAAGTTGACGAGTCTCGCAGAGTCCAGCTCGTTCTCGAGGTCAACTTACACAGTCTATTAAATGGTAAATGTTGGCATCTTTGTTAACGTTTGTACATGTCACATTTATTTACTCAAGCCCTGTTTTCCCGACTCTTGAAAACACCCCGTAGAAAGCATGTGTAGTTGGGGAAATATCCCGCTTTCTCTTTTCATCCATTCCATACACGACAACTTGGAGGAATTCCAAGATGGAATAGCACTCCTGCGGGTACCCCATATCTAGGAGATAGAAGAACTTAAAACATATGTCGATGGCCTTCTTTAGAGTAGCAACCTCAACAACCTCTGGCTGAACTATGACGAACACTTGGTGTGGGTCCCTTCGGCTGCCGACAAGGAGTATGTGTGGACTCTTCCTTTTGTTGTGAGCAACAACTTCCTCGATGTTGGAACCAACCTGGGAAAATATTCAAATAAAGACTCTTAACAAAAAGACCTGGCTTAAAGAAATGCAACAGACCACATACGGTATCTGCATTTTGACACGTCTTGTACTGTGTGACCTAAAATGCATAATCTGAAACTACATTTCAAAAGCCATTCTTAAAGGAGTGTGACCAGATCACAACTATCCAAGTTTAGTAAATTAATTTATCCGGTTACTTAAAGCAGTGTAATGATCACACCAATGATTACACCTTTTTGCTTCCAAATCAAAATGGGGGTTGGAAATGTTCTGTTTTATTTCCTTGAATGTACAAAAATGTATTTATTTCCTTGACTGTATAAATATGTATTTATTTTCTTGAATGTATATTTATTTATTTATTTATTTGTATTTATTTATTTGGGGTGGGATTTTTTTATATACAGTGTAATTGTTACATGTAGGTCACAACGAAATATGTTTTCTGGAAAACTCTGGTGACGCTCCTTTAATATTTTAATCACAGGATCTCACAGCTTCTAACTCTTGCCTTGGTTAGGCGTTCATTGATAGTACAGGAAGGGCGTGAGCTATAACGCTTGTTGTCCGTGGTCGACCTGTGGCGCGCTTCTCCAGCGTAATCAGCGACCTCATGTGTCGCGGTTTACGATGGATTTCCAGCGCACAAATAAAGGAAACGTAAGGTGATCGTCGCGATTGACACAATGCGTTGATAACGCTGAAGGTAATTTGCATAAACTAGTGCCGACACATGAGGTCGCTGTTTACGCTGAGAAGCGCGCCACCACGGACAGCAGGCTTGTTAGCTCACGCCCCGACCAAGTTGACTTTTTGCAATTCAAGTTGGCTGTGTCACAGTTTGGGCAAGCGTAGCAAAACTTCCTTTTTTTTATTCCGTTATTTCATATATCGTATTAAATCTTGACCATCTCCTGTAATAGTAATTATGGCTGTGGTGTACTTATCAACTGTCAGGTTGTTCTGCATGGTGCCTTATTTCTTTGTGCAAACTGGCAATATTTGCCGTATTGTTTGGCCATCAAACATCAAGGAAAAAAATACCAAACTTGGCAGAAACGTCATGTGCAAACCGTGACACAGCCCCTTATTGTGAGTGGTTGGAGTCACTGGCATGCAAATCTCAAGCAGAAACCTGAATGTGTATTTGAGACCACCCTAGCTTGCTCCATCTTTCAGATGATGGGTAGGCCCAGTGCATTTTGTAATGCACTTAAAGATCCCAGAGCATTTGTGCAAGTGGAATTTCCCCCTTGTTTCACATTGGCTGTCCAGTTGTTACAACTGATGAACAAGTTCACCGTGCATAAAGTATATACATCTCAAATTTAGACTGACAGCATTAACTGTAAAACACAATGAGATGTAGTCAGACAGCATGGAATACGCTGTATAAGAACAAACTGTTTATTTATTTATTTATTTATTCCATTTATTTACCCAGGGTGTGCCCAAACAGTTTACAAAAACTGGTTTCCATTGGGGCCCTGCAAACACACATAGAACAAATATACTAAATTGAACAACTTCATAATTACTAACAAACTGGATTAAGATACATTTGTACAACAACTACAACATCAAAAAAATAATGGTTACAGAAGAACAACATCACAAGTAATTATTATACATGCATGTGACACTAAAATTTACGCTAATTACGGGAAGCGCGAAAAACCCGCAAAAACTCTTTTTAAGAGAAAAAAAAATAAAAAAAATGGGAAAATGTCCCTCCGGCTCCAAAATTAAAGTTTGATTTTAAGGCAACCAAGTCATACGACTCTGTAAATTAGCATTTCTCACTTGAAGTTGATCATGTGAATATTATGTGTATGTTTGGCGTAGTGCCGATTTGAATGAGCTCAATGAAGACATAGTTCTAAGGTGTGCACTAAGGCTGTTTTAAATTGCGGCGCCAGTTACAGAAAAACTCGAGGCGTAAGACCCCTTTCGTGCAAAGGAAATTTTCAGTGTCTTTTCGGCATATTGACGAGTTTCTCGAGTTTGTACGTAAGGTGTAAATAGACTTGCCATATACTGCGGGGCCAAGGAATTGATGCTTTTAAAGACAAATATAGCTTTCTTGTATTTAACTCTCTCTGGATAGGCAAGTCAGTCGAGCTTTTTAAACATGTCAGCTGATGGCGTTAGGAAATCGCATTTCAGTATTATTCTGGCTGCACGTTTGAGGCATTTATTCAAGACATTGTTATGAGATGCGTAACGGTCACCCCATACTGTGCAACAATAATCTAGACTAGGCATGACTAAGCTTAACATAAGGGTGTTCATGTGCTGTTGAGTTACACAGTCGCGAATTCTTTTTAATATAGCTAATTTCGAGAAAACCGTCTTCTTTACATATTCTACATGTTGGTTCCAACTTAAGGTTTGGTCAATAATAACACCCAAGCATTTAAACGATTTAACGTTATACACTTGATCATTATTAATGTGTACTCTGAGGTCATGCGCGCTTATCTTTTTCTTTGAGCCAATTAGCATACATTTAGTTTTACTGGCATTAATTTTGATTTTATTTTTAACGGACCACAGATGAATCATGTCTAATGACTTGTTAAGGCTAGTTTCAATTTCGACAATGCTTTCGGAACTGCAAGTTAGTGTAGAGTCATCGGCATACATATATAGCTTATCGGATACATAAAGAGGCAGGTCATATGTATATACAAGAAACAATAATGGGCCCAGAATTGATCCTTGTGGTACACCGACACTTATAGGCAAGGATTTTGATATATGTTTACTAATATTAACGGTTTGACTGCGATCACTGAGATAGGACTTAAACCAGTTTATTACTGAAATCGACATGTTCAGCTTTTCTAATTTTTCTAAAAGAATTTTATGGTCAACGCAGTCAAATGCCTTACTGAAATCTAGGAAAACTGTTCCGGTCATTATCCCGTGATCCATACCTCGAAGACACTCGTTTGTAAAATCGTTTAGTGTACTTTCTGTCGAGTGCAAAGGCCGAAATCCAGATTGACAAACAGGAATAAAATTATTTTCACCAAGGTACGAGTACATGTTCGAGTGTATCCATCTTTCTAGGAGATAATCGGCAAGATTGATATAGGTCGGTAATTACATGCGTTGCACTTATCGCCTCCTTTATGAATAGGTGTAACTGAAGCATGTTTCCATGCCTTGGGATACTGTTCATTTATTATGGAGAGGTTAAATATATGCGTTAAAGACTTAGTAATAAAAGGTGCAGCCATTTTAATCATATTAACGCTAATACCATCTGGGCCTGTTGCTTTCCCAACCCAACAGCTAGCAGTTTAAAGGTACAAACAAGATGAAGGGAAAAAGTGAATGCAACGACAAGCTTATTTTAATGAGTTTTACCAATTTACACAACAAAGGTATTTATGCATGGGATTCAAAGTGGGTTTGGCAGGTCTTAAACAATCCGTTGATAATGGCCCGCGCCGTCAGCTAGGGGCATTATCAGCGTCCAGGCCCCTATCCGGTTTTAAACGTATGTTTAAGACCAATCAAACCCACTTTTAATCCCTAAATTAAATTAAATGTCAACCCGTTTCCCAATTGTTTGAAATTGGACAATACCTCGGATAAGTCGGGTCCAACGGGACCGAGCGATTTTATCTGACATGTCTGACAGCAAAAATCCGACTTACGCGACGATGAAAAAATGCATAGGGATTCGTTGATCTTCAACCACCCAGCGTAAAAAAAAAGATTTTGTCCGAGATAAGTGAAAATCCGACAGAAACATATCCGACTTATGCAAGGTTTACTGTATAATATAGAATCATGTATGCACACAATGTTGTTTTGGTGGTTAATAGGTGGCAGTTGCGTTGACACTGCATACAAATTAATCCATGTTTTCTCCTTCAGACTGAAATTTCCATGATTTGAACTCGCTACCATGGACAAAAATGCTCAGTGTCACTAGCTGTTGATAGTTAATTTCACTGGTTTTTTTTTCTGTTTGTTTGCTGCGCCTTGAGCACCCAGCAGGGTGGATATGTGCGCATTACAAGTCCTATTATTATTAATATTATTATTATTTGTATGATACGGGGTTCGCAAGCACAACCATCAATTTTTTTTTTTTTTGCACACAATGAACTTTGACAACTATTCAGCTAAAAAATACCTTTGTCAGGGAGACCGTCCTCAACAACAGGTAATCCCAGAAATTCAGCCCAGTTGTTCATCTGAATCTTGGAATATTCAAAGACAAGCTCACTGAACCGGTCATCCCACACTTGAAAGAGCTTGTCCTTCTGCTCTGGCCATAGAACACTGAAATCTTGATCGATCTGGAAAGAAGCGACTTTATACATGTACATTGTATATTCACATGTAAAAACCGACATCTGCAAAACAAAGTTATATCTGTGGTTCTCAGCAAATTTGATTTGTTTTCTTCTTTAAACGAATGCTTACAGCATTTACTACATTTTTAATTTTCGGCCAGCACTATAGTTGTGCAAAACTTTGCTCATCGCCTGTTGACGGGTCAGTCCCTCAATGGTACCACACTGAGAAGGGAAATCAATTTTGTAATTAATATTCACAATTTCCCTAAAAAACTACAACATAGAGTAAAGTCATGCATGCCACCCATCTTTGGTCCATGCCATGTGTATAATGGACAATCCCAATAAAGAGGCCACCTCTTTATAGTGGGCCAGTTTTATACGGTGCTACTACTTGCTGAGAATATACATGTACATTGTAATTTGACATACGGTTTTGGCTGGTAACCCATTTTACAAGACGGTCTCTAATTTGCAAATTTTTGTGCTCAGAAGCACCATAAAACTAGCTCTAGAAAGAAGCATTGCATTGACTATAAACTCAACAACAACACGAGTCTTTTTTCGTTTTGCAGTTAAAATATTGGCAGCTACACAATTTCTGACTGCATTGATGTTAAAAGTTAAGCCCCCGTCACACTTATTCGGAATTAGCAGAAATCAAGCAGAACCAGCCGGAATGAAAACATTTCAAAATTCGTGCCACATTCGGGCGACAATTTCAAACTGACCAACATTATTACAGCTTTGTAAGAATGCTGTTCGAATACTTAGAATGCCCTTCGAACCCGCCTCGAATGATTCTTGCATATTCCGAGTGTATTAGCTTTTGAATGCAGTTCAAATGTAGTTGGAACACAGTAGGAATACATAAAATGCTGTTAGAATGCAGTAAGAATATTAAGAATGCACTTCGAATGCCGTACGAGTGCGGTTCGATTGCTGCCCGAATACCACCCGAATACCACCCGAAGTCTGGTTGGAAGGTGCCTCGAATGCTGTACGAGTTCACCTTAAATGCAGTCAGAACGCTCCTGGAATAGCCGCAGAATATGTTTCGAACGTCTAAGAATTCAGGAGAATGCAGCTCGAATACTTAGAATGTACTTCGAATGTGATTAGAATGTAACACGAATGTCCTGAGGGTACCAAGAATGCCACCGGAATGGTCCCCGATAGGGTATCAAACGCTGCCGAATATAGCATTTTCATCAGTCTCAGCCCATACACCATAGAGTATGGACCCCCTGGTGTTGCATTGCTCCAGATTGCTGTCCTCCAGCAAGACCTGCCTGAAAAAGATGTGGAGGAGGCTAGAAGAAGAAACATAAGGAGGAGAAAACCCAGGACTCAATCAGGGCCAATTGGGACGTTCCGACTGCATTCGAGAAGTATTCGAGCGGCAATCGAAATATTCAGAAGGCATTCGAAGTGCATTCCAGCTGAACTATTTTAATATCGAGATGCACTCGAGGTGCATTCTGGCTCATTCGAGGCACATTCGGGACATTCTGGCAGGATTGCCCTGGCTTGCCATTTCGATTTTTCCCTCGAACGCGATCAGAATGTTTCGAATTAGGTTGGAATGCAGTAATAATATTTAGAATGCAGTCAGAATGCAGTTAGAATACACTTCGAATGCCGTTCGATATTTTTCCTCTTCGAATGCACCTCGAATGTTTTGAGCATGAGCAAAACATTCGGGCCGGCCAAAAGAATGGGCCCAGATGTTTGGAATGCACTCAGAATGCAGTCAGAATTTTTAGAATGCACTTCGAATATCCCGGAATATACGAAGAATTTTCATTCCGACGGCATTCCGGCTTATTCCGCCTCTAGTATGACTAGGGTATAAAAGACTTTAAATGGGAGGAAGAATAACATTTGACAAGTTCCAAGTTGCATTTCTGAGCAAAAACAAACGAGTATCGCACCTATCAGTTTTTTCTCCAGTTCTGTCAATGAATTGTATATAAATATGTATGTTGGCTATGCGCGCGATGCCAAAGGGGGCGTTGCTCATAGCTGTATAATGAGTAAACGAGCTGCCTCTCCACCCCGCCGCTTGTTGAACAGAGTCAGTCGTGCCATGGTTGTCTCAACCAAAGCAGTCCATGTTTCAGGGGACAGTGACTGTTGAAGAACTGCATTTGATCTCCCCAACTCAGCATCCATGTAGCTTCGCAGCTTGACAAGATCAAAAGTCAGGGGAAGTGCATCCCCTTTATTGTATTTACGATTAGCCATCGTTGCGAGGGCATGCAAAGAATCTTCTCTGACCACTCGTGCTCATGTAGCTGGGGTACATCTCACACACTTGAAGAAGACTACTATTTTTTTCCCGCAAAGCTAATCATTGAAGTATAGGAGCATACTTCTTCAGAGAGTACCCTAATTTAAGGGAAAGTGAAGAAATGCCAATCTCATGATTATTTCCATCAGAACCTTCGTTTCGTTCACTCATCTTCATCACTGCAGTTACTATCATATCGAAACATTCGGGACTTAAGTAGTCAGCCAGCGTGTCATCATCTGCCCCCATGGATTGTAAGACCACCAGAAGTCGCCCAAGTTGGGAGGACGTTAGGAGATGTAATGTGATTTCTGAGGACCCACTTTGTGCAGCAAGCTCTTTCCAAGACCCTTTATGAGCTTATCACTTTTCACAATCAGTGACACTGAGTCATGAGCCATTTTAGACAGAATATACTTATTTAGAGAGGCATCCTCTTCAGCATCAGACTTTCTTGTTGGATCTTAATATAATGTGAGCTGTCATTGGGCAAATCCACCGGTGCCTTTGGCTGCAGGCAGGATTTCTTGTGACGCCGTAGATCAGAGCGAATGAAAGGTAATATGACACTTTGACTTCCTGACCCCTTGGAGGCTTCAATTTCCCTTTGTTTGTTGAGATGACTCGCATGTTATGGTATAAGTTACCCTGCAAACGCAGCTGCTCAAATGACTTACTTCTTCTGTTTTTCCTCCTAACCATGTCATGCCCAAACAGATAAAAAACCAATCAAAACTAGAGCTACGTATGTTCTATGAACAGATCGTAGGGCTTTTTCGAATTTGTTAAACTTCAAAAATGAGCATGCCTAGCTTGCAAAATTATATGTTAGCATATAAAGTATTTAATTAAAAAAATGTTTACCTTTAATGTGTTACCTTTAAAGGATTGATGACGTAATCAATGTTTTAACAACACAGACATGTTTGGTGGTCGACGCACTCTATAATCACCACTACTGGGCTAATTTGCGCAAACACTGCTTTTAAAGAGTTATTTTAAGACTTTTTAATTTCGCCGCTAGAGGGCGCCCTTTTATGGAATGACGTAGAAACTTACATTTTTGGAAACCCTATTTACCTTAGACACTAACACTACCAACCGCATCTTCGCAGCTTTCCCCACTTTCACAAAATAGGTTCATTTAGATGCACTTCCGGTTTCTACCGGAAGTGAGCAAGGTCACAGGTTATGGCGATATTTGTTGGATACCCCCACCCTAGTCGAACTCAAACATCTTTAACCCCATCCAAATACCTCTTACCAGTTTCAAATGGCAAGGCAAAGTCTGTTTGACCAATAGGGAATGAGGTCAAATGTGAAGGCATATGGGCATCTGAAAGACCTTTATTAATTATCGTGTATGCCGAAAGAATCAAGATCGTAGGTCAAACGGTTGATTTTTTATGAAATTTTGCATATGGAAACATTAAATTTCATCCCCTTTAAACTTACACCTGATGACGTCATTATGAAGCCATAGTTGGGTGCACACTTCTTCTCTTCTACTATGTCTTTGATGTTACCAGGTTTGTTTAAGAACAACCTCAAGTTTGGGAACAACCTCAAAAAGTGCCGACAACGCCCATGCGTTATGTCAATGGGGAAAAAATCAGAAGAAGAAATAAACGGAAAGGCCAAAAGTTAACGACCTTTGCTAGTGATCGTATATGGGAAGGAAGCAAGGTTGTAGCTAGTCTTGGCCCAAGACTACTCTAGTCGCTATTGGTTTGTGTACGCGTTGGCCATATAGTGCGCCCTCTTGCAGCACTAACGGACCAGTCTTTGCTCACTAGAGTAGTCTTGGGATTTTCTCCCGTAATCAGGAATCACGATCATAGGTGAATCGGCTGATTTGAATGTTTGAATATGAAAAACATTAAATTGTATGTTCATTTAAAGGGCCTGTGACATGCTAAACAACTTTGTGCCTAAGCTTTGCTTCATAATGACGGATTACTTGTTCAGCAAGACATACTACTGTTCGTTTGGATGTAAAATCAATAAAAGGTGGCCTTTTTCAACTTTGAAGATTTCATTGCAATAAATCACAGACAGAGGGCGCTGTTTTGAGTGCATCACATAAGGAAGACAGAAGGGAAAAGTTAAGAAAAAACATAAGACTTCAAGTTGGACTTGTGGCAAATTGCTGCAGTTTCTACCCCCAGTTTTGTCATGGCTTACAGCAGGCAACATGTAAAACAAACTCAAACAGCCATGGATTACAAAAGTTTCAGGAAAACCGAGAAAAAAAGTGGAATTTTTTTGTGCACAGTTGAATGTGATTTTCCTGTGTTTGCCTCTTGTGACATAGTGACCTTGGTCATGAATATGCATATTGGCATTAGCATAAAAACTAAAAACCTTTGTTTTAACCCCCAAAGCAAGCTTCAAATATGATTTTTATGACTTTAACTGAGTTGAGTGGTTTTAAAGCATAGATTTCATTGATAACAATCCTAAATGAGGGGCCCTTTAATCTTATAACTGATGATGAACAGTTTTTGAGTTGTGTCAGTTTGCCTGAGTGGGGGAAGTACTGCTATACAGATCTACCACTTCAAGGTGTTTGATGAACTGTGAGATACCAAGTCATGGTGCAGGTAAAAACTTTTGATTTCTTAATTAGCTCCTTGAGGAGTATCATAACATGTAGGTTCAGGATTTATACTAAGAGAGTCTTGAGCCAAATTTCATATAAAACAAAATAACATGTACATTATGTAAATAGTACAGAAGCCTTTGCACTTCTAAAGTTTTTGCACTTTTAAAAACATCAATTAAGTCACTGTAAAATTAGTACTATTTGTAATAATGTCACATGGCGTTATAAATTAAATATTTAAAAAGTTTATCCTGAAAACTCAGTTTAGAGGCAATTTTGATTTCCCTTTGCGAATTCTAAACTGTTAATTTTTAGTTTGTTTTGTTCACATTTGGGATGGAAAATGCGATGTTTACTCGAAATGTCATCAAAGGCAGAAATCAGAGCACATAATTTGTTAAGATTAAAAAGAGTTTGGCCAAGGAGGACAATTTCGTAATCAGACAAGTACATGTACTATATGTTTACACGTACTGTGCATTCTCTCTTTAGCTTTTTATGTATCACTATGAGGGCGCTATATCACTTTCACGGTAGCAAAACGCGAGTGCATGGCCTGGCTTATGCATGGTTTTACGCAAATTGTGACTTGGCTGAACTTTGGCCTTCAATTGACCCAGGAAGGAAGGGACAGATAAGAATGCCTACACAAAGAACAATGTAGCTCATGATCTGATCTATAATGTCTGCCAAATATAAAAACCCTGGGTCATGTGGTTTTTTAAAGGGAAACGTTTTACGAAATGCATTTTTTGGGTCATTTTCATGACGAAAATCCACTTTTTAGCCATTTTTTAGCTTCATTATCAACCCCTACAAATCATCCCTGTCTCCTTCACAACAACCGTCGTTCCTGGGAGCTACACTGGACTACTCAAGGTAAAGCCTTTCGCGCTACGAGCAGAATCGAGTCATAACCCGATTCCATCTCCCTATTCATGCGGACTCCGTCAATGCCAGCCTCATCTTGGCTCTGACTTCTCGGAATTATGGCGAGCCTAGTGATCTCGTTACATGGTGCAGAATGCGCATGTGTCCGCTACAGCTCCATCTTTTTTACTACTACAGTCCACGCCGAGATCCCATCCTAAGAGCATCCCCATAAACCAGTTTATCAAATCTCTTCTCGATCGTCATAACGACAGACGCGTCCGACACTAGGTTGGGGTGCACATCTCGACACCCGGTTTGCAGCGGGGACCTGGGCCCATGTGCATAAAAGGCTACTAGTTTAGCTGCCAACTAGTGCTAAGTAAGATTATAAATTCCCTAGTTTATACCTACGGAGTTGGCAACTAATTTGTGTTGCATAAAACCTCACTAGGCACATTGCTTACTAGTTGCATACTAGGACAATTTGGTTTGTAACTGATTTGGGTGCTATGGCCTTGGAGAGGAGGTGATTATGTCAGATACAATAGGCTTGTAGACAAGTTTATTGTGTTTGAGCTTCGAACCACATTCCAACTGAGCATAACTCATTTCTAAGGGTCTTTGTAACATTGCATTACTGCCCAGTACTTACATTTTGTAGAAATACATAAATTCTCTATACAAGGTTGCTACAGCTAGTACATAAAGTTACAACTACAACCATGAGTCTCAAGCGTGAAAAAAAAATTAATTTTACCCAAGACGAAAACCTGTTCTTGGCCGACAAATATGAAGAGTTTAAACATGTCATAGATGCACAACACAAAGATGCGAACACCAACAGAAAAAAGAAGGAATCTTGGGCTGAGATTTTACAGCAACATCAAGCCAGATTCACAGTGGAGAGGTCTTTGAGTGATTTAAAAACCAAGCTTGGCAAATTAAAGACTGCAGGAAGAGAATGTGTTATGTCTCAGAAGAAAGCAAAGACAGCTACTGGCGGAGGAAAGCCCCCAAAGGACCCAAGTCCCGCTGAACAGAAAATATTAGATCTTTGTGCTGATACACCGGGTTTCAAAGGCCTGCAAGGGGCTGAATCTGGAGCATCGACATCTAAAAATAAGCAAGGGGAAGCACCAGTGGCCAGTGTTCATGATGAAGAATTAGGTGAGTAGATATAAGTTCTTCAATAATTGTTCTTTGTACTGTTGGATTGCTAAATATGAACTTCACGTCTGTGCTTATTACATGAACTTATATTATTGTAAACAAAATAATTGATGTAGAAGCTATTATTGTTGCCTTCCTAAGTTTCACTTAATTTTGCATATACCAATGGTATTAAAATGTTGTCAATTTGAACAACATATTTATAGCATATCTTTTTGGCTGTTAAATTTTGTTCTACAGGCGATGTCTTTGAAGATGACCCGGCAGGTTCAGATGAGGAAAGTGATCCACCAACCTCAACACCAGCCCAGAACAAAACTCCGGCAGAGAAGAAGGCCAAGCAGCATGAATCCTTCGGTGCTCTAATTGACATTGAACGGTCAAATGCTCTTCTAATAAAAGAAAACTTGCTACTAAAGCAAGAGAAACTCAAGCTGCAAATTGCGCTATTGCAGCAACAACTTGCAAACACAAGTGGCAGCAGTAATGATCCAGTATATTTTAATTTGTAAACTGTTGGACCTTCAATCAAACAACAACAACATGTGTCTACTGTGTCTTTATGTGGCTGGTCTGTTTCATAATATTTAAAGAAGTTGGTGATATATTAAAACAAGTGAAAAATACTTAAATACTTATTTAATTATAATTTAACATGAAAAACGAAATTACACATTGAATTTCCTTTGGAACAAAAATAATGGTTGCCACATGGTTACTCACAAGATAGATGTGAGTGAATAATAAATGAATTGTTCTTGATTCTGAATATCAATCAACCCTGGCATAAGTTTTGGACATGGACGTTGACGTTGATATGGTATTTTTTCCTGTAAATTATTATTTTTTGAAATAGAAATTTCAAAGTATAGTTCACAACAAATGCTTGTGTTTTCTTAATTGCAAATATATTACATACGGCATCACAGAAAAACAACATTTACTTTGTAATGCGCATTGTTGTTATAAGCTGCAATAAATGAATAATTATTTTTCATTTTCTTCTTCTCAGTTAACTAAAGGTGTGGTGACACCTCGCCGCAGTTGCGATGCGATGGATTGCTATGGACCAAATATGGTATTGCTTGCGCCATAGTTGGTCCATCGTAATCCATCGCATCGCAACTGCGGCGAGGTGTGAACACACCTTTAGACAGGTATTATTTGAGCAGACCTGTTTACATACAAAATTAAGATCAAAGTCAATGTTTTGCTTGTTTTATCTTCATAGCCTGTCTGAAGTGCAAAAACGTCCAATAAATAATTACTTGCTTAGTTAGATATAATAATACATTATATACAGAAGCATGACATTATTCAGACATAATGCTTCCTTTTTCTGAGTTAAGTTCCTCATCTCTTAAATAAATTGAAAACCTTAATAAGTATTTTGACGCCGGTACTTTGTTCATTTTGTGATGGCACATGAATAAGATAACAAATAAAATCATGGCCACGTTGGCCAATCTAGTAAAATTAACAAAAGAGTCACTGTTCCTTTCTGGTAAACATGATAAATGTCACTGCTATGCAAACATCTTTGGATGTATATACATAGTGCTTCATTCAAACCTATTACGTATGAGCATTGCCCTAGCTCTTGGCCCATTGAGTTCACCATTGTAGCCATCCTCTTCAGGCTGAGGTATGCCAGGTCGTCGGTCTGCACCTAATGGTTCATTTCTGTCTACTGCAATGTTGTGCAACACCGCTGTTGCCGCTATGACTTTGCAAGTTGATTCGGGACTTCTCAATCGACTATGTAGATGCAAAAGGTGGAACCGACGCTTCCATCTTCCAATCGTCTGCTCCACCAATACTCTAGTGCCTTTATGAGCAGAGTTGTAGCGTCGTTCTTGTGCTGTATGGGCATTCAAGAGTGGTGTCATTAACCAGTTGCGGCATGGGTATCCACTATTACCAAGGATATATCCACGAAACATTTCGCCCTCCATGATGTCCCAGACTTGGCTGCTTCTCAGAATTCTGCTGTCGTGAGCTGAACCAGGCCATCTAGCAACACTGTTTGTAAACTGTCCTCGATGATTACAGATTACTTGAACGTTGATAGAGGAGTAGCCTTTCCTGTTCACGTAGTCTACCTCGTTCTCATGGGGTCGCTCAATCCATATGTGTGTACCATCAACACATCCAATGACCCCTGGAAAGCGTCTCATATTAAAGAAGCCATCCTTGATCTTGCCAATAGTATTCTCATCAGGGAACTTGACAAAATCATCCAATCTCCTACATAATACATTAGTGACACGATGGATGGCGCGATTTGCAGTACTTCGGTGTACCTGCAGTGGATCACCAACTACATTATGGAATGTTCCAGTTGCGTAATACTGCAGCGCAATTAGCACTTGCTGATATGGTAGCAGCGCATGGTTTCTGACAGTGTCATGTTCAATGTCTGGTGCCACTATGTCAGTAATGTGCATTATGCCTTCACGGGTAAATCTATACCGCTCATACACCCTATCATCATCAAAGAAGTCTAATGGATTTCTCCTGTCTCGGAAGACGCGTTCTTTTCTTATTTGACGACGCAGTTCAAATAGCTCCATGATTCTACGAGCCATGTTGTCCAAAGGCAGACTGATTAGTTGTCATCTAGTGACTTAGAGGTACCCCAGATCAACGCTAACTTTTGCCAGAATTTTAGAATGTTACTATATCTAGTTGGGTTTTATGCATCACAATTAGTAATCAACTAGGCTTAGTAAGCAACTTAAGTCCATTTTAGTTGCCAACTAGGCCTAGTAGCCTTTTATGCACATGGGCCCAGGTGATGGTTTAATTTGTTAACTCGCGTCTCATGCACGTGTGGAGCCGGAAAATTTAAAAATTAAAATTGAATGGTCACTTTAGGTGTGTGAAGTGGTAGTCAGAGCGTGCTGAGCAGCATGTGTTGCACCTGACGTGTAAGATGATTGACAATGAAAAAGTTTTTACTGAAAATCATTTCATCTCTCGCACATGAAGTGTTTCCATTTAAACTTTGACTATCACACCAGGCCCTTCCGAAATAAACTGAACAGATCCTGAAAAGGAACCACAGAATTTGGTCGTTTTTGAGCAATTTTCAAAAAACAGAGGTCACATAATTTATCCGAACCAGATTTCTAGTAAGGAAACATCACATGGTCTAGCGAGTTAGTTTTGTGTCCAGCCGCATAACAGTTTATTACTGCAGCACTGCACAAATTTCAACTCTGATTTTCCCCCAATATTTGTAAGTAATTGACAAAAAGAAAGACTATTTATGCAGGTTATGAAACAAAGTTAAACATAATGTATGCAAAAGCGAACATAAACTTTTGATTCGAGAGTCTGAGTAACGGGAGCGTGTCTTACGGTGGAGTGTAGGGGATTGCCCCGCGCGGCACGACGGCAGTGCACACACTGCTACCGGTACAGTGCCGCGGAGCTTCCGTTAGTGTGCATGACATGCAATAAATATGTGTAAACGAGGAACTGTCGCACAACAGCCGGTTGCTCCAGTGTACATTGTACGTTCGTGAAGTAAACAAACAACTCCTCAAAGGAAAACGGAAATTCCTATTCGGTCGTCCGGCTGTCCGGTGAAATCGTGAGCAGAAAATTTGAGATATCCTAAGTAGGAGAAGAGCGAATCGTTTGTGACAAAGTCGTGAGGCTCACGCATAGTTGCAACAGCTGGTAAAGCGTATAACCCGTCTTTTGACCGTTTTTGTTAATTTTAAACTTATTTAGTAAACAGGGGTGTGAGTAGAGAACCCCAGAAAAATCTGAAAAAAAATCTGAAACTGCTAGTGAAGCTGAAATTCCGAGCGCGAAGCCCGAAACCCTAATGCCCGTTGGTCCGGGCCCGTTTAAGTTGCACTGACATCTTGATGAATTAATGTTCCCAGTTGGTGCATTTTATGACTTCTAGAATGGAATTTTGTACTGAATGCTGGATTGCACATGGCGTGCGCTAGCAGTAGCAAGTGGCAAGAACCGTACTAAAGAAATCAGTTAAAAATCGGAAATTTTACACACCTGGTAAATTACGGGATATTTTGATGATCTTTTTTCACAACGACCATTGAAAAAATACTGTCAATGATGCTACATCACTAAATCATGTAGACAGCAGGCCGCGGTGTGTACCTATAACGAAGATCGAATGAAGAGTTGTACCGTTCACATTAGACAACCACTAACGAAGATCGAATGAACCCCCGTCTTGTTATGTGTCAATTCGCTTCGTCGAATGAAGCGATCTCTTCGTCGAATGAATGTTTTTGCTCTACTGAGAACTAGGTCATTGTGGATATGACAATCTAAAACTCCCTGTATGTCTGTGGGTCAGTAATTGAGTAATTTCAAATCGGTTCCTTAAAACATGACTCAACTCCAGTCACAAACATTTGTCTTTTATTTGGAATTGTTTCTTAATGCTTTGTATTTTAAGAAGATAATATTTGGTATGCCAAATCTCTGCTTTTCTCCATTTTGAATTATTTATGTACAAGGTATATTACAACCCAATGTTTTTATTTTTTTTTTTATTTGTTTGATATCCAGGAATAATTGAACTGGCTGGATTCAAGACTGCTTTGGAGGAGAAAAGGCAGAAAATCGTGGAATTCATGAAAGACAATGTCATTCTGAAGAAATTTGTGCCAGCTAATAAAAACACAATGATCCACATCAACAGGTTATACGGAAAGGAGATAACAGATCTGATAGCAAAACATACCAAAAACCACGTCGCGATCAAATGGCAAATAAGTGGCCGCGAGGGTTTTGTGATCCAGGGAAACGAAGAAGGCGTGGAGGGCACAAGCAAGGCCATTAGCCAACTTGTCTGGGGCGCTAAGGAACAGCAGTACCCCGTCTCCAATGGTAAGCGCGCCCTCTATATAGGTACAGGATAGCACAACACTGCCGTGCATGCGTACGCGCGCGTATCGTTCGCTAGCTGCAAACCACCCACAAAACACAGACGTATGATAAAAATACAAACACAAAATGGAAATTTTAATGTTTTTATTTTGATCTTGTACATGCAATTGGACTTTCGAGTTGGCCTAACAACAACAATCTTGCCAAAACGATGATTTGTAGCTGGGAAAAAAGGCTTACAAAATGTGCTAAATACCGAGTCCACACTATACACATTGGGCTAGTGAGTTACAGTGAGCACTTTTCGTGCATTGAGCGGAGCGAATCGTAGCCTTGTCCAAGGCTATGAAATTGTGTGAATCCGTGAAGAATTTGCTGTATGCTATGCAGCGAAAGTGCGCCATCGCGCGGTGAATTGTAGTCAACTGCAAAATAGTCTGTTTACCGAAATATCTTGGTCTGAATCCTGACTTCTCGGGCGAGGCTGTATCATAGCCTTGTTCTTTCTGTATTCGATTTGTTTTATGGGCGGGGACTCTTTAAGCTAATTTTTCAAAGAGAGCACCGAGCGTAAAAAAGCTCATTTGTTAACGCGGTTGTTTTGACAGAACAATACGGTGCCGTTTGAAAAATAGCAGATTTTCCGTACGTAGCCTATACCCAGTTGGTAAGTTCACAAACACGTCATACCTTTACAGAAAATATGTGAGGGATATCTTCTGGTCTTCGTGAAAGTCATCAATTTGCAATTTGTAGGCTGCATAATTCCTAAATTATGTAAATGAATGAAATATAATTGGAATTCTATTAATAAATAGTGAGTACAAGTCGAAGAGGGTTTGCATTCCTTTCCACGTGATAGGCATGTGCACCACACAATACATTCAAAGCATGTATTGTTATTCAAATGAGTCAGGCTGAGAGTAGTGCATATAAGGCCAGGTAGGAAAGCACAAGGCATCTTTCTTTTTGAGTGGGCAATGTAAATGGTTAATTAGCGCCACGTAATATACGCTGGGCGGGCCTGATCTATGAGGAAAAAAGGGAGGCACCCTCTTCGACTTGTACTCATTATTTATTAATAAAATTCCAATTATATTTCATTCATTTACATAATTTAGGAATTCTATTACATAACATTGGTACAAGTCTTCAGAGGGTTTGCATGTTCAAAGCTTTGTAACGTTGTAACATTACATATTAATCGATCGCACGCTTGTAGTACATGTATGTGAATATTTTACTCGTTTATTTCAATCCAATCAGTTACAAGAACTCAGTATTGTTTTTCCAAAAGACAAAGACGATCCTTCTGTTGACTTGAGGTAAAACTTAGCAAACGTATTAGCGTTTGTCCAATCTGCTGTCTTAAAAACTTCCTGCAGACTTACACCTTGGGCAAAGGCTGTAGAGGTGGATGCACTACGAAAACTATGTGCAGAATAAATCGAAACATCTATCCCTGCTTTAAATAAAACACTCTTCATCCACCTAGCTAATGTGGAGGAAGTAACTCCTTTATGTGGTTTCCTAGTTGACAGAAATAATCTAGTTTTTTTACTCTCAGCTCTAAGAACCTCTGTGCGTTGTAAATAATATTTTAGTGTGGTAAGAACGCACAGTTTGGAGTTCTCATCAAATTGTGGAATAACTATCTTGTTATTTCCAACGCCCTTCTTTGGGCAAGTTGTTTTTAAAATATCCATGACTGTAATGATACATGAGGTATCAAGAAAATTAAAATAACGTAAGTCTAAACATGCCAACGTTTGTGAGCGTTGAGCCGATACAAGGGCCATTAAAGCCAGAAGCTTTTCGCTCAGACTTAAAAGTGGAAGCTCTTTGTTTTCCGGCAATGAACAGAGATAATCTAAAACTGTAGAAACTTTCCACATCGTGGAATATTTCGGTTTTGGGGGCGTTAAATTGAACACCCCTTTAAGCAGTCTTACTATCAGGGGATGCTGGCCCGCTGTATGCCCCTCAATCGTAGGTAGTATTAGACCGGTCAAACACACTGAACGGTTCCACTAGACAACGCATAAAAACACGACAACGATGGACGATCTGTTGATGATATTTCACAGGGTTTTACAACAATTAACAGTTTATTTTCGGTATCATGAAAATCTAGAGCCTTCTTTTTACAAGAATATTAAACAAAAAACTCCAAATTATCGCAAATATCAGTGAAATTACCCACTTCACGCTCTTCAAACTCGGCCGACCGGCGCGGCGCGCGGGTGCCATTGCCCGGTGTTGAAAATGAGAATTTCTCACTGGAAAATCTTGCCCAATCTCAACTTTTTAGGGCGCACTTGAAAGCTTATAACACGATCTTTCCATTTCTGCTTGCGCGTTTTAGCGATGGCCGACAGTGTTGGTTCGAAACGAAGCTTTGTACAATTTGTAGATTTTTATGGAAAAATCTGCCGATTTTGTGAAACGCGCAACTTTAAAAGAAAAAATAGAAACAATTGTCTGTCTCCAGGTGAAATCGGAATAAATTCTGCCAGTATTTTCCAGTAGAAATCAGGCCGCAAAATCTGGTATTATGTGCTGCAAATTCGTGAATATTTTTTACCCCAAAACTTAACTTTTAAGAATTATTTTAAAGTTTTTAAATTTGTTTTCTTTGAACCTGTTGTTGTCATATTGTGTACTGTACCTACTGAACAAATTTCAGCTAAACAGCATCATCAGAGCCTAGGTGATGACCTTTTCCATATGTAATTAGTTGGACTTAGTCTCCAGAGCACAAATTATTGAAATGTTGTCTTTTAGCCCAAATTTGGGCCACTGTTTTACAGTTACTGAACATTCGTATTATTTGTAACACACTTATATTTCTAATAAAGGCAGCAGACATTCATATATGTAAAAATGACACATTACAATGCCTTAGATTACCGGGAATAGGGCATCTGAACTACACACCTTTTTGAAATGTAGGCGATTTGGGCTTAAAAGTTGGCCTGTTTTTGAACTTACAGGCTTTTTTAATGCACTGTATTTAAATAATGAGGTGTATAACTTAGGAAAGAAACTCTGATATCTAAAGTTTGGGTGATTTACATCCAGGAAAAGAGCAAATAAGATATTTAAAGCCTATGAATATAATAGAAAAGTTGGTGTGAAATCACAATATTTTGATTTTTGCCATTTATTTGTTGAGTTGTCTAGGAATTGGTCATTTTTTCAACACCTTTTTTGGCCATAACTTGGGAACCCCTGTACCGATATTTAAAATTCAAAGAAGCTCTTTTAATTTGTTCATTGTCCTGCCTAGTAGTATTGATGACAGTGCCGATCTGTAGGTGTTTAAAGTGGCATATGACTTTCCTTGAGAGTGTTCATAAGCTAAAAAATTGATTATGTCCGCTAAAGCGGGATTGAGTGGATCAATCTGTTGTTGACTACACAAATGAGACCAACAGTTCCATGCTGAGTCGTATTGTTTTTCAGTGCGCATCCTCCATGAGTTTGCGAGGATGTTGGAAGCCTCTGCTGAAAAACCTTTTGTTTGCCATTGAAACTTGAGATGAGCCAAGCGGCCAAGCGTAGGTTCGGTATTTGATGTTGCAGCTGGTGTGGAGGAGCCAGACATTCCACTGGTAGGACGATTGGAGGGGCCATTAACATCTGGAGCATCTGTGGAAACCATGGTTGGGCTTTCCAAATCGGGGCGATTACCAGGCTCGCCGGCGTTTTGTCTCTGTTTAGTTTGTCTAGAATTCTAGAAAGCAAACAAATTGGAGGAAAAATATATGGAATCATGTTCGACCAGGACAATGAAAAAGCGTCAATTGCCCAAGCGTTAGGATCTGCTTTCCAAGAGACATAACGCTCTAATTTATGATTGACGTGGGATGCGAATAAATCAATATGTGGTTGTAAGGTTTTTCCCACAATGTCAGAAAAAAATCTCTGGTGCTAGATTCAATTCTTTATTTAGTTCTTTTGGAGAAAGAAAATCTGCCATGGAGTTTTCAATACCCGCAACATGTGTTGCGGACAAATGTATGTCTCTTTGGACGCACCACTGAAAAATGGCTGACGCGATGTCAAGGTGCCGACAGTGCCGCCCATTTTCGAAATATGAAACTGTAAGTTGTGCTATTGTCCGATTTGATCAGGACATGGGCATGGTCTAGATTGTCACAAAGAGAGCGCAATCCGTTCAGCACTGCTGTCAGTTCCAAAGCATTGATATGCAAATCTTGCTGGGTGGTTGACCACTTACCCTGGGAGAATGAATTATCCGATTTGCAGATAGCGCCCCAGCCTGTCTTGCTGGCATCTGTAAAAATAACCAAGTCAATTGGCGGAATTTTAATAGGTGATTTCACCATATCAATGGGCAGAGACAACCACCATTCAATTTCTTGAATAACCATAGGGGTGACTGCCACTTTGGCGTCAAAGTTTCCACATTCCTTCAGGAGGGCGTTACTTTTAAAATGCTCCAATTGACGGAAATGCAATTTGCCTTTCGGAAATGCATCAAAGGTTGAAATAATCAAGCCAATGAATCTAGCCAAATGGCGTATGGTAACAATCCGTTTCGATATTAACTGAGTTCCCTCCGATTGTAATTTCTGGATTTTTGATTTTGGAACACTAATTGTCATTTTGGATGACTGAAACTCCAAGCCAAGATAAAGGGCGTTGGTCTGGGGAGTTAAGCAGGATTTTGCCTCATTAATAATGAACCCCAAAGACTCAAGTAGTTGTACCATCAATTTGGTGTGGTTTAGACACTCGTCTACTGACGAGGCCATGATGAGAATGTCGTCCAGAAAGATAACCAGACGAATCCCGTTACTTCTAGCTGCTGCTAGAATAGGTTTCATTGTTTTTGTGAAAATACGGGGAGCTGAACTTAGCCCGAAGGGCAAGCAAGTAAATGCATAATATTGGTCGTTCCAAGAAAATGATAAATATGCATGATGCTCTTGGCATATAGGAATCGAAAAATATGCATCTTTCAGATCAATTGATGTAAGCCAGTCATTACAACCAATAAGCTCTTCAACGAGTTTCACGTTTTCCATTTTGAAATGTTCATATCGAACATACTTATTTAGGTCTTTCAGATTTACAACTGGTCTGAGGCCTCCAGATTTCTTGGGAATGAGAAATATGTTGGATACGAACTTGCAATCAGATCGATGGATGGGCCGAATGGCACCCTTTGTAAGGAGATCTTGAATTTCCTTGTCAATAAGGCATATTTCCTTATTGTTAAACGACATTTTTGGAGGCAAGTAGGTCTGCACGGGATTTTCAATGAAATCGATTCGGCAACCAGAAACGGTGTTTAATATCCACTTGTCAGAGGTGATCTGAGACCAGTTGTAATGGAAATTTCTTAACCGCCCGGCACTCGCCAGAATTTTGGTCGAGTAAGCGGGGGAAACATACCAGTTTTTTACATTCTGGGTATCCTGGCTCGACTCGGCCGATTTGGACTGGTTCTTTCCCCAGTGACGTCCCCGACGGTTACCGCTCGGGTAGTATGATGAGGATTGCCCGTAGCTATGGCGATCTCGGCCAGTATAATTGCGACCCTGGGGTTGGCCACGAGGCTTGCGGGGATATGGATCATAGCGTCTGTTTGATCCCCGTATGTTATTGCCCTCAGAAGATGTCAATCTCCGGCCAGCTTGATATGCTTCGGCCACTTGCTTCAATTGTTCGGAAACCGGTGTATTGCGGGAACATAAACCTCTGTACATGGGGTTTAAACATGGCTTCAGTTCCTCTCTCCGCTTCATGCTCATTTGGTATGAAGCGTTGCCGGTCATGGAAATGCCATCAAGGGCCAGTTCTTTGATTCTGTCCACCTTTACACTATGAGCAAGAACATGTACATGTTCATTGTAACCCCATTGTTAGTAACAATGGTGTGTGCCCAATTTCCATTGTTAGATGTTCATAGTGTTACTGGAGTACCGGACTTCGTAGATTCTCGCAACTCTGTGAGAATGTTCAGATATGGCAACATGCCTTTGATGACGTGTTTCTAAATCTGCTGTGAGGCCGCGTCCTTGGATCTAGCGGTCACCGGAATTGTTGCCCACAAATCGGGGTTCACTCTAGGGTTGCACCCCAGTAAATAGGGCTCCCATAGGAACCAATGCTAAATGCCCAATTTTCAAAAATCATTTAAAAATACTCACAACTCTCTCAGTGTCTGGAGACAACAACCAAAATACTCATTGAAATCTCATCTTTTCAATTCTGTTCAATTTTAGGGGGGTAATCCGTCACTTTCATTCCCTAATTTCCACATGAAACAAAACTACCCCTGCAACAGTGAAAATTGCTAAACAGACCAGCTTCCATTTTGGAACAAAGGCACATACGCTACTGGACAAAATAGGGCCACTTTTAGGAGCTACAGTGTCTAAAATGTTTGTAATTGGAAGAAAAAATACCCCACATCGCGGCGATAGTCATATTCTACACAAGACCACACTCGTTCAGCTCGCAATTCTCTCTAATATAAAATAATTTGAGGGCATACAAAATATTCATGAGCTCGGCGCACAGATCTCTGCCTATTTACTTGGGTGCACCCCTAGGGGCTGTTACAGTCGCTGTATTGGCCGGTGTGACATATTTGTCGGCGAGTTTGGAAAGCACGTCCTTTTTTATAGGCAAAGTGACTGCTTTTGTGGTTCTTTCAGCCAGACCGGCAAAAACCTCTTGGCCTGTAGCCTCATCAATGTTATACATGTCTTCACAAGGAAGATTGTCAAAGTCTCCATGACTAGCGCCAGGGGGAGATTCAGCTGCCACGTTACTGGTCAGATCTAGGCTTTGTTGGGGGTCATAGCAGGTACCCTGCTGACCAAGCCAATCCAGATCGTCGACATCATCGTATAGCGTTTCTTGGTCGACCATCGGTGTCGTGTCATACTGTTTCTTATCCAGTAGGGCCGCTAGCATATCATGTATGCTAGCCACAGAGGAAGATAAATTCTTTATCCCCCGAGAGTTAGCTTGAAGCTTCGCTTCAAAGCTTTCAGTCGATGTGCCTCGAGTCCCGAGGCCCTGTCCTGGTTGGATTTCTCTGTCAAAGTCGGACTGTGCCTCGATATCCAGGGAGTCCATGACGTCTGTCCGCAATGCTATGCACACGAAAAAAGATGCCTTGTGCTTTCCTACCTGGCCTTATATGCACTACTCTCAGCCTGATTCATTTGAATAACAATACATGCTTTGAATGTATTGTGTGGTCCGCATGCCTATCACGTGGAAAGGAATGCAAACCCTCTGAAGACTTGTACGAATGTTATGTAATAGAATTCAAACTACCGTTGATTTCCTCAGTTGTAACACTACGTGTGATGTCGCCATAATTGCATCAGACAGGCCTACATACTGTACACTACACATGTACGTACGTACGACGTACAAACGTTTATGCACGCACCATTTGAGCCGAGTAGTGAGCTCTGATTGGATGTTATGTAAGATATGAATATTTATAAGCACTCGGGTTTCGCATAAGTATTTGCGTCGGATTTCGAACGCAGATATAAAGAAACACATAACAAATCGAATACAGAAAGAACAAGGCTATGATACAGCCTCGCCCGAGAAGTCAGGATTCAGACCAAGATATTTCGGTAAACAGACTATTTTGCAGTTGGCTACAATTCACCGCGCGATGGCGCACTTTCGCTGCATAGCATACATGCAAATTCTTCACGGATTCAAACAATATCATAGCCCTTGGACAAGGCTAAGCGAATCGGGACCTCCGCTTATCTCGAACTCTGGCTACCTCGAAATGTTTACCCATTCCCTTAAGTTTCGACTTAACGAGATTTTACTGTAGTATGTCATAAAATGCAGCACATGTAATTAAATATCATTTCACTTGTAAATGTGTTTTGTAAATTCATGATAGGCCCTACAGTACATGTATTTAAACACAACACAACAATTAAGTCACTCTCCCCAAAATAAATCCTCATAATTTTTTATGAAATTATGCATATGCAGTTTTAAGAGTGAGTGTCTTGGGGGCGGTTATACAGCCAGCCCATGGGTCAGTACCAGGGCAGAGCTGGTCTCTCATCTTGCTGGCTTGAAGTCAAGTCAGTTTTGGGTTTTTATCTGTGACTTGACTCTGGAGACAATGACTTGTGACTGGATTTGGGGAAATAAGATTGATTTACGACTGGAAAAAAAAATATTCGTCAAGTCTCCAGCCCAATCTCCCATGCCAGGGAAATAAATTGGAGAATGCCTATAGCACCGCGAAGCGGTTAAAGGACATCTTCAGTCAAGTGAGTTAGTAAGACCTACTTTTTTATCTATATGGGTCTGTCCACAGTAATGGGGTACATTTCTGTAACATTCAATATCTTAGGTCCCAGTTCACTTCAAATGTCTTAATTTTATCTTTAAATTATCAAGCTAAACTGAGGAAATAACTTTTTTACCAAGGAGTAAGAAAAATAGTCCTACAACATACATTTGTGAAAACCCCGTGCACAAATTTTGCTATTACGCATGTAACAAAGACGGAAAATAATGTCACACAATTGTCTGTCCACGTTACCTACGTAATAGGAAAATTTGTACACAAGCTTTTCAAAAATGTATGTTGTGGAGGCAATTTCTTACCTTTTTGGGCAAAAGTTATCTCCTGAGAACAAAACAAGGACATTTCTTTAATTCTGAGATAAACTAAAGACATCTGAAAGGAATTATTTACTTATTTTTCAAATGTACCCCATTACTGTGGACAGACCCATATACAAAACTTTTTAATCCTCTGCACTTTCATTCATTCATTTCCATAATGCCATTAAACTGTACATTAATTACATCTATGAGAAACAAAAACAGATAATATGGGTGGCACTATGGAGGCATCTGCCGAAGCAATACAGCTTATATGGCGATGCCCTTAACAAGGAAACAAAGACTTACATAAGACCTACAAACAATCGGACAAACATATAATAGGGTTACACATAATTAAATGAATAAATGGGATGTAATCAAATGTAGAAATCAACAAAACAGGAAAATATGCAGGTTAATCAAGGTTATTTGAGTTAACGAGATAAACAAAATGACAAAATAATATTGATTAGTAAAAAGTGTCTCTGATTACAATCAACAATCATTAAAATGCACATACTTAGCAAAATAATCAAGCAGAAGGACCAACTGAATAATAAACTGGTATGTCAGCATTTGCCATGCAATGGGAAAAGCAGCAAAACTATATGGACAAATCCCAAAAATAAACGTAAATGCAATGAAGATGAGAAGAAAGTTTGGATGAGAGTAAAGGGAAGACTATGTTACATAACAGGAGATAAGATAGTGTTTGAAGGCATATTTGAAACGGCCCACAGACGACTTTGTTTTTAAAGCTGTATCTAGCATGTTCCACAGACGAGGACCAGTGTAGCGCAGAGTGTTAATACAGTAGGATGTGCGGGTGAATGGTATATACAAGTTATTTCTAGAACGTGTGCTATACTCGTGAACATTATGTACAGAGCAAAAAAAGTCGAAAACACACGAGGAAGAAGTTTGTTAGTGTACCTATATGTGGAGGGGCGCTATTTTTATTTGTTCAACGATAATTAAAGAGAATATTTTGTTTGAATGTTATCGATTGATGATGTTCAAAAGTTATCCAACTAGCCTTGGGTCCCGATGATTTAATTACAAAGTCTGATTTGTTGATTTGACACGATTGAACAAAATCTATTCGAGGGTTCTTTGTTGGCTGAAAAATTGTTTATTGTCAGGCAGCTGCAAAGTGGAGCGATGAAAGTTCCAACCGCACGACGATCGGGCACACGAGGAACAGCATGGAAAAGAACAAACAATACACCATAAGTTAAACATAATAGTCAAAAAGTACACAATAAGACTAAAAATATCAAGCTCTTACAAGTTAAAATTATGCAACTTGTTTCAACACCAACGCATGTTTGACTGATCTGGAGTCTACAACACAAGCAGGGCTACACAAAGCAGAAGAAAGCAGAGTCTGTACAAGTAAAGGTGAGGTTCAGTGTAAGTGTAAGCGAAGGACTTGTAACACAACAGTTAGTTGCGCAACCAAGCATGACAATACCGGTACATCTTGTGAAAATCAATGCTCTTTACAAAGCAAGAAGTGTGCAAAATCTGTAAGTAATAAATTCCAGTCAAAAAGAAACAAATCACAAAAGTCGTCAAAAGCTGTGGGTGATAAAATCCATATTGCCCAGCATAATACACAATCAACGACTAATGTACATATTGCAAAGAGCACAGTGAAAAGGGAGGTTTGATGTTGGAGAGAAAAGACAAAACCAGCCAAGTAAATTGTCGATCGAGAGCTTTGAAAAACATGACAAATGTTGGAAATGCTAGTCACAGTAACAGTGGAAATGAATGTGTTGCCAACAGTCTGTGTGCAATATTGTACAGCAGAAATAAAACTCTGAAGACATGGAGTTGTAATGATGTGGAATCTGTATTGAATACTGGCAAGGGACTGTGCGGTTACTTATCTTCTAGCTCAATATCAAGGAATGGAAATTTAAACATAAGTGAGTTGCCTGATGAGTTGGATATCTACAATGAACAATTTAATATGATTTACCATGACCCTGTGTTTGTCACTTGTGCAGAAAGAGATTTGTGCAATTTTAGTTTGACTGCAATTAGTATTGCACTAGAACAGACGTTACAGAAATACCCTGCTTGTTGTATCTGTTTGCGTGGATATACATTTTCTGTAATTGCTCAATGTGGAGTGTACTTCATTTTTTATTCCCATTGTAGAAATGGAAATGGCTGGCAAGAAAGTGAAGGAAGAAGTGTTGTGAAATCTATCTGTAACATCATGGCAAGGTGTGTTGAATTACTGTTCTGAATTGAGAATGTCCATGGGTCTGTCTGACAATGTGCAATTTGCAATATTTGATGTTAATGCTTGGACAGATGACTATGTTTCAATGTGTAGCCAGAATGAAAACACTTGTATGACTTCTAGTAATGAACAAAAAGCATGTAAAGAATTTCGTCAGTTAAATGGGAAGGAAGTTTACGAAGAAAACACACTTATACGTAAATGTGACAATGATGGATTACTTGATAAAACAGTGGAAGCATTTATCTGTAACTTTGCTTGTGAAACTGAAGACAGAACTATGGGTCCAAATAATTGTGTATGCTTACATCAGCAGACTGGAGGCTATTCTTTGCGAAGTAAAACAAAAAATAGTAAAAAGGAATTAAGTGGGGATAAGGACAAAAGTGAGGTTCATAAAACGGGTGCTGATTGTGGCAAGAAAAGGGAACAAGAAAAAGGTCAAAATGTGCAATATTGTCTTCGGAGTAGGAAAACCTGTTCAGATGCATTGGATAAGAGCAAAAATTGTAGAGAGTTGCCAAAGAGAAAGGCGGAAAAAAAATGATAGCGCTAATGGTAAGAAACAAAAAATTGTTCCAGAAAAGAAAATCGAAAGTGCAATAAAATGTGACATGGGTATTGGAACGTGTAGTTTTGAAAGCACTAGTTGTGCATACAGTCCTCATGAAGAGAAAGTGAACAATATGAGAAATATGGTACAAGGGAATTTTCATCAAGGTGATTACAGATTTGGCAATAGTAGCGGAAAGCAGTGTGTTGCAAATAGCTTATGTGCAATATTGTACAGCACAGTTAAGAAGTTGAACATATGGCGCTCTAATGACCTTGATTTTGTGTTAAATAGTGGAAATGAATTGTATGTTTTTTTGTCTCGCAGTTCTACCGTAATGCATGAGTATTTGTTAGTTAGTGAGTTGCCTGATCAAATTGATGTTTTCGGTAAACATTTCAATATTAAGAGTCATGAACCAGTGATGGGAAGTTTTGAAGATGACAGGAATTTAGTTGAATTCAACATGACTTCACTGAGAGATGCTTTGGAACAAATACTTGAGAAATACATTGCATGCTTTGTCTGTTTCTACGAAAATACATTTGCTGTAATATCTCAAGATGGAATGTTTTATATTTTTGATTCACACTCCAGAAATAAGAATGGCCATCAAGACGGCGAGGGTCAAAGCTTACTGAAATGTGTGTCATCATGGCAAGGTGTGTACAGGTATTGTACTGAACTTGCAAAATCAATGAATTTGCGTGACAGTGAACAATTTGAAGTGACAGGTGTTTCTGTTAGGACAGATAATATTAGCAATTCATGTATCACTAATGTTGATAACAGTCAAACTGGTAGTGATGCACTTACAAGAAGTGATATACAGAACACAGAAAATGATGATGATGATAATGATATAAAAATTGTGGGTTATAAGCACTCAGTGGATTTAAAATTTGTTCCCTTAACATCTGCCACTAAAATTGCATTGTGCAACAAATTTAAGATATGCCAGATTAATCTTAGTAGTGACGACATTTCCATCAATTGTGAAAGGCTAGGTAGACCAGACCATGTAAAAAAATATTCAAGGTGATGGTAACTGTTTTTTTAGAGCGGTTTCTTATGCTATCTCAGGAACTGTATGTAATCACATGCAACTCAGAACAATGACTGTTTGTCATTTGTTGGAAAATGCACCTCAATTTAAAGGTTATCTAAGGGAAGGTTACATGACAGTTGAAGACTACGTAACGAGGTCAGGAATGTTTGATAATGGTACCTGGGCCACAGAGGTAGAAATCATGGCAATGGCAGACATGCTGGGTGTTAATATATACACATATGATGATTAAAATAAATGGTATATAGTTTCTGGGCATCTGTGTTGTAGTGATGCATTGGCAGATACAGGTATTTATTTGTATCACAGAGATCGAGTCCATTATGACTTTGTGTTGAGTGTTCAGGATTTGATAGCAAATGAACCAAGTAATTGCACTGAAGAAACTTTATTGCAAAGTACTAAAGTGGAAGTGCCGGTCACAAGAATGTCTTGTAAGAGACGTAAACATCCTAATTTGAGATTGAAACGAAAGTTAGAAAGAGAGAAGAAAAGAGAAAAATATCAGAAGGCCAAAGATGTAGGAATTAAAGAAGTAAGAGCTAGTTGTGCAAAGTCGAAATATCATTGGGATGAGATACACAGAGCAAACAAGGTTAGTACTGCAAAAAATAAGTATTAAGAGAATGCAGGACTCAGGGAAAGAAAGCTTAACACTACAAAGACCAAATATCACCAGGATAAGAAACACAAGGCAAGAAAGATTAGCACAGCTAAGACTAAATATCAGCAGGATGAGGCACTCAGGGAAAGGATGATTACCACTGCGAAAAATAGGTATGTTACAGATTCTAAATACAAGATAAAGAAATTGAAGAATGAGAAAAGAAAATATGTTGACGATGTTGTATATAGGCAAAGAAAAATGAACAGTGCAAAGTCTAAATATCACAATAATGTAATTTATAGAAACGCTCTCATTAAGTATATAAAGAGAAAGTACCACAACAATGTAAATTATAGAAATGCTCTCATTACATCTATGAAGAGGAAGTACCTCTGTAATCATCTTTATAAGAGGAAGTTGGTAACATTTCAAAAAAGGAAGTATCGTTGTGATGTTGATTATCGTACTAAAATGAAACAAAGAAATTTAAATCGACAAAAGAAAAAAAAGAAAACATGTCGTATCATGAATAATGTTATGATGAATTGGAGAAGAGAGATTTCAAACGGGCCTGAGTATGTGTGTGCCGTTTGTTTGAAACTGTTGTTCAAAAAACAAGTTATCAGATGTAAGAGAGAAAAATACAGCATTAATGATTGCATATCAACAATGTATTTATGTAGTTGTTTCTGCAGAGAAAAGTGTACATATGAATGTCTAGTAAGCAAGTGTAGCAGATCTGTTTTATGGATTTGTTATACATGTCACAGGAAGTTGCTGCAAAGGAAGACTTCACAAGAAGCTTGTACAAATAATTTAAAAGTGGTAGACATTCCAGAGGAATTGAGTTGTTTGAATGCTTTGGAGGAGCATCTTATTTCAATAAATGTGCCATTCATGAAGATGATAGCACTACCTAGAGGAGGTCAGAATGCAGTGCACGGTCCAGTTGTGTGTGTGCCTTCAAATATCACAGAAACAGTGACAACATTACCAAGATGCAGAAATGCGGATCAGTTAGTCAGAGTTAAGCTGAAGAGGAAACTCTCATACAAAGGATATTATCAGTATCAATTTGTTAACAGACAACATGTTGAAAATGCCTTGTGTTATCTTAAGAAAAATAATCTTTGGTATAAAGATATTGAAATGAATTGTAATTGGACAGATCCCTTGTAAAATGACAATGAAGATGAAGTTGAGAGTACATCAGGGCAAGAGTCTGAGGAAGAATCAAATGAGAGTGATGAAGAAACAGATGATGATCGTTTGCGTGGTATGCCTCTTGACACATGTTTACAACCTGTAGATATTGGACAGGAAGTGCTTGATCAATACTTTGATGATGTACTTTGTGTAGCACCTTGTGAAGGTAATAGCCCAGTTAGAGTGTTGATGGAAGAGGGTAATGAGGCCAAATGCTTTCCAGCATTGTTCCCAACTGGCAAATGCACGTATCACGATGAACGTAATATGAGGTTGACACTCTCTAGATATTTTCACAACAGGCTAAGGCATGTTGATAAAAGATTTGCTAGAAATACACAGTACATTTTGTATGCACAATATTTGTCCGAAATTGAAAAGGTGATGTCCAGTGTTTCGATTGCAATGCGTCAGAGCTCTAGTAAGGTGCACTGTCGTAAACACTTTAATGCAAACATGATTAAAAATAGACAGCAACTAAAAAACATTTTGCAGTCAGACAGTGGCTATAAATTTCTGAAGCCAATCAGAGGAACACCCCCATTCTGGCAATCAGCACAAATAGATGTTATGGCTATGATAAGGCAGCTTGGAATACCAACGTGGTTTTGCTCATTTTCTGCAGCTGATTTGAGATGGCCTGAGGTCATCAATACAATTTTGAAACAACAAGGTGATAAACGAAATATTGAAGATTTGGATTGGAATGAGAAGTGTATAGTATTAAGAAGTAACCCTGTAACTGTAGCGCGTATGTTTGACAAGAGATTTCACACATTCTTGAAAGATGTAATCATGTCAAAAGCAGAACCTATTGGAAAAGTCAAGGATTATTTCTACAGAGTAGAATTCCAACAAAGAGGATCTCCACACACACACTGTTTGTTTTGGATTGAGAATGCTCCAAGACAAGGCGTTGATAGTGACAGTGAAGTGATTGAATTCATTTATCAATACATCAGTTGTAAGTTGCCATCAGTTGAAGAGGATGAGGAGTTGAATGAGATTATCAGTCATGTCCAGCGGCATAGCAAGAAGCATTCTAAATCTTGTAGAAAGAAGGGCACTGAGTGTAGGTTCAACTTTCCAAGGCCACCGTCGACCCAGACATTTATTACTGAGCCACAGCCAACTGATCATGCTGATGCTGATGAAAGTACTGAAAGTGATGATAAAAAGGAACATGACGAAGCTAAGGAGTTATTGAAGTCTGTCTGGAGTGCAATACAGGATGAAAAGAATCAGTATATGTCAACATCAGAACTATTTGAAAGTATCAACATTACACAGGTTGATTTTGAGAAGGCCAACAATGTTTTGAGTAGGAAATGTAGTATCATTCTTAAGAGAGAACCTCAGGATGTATGGGTGAATCAGTACAATCCTGATTTAATAAGATGCTGGAATGCTAATATGGACATACAGTATATCAGTGATCCATATTCGTGCGCTGCCTATGTTGTCTCATACATGAGTAAGTCTGAACGTGAAATGGGTCACTTATTATCTCAAGCTCAGCGTGAGGTGCAGAAGGGTAATTTAGATGCACGACAAAGCATGAAGGAGATTGGTATAGTGTGTATCTACATAATCGTGAAATATCAGCCCAGGAAGCAGTGTTTCGTGTTTGTAGTCTGAGATTAAAAGAGGGATCAAGGAAAGTGGAATTTATACCTGTTGGTGAAAACCCGGTTAGAATGAGTTTGCCATTGAGTGTGATTCAGGGCAAATCTGAAGATGATGAAGATATCTTTATGGCTAGTAAAATTGATCGTTACAAGGCAAGACCGGATATTGATGAATTCCAAGACATGTGTTTGGCAACATTTTGTTCAGAGTATAGAATTATTTACGGTGCAAGTACGTTTCCTAAATCAAGATTTTCGCCGGTGTACACACTTAAACATGGTTTGGGTCACATACAGAAACGTACTAGAACAGATCCAGCAGTCATACGATATCCTAGATTTTCAGTAAGTCAACATCCAGAAAAATACTACCATATTATGTTACAGTTGTTTCTTCCATATCGTGTAGATGCACAGTTGAAGCCCCCGCAGTTTGAAACCTATGAACAATTTTATACAAATGGTGCTGTTTGTCTAAATGGTCAGTTGCAAAGTGTGAATGTTGTTGTTCAAAGTAATCGATCAAAATATGAGACAAATATTGATGATCTTGAAGCAGCACAAAAGTATGTTGAAAAATTTGGTATGCAGGAAGATGCATGGGCTTTGATTTGTCCAGTATCTGAGCAGGAAAGAATTGAATGTGAAGCGAACCGTCAGCCAGTAACAGAAGAAGAAAATGAATTTGATATTCCAGATTTACAGCTTGAACACCAGAATGATAAAACATACAATATTGAACCGCATTCAATGAAGATATCAAAGCAAGATGCTATGTGTTTACTGAGATCACTTAATGTGGAACAAAGGAGAGTATTCAACAGAATTCGAGATTGGTGCTTGCAGAAATTAAACGGCAACATTGTCGAGTCTTTCCATGTATTTGTAACTGGTGGAGCTTGGACGGGAAAAAGTCATTTGATAAAGTCAGTATATTACGAAGCGACAAGACTCTTTGCAAGAACACTTCAAAACCCTGACAATGTTTCTGTATTGATAACGGCACCCACTGGAGTTGCTGCTTTTAATATAAATGGAAGTACAATTCACAGTGCACTGTCAATCCCCATTGATGCAAGGCTGCCATATATACCTCTTGGTGATGAGAAATTGAATACTCTGAGGAATTCCTTGCAAGATCTTCAGATTATGATTATTGATGAAATATCCATGGTTGATCATAACATTCTGTGTTATATCCATGGACGTTTGCGTCAAATCAAACAAACGCGTGATCAGAAAATGTTTGGAAATATTAGCATTTTGGCTGTTGGTGATTTTTATCAGTTGCCTCCTGTAAAAGGAAAAGCACCGTATCAAAGATCAGTTACCGTAGATTTATGGAACGATTACTTTGAGAAAGTTGAATTAAAAGAAATTATGAGACAGAAAGAAGATACACAATTTGCAGAAATGTTAAATAGGCTACGTGTGAGAACTAAACAAAAAAAGATCCTGGATGAAGATGTTGCAACGCTAAGATCACGAGAAACTGGAGAGGATTGGGATGATGCATTACATATATTTCCTTGTAACAAAGAAGTTAATGAATACAATATGAAAACATTGTTTGCAAAGTGCAGTGATTGTACGTCTATTGTAGCAAATGATTTTCAGAGGAATTCTGGTAAATCTAAAAAGACAATACAAGTGAAAAAGACAAAGAAGTCGCTGCACAGCACATTGCCTGACCTGTTGTGGCTTGGAATCGGTGCAAGAATAATGCTAACAAAAAATATAGATGTATCCGATGGACTTGTTAATGGAGTACTTGGAACTGTGTGTGAAATCATAATGTTGTCCGACAAACCGGAGCCTAAATGTATACAGATTGAGTTTGATAACAAGAATGTTGGGTCTAAAAGGAAAAAGAAATGTCTGTCATCTGATAAGCTGATCATTGCGATTGAAAAGGAAGAGGAAAATGTGAGTAAAGAGATAGTTAGACGACAGTTCCCCTTAAAATTAGCATGGGCATGTACAGTTCATAAAGTGCAAGGCTTGACTACACAAAAAGCAGTGGTATGTCTCCAGCGCACATTTGCAGCTGGTCAAGCATATGTTGCCTTAAGCAGAGTAACGTCACTTAATGGACTTGTGATTCAAGATTTTGATGAAAAATGTGTATATTGTAATGGATCAATTGCAGAGTCATTGACCACTATGCAAAATTTCATTGATTCTGAAGTAGATATAAAAAAGCCACTGTCTAATGAAATGGTGATCATGCTCCACAATATCCAAGGACTGAAGGAACATTACTTGGATTTAAGTTGTAACAATGATATGATGGGTGCAGATTTCATATGTCTTACAGAAACATGGTTGGATGATAGAGTACCGCATGATACAGAATTAACTGATTTCAAATCATATCATCAAATCAGAAGTCCTTCGTATGATAATATAAGTAATGTGACAGAGAGATTGAAACAACAGTGTCATGGAGGTGTTGCTGTGTATGGTAAAAGAAAGTGGAGTTTGAGCAGGCTAGACATTGGTGTGCAGAATTTGGAGTATATTGCATTGCAAGTGATCTGTGAACTATCATACTCTTTGGTGATAATTTATCGCCCACCATCGTACTCTGTAAATGAATTCATTGTTAATATGAAGTTTCTGCTGAACGAACTTCACAAAGTATCTAATAAATGTATCGTAATGGGTGATTTCAATGAAGACATTTTGAAGCATTCTTCACAGATTGAAAAATTAATGCACAGTCATGGGTACAGACAGTGTGTCACAGAACCAACAACAGAGAATGGGACACTGATTGCTCATGTATATGTTAGAAATATGGGCTCTCTGGATGTGGTTGTGAATGTTGTTCCTACATACTACAGTTATCATGAAGCTGTGTGTATTGCAATCGGCAGAAATCATGTTTCGTAACAATATTTTCTCCAAATATCTCAATATAATTTTGATAAACAAGTTTGAATGTTTGCCTAATTAACTTGCCTATGTAATTATTTAATATAAAGGTACAGTGCACATAAACATACCAGTGGGCATGTTAATTACGCTAAATGCACCCGACTATTGTCTGAAATTAAAGACATAATGCATGTATACGTGATTGAAAGTGTCATTTAACGTAATTATTTTTAATTAACAGGTGCTATTTGGTTTCTCCAGTTATGAACACATGTATTTTTGTCATTTCTGCATAGCACACTTGTTTTATTCACAATTGTATATGTTTGACAATAAGTGACTTTTAAAAGTAAGTTTTAACTCAAAGGAAGTCACCAGTCTACAATGAAGAAATCATGAATTAGATCATTTATTATCCATAGGAAACGTGTTGTAACGTTTATGTATGCTAAGTGATAGTTAATTGTTATTTTATGTATGCTCAGTGATAGTTAATTGTTATTTTAGGTGAGCGGAACTTGTCAAAGCTTATCTGATGATCATGATCTACACACATTGAAAATATTCAGTGCACTAAACAGCAGAAACTAATGGGTAAGTGCAGTGTAGAATAAATACAAATGGAACAAAAAAGCATCACTTTTGTATGCAATCAAATAACTATAGTACTGAAGGCCAAGGCAAGCATATCCACATGTATCATTTGGACACTATGCAGTTAAATTATACACTAAATAAATCACTTCTAATTGAAAATGTGGGAATTTTATTAATTTTAAATAAAATCATGCATATGTAATATAAATTGAAGTACATATACCATCATAAGTAGTGCAGTTTAAAGGAATTTATTATAAATAGTATTGAGTAATTAATTTCTTATGTTTTAGTTCATGCTATTGTATTCCTCGTAGAAAATGTGCAAAGAATCACTATTTCCTTCAAATATAATTAAGTAAAAATTAAGACTATTTGAGGCATGTTAGATTCTTTTGATAAAACAAGCATATTATACAGCAATAGCATTTTGCATAATTGTCGGAAGTCGGAACTGAACAATTATTTTTGCTTCAATTTGCAAATGTATTTGCCGGCATGGCCAAGTACGTTGACTCCCAACAATTGGGTGAGAACTTGGTGTTGTGGAGACAACACCTGGTCATGGTACATGTACATGTACTTGTGCCCTTGAGCAAGGCACTGAACTGCAATTGCTCCATCCTTCGGAAGGGATGTAAAGCTGTTGGTCCAGTGTGTTGTATAATGCACTTAAAATATCCCAGAGCACTCTTTTATTAAGAGCTATGGGATTTCCCGGTGCCTCTGTCAGTTTTATGACATATTGCATGTTGTGGGCATGCTGAGTGCTGATACAAGTGTCCAAATGACTCGCAGTCAGTTATTGCTTGTGAATGCATCACGCCGGTTGTGGGCTCGATTTCAAGCAACTGGTGGGGTTGCTGGCAGATGGAAGGGCAACCCAACCTCATGTTACGACAGGATGCCAAGACGAAAACACCATGCGGACACTAATATCTGAACTTTACAGCTTGAACAGTGATAGGTCAGTGTGCAGCAGTCCAAAAAAGCCCACTGACTTTGTCGTTGATGACAATTGTACTTGACAGCGATACCAGAATGTCGTTGCATAACCTGCTTTAAAGCTTATTCTCAATCAGTCTCTTAATGCACATTCCCACACAGCCAGAAAAGTGATGCAGTAGGCCTACGTCTAGTGCCATGAGATTCAGAGTCTACCCTGGCATATTTTCAGTCTGAACCACAATCAAATCAAGCACACATTGAATGAACTGGAGCAGCAAGTTCATTGTGGTTGCTACAAGTTGAGTTATGGAAACTGGTGGACTCATTCAGCGATGCATCTCGCGGCAGGCACTGCATCAGCAGGAGTCACACACATTAATGGTATGGTACACACTAATGCCACCTTCCTTGCTTTTATGTGGAAAAATGCACTGAACTGTAAAATGCTGATTTTGTTTTGTTCTTGTTTTACTAGCCACAGAGGCCATTGCCTCTGTTAGCCTGGTTTCGGCATCCTTTTTTAATTCTTCCAGACTTTTTGATTTTCCAACGAAAGTGCTCTTTATAAATACAAAAATGGCAGTGCCCTTTGAGTGAGGCAATTCCTACCCTGTTTTCATCATCACAGATGTGCTATGTGAACCCAATCAAACAGATGACCAATTTAAAAAAGAAAAATTGCTCATATGGCAGCTACTGACCTTTATCACAGTGTGGCAATCCTTGCCTTTATCCTATTAAAATGAATGTAACCAAAGCAAGGCCTGCAGAAAAAGAAATAGTTTGGTCTTGTGTTGAAAATCTTCATTGTGTGCATCACAATGACATACGCGCAGCGCAATGAAAAAAACGCGCAGCGCAAACAGTGATTCTCTCAAAACGACAACGTATAGGTTTGCAGCACTAATTATGCCTGACACATACTATGCAAAACAAGACAAAGATGGACGCATCATGATAAAGGTCAATTATACTATTAACATTGTGTTCGCATTGAAAAATGAATATTAGCTGTATAGCATCCTTATCATTGTCAAGCTGCGTGACAATACTTATTATCAACACCATACAGGCACCTATCATCATGAAGCACGCCATCTTCATCATAGATCAGGTCTCTGGTACCGTTGTCACCATATTCATCAAGGCAACCTTCCACTATGGTCATCGTCATCCATGCTCTTTTATAACAACCAGATCTCCTGGGATCATCGCATTCTGTTGTAGGAAGCTTCTTGTAAGGGGCCTGTTTGAACAAGTTATGTGCACTGTATGTTCAATTGTTAGACCATTCTTTTTAAGACCAAATTTATGTGAACATTACATGTATGTCCTTAAAGAGTTGCAAGGGAAGAAACTCTTTGTCAGGAAAACCATCAGCGACATTCTATTAAGTGTTTACACCGTGTATTAATGATATACAGTCCGTGGATCAGAAATTGATTTAGACTTGCGTCGGGGAAATTTGAATGGTAAGTAAGGTTGTTTTTGCCCTTACCCGACGTAATTATTAACACTATACTCGATGCTTTCCCGAGACACTATGAAAAACTTCATATCGTGCTCGGGTGGGACTCGAACCCACGACCTCCTGCATACAAGGCAGACGTCTTAACCACTCGACCACCGAGCTAGCCAGTGATTCGAGCCGGCCATTCAACACAAATTTTTCGAACCCTATACAGTACATGTACTTATTTTTAATTTATGTACTGCAATGTATTGTAAAATAAGTGAGTTGACGAAAATTTCTTATTTGTTTCTGATCGTTAGTTGTCTAATTTTTAAATATTTTGTTTTGGCTTGGTTTTTTTAAATTTTAAATATTGTATGTAGTGCTATTAAAGAAGTAATTGGAAAATAAAAATTATCCTCAAACACAATACAAAAAGCACCTACTAGATGGTTAACAGCACCAGTAGTGAAAACTGTACAGATTTTATTTTAAGCAAATATGTAGAAATAAAATGTGTAGACGAAGCACACATGAGTGTGACGTCACTTACCGTGTTAACTGGGTCTCAACTTTCGCTGGTTATCTGAAAAGTCCATCGCTAGCACACAGGGAAACAGTTTACTGGTTTTAGTGTACACCCAGTAAATAATGCTGTTTTCAGATTGTATTTACTTTCCTTGGTTGTAATTGACATACAATAAAATTGTTGTTCAATCACGTACATGTATGACAAAAATAACAAGCTATGTTACAGTTCGTTTGTGAACCCACAATGTCCATAGCTGCAGTGCCATGGCACTAGCGATACAGTGAATCATATTCAAGATCTTGGTTAGTTCTTAAGGTTGTGAATTTGAATGCTGATCCAGTCTGTCCATAGAATACAATTTATTTGTATGGTACTGTGTACTGGGTACTCTGAAATGGCTACGTGAGAATTTCATATTGATGTTTGTTTGTGTTAATGGAGGTAGGAGTGAGCCACAATCCATAATCTCCTCTGTATTAACTCATTGGCTGAAGTGTTATGGCAGAGCGATCTAGTGAATCATATTCAAGGCCTTGGTCAGTTGTCAAGGTTGTGAATTTGAATCTTGGTCCGGTCTATCCATAGAATACAATCATTGTATTTGTCTATTCTGAAATGACTATGTGAGATTTTGTAATACATATCTTGATGTGTTTGACAGACAATCCCTGATACTTGGAGTTATGTAATAAGGGTTAATATAATGTAGGCAACTTTAACAGGTTTCCCAATAAGTGTACGCTGTATGATATTATATTTGTCAGCAACATTACTATTGAGTGACATAAATATCCATATACTGTAAGTATAGAGAGCCGAAGTGTGATGTGGTTGCCATGGTAATTGGCTCTAAACATCATGGCCGTCACTAAAAACTACCATTGCAAAAGCACAGGAACATGGTTCAGTGATTTTTAGTGTAGAGCCATTGCCCAGGCAACTAACAAAAGCTGACATATTCATTTTGGCTATCTACCGGTATATAGCCCTTTGCATGCACTGGCAGCCATGACAGGATAGTAGTCATTTAAATGATTTGACAGTACATCCACATGGTGACTACCCCCCTCTTAGGGCTGCTGGCGCAAAGGGTCTATATTAGTGCAAACATGCATGTACTTTGCAAAAATAGAATAATTTCCAGACAGACTATTGCAATCATTTGTTTTAGTTATCAGCTCGAGCTCATTTCTTTTGTAAATTTTCTGTCATTTTTACCATTTGCATTCTATTCATGATCATCCGCTATAAAAATATATCTTATTTATTACATTATAAACTATGTAAATGAAAATACAATCAATTTTTATAAGACAATGCATCAGTATCACATTCTCCATTTGATCCTTTTCAAGCCAATTTTATTTATATAGAAAACTTATGTAGTTCTTATTGAAATGATTTGACATTAGATCATTCCACATTGTGACTATTCCCTTTTATGACTGCTGGTGCAAAGGATCTATAATTATTGCAAACATGTACAGTTGTGTACGTTGCAAGATTAGCATTTTTTGGTTCATACAGTATTGCAATCAATTGTTTAATTCAGTTATCACTTCAGCCTCATTTCTTTTGTCAATTTCATGTTTTTATACCATCATTTGCATGCCATTTATCTGCTATAAACACTGCAATAAATATCGACTGTATGATTGCCCACTTAACTTGATCTTACTTATTGAAATGATACACTACATATATGTAAATAAGAATGCAATCAATTTATATAAAACATGCATAGTCATCAAATTCATTATTTAAAAGTCAGTAATATTTTACACCCGAGGCTGGGAGTTAGGGTTAAAAACAAGTTGAATTTGTGTTGTAGTGTTGCCCTATCTCTGTATTTGAGCCCATGCACTTTTACCTGTATTTATATATTTTTGTAAATATTATTTTCAAAGAAAAAATTTAACAACTGAAAAACTTGTCCGTAACTTATTTCATATTCTGTCTAATTTGATTTATTGTAAATTCGTGGCAGTGGGTTAACATAACCATCATAAAGGCAGCATATTTTTGTGCATCACTTATGAAAGTTTGATCTGGTTGAAACTGCCCGTATCATGTTATTAAAAGGACCAAAATATTGGTAATACTTTAATCTGGTGTCAATCTTTATTTAGCAGGTAATTTCTAAAACCGGAAATTGGAATGTAATCGACCTTTCACAAGATTAAGGAAGAAAAAGTGTCCATCAGCAGAACTATTAAATATAGTATCCAACTCTATCAGGCAATCAGAATCTGGGAAGGTCGGTCACATCCACATTATGATTTAACATGGCTGTTCATGGCGGGTGATACTGAAGATGGTCCCTAGCTCTATAGTATAAGTATAAGGCAGACTAGGGGGCGGGTCAGTCACAGACACATTATACTCCAGTATGGCTGTCTATGGGTGGTATTAAAGATGGTCCCCAGCTGAGATCTCATGGAATTTCTACTCTGCAAAGCGACGCAGGAGTTAGAGAGTGCGTTAAAGGGGTACTGTTGCAAGAGGATGCAGCTAAATAAAATAAAATCAAAGTTTGTCATTGGTAAATTCACGACACTTGGTCAGCGTATTAAACGCACTAAATTTCGGCTTTCGTATGAGACCAGCTGAGGGCGACATTCATAATTACGGTCATGTACGTTCATAGAGCTATAGTGTACGTTACTTCCATAGAGTTGTATAAGCCGTATACAACTCTATGGTTACTTCCCAGTTTGGGTGGTAGGGAGGTACGTACGATCAGAGTGAGGTCACGGACGTATATATAATTATATATACGTCTGTGAGTGAAGTACGTTACTTGAACGTAAACTATGAATGCCCCCCTCTGCCGGTCACGTACGGATGTCGACATTTGCTGGCTTATGCAATTTTGACTTGGCTGAACTTAAATGATTATAATTACGTAATCAGTGACGTCATTCTACATGGTGGTGGAAGTTTGTGATGGGGCCCATGCGTGGGTAAATAAATGGAATAAATAAATAAATAAACTGTTTCCCTGCGCTTTACCGATGGACGATTCAGATTAGCAGCGAATGTTTAGACCCAATTACCATGGTAACTGACGTCACACTTCACCACACTTCACGAAATGATATGTACAAATGTATACTTATTTTTTTAGAAGTAGTTTAAGCAATGACAATTTCAATCCTCGTGCGCGCTATCAGTCCGCTTTGCGAGCTTCGTGCGTCCATCGCCCATACTTCATAGGAACGCGTACAATACACACGGCGTACGCGCGTTTTGGAATAGCATTCACCGCTTTAAACCCGCGCGGTTAGCTCATGCAGCCCATTGTGTCGTCATTTGCCCATATTTTTCCAAGTCACGATTTTCAATGCACGATCGTTGGTCTATAGGTTTATAGGTCTGTGCAACACCGTAATTTATGAATGGCGCCCTCTGCCGGTCACGTACGGAAGTCGACATTTGGTGGCTTATGCATTGTTTTACGCAAATTTTGACTTGGCTCCACTTTGGCCTTTAATTGACCCAGAACGGAGGAATCATATGAAAATGACTCCACCCAGCAAATTGTATCCCATTATCTGATCTATAATGTCTGCTAAATATGAAGACCCTGGATCACGTGGTTTTATAGAGGGAAACATTTTTAAAAAGTGCATATTTTGGTAATTTTCATCTGCTGTCTCACGATGTAGTCAGCGAAAAAACGATTGTTAATTTTTAGTTTGTTTTGTTCACATTTGGGATGGAAATCCGATGTTTACTCGAAAAACTGATATAGGCCTACATATATTTGTCATCAAAGGCAGAAATCAGAGCACATAATTTGTTAAGATTGAAAAGAGTTTGGCCAAGAAGGAACACTTTCTTAATTAGATTTGTTGAAGATGGTTTAATAAAATCCTGACAATAACGTGATGATATCAGGCCTATATTAAGCTTTGCACCTTACTAAACCTAAAAGGAAGAAAACAAACATTGGAATGAATGCTTCACGGCAAAACTACGACATTCCCTCAATAACATACAATTACTTTCTTGTAGAGAGTGGACTCTCTTAAATAAGACTGAAATAACATAAAAGATTGTATCCTACTTAGTGTCCTTTTGTTAAACCATCTTCTGTAGAATTACACGTCCGTGGTAGACACAGTTAAAAGTTACAGTGGCACCGTCTCAGTACAGTCGGCGCCGTGTCACACAGGGCACACGGAATAGACAGCTGCGGTGAAATATTTATTTGTGCGACGTTTGCTCGCATAGAGAACGATCAAATCTAAAACTATGCCCCTGGCATAACACTGGTCACTGCTCAGTAAACCGAAAACATCATGGCATGATCATGGTGTCATTTTAAAGAGGAGATTCAGCCCTAACAGATGATATCTCCTGTTCATTCATACGGGCCCTACTTTAGTTGCAATTAGCAATAATATCTCGGTTTCTTTCTTTTGTATCCACCCTGTATATACGGAAATGTTGACTTGGCTGAACTTTGGCCTTCAATTGACCCAGGAAGGAAGGGGCAGATGAAAATGACCACACAAAGGAAATTGTAGCTCAGGATCTGATCTATAATGTCTGCTAAATATGAAGACACTGCGTCATGTGGTTCTATAGAGGGAAACATTGTACGAAATGCATTTTTGGCTCATTTTTATGACAAAATCCACTTTTTTGCCAATTTTAAATAATTATAATTACGTAATCATTGACGTCATGGTGATGTTTTACATGGTGGTGGAAGTTTGTGATGGGGCCCATGCCTGTACCTAGTTTTATGAAAATCAAGCGTACTTTAATAGCTAAAATTGCTTCATAAGTACACAAAAACACAACAAATGTGAATTTTGAAATGGCTGAACTTTGACCTTCGATTGACCCAGGAAGGAAGGGTCAGATGAAAATGCCTACACAAAGAACATTGTAGCCCATGATCTGATATATAATGTCTGCTAAATATTAAGACCCTGGGTCATGTGGTTTTATAGAAGGAAACATTATACGAAATGCATATTTTGGAAATTTTCATGATAAAAATCCACTTTTGTGCCATTTTAAAATTATTATAATTACGTAATCATTGACGTCATGGTGACGTTCTACATGGTGGTGGACGTTTGTGATGGGGCCCATGCCTGTACCTAGTTTTATGAAAATCAAGCATGGTTGAATAGCTAATATTGCTCCATAAGTACAAACAAATACACAAAATGTGATTTTTGAATTGGCTGAACTTTGACCTTCGATTGACCCAGGAAGGAAGGGTCAGATGAAAATGCCTACACTAAGAACATTGAAGCTCATGATCTGATGTAAATGTTTGCCAAATATGAAAACCCTGGGTCATGTGGTTTGGGCAAGGGAACCATTTTAAAAAGTGCATATTTCGGCAATTTTCCGCTTTTTAGGCATTTTTAAAGTGTTATAATGACGTAACGGATGACGTCACAATGAAGCCATTCTTGGGTGCACACCTCTTATACTATGTCTTTGATGTGACCAAGTTTGGTTAAGATCAATGTTTGGGAACAACCTGAAAAAGCGCCGACAACGCCTATGCGCTTTGTCTAAGGGGAAAAAAATCAGAAGAAGAAATAAACGGAAAAAAAAAAAAATCAAAACGAAAACAAAGGCTTTTTCGTCCTAAACGAAAAAGCCAAAAAGATAAAAAAAAAAAAAGACAAAGAAATCGTACAATAGTAATAGGTGATCGGAATGAGTTCCGATCACCTCAATATGCATATTTTGGTTTTTGGGGGGTGTAATTTGATACTTGATGACGTCACGATGACGTCACGCTTGATGCCATCATAATATTATACACGCTGGTGAAAGTCTGCCATAGGACCTATGCCTGTACCTAGTTACTTAAAGATTCAGCTTGGTTTGCTGGGCATTGTTGCTCAATAAGTGCAAAAATTGAGATTTTCGTTTTCGTTGAACTTTGACCTCAGATTGACCCCAGAAGGAAGGGTCAGATGAAAATACCCACACAAAGAAAATTGTAGGCCATGATCTTATCTATAAGCCTGCTAAATACGAAAATCATGGGTCACGTGGTTTTCCAGACGGAAGCATTTTAAAACATGCATATTTTAGTCATTTTTGGGTTGTAATTTAATACCCGATGACGTCACAATGACGTCACACTTCAATGCACACCTTCACATTGGGATTGATGTTCCTACCAAGTTTCAAGTTGATAGCTTGAACCGTTTTGAAGAAAAGCTCTGGAAACGTTTGAGTGGAAAAAGAAGAAAAAAAAACTAGAGCTACGTCTGTTCTATGAACAGGGCGTAGGGCTTTTTCACATTTTTTTACTTGAAAAATTAGCATGCTTACCTTGTAAAATTAGATGTTGTTAACATATCAACTATTTAACCTAAAATATTAACCTTTAATGCGTTACCTTTAAAGGACTGATGACGTAATCAATGTTTTAACTACAGACATGTTTGGTGGTCGACGTACTCTATAAGCACCACTATGGGCTAATTTGCGCAAACATTGCTATGAAAGGGTAATTTTAAGATTTGTTAATTTCGCCGCTAGAGGGCGCATTTTTTGGAAAGCATTTACCTTAGACACTAACACTGCCAACCCGATCTCGGCATCGTTGACCACTTTTACAAAATAGGTTTATTTAAATGCACTTCCGGTAGAGCAAGGTCAAAGGTCAACACCATAGTTTTGAATACCCTACCCTAGTTGAACCATAACACAGTAGACTAGCTCTGAACACGTTCAAACTACAAGCAGAGTCTGTTTGACCAATAGGTCAAACAGTCAAAGGTCAAAGCATGTGGGCATCTGAATAATAGTGATGAGATTTATATAGCGCACATATCCACCCAGCAGGGTGCTCAAGGCGCTGTTATCATTATTACCGCTGCCATCAGGGAATCACCAGAACCATTTCGCTTCAACTAGGTGGCTGCTGGTCAGGCGCACAATACTATCAGCAGTTATATTGTGGCATTCCCCTTAACAGCTTCCCATATATCGCTTGGGTTTACGAGGCAACTGGGATTAAGTGCCTTGCCCAGGGACACAGACACGTTGGTCGAAGTGGGGTTCGAACCTCCAACCTCTGATTGGGAGTCCCGCCTCATATCCACTAGACCACACGCGTAAGATGTAGACGTTTGCCCGCCACATTGAAACAGGAGGAATTGCTCCTTTTTGCAAAGGTTCCCGAAGTTACCCGAATGCACGTCCGGACGTTATCGTTAATCGTCGGGTATGATTCGTCATTGTTTCGAGAATTTGAGTTGACGTCGCGTGCACTATGCGTGCCGCTGCGTGTGTATTTGGTGATGCAACGGATTCAGAACTACTACGCAGTGGCTATAGTTACGGTAACCGTAAAGCGATAATGAATGGCTATATAGTTACGGGATTACAACAGCAGATTAAAAGTACAATATGGAGCTCAGCTGGGTGATGCAGACAAGGTTTGAATTTGCTTTTAGATGCTAGGCCCACATGTATATTAAAATGGCATGTGTAATATATTAATTGTTTATGAATTTTTATTATTATTTTTAGAAGTAGTTTGGAAGCATGACAATTAATCCTCGTGCGCGCTGTCAGTCCGCTTTGCGAGCGTCGTGCGTCCATCGCCCATACTTCATAGGAACGCGTACAATACACACGGCGTACGCGCGTTTTGGAATAGCCGTAAGCGCTTTAAACCCGCGCTGTTAGCTCATGCAGCCCATTGTGTCGTCATTTGCCCATACTTTTCCAAGTCACGATTTTCAATGCACGATCGTTGGTCTATAGGTTTATAGGTCTGTGCATCACCGTAATTTATGAATGACGCCCTCTGCCGGTCACGTACAGAAGTCGACATTTGGTGGCTTATGCATTGTTTTACGCAAATTTTGACTTGGCTGAACTTTGGCCTTTAATTGACCCAGGACGGAGGAATCATATGAAAATGACTCCACCAAGCAAATTGTAGCCCATGATCTGATATATAATGTCTGCTAAATATGAAGACCTTGGATGGGATTTGGGATGGAAATCCGATGTTTACTCGAAAAACTGATATAGGCCTACATATATTAGTCATCAAAGGCAGAAATCAGAGCACATAATTTGTTAAGATTGAAAAGAATTTGGCCAAGAAGGAACATTTTCTTAATTATATTTGTTGAAGATGGTTCAATAAAATCCAGACAATGACTTAATGATATCAGGCCTATATTAAGCTTTGCACCTTAGTAAACCTAAAAGGAAGAAAACAAACATTGGAATGAATGCTTCACGGCAAAACTACGACATTCCCTCAATAACATACAATTACTTTCTTGTAGAGAGTGGACTCTCTTAAATAAGACTGAAATAACATAAAAGATTGTATCCTACTCACATGTCCTTTTGTTAAACCATCTTCTGTAGAATTACACGTCCGTGGTAGACACAGTTAAAAGTTACCGTGTCACCGTCTCGGTCGACGCCGTGTCACACAGGGCACACGGAATAGACAGCTACGGTAAATATTTATTTGTACGACGTTTGCTCGCATTGAGAACGGTCAAATCTAAAACTAGGCCCCTTGCATAACACTGGTCACTGCTCAGTCAACCAAAAACATAATGACATGATCATGGTGTCATTTTGAAGAGGAGATTCGACCCTAACAGATGATATCTCCCGTTCATTCATACGCGCCCTACTTTAGTTACAATTAGCAATAATATCTCGGTTTCGTTTTTTTAAATCCAGCCTGTAAATACGGAAATGTTGACTTGGCTAAACTTTGGCCTTCAATTGACCCAGGAAGGAAGGGTCAGATGAAAATGAGTACACAAAGCAAATTGTAGCGCAGGATCTGATCTATAATGTCTGCTATTTATGAAGACCCGGGGTCATGTGGTTTCATAGAGGGAAACATTTTACGAAATGCATTTTTGGCTACTTTTTATAACGAAAATCCACTTTTTTACCATTTTTAAATAATTATAATTACGTAATCATTGACGTCATGGTGATGTTCAACATGTTGGTGGAAGTTTGTGATGGGGCCCATGCCTGTACCTAGTTTTATGAAAATCAAGCGTACTTTAATAGCTAAAATTGCTTCATAAGTACACAAAAACACAACAAATGTGAATTTTGAAATGGCTGAACTTTGACCTTCGATTGACCCAGGAAGGAAGGGTCAGATGAAAATGCCCACACAAAGAACATTGTAGCCCATGATGTGATATATATGTATGCAAAATATGAAGACCCTGGGTCATGTGGGTTCATACAGGGAAGCGTTTTACGAAATGCATATTTTGGTAATTTTCATGATAAAAATCCACTTTTGTGCCATTTTAAAATTATTATAATTACGTAATCCTTGACATCATGGTGACGTTCTACATGGTGGTGGACGTTTGTGATGGGGCCCATGCCTGTACCTAGTTGTATGAAAATCAAGCATGGTTGAATAGCTAATATTGCTTCATAAGTACAAACAAATACAAAAAATGTGATTTTTGAATTGGCTGAACTTTGACCTTCGATTGACCCAGGAAGGAAGGGTCAGATGAAAATGCCTACACTAAGAACATTGAAGCTCATGATCTGATCTAAATGTTTGCCAAATATGAAAACCCTGGGTCATGTGGTTTGGGCAAGGGAACCATTTTAAAAAGTACATATTTCGGCAATTTTCCGGTTTTTAGGCATTTTTAAAGTGTTATAATGACGTAACGGATGACGTCACAATGAAGCCATTCTTGGGTGCACACCTCTTATACTATGTCTTTGATGTCACCAAGTTTGGTTAAGATCAATGTTTGGGAACAACCTGAAAAAGCGCCGACAACGCCCATGCGCTTTGTCTATGGGAAAAAAATCAGAAGAAGAAGAAATAAACGGAAAAAAAAAAAAATCAAAACGAAAACAAAGGCTTTTTCGTCCTAAACGAAAAAGCCAAAAAAGACAAAGAAATCGTACAATATCAATAGGTGATCGGAATGAGTTCCGATCACCTAAAAAAAGAAATCGTACGAGAGTAATAGGTGATCGGGCTGTAGGCCCGATCACCTAATGATCAAAATATGCATGTTTTAAAATGCTTCCGTCTGGAAAACCACGTGACCCATGATCTTTGTATTTGGTAGGCTTATAGATCAGATCATGGCCAACAATTTTCTTCGTGTGGGCATTTTCATCTGACCCTTCCTTCTGTGGTCAATTTGAGGTCAAAGTTCAACGAAAACGAACATCTCCATTTTTGCACTTATTGAGCAACAATGCCCATCAAACCAAGCTGAATCTTTAAGAAACTAAGTACAGGCATAGGTCCTATGGCAGACTTTCACCAGCGTGTATAATATTATGATGGTATTAAGCGTGACGTCATCGTGACGTCATCAAGTATCAAATTACACCTGCCAAAAAAACAAAATATGCATATTTTAAAATGGTTCCATCTCGAAAACCACGTGTCCCAGGATCTTCGTATTTGGCAGGTTTATAGATGACATTCTGTGCTACAACTTTCTTTGTGTGGGCATTTTCATCTGACCCTTCCTTCTGGGGTCAATTGGAGGTCAAAGTTCAACGAAAGCGGAAATCTCAGTTTTCACACTTACCAGTAACAATGCCCATCAAACCAAGCTGAATCATTAGTAAATTAGATACAGACATAGGCCCTACAGCAGACTTTCACCAGAATGTATAGTATCATGATGGCATCAAGTGTGACGTAATCATGACGTCATCAGGTGTCAAATTACACATTTAAAGGTTATTATTTTTAAAATTCATATGGGTCTGTCCACAGTAATGGGGTACATTTCTGTAACATTCAAGATCTTAGGTCCCAGTTCACTTTTAAATGTCTTAATTTTTTCTTTAAATTATCAAGCTAAACTGAGGAAATAACTTTTTCACCAAGGAGTAAGAAAAATAGTCCTACAACATACATTTGTGAAAACCTCGTGCACACATTTTCCTATTACGCATGTAACAAAGACGGAAACAAATGTCACAAAATTGTCTGTCCACGTTACATGCGTAATAGGAAAATTTGTACACTTGATTTTCAAAAATGTATGTTGTGGCAGCAATTTCTTACCTATTTGGGCAAAAGTTATCTCCTGAGAACAAAACAAGGAAATTTCTTTAATTCTGAGATAAACTAAAGACATCTGAAAGGAATTATTGACTTATTTTTCAAATGTACCCCATTTCTGTGGACAGACCCATATCTCAAGAACCGTAATAGATACTTGAACAATTCTTTCACAACATGATAAGTCTAAATGAACTGAACAAATCATACGATGTCATGACCCCTGTGTGACGCCTACTTCCGGTCCAAACCGGAAGTTGTTCTAAAATGTGCAATTTTTTAGCATTTTGAATGCAAATAGATTCAAAGTGGTAGTGAATTTGACCATATTTTTACGGAACGAAATGTTTCCACACAAGTGGACCTTTTGACTATACCATTGGTAACGTCATCACATGGACGGTGGTTACGTAATGTGGTGTCAAATTACGCAAATTTGGAGCTGAATTGTTTTAAAATGCTGTATCTTGAAAACTACAACAGATATTGGTATGATTCCTTCGCCACATTTAAGAACTTGATGTTCAACATATTGTTCAACAATTTGTGCACAAAATTGTGACGTCATGATGTCGTCACAGGTGTCACATTACAAGATTTCAAAGGTTATTATTTCAACAATTCATATCTCAAAACGGTGCAAGCTATCAACTTGAAACTTGGTAGGAATATCAACCCCAATGTGAAGGTGTGCATACAAGTGTGACATCATTTCCATCTGATCCTTCCTTCTGGGGTTAATGCATAGTTCCGACCTGTCAATCAACCGAACCCGTGCTTTCAAATAAACACAAAAACTATTTTTGAATAGCTTCCACTTTCTACCGGAAGTTCAGATCACACAGAGATCATGTCTGTCTACAATTTCTTCAGTTCTCTCAGACCTATCATAATAATTTGTCACATACCTAGTACAATTCTTCAGATACAATTTGCCGCAATACACCAAGGTCTTCTTCCCTGTATATCCGCCATAGCTGGGGGGCTTCCACTGAATGAACTGTATGTTTTTGCTGTTGCTGAAGCTGCATTTGTTTACTTCGAACAAGTTGCGCGTCTTTGTAGGGTTGTGTGCGCGCAAAGGCGGGCGCGTCGCGTGTACGCAAAGGCGGGCGCGTCGCGTATACGCGAAGGAGGCTCGTTCGTGCATGTAATGGATGAGCGCTTTTCGTTCTAACAGCAACACAAAACGCACAGCCCATGCACTGGCTATGGCGGATATGCAGGGAGGAGATATTAGTTACCGGATTAGTGTATACAGCAGCCGATTTCACGAAACTTTACGCAATTGCGCAAGTCCACTTACGCCATAAGTTATTGCGCAAGTAATGGCGTAAGTGGACTTGCGCAATTGATTGCGTAAAGTTTCGTGAAATCGGCTGCTGAACTTCCATTTTTGCCATTCCACAGGTAATAACAACGTCTGAAATTCATCACAAAATGTTCATTTAGCCCGATCACCTGGCGTTTGTAACAACAAACGTCATACCTCAAGTTTGTATTTTGTTTTCCTAGTACGAATAATAACTTTCGCTTTTTTCGTGAATGCTACCTATAAATTTATATGGACGATTCCAGAAGCTCGATCGCCGCCGCTGGTTACAATTTATGAATAATTCATCACCTCCGTTGCTGTTGAATTATTCAGCACAGAGGTCACAACGACGAGATGGTAAAGGCGTTCGTGGCGAACAGTCTGCAATATGAATTCTAGTCTTTCCTCAAACGCTAGCAAAACAGTGCATAAAACAAACCTCGCCACGGACGCCCTGACTAAAGGCTGATTTTGCTGGGGAACAAGCGACAAATCGTGTCGCCTCTATGGACCAATGAGGAGGCTTGGCAGTGCATTGCAAGCATTCAAATGTAACGCGCGCAGATTGTAAACACTGTGCATGCATGTGATACATGTACTCGGTAATGCTGGCCGTTGTCCGCGTCAGCGATTGGCCGCTATTTAAAGCATACAGGGGAATCCGTTATACTTATCCACAACAATTAATCACCTTTTCCCCACTAAATTAGGATATTTACATAATATTTATGCTGAGACAAACGAACGAGACAAAACGCCAAATGGTTTTTGTTCTCTGTCGGCGTACAAGGTTTTATTGAGTCTTCGTTAAAACATGACATGTGACCAAAAGTTTTCAGATTTAGATGAATGCACAGCGGTTTACCAAAAAAGTGTTTATATAATACACTGTACCAAATAACTGTTTATAGAATACCGAAGATGGGGTAGGCTTATCAAAACCCCCAGGGTAGGCATATCAATACCCTGCACAATACCCTAGTTTACTCGATTACTTTTAATTACATTTAGTCTAGTTTACTACAATTGATGAGATTGGGTAGGCTTATCAATACCCACAGGGTAGGCATATCAATACCCTAGTTTACTACAATTGATGAGATTGGGTAGGCTTATCAATACCCACAATACCCTAATTTACTCGATTACCTTTAATTACATTCAGTCTAGTTTACTACAACAGACTACAAAAGTGTGACGTCAGTTGCCAACACACAAAGGGTGACGTTTTCACCTTATCCCTGCGCAATTACGTTTAAGGCGCATCCATGTTCCGCAGCGGTACCTCAGCGGAAGTGAATGTGCTCTGTTAGTCTACATGTAGTTTACTCGATAACTTTTGATTACATTTAGTCTAGTTTACTACAATTGATGATATTGGGTAGGCTTATCAATACATGTACCCTGCACAATTACGTCCAAGGCACATCCATGTTCCGCAGCGGTACACTCAGCGGAAGTGGATGTGCTTTGTAAAGTCTAGTTTACTCGATTACTTTTGATTACATTTATTTAGTAAGCAGTCATACTGTACGGATATGCACTGCAGATTGAGCCTTAACTGTGTAATTTGTTAACATTATTGCAAGAAGAACAACAATTCACAAGTTGTGCAAAGTTGCTGTTGGTTTCCTGCCAAAACTGCCCCCTTGAAGAACGACACCAAAACCGAAGAGGTGGTCGCTCGGGGTGGAGGTGGGTCGTTAAAAAATTAAGCATGTTAACTCATCCTTGTACGACGACTTTGTGATTGTTTACGCGCGCGAAATGTTTGGCGGTGCGGGCTGAAAGGCCTGCGGTGATTGGCTGCCCAGAATCTTTCGCATAGTGCCACTGCATATTCAGTAGGATGGCCCACAGAATGACTTCGCTTGCGTCCGCAAACTCCGGCTGGCAAACCGTGCAGAAACTCGTGTGCAAAATTGGCTTCGAAGGGGAACAAAACCGCGCCGAATCCCCGATCAACAATGACAGCGTTAAAATGCATTATCTTTAGTACCGAAATGCAGTTATATTTTTATTCCGAGTTTAAATCTGGAAAATATTATAGACCTTTAGCTTTCATTTGACACCGCGTTTTTGTTGGTGGCATGAATTTGAAATTGTGGGCGTCGTGTCCACGTCGTGTCCACTTTGTCCCTTTTACTAATTCCATATATATGTCATTAAAGGTGTTTTGGTAATTACCCTCCAACAAAACACATCTGAATTATTATCTGAAATAGCTTACTGGTTATCAAGATGGTAATGGTAGTTATCATCCTGTGAAATTATTTCGTCTGAAGTGCCCCCATTGTGGATAAATGCCTTTGCTATAGAGCTGCGTAATTCGTGGCACGAATTTGGCCTCACGCGCGCATTGACGAGCCCCTGCGTTTAATGAGAAAAATTACAAAACTATTTGAATCTCAAAAAACATGCCTCGATTTTTCAGTGTGGCTGAAATTTCTACAGTTTTCTCGATATAGATTTTCAATTACCAGTGGAAATCACGTCGTTTTTAACAGTTTACCAATCGTGTATATACATGTACACTATACTGTACCTTTAAGAAAAGTCAAAAATATGTGGACATGTGATGTTCTCCGTCGCAGCTGCTTTTTCCACATTCAATACTCTTTCTAAGTCCAAGTCGTATAACCCGTTATTGTAGTATTTCTTAACATTTTTGTAATGTTTCTCAATAACAGCGGTGCATTTTTTTATGCCATCTTCCCCCTCACACCACGGATCCATGTGTACACCATTGTCAAACAGTTGAAAATTGACAGTGTTTTTGTACTTCTCACAGCCGCTGGGGAGTTTATCCACAATGCGTTTGGCCAAGCAGTACCCTTGCTTCAAAAAATTATGCTGATTTGGGGTTTTGTAGTGTTTGTTGTGTATGGCGACATAGACCTCAGGATAGGTGTCGGCAACAGGGACCACAAAATCTTCTTTTTGGATTTTGTTGTGGAAATGTGTCAAATTGTTGGCATAGAAATGCCAGTCATAACGCTCGTGTTCGAAGTAGTAAGCATATGTAAGAATAATGCCCGATGGGTGGACATATCGCCCAGAACCTGGATTGTGAAGAATCCTGAAAGCATCCTCGAAACGGCTAACCTGCAATGAAAAAAAACCAACAAAAAATATGACGACATTCACGCAGTTATTGCATGACTAGTGTTCTTTCGTTTTGAACTGTGTAGTGAGTCCGTAGACGACGGCCATCCAATCAAATTTCCCGCTAGACATTTTGCTGGTAGCAGAGTCGTGACGACACATTTCGGGCGCTGGACCACGCTCATGGTTACTGGTTTACGCTCACGTTTTACATCCGTTGTGTTTGCGCACAGTGTATTTACTATTATTCTTTTAGAAGAAAATATTTAAAAAATGTTCCCGTCAAAATAGGCAACACACAGGTATGTTGTTATATTACTACTAATTCATGAATAGGAAGACCGATATGGGGTAAAAAAGGAGTGTTGGGACGACCGGTCGCGTTAGGACGACCGGTCACCGGTCATCCTAACAACAATTGCTCCAAAAAGCATCTTAATTAGGTCAAAAACCATTTTTATTAGGTTTGTAACCATTTCTATTAGGGTACGCACCATTTTAGTCTAGATTGCAAAAAATGTTTTTATAGAGAGTTTCAGGAGAAAATTAGTGTCCATTTACGATCTTTTTACCGAGAATTTTGTGGTTTTAGTGGTCACTGGCGGGATTCTAGCCAAAAGTGTCGTCCTATTCGGGGTTCGGCGGTTATATATATATATATATATATATATATATATATATATATATATATAACCGCCGAACCCCGAATAGGACGACACTTTTGGCTAGAATCCCGCCAGTGACCACTAAAACCACAAAATTCTCGGTAAAAAGATCGTAAATGGACACTAATTTTCTCCTGAAAATCTCTATAAAAACATTTTTTGCAATCTAGACTAAAATGGTGCGTACCCTAATAGAAATGGTTACAAACCTAATAAAAATGGTTTTTGACCTAATTAAGATGCTTTTTGGAGCAATTGTTGTTAGGATGACCGGTGACCGGTCGTCCTAACGCGACCGGTCGTCCCAACACTCCTTTTTTACCCCATATCGGTCTTCCTATTCATGAATTAGTAGTAATATATATATATATATATATATATATATATATATATATATATATATGGTGTACCTTGCGGGTCATAAAGACGGGCAAAGTGTTGTAAATCATGCATCACAGAGTATGTTGTGCGCTGCGTACGGTAAATACAGATTAACATTTTCCTCCTAAAAATGCCAGCGAATGTTGTGCAGTTGTTGGTTGTGTGCCTGAAAAGGCAGAAATAGGAGGTATAAATTTATATTATTTGAGGAAACACAGTCTGTCTGAGATATTTTGCACACAAGGTCTGAAGCCATAATCAACTTCTCAATTCTTTCCGGAGTTTTTTGTCACCTACATTTTGTCACATCAAAAAAGTTACAATCCCCAAAAGAATCTTATTATAGGTTGGGTGGTCTGGGGCGGAAAAATTTGATACTAGGTGCATAATAATTTTTAAAAATAAATGTATGTTAATTTTTTGGAATAATTACTTGTACATTTCATTTATTATTTAAAGAGAGAGACCAGATCAAATTTTTGATACCCTCATTTTTCTCATGGGTGTTGAGATTTTGATGCCATATGTTGTCATGTTTTTCTCATGACCACTCTGAAAATTCTTGATCTCATTCTGTATATTTTTAAGGATATTACAACATGTTTTGTAAACTATTGTATCTGGTTCCATGGCAGTGCAGTATAATTACACCAACCTTTTTGCTTTCACATCCAAACTGGAAATTGCAAATATCCTGTTTTCTTCTCATAATAGTAATTTAGGGAGATATTTTATATAATTTTATAATTAAAATGAAATCAATTTCTGGGAAAAAATCGGAACACGCTGCTTTAATGATGATTCTGAGAACTTTTTCTTTTAATCTGTCACAGCAGTCAACTTCGCATAGAGATTCATAATAGCCACATGTTATCTTCCACTATACAGGGTTGGTGAAGTAATCCTCTGTCATTGTTGTTGAACTGATGGGGGAAAAGACGGCAGAGCGTAGCACCGATTGAACAGAAAGCAGATTCCATGTTTAGACAAGGTCAGCTCAGTCCACCTCGGTTGAGGATTGTCTATCACTTCCTGCTGCTGGAGATCTGTTGGTGAATCACGATTTGCCATATCATTCACCAACTGTGACTTTTTTTCGCTCATCGTGATCAGACATTTTTATTGCACTTTGACAAAATTTCTTACTATGCTGCTACCAATGTAATTAAGAATGTTAATTTCTTCCTCGGATATTACTACTTTTTGAAAAGACAGGTCCTCAATCTGAAAGTTGAAATTTAGCAATTATTCAAAGACAATTTATTATTGCTGCACTTTGCATACACTTTACAACATCTGTAATTAATGCCAAGTTCTCCACTTCTTTTGTGAAAAATGTCTCAATGGAGGTCGCCCAGCTGTGTAAAGATGACCTGCTTGTCGTTGACGATTGTCAAGGTTGTCCTGAGTTTGGATTGAGCTACTAGCAAAAAAACAAATTATTTTTTATTTTTTTACTGCATCTTCTGACGCACTTCATTTTGATGCAAACAATGGGGAGTTTTTGATCCTCGCCCATTGGCCTAGGCCGTATAATTAAGTGGCAGGCTCGACACGGCCAGTCATTGCCGGTAGCTATGACCGTCCACTTTGGAAATGTCCTCATTTCTCCAACACATTTTTACACTCTATCCATGAGAGTGGACGATGTTTTTCACCAAAATAACCACTGCGATAATTCCTCCATGCTGGGATACACACAAAAACGATTACGAAAAAACGATAATGAAAATCACGGTACGACCGACAGCCCAGCTGAGCTGATATCTCCATGCACACACAAGAAGTTTTGCAAGAAAGCGATCTTAAAACGCATGCTGATTGGCTGATAAAAACAATATGACTTGTTGCTACTAAATTCAGCAGTATGAGATATCAAGCCGCTGACTTGGATTTACTGTGTTCATGCGACCTTCATGCGACCTGGGCCCCATGGTCTACTGCAGTTAGGAATAAGGATGCTCGACCACCCTGGGGACGAGGTTGGTGTTCACGTGCATTGCTGGCTATATGCATGTTTTTTGCTGTGCCGTAACGAATCTTACCGCTACAGTACCACCGCATGCACGCGCCGTGCAACGGATTAGCACCGCTATCGGACCGGGCCGCTGTGGACCGTAATCGTGAGCTGTTTTTGGCCGCTCGTGCGAGTCAGAAGCATTGATCAAAGTATTTGTTATCAGTTCTCTCCGTGGTTCTTTTTCCACGAAAGATAATTTATGTCAATTATTTACTTAGTAGCACCATGTGTGATAATTTTGTTGTGCGTATTGGGAGCTGAATTTTTTGATCGGCAATTTTTCATGCGTGTCGGATCGGAATTTCAGCGTATCGGACCGATACGCACGTTTGTGCCGTAAGCCGTCGCGGTACGTTATGTCAGTTTTCCATGTTCGTGTTTTCATTTCTCACTAACATTCACAAAACTAATCTAGAAGTGCACGAATAAGGACAAGATGTTGAACAAAATGTGTCGCAAATTGCATAGCTAAATCAAGTCTAAACTTGACTGCGATACGATACAGGGGAAATCGTTCACTGATATTGCAGGCATGCAACTTTTCAGCTCATCTCTCCCACTGAAAATCAAATAACAAAACACCATGTACAAAGTTGGAGATTTGTTTTCTGTTTTCCTCTCTTTTAACACAGTTGCATATAAAGATTTTTAAAAAAGAATCTCAGGGAAGCGAGATAATACTTAATGTGGAGAAGTAGGTCTATGGCCACAGTGATTATGATCACTTTCTTCCATATGCTCGTGTGTGTTGTATTTTAAACGGTATAAATATTTGTTGGGGTCTGATGTTTACATAATGACCTTTCGTCTATCGAAAGCAGCCAGCACTAGCATTCGCGCAGTGCTCTTTTGAGTGCGCTATTCGTTCGTATCGCCAACGTTACCGTACACAATGTAATCCTTTTTTTGTGTGACAAAACCGTCAAAATATTTGGTTAATTTCAATCAAATCAAACTCAGCACGTCGAAACACACACAGACACTCACGCACACAGTTCCGACACCAGTTTCTTCATCGTATTCCGCCATCCTCGATCCTTCTGGAGACTTAATTGCCAGATTGCCACCGCCATTTATCATTGTCGACAAGTTTGTTCTACTTCCGTCAACATCATTGTCATTTCTACGTCACAAGAGTCAATACACAGTTTAAAGGGACAACCGTGTGCATGTCATTGCTGAGTGAATAAATAGAGATGACCCCATGTAGTACGTGTGCTAAATTCTAGTTCGATTTGAGGTCATCAGTATAATTTTGGAGTTTGGAGATACGACATAATATAGTCAGAAGTCAGCGTCAACTATGGCAGGCACAGATGACAATACTCACACCGACCTTTCAGATAAACACATCAACTCACAACAAGCTTGTCTGGAGTTACTAAGGTCGGACATTTCGTGTGTGATAATCCAAATCAAGGCATTGATGTCAAACACAGACAATTATGACGAAGTCTCACGTCTGGCAAATACTATGGAGGCAACGTTTGCAGAATTCATGGCCATACAGTCGATCATCATATCACATGACGCTTACCGATGATACCGACAAGCAAAGGTTGATGATTTTACAACAAGCTGTTGTCATTCAAACATCAGTCATGCGTGACAAGATACAGACCTGGCTCTCCAGTACACCAAAGGAAATAGAAGACCAGATTCAGGACACTGTTCAGTACATGGACTCTGTCAGCCAAATTGGAAAACACGCTCTACAGCTGGTAGTGTTGTGTGTGCTGTGTCCATCGCGTCCAGCGCTAGACTGCGAGCCACAGCAGAGAGAGCTGCATTGGAGGCTGAAATTGCAGCTGAAAAGAAACGATAGGCTCTGGAGGAAGAATAGTTTAGGCTAAGGCAAAGACGCCGACAATTGGAGTTGGAAACACAAATGGCAAAAGTAGCTGCCATGGAAAGGACCTTTAATTTGCAGAAGCATGTGGTGAAAGTCCGATAGCAAATACCACTACATGTAATGGGGATGTTCGTGCACTACGAAGGTCAAATACAGGTATGCCGTCGCCCATCATGGAAAATACCCAGACTACCGATCTTGTGACACAGATGATGAACAGCAGCTTGCTTCAGCAGCAGTCCTTGGTGGAGGCACTGCAATTGTCAAAGACAGAGCTGATGACCTTTGATGGGAACCCAATTAAATACTGGGCTTTCATCCGAAAGACTTAGTCATCGATGGTGCAAAACTTGCACGATTACAACAATACTGCACAGGACCTGCCAAAAGACTCGTTCAATGCTGTTTGGTGAACGAGCCAAGTGAAGGCTACCCCTTGGCACGGGACCTGCTCAAGGAACGGTTTGGTAACGAGTACGAAATTGCCGAGGCGTGGATAAATAAAATTACCAATCGCCCAGACATCCGAGACAACAAGGCCCTGCTGGATTACTCAGATCAAGGGCGGATCCGGGCTCATTAAATCTATTGTATTCCGGTATTTCAATGAACATCCGCGCCTGCAGATGACTTGAAAAATTGCCAGACACCATGGAAACGTTGGGAGAGTTGAACAACAGTAAAAGCTTGTCACAGATTGTGGAAAAGCTGCCTTAAATTCAATTCAGTTCAATTCAATTACATTTATTTCTATCATAATGGAGGCACATTCATTAAAGCCGAAGCTTGTGACGAGAGTGCCATATGTACATAAACACACTATATAAACAACACACATTTATAGATCATGCGGTTTCACTATTCCATGTCTAGGTCTTATAAATCAATATAATTACTTTACAGTTGGCTTTATATATATGAGGAGCATTTTCAGTTTATATTTAAACGTGTCTATTGAACGACAGCAGGGCGGGATCGGCTGTTCCAATGTTTTGGCCCTGTAAAGGAAACTTCATGTTGAAATATTGTCGTTCTAGAGAATGGTAATGGTATATGGACAATTGAGGTGGATCGTGTGTTATAACTATGATTTGACCTGTTAGTACAGAAAATACTTTGCAGTACTGATGGCAGTTGATTATTAAAACATTTAAACATCACTACATTTTGTTGAAACTTATTAATGTTCTCAAGAGTAAGGAGGTTCAATTTCTGAAACAAGGGGGCGGTGTGTTCTCTGTAAGCGTGAGGAAACCCATGAAGAATTAGAATTATAATTAGAAATGGCCAGAGACACCGGGGATGATCCCCCTTGCTCTTCACGAAAGAATGCTCTGGGATCTTTAGAGTGCGTTTTTTCATTACCTAACACACTGGACCAACAGCTTTACATCCCCTCCGAAGGATGGAGCAAGTGTGGTTGAGTGCCTTGCCCAAGGGCACAGGTACCGTAGCCGTGGGGATGTTCGAACCTGCAATCCCAAGTTTTCACCTATGATTGCGAGTCAATGACCTAAACCGCTCGGCCACGGTACCCCACGGTACCCCCACCAATTGAACTTGCACTTGTGATTGCTGGCATGTTTGCATTGATTGTTGAATTTTGTATTAGGGGGAATGATTGGAGTATATTTAGCCCCTTGCCACCGGATGACATCTATAGACGCGACTTGTGAATAGACCATGAACAGGCTGACGTCTATAGCCTCATTACTGCACGTGCACATTCTTGGTTGAAAAGATGCAATTTTTTGAGCAGAGCGCTTTGCGAACTGCATGGAGTTCGTGTGCGATGAATAGGGCTGTTGTTCAGTGTACATGCGTTCACTGTTCCGCGCTATTCATAACTCTGGGCTATCGGTGTATATATAATAGAACGAACATACGCAGCGCATTCGGGGCGGTCGGGTTGGCGTAGTGGTTCTTTCTGCTGGCCTGCCTGTGATGACCGCTTTCCAAAGGACTACCCTTGCACATAGGTAGTTTGGAGGAGTTTTCTCGCGGATACCCGTGTGATGTCCTGGAACGTTGCTCAATGACGGAGTGACCAGTACGTACGTCACCGGGAACGCCGGTACAATTTTGGAACACGATTCGATCCGTGTCGGCGGTCTTGATGTTGGCTCGACCTGGACTGGTGATGATAGTGGATATTGACCTGGACTGGCAACGACAATGATGGAGGAACTGGTATAAACGGAATCGACATTGGACTGCACTTGACCTGGCTTGCGTGTTTTATTCGGATGAATAAAACATTTTATAAAAAGCCTTTCACCTCTGGGGTCCCGGGTTCGAATCCGGGGCGTGTATGTGGATTGGGATTGCAGTCCCTACTTGACCGCGTGGGTTTTCCCCTGGGGCATTTCTCTGGGGGGTTTTCTCCCACTTCTAAAACTGCAACTCCTTCTTCGTCATCTCAAATTGATAATATAGTATAGTTAAAGCTAAAACCGTATAGTTGATGGCATAAAGGGCCTTAGTTGCCGAAGATGCCATAAAATATACAACAACAACAGCGCATTCAGTTGCATTACACGATGTCTTCGACGAGTGAGGATGAGCAAACTGCCACGGCAGGTTCAGATTTATAATATAAACAAACTTCATATAGTAAAAGTCGCGACAGCAGTGGTTTTGACGGGGGAGCGCCGTTAGCGAAGCGTGCCAATCAAACCAAGATAACTGACTCAATTCAGTGAAAGAACAGCGACAACTTCCCGCGACGATATGGCTTTTGCGGTACAACGGGAGTTCAAGTGCGGGATTTGGACAACACCAGCAGCCTCGTGGAGATTTTTAAAAAGTTCTTCACTCCCGAACTGACGGCCTACATCGCCGATGAGACAAATCGCTACGCCGCCCAGACTCCAAGACGTCAAACGCCAAATCGAAGTCACATGAGGGAATGGCTCGAGACTACTTCTGAAGAGATGTTGGTGTTTCTGGCTTTGATAATCACCATGGGAATAATGCCTAAACCCGAACTGAAACTTTATTGGACGACATACTCCATACTTGAAACTCCTTTCTTCCACAACATCATGCCCCGAGACAGATTTATGGACATGCTGGCCTATCTGCCCTCAATGACAATAACCAGGCAGATAAAGTAATCGTCTCTTCAAGATCCGCCCCGTGGTAAACGAACTAACCGAGAACTTCAAGACGGTATACCTTCCCTCCAGCCGTATAACCACGGACGAGTCGCTGTGGAAATACAAGGGAAGATTGAAGTTCAAACAATACAACCCGAAGAAGCGCGCGAGATTTGGCATCAAGGTATATCGAGTCTGCCAAAGCATGGGACTAGCCGCTTGGTACACGTGGAACTTGAAAATATACACTGGGAAAGACAAGAGCGACAAACCGGCAAGTACGAACACCGTACTCAACCTGAACGCCGATCTACTCGGCAAGGGGTACACCATTTTCCTAGACGGCTGGTTCAGCAGCTCTTCTCTCTTCCTGGAACTCCACAGCGGACACAAACAAATGTCGTGGCGACAGTGAGAAAACATCGCAAAGAGATGCCCAAGGATTTGTGCAACTTGAAACTAAGAAGGGGTGAAGTTGCATATCGCTCTTCCGACAAAAGCCTACTTGCCCTAGTCTGGAGAGACAAGAAAGACGTCCGGATGCTATGAACTATGCACACGGCAACAATGGGAGACTCTGAAAAGCATGACCGGGACGACAGACCCATAGAGAAACCCCGTTGTGTCCTCGACTACAACGAAGGCATGAAAGGTGTGGACATGGCACACCAACTTGCCTCCACTCACCGCTCAGTCAGGAAGTCGATCAAGTGGTACAAACAAATATTCTCCTTCCTGCTGAATGTCTGCCTTGTAAACTCTTATTTCGTGTACAAAGAACTTGGTGGGACTGACGAATACTTGAATTTCAGATTGCCATTAGTGACTGAAATATTTGAATCCAATGCAAGAAATCTCCCTGTTTATCGATCGAGAGGTAGACCACCCCGTCGCCGTGTTCCATTCAGACTATTGGGTATACATTTTCCTTCTCAAATATCCCCAACAGATAACTGTGCCAGACCCTTCAAGCGTTGTGTTCAATGTAACGAAAATTACACGAGAAAGGAAACAAAGATCATGTGTACAAATTTGCGAAGTTCCCCTTTGCGCTGTCCCTTGTTTCAAATATTATCACAGGTAAAGTGATAAAGAAAATATATAATCTGAAGGAAAGAACTGAGTTGTGTGAATAAAATACCTTGCAAAAACGAGTGTTTGTCTTTGTTTCATTTTACTTGAATTGTAGTCCATAAACGGTGAATAGGTGTAACTATTTTGTAAAGTTGCAAAAACAACTATGTGTAATAGTGAAAGTAGCAAAGAGTCGATTGTTACGACCGAAAACTGTTAGCGTGCAATGTACCAACATTGCCCGGTCGGGTGCACGGTGTTACCCGGCGTATACCCTAGACACTGCCCGGTGGCCCGCTGCATGAGTCCTCGGTGAAATGAATACCGGCCCACCAGCAACCGCTGGAATTCACAATCTTTTAGCATTCTTTTAGCTTCATTTTAGTTCTTCTTTTAGTTTTTGTGGAATGTATTTTAAGTGTACCTTTTATATTCTAATTACGTGTACATGTACTTATATATATTTATGAGTGCTCCCTTCTGGGTCTGCCTATAGAACAATATTTTATATTCTAAATGTATTATTTCTGAATCATTTTAAGACCCCAGGGCCCCGTGGAAGACCACGTTTAGTATGTGAACAGGTTACCCTGGTTAAATATCAAAAATAAATAAATAAATAAATACTACTGTCCAGTTGTATATTCCAACATCTTTTGTTGATACCGTACTACATCATTGTCATGATCAAGTTCTCTCGGCACATTTTGGTTTTCATAGAACGTACAGTAGGATACGACAAAGATATTTCTGGAAATTCATGCATCGTGATATCGACAACTGGATTAGATCTTGTGACTCGTGCCCTCGTGTTAAATCACCAAAACACAGAGTACTAGCTTCATTACTTACCATGACGGTTCCTGTGTCCATTTGAAAGGGTTAGCGTTGATATTTTAAGCCCCCGCCCAGTCACTGAAACAGGTAACCGTTATGTTTTGTGTTTCATGGATCACTGCACAAGATGGCAAATTTTGGTGCCAATTGCTAAAACGGATTCAGCTACAATAGCGACTGTTTTCTTTAGAGATGTTATTTGTAATCACGGTTGTCCTAAAGTTCTTTTAAGTGACAGAGGCACCAATGTTTTTAGTAAATTGATGTTAGAAGTTTGTAAAATAATGCGTACTAAGAAGGTAAACACTATCCCATATCATCCTCAGTGTAATGCAATACAGGAGAGATCAATGCTGTTATTTTAACCACAGTATCTCACTATGTGAATAAGTTCCATACAAACTGGGATTGTTTTATTCCTGCCATTCAGTTCGCGTATCGCAGTACTCCGGCTGATAATTCGATACTTTTTAGGCTTCAGCCTTTTGTTATGCTATATGGTAGGGAGGCAGTGCTTCAAATTGATGTATCGCTTTGTCCTAAACCAGAGTATAATGAACTTACCGTTAGAAATTATATACATCATTTGGTTTAACAGTTGGAAGTAACAAGGGAAATCTCAGAGAAACATCTATAATCTAACCAAGTTTCTATGAAAGTACGATATGACAGTCGAACACAGAATGTAGCATATCAAGTAGGAGATGTTGTGTATATTTACATACCAGCAATACAACAAGGACTATCCAGAAAATTACAGAAATTCTGGTGTGGTCCATACTTACTTGTTGAATTGACAAACTGGGCCTGTAAATTTCGAGGTTAGAAACCTCAAAAATAATAAGTTACTTCGTGCGCCTATTCATGTTAACCGAATGAAGTTTGCATATAATCGTTTTATTAGACCATCTAACAATGAAATGCCTAAAGATTTTGTTCAAAGAGACCCACTCGAACATTTAGAAGACGGAGATTGCCCTGAATATTTATTTCAACCACTTATGGCGACCATGCATGAATCGATAGAACAAACTACGCCAAGATTGCCTGGTTTGCCAGATGCTGGAAAACCTCCTGCTAGGGAGTACGAGGTTGAACAAGTTTTACGTGGTAAATTTACCAATGGTAAATTACACTATCTGATCAAATGGAAAGGTTTTCATAACAGTCAAAAATCATGGGAACCTGTACAAAACTTAAACGAAACTCTAAAAAGTTGTTTTCAACGCAATCCTGTCAGAATAAGTGGAAAAGCTAAGTAGTTTTGTTGATGACATATCAAGTTTTGAGTTATCGTTTCTGATTTAGAAAAGTGTATAGTTGTGTTGGGGAAGGGACGGTTACTTGTCCTCCGATTGCTGTGCCTCCGAGGCGCGGTTCAACACAGACTTGAGGTGGGGACGGCGAGTCCCCGGATGGTGGGAAACAAAGGAGATGGCCACACTAGTGTTCATAAAGGTAGTTGTTTATTTCTCACTTGATCCAGCCGTACAGTTCAGGTTGGGGGAGGGGATCTGGCTAAAATACATCATTGTGACGAACATGGAGCGCCAAGGGCGCCCTCTCTCCGACAAGTTAACCTCTGACTAGTACAGGATTGTGAACTTTGACTGCTTTATTCTCATTCCTAAGTCGTGGGTGGACCACATGAGGTTTAAACTATAAGAGAAAGAAGTACAAAGAAAATACACTAAGTACAAATAACAACGTGCGTAAATTTACACAGGTTGGCAAGAAATTAAATACTAAAAAATCAAGACATAAAATATAATTGAAAAGTTCAAAGATAAAGTCAAACTGATGCATGTATATGTACACTCGGCAAAAGAAGTTCTTGGACACTGGTAAAAGTTCAAATAATTTTTAAAAATAATTCATAAAAAGCACATTGTATATCAATATGACCACACAATAGTTCTCTACCATAGTCCGCTGTTTTACCCCCGTCACGGCAATACCTCTCCGGGGGGGGATGCCAAATCACCATGGTTTAATAGAACTTACCATAAATATAACATTTCCACAGAGGCCACAACCAAACTATCAGGCTTTTGCGAGAAATCGGCGTTTTTTGGTTCAAAAATCCCGCCCCAATCGAGCGAGAATTGACATTGAGCGCGCATGCCCAGAAGGTATTACGTCAATAACTTTCTAAAATAACAACTAATTTACTCATACACATACATTTTATACACGCAATATAAGTTGTGCTATAAACGAAAATTGTATAAAACGTAATTAGCACGCATTTTGTGTTGTTTATCAGTTACTAAAATATAATAAAACGCGTCATAGTTTAAAAATTCCTGAGCGAGGTTTCGCTTAGACTGGTTTCCCGTCCACATTTTCCACACACCGACACGATGATGACTTTATGAGGACTGACATTGGAAGTGTTTTTTATGCCATTGCATCGCGGATGCCACATAAACTCTTGAAGAATTTTAAATTGTCATCGAAAACGAGGGTCTCTGCTTTGGTTTGTGGTAAAATTTTCAAATGAAAAGACGCACGACGTTATTAATGGCTCAGCATCTGTGACGAGGCTGCCAGTGTTAATTTGAAAGTAGGGGAGTCGGTGTTAGCCTGTTGTCTCGGGTTTTATCGGGATCGTAAAATAAAACAAATCTTAGTATTTATCGCCACTACCAACGATGATGCGTGTACCCAGGGCGTGTGCCGTTGACGTACGTGAACGAACACCCTCTGTCACGTCCGAAGTGAATACGTCACCCTATAGGCCTATATGCATATTGTCAGTTGCCTAGGCAACTGTACACTAAAAATCACTGAACCGTTTTTTTGTGCTTTTGCAGACATGATGTTTGGAGCCAATTTTCATGGCAACATGTCACATTTCGGCACTCCATTAACTATACCCAACACAATATAAAACTAAGGACTGGCCCCTAACGCCTCTATACCTCAACACACTCTTCCCTTTTGTTAACGCACCAAACCCCCTCCCCCTAAAAACCTAAAGGAATTCCTTGGAAATTCCTTAGATGTTTGAGACACAATGGGGGAACAATGGTAGGGGAGGGGGGGGCGGTGCCCTCGGCCCCATATCATGCTGCATATGTCCTCGCCACCACCTTCCAATGTTCCGAATTCCTCCTTTGTGCCTCAAACATCCAAAGAATTGTTAATGATTTCCTTTCAGGTTTTATAGGGGAATGTTAACAAAAGGAAAACGTGTGTTTGAGGTGTAGGGGAGGGGGAGGAGTCTCTTTGTTTTATATCGTGTTGGGTATAGTTAATGGGTGCCGAAGTGTGACGTGTTGCTATGGAAATTGGCTCCAAACATCATGGCTGCCAGATTAAACGCCATTGCAAAAGCACAAAAAAACGGTTCGGTGAGTTTTAGTGTAGCGCCGTTGCCTAGGCAACTGACAATATACATGTATAGGGTGACGTATTTACTTCGGTAGTCCATTAGCTGCGCTGAAAGAAATAGGCCTATATGCTCGGTTATACATAGGCCTATAACAAGCACAATTCAACGTGAAAGGCCGGGTGTTCGTTTACGTACGTCGACGGCACACGCCCTGGGTACACGCATCATCGTTGGTGGTGGCGATAAATACTAAGATTTGTTTTATTTTACGATCCCGATAAAACCCGAGACAACAGGCTAACACCAACCCCCCCTACTTTCAAATTAACACTGGCAGCCTCGTTTCAGATGCTGAGCCATTAATAACGTCGTGCGTCTTTTCATTCGAAAATTCAGTCACCACAAACCAAAGCACTGAGACCCTCGTTTTCGATGACAATTTAAAATTCTTCAAGAGTTTATGTGGCATCCGCGATGCAATGGCATAAAAAACACTTCCAATGTCAGTCCTCATAAAGTCATCATCGTGTCGGTGTGTGGAAAATGTGGACGGGAAACCAGTCTAAGCGAAACCTTGCTCAGGAATTTTAAAACTATGACGCGTTTTATTATATTTTAGTAACTGATAAACAACACAAAATGCGTGCTCATTACGTTTTATACAATTTTCGTTTATAGCACAACTTATATTGCGTGTATAAAATGTATGTGTATGAGTAAATTAGTTGTTATTTTAGAAAGTTATTGACGTAATACCTTCTGGGCATGCGCGCTCAATGTCAATTCTCGCTCGATTGGGGCGGGATTTTTGAACCAAAAAACGCCGATTTCTCGCAAAAGCCTGATAGTTTGGTTGTGGCCTCTGTGGGAATGTTATATTTATGGTAAGTTCTATTAAACCATGGTGATTTGGCATCCCCCCGGAGAGGTATTGCCGTGACGGGGGTAAAACAGCGGACTACCAGCATGATATGGAGTTAACGCGTGACCAACATGCATGGCTGGTTACACGCATTGAACAATAGCAAGTACAGTAACAGAAAATTGCAAGAAATGGAGCATTCAAATGCTAATAATCATGTCCATCCTGCAGGCCTAAATTTTGTTAACAATTCCAGTGGAATAATGATGCATCCAAGATGGATAATTTCCTCTTCTTTTCAAAATGGCATTTAATTTTGACTTGACAATGTGCACGGGATTTGTTGAATAATGAACCCCCAGCAAAGAAACATACTGCTTTTTTCTTTCAATGGATCATTATGCCACATAAACTGTTTCACAATTGAATAACTGAATGCTCCATTTCTTGCAATTTTCTGTTACTGTACTTGCTATTGTTTAATGCGTGTAACCAGCCATGCATGATTGCTCACGCGTTAACTCCATATCATGCTAGTAGAGAACTATTGTGTGGTCATATTGATATACAATAATGTGCTTTTTATGAATTATTTTTAAAAATTATTTGAACTTTTACAAGTGTCCAAGAACTTCTTTTGCCGAGTGTATAAGAAACATCGCAACAGTAAAAATATAAATCATCTTGAAACAACTTTAAGAGATTGTAAATGTCACATGAGACAATCCATGAAAATTATCTTACAGAACTGTACTCTCCAAAAGATGAAGTGTCCTCAAACTGCCTATGGGTCTGGAATACTGAAACCAGCAACCTAAAACCAAGAAAAACGCATATAGTTCCTAAATACACTGTTAACTCGCAACGGTTGTAGACTTTCCATTCATAACTACGCGATGCCCAAATATGGTAGCATACTCATGAATATTCATGACGCCAACAATAAAAATGGCGAGTGGATGTCCTTAGGCAAGTCCCGGTGAAGCGCAAAAACTAAGTTTCTAACTCGCAATATCACACGCTAAACGAAGTCATACAATCATAAAATGGCTAATTATACATCTTTTCTTAAACGTTAAACTTCACTGAACACTTTGGCAGAAACTTCTAAACTACAGACATCGATATTTAGAGAAATTCCAACGCACAAATGCAAAACAGTTTACGTGAATTCAGAACCAAACAATCGGTGTGGAATTTCGGCGGCAAAACATGTTCGTAAAATACATTACTAATTACTCCTCAAATTGTGAATGACAGTCTCAAACATAATCATAGATAGATTCACAAACTCACGTACCAGCATCTTCTGGTGTAAGGCTTTTGGAACAAAGTGGTCTCAAAATGATGGAAAAACGGGCACTAAAATGGACTAAGATTTGGTGTGACTTGAACAACTGCGTAACCTCAGCAGAAAAAACCTGCGGATCAAGAGAGGGCGCTACACTACTTGAACCGCGACTCACACCGCCAGGGGCAAACATAACAATCATCATGTAATTGTCCGCACATGTAGTTTCTCAATCCAGACAAAACACCAATATTCGTTCATACACGATGTGACAACTAAATCTAGGTACAACACGCCTTGTCGAATTAACAATTACACACACCCTCTGAGAAATAGTTTTCCGCACTACGCCAAGGTCCGGTGCACAGTGGGACAAGACGGGCAATTCTACGGCTTAATAATTCATGTCGTTCACGCTGTGCTCCACTCCACGCGGCCGGACGCACAATCTGTCCTGCTCGCAGGCACAAAAGTCGACTAAATCACCGTTGCATCGACCAAGCCATGGGCAAAATTCACACGGCAAGACGGACACTCAGATTACAGCAAATATACCGATGTCTTTGGCAACAGTATCTTAACGACAATCGTTCAATGTATTGTTCTTAACCAACTCGGAAGAATACAGCATGCACAATCAACATCATCCGACATGTTTCTTTCTCTGTCCCCTCTCGATCCCATGCACGCGCGCGGTCTCTCGTGTGTCCGTGTAATGTATGTCAGTATACATGTATACAATTACATTAAAGGGGAAATCACAACCCCAACAACTTCCCTGCTTTACACCAAACGACCCCGGATGGTACCATAACACGTGATGTACCTACTTATACAATAAATACAAAGCGATATCGTTAAAAATCTAAATATCAAACGGGTCAAATAACAGGTAAATTAAAAGCTTAGTATTACTGTCGACTCTTTAACTTTAGGCTACCTGGCCAGCCTGTAACACATTATTACCTTAAACCATACTTAGGTTTTTATGGCAACTTTTTGTTTCTCAATCACAATCTTGACAAAAATAATACAATGATAAATATCGTTATCTCAATGTTGAAATTCAGAGCTAACCTGCCTGAATGGACTTTAACCTGGGTTTCCTTATAACCAGATTGTTTCAAATAAACAGTAATCAAATAAACATGATGAGCAACCTGTAGTTATTAAACCAAGAATATTTAAAGGAATTTTGTCTTTGTGCGGATTATTACTTCTCTAAGACCCCGACAATACTTCACCATCCCTTCCTCATTAGGGTGACAACCATCAATAAGGTACTTTGGGTAGTTCAATTTCCGCTGGGTGTACAAATGAGCTCGGTCCCAATCCTGGCTAATCTTACGACCTAATTGGGCATTGTACTGACGAGCCCGGCGATTAAATGTGGTTACAGAAACCTGACCAGATCTAGTAATCCTCGTACGTTGGATCACTGATAAAAACTCGACGTGTCTTGGACCTTCCGCCTTGGACCTTACTGGCACGGTCCACGACATCATTCGCATTTCCATCAATGTTACACAAGTCATTGGTACCCAGGTCCAATACCAGTACGTGAATGGGTATCCTAAATATCTCTCTCAGATAACGTTCTGGGTTTTGCAAAATGCGGCTGAAAGTAAGCCCAGGGTGACCTTTCACCATTATATTTGTTTCATTATCCGACAAGTTTAGCAATTCCTTAACAGATTTCCCAGTTGCATCACACTTTCGGCTTAACCGCGCTGGAAACGAGTGACCAAAAATAAGGACCTGCACACGTTCAGCCATTGGGCCTGGAATAGAATTATAAAATACACTAACTTAAGCAAAATAAGGTTCAACACTTGGAAAACCTTAATACTAGTAAATTTAACTCTTAACACGAAAGTTTACAATAAAATCAGCAAGCAAATATAAACAATACCAAAGCTTGGACAAACAGGCTAAGGGAGCTAAGACGCAAGAGACGAGTGGCCTGAGAGATGGACGTAGTCCATGACCCAGAGGGCTTCCTCCGTCGGCAACTGTCTATGCTGGTCCGTAAAAGCTGTTGATGCCTATTTGCAAGTCTTGGTTTATGTAGCAGATTATCAGAAAGCCTCAACCTGCGGACAAGCAAAGAGTATAACGGTATAACCACAATGAAATACAATTCTGTATCTCAGTAATACAAAATGGACTCGAAGATCCTTCTATTAATATTGACTCTCCTTGTTCAGCCAACAGAAAACAAAATGCTGAAGTCTCATAGATAGACCTAGACTGCTACCAGTTCAACTGTTACCCTAAGTAATTGCACTGGGCCACTGCCCGACTCGCTTTGCCTCGAGACGCTTTGAGCGGCGCGGTGCAAGTTGTGTGTCTACGTTCTCATCTTGCGAAGCATGGGGAAGATATTCTGTTCCAGAAGGCTCGAGACCCTCTGCACCTGACTGGGGTTTGGCCAACGTGTCTGTACCACTAGAGGTATAAACCCACTCCTCTTCAGAATCAGACTCAGATGCTTGAGCCCGCAAGTCCTCATCAGGGATTGGCAAACCAAGAAAGGGATCTCCCCTAGGAGGGCATTGGCTCTCTTTTCTGGGGTCAGGCACTAATGAATCGCGATTAACCCACTTTTCAGTTCCTCCCTTAGCTGGTCGGATGAGAAAGAGGTCTTTTTCCGAGTTGCCCTTGACAACAACAAATGGGTCCTCTTTGAAGTGGGAACACAGCTTGTGTCTCTTGTGGAAGGCTTGCTCCCGCAAAAGAACTCTGCTTCCGATGGCTAATGGACAAACTTTCGCTTTCCTGCATTAGATATTACCAACATTACCGAGTTGATCCCCATTTTTGGCCAAGTGCTGATGGTAAAAGGCTGACGACATAATTGAAGCCTCAGCTCCCGTGTCTAAAATGCAATCTGCAGGAACCCCATCAATCAGTATCCTAGCTGTAGGGCTGCGAGAAACAACCTTGCTACGGTCCTTCTCAGTTAAGACCCTATCCATTGATACCCATGATTCAAAAGCTTTACCCTCAAAGGCAAAAACACTGGAGTTCTCATTCACGGAAACTGTGGGCTCATCTCTCACCTCCGTCACAGCACCCTCGACGACGGAGGACTTAAGTTTCCCGAATGGGAAGTACTTGGTCGATTTTGGGCATTACCCAAGTCAGGTGCAGGGGGTGCATTTCTCTCCTGGTTTTTCTTTTTGTAGCACCTTTCTACTGTATGGCCAGCTCGGCCACAAAATGTGCACTGTATGGAAGCCTTATCACCCCTTTTTGGGAGTGTGGGTTGCACCGACCTATCCTTAAGCAGTTCAGTCAAATTCTTTAACTGTTCATTTGTATTTGCGATAGCAGCCCCCAGTAGCTTTTGACCCTCGACAAGACTCGTAAGCAGGTCACGATCTGTATTGGTTCGCGCAACGACATTAATGCTCGATTCCGGCCAATCGCTTACAACAGGAGTTGAACCCGAGTCAGCGTCTCGAAGGTATGCTAAGGCAATATCGCGAAATTTGTAGAATGGAACGTTCGCATTGTCATGGCTTAGTCGCTTTAATTCGCGTTTAATGGCATGTTCCCTAACGCCTTCCACAAACTGACACCTTAGTGCATTTGGCCTTAACTGTCGGAGAGCTTTTCTCTCGCCCGGTTCAGCGACGGCTTCCATTTTGTCATAAATTTTCATGAGCGATCGGCTAAACTCAGTTAATGTTTCACCTTCTAACTGCGTACGCTTGTAAAATGTGTTATTCAACGACTGCAAATTCTCTACAATGTCAAATCTAAGCTTCAACAGGGCAACTAGCTTTAGCATCGTGTCACGCTCGCCGGGTGGACAACATTTTACTTCCTCTTTGGCTGCTCCACCCAGATGGTCAATAGCCACCTCAACCTTTTCCTTTTCGGACAATCCTAACTGCCTAGCATATGCATCAAAATCATTAAGCCACTCGGTAAGTGTTGGTTCACCGGATCTCCTTGGTTGTCCGCAAAATTTGGCCAACTTTACGGTAGGAGTGCGTTTAATTTGCAATCCCTGAAGCGCTCCTGCTAGAGTTTCTGCTAATGCTTGCTGGGACTTAGCTAACATTTCTGCAAGTGTCTCTGCTGTAGCCATTGTTTTCTCTTAGGCAAGTTTACAAATACAGTCCAAAAAATAGCACTCAAGTACAAATGCACAACCACATGTACATGTATGTGAATACGTAAACAGACAACAAATATCAAATTTCACGTGGATGCGGGTCAACGTGCACGTATACATGCATGCACATGTAAACAAATATCAAATCACATGCGCATTAAGGCTACCGTGCAATAACATGCATGCACAAATGTACGACTGTACAACATGTGTAACAACATGTGCAAGCATATGTAAACATATGTCAAACTGCATGTGAACGCGGTTCAAAATGCACCTATATGCACACGCACATGATATTAAGTATTAAATTGTACATGAAAATGCATGCCGGCTACATGTACTGTGCCACAACATGAATGTACATGTATACGTGCATGTGAATGAATGTAAAATTGCACATCAACATGTACATCAACTTGGAAACATGTCAAATTGTAATGTGCATGTAGGCCAAGTATTGCGCAACCATCTGAACACCTACATGCGATCAACATGCTGAATAACGTATACGTGCAACAGAACACCTACATGTATCCGGTACATGGTATAAATGCGTAATGATTCATCAATGGCCATGTATATCAGTAACTAAGTACAAAATGGAGAGACAAGCGTATCCGCACAAATCGCAAAAAAAAAATGGTATTCACTATTTACCGGCACTAAACACGAGTACATGTACGTGTGTGCACGCAGAGGATACATAAAAACACATACTACATTCTCACCTTTAAACAGTACATAACTATGAACATCTACTCGGTTAAAATTACCGTTTCTCGGTTAAAATAAAATCAACCAGTATTTGAACACCTTTTTTAACCGTGTTTTTTTTCGCCACCGAAAGTGCCACATTTCAACCGTGTTTTAACCCTCAGCGCTGCGCTAATCCTTCCATTGTTATGCATGAATGCGATGCTGGCAGAACGCACACATTTTAACCGTGCTGAGAATCATTGGACCACGCTACAAACATAACGTACTGCGGTAGGATCCTTTGGATCAATGTAATTGCCGTAGGATACTGCAATTAGCACCTCTTAAAAAGACACATTGGAATCGGTTCAAGGCCATTAAATATTTGCTAGCAACAGCTCTATTTTGAAACCTTTCGCAATTATGCCTTTTCGGAGTTACGCTTGCGCATTGTCGCATAGCACGCCAACTCACCAGTTACTCGCCGTTCTTTTTGATTTAGCCTTTATTGACGTGACATGTATTCTTAATACTCTGCCATTTTTAAAAATTGCGTCACTCTATAGTTAAGCCAGCCGCGCACCTTTGCGATTTACCGGCACACGCGGACCATCGAATGTGGATACAAGTTCGACTTGCCCTGGTCGTGCGGTGTAGGCCTACGGTCAGACCGGCCCGAATTGTTTTAGCGCACGTCTGTACCTTTCCGTTTCGTGTGCCGATAGACGCGATTCCGACGTCAATGAATCATTTCGCGGCGAGCTTCTTGTTCTGTTTCAGCATTTTTTTTCTCGATCGCTCAATAATTTGTAATGTATCAGCACGCATGAACCCATGCGTTCGAAATATATGAAAATACACAATCTGAAGCCCGGTGTGATTTATTTGTTTGAATAAAATACAAGAACGCAACTCGCAATAATTTTATTTTAACGATATTTTCTCCTCTTTCTCTCCGGCAGAAGTTCTTTATTGCTGTCACAATGCTGGCAAATTGTGCAATACCACGCGGGACCTGGCGAACAGCAGACTGAGTCGAGCGAGATATAAAGTCCCACAATTTTTATTGTATGCAAGTAACATTGGTTATGACAACAGAATTGGCCCAAATTTGACGTATGATGTCGCATTGATAACCTGAACCATGTATCCAAAAATTGTACAGCTTGAATCAGTTTTCAAACTTTTTAAAAAAAATGTGACATGATGATGGACTTTTCTCATGCACTAAGTGTACATCTCCAATTAGCTGTTTTTGGCCCAAAATTGAGGATGCGACAACATAATTGGCCCAAATTTGACGTATGATGTCGCATTGATAACCTGAACCATGCATGTATCCAACAATTGTACAGCTTGAATCAGTTTTCAAATTAAAAAAAAATAATGTGACATGATGATGGACTTTTCTTATGCACTAAGTGTACATCTCCAATTAGCTGTTTTTGGCCCAAAATTGAGGATGCGACAACATAATTGGCCCAGATTTGACGTATGATATCGCATTGATAACCTGAACCATGTATCCACAAATTGTACAGCTTGAATCAGTTTTCAAATAAAAAAAAAAAAATGTGACATGATGATGGACTTTTCTCATGCACTAAGTGTACATCTCCAATTAGCTGTTTTTTGGCCCAAAATTGAAGATGCGACAACAGAATTGGCCCAAATTTGACGTATGATATCGCATTGATAACCTGAACCATGTATTCAAAAATTGTACAGCTTGAATCAGTTTTCAAATAAAAAATAAAAATTGTGACATGATGATGGACTTTTCTCATGCACTAAGTGTACATCTCCAATTAGCTGTTTTTGGCCCAAAATTGAGGATGCGACAACATAATTGGCCCAAATTTGACGTATGATGTCGCATTGATAACCTGAACCATGTATCCAAAAATTGTACAGCTTGAATCAGTTTTCAAATTAAAAAAAAAAAATGTGACATGATGATGGACTTTTCTTATGCACTAAGTGTGCATCTCCAATTAGCTGTTTTTTGGCCCAAAATTGAAGATGCGACAACAGAATTGGCCCAAATTTGACGTATGATGTCGCATTGATAACCTGAACCATGTATCCAAAAATTGTACAGCTTGAATCAGTTTTCAAATTTTTTTAAAAAAATGTGACATGATGATGGACTTTTCTCATGCACTAATGTACATCTCCAATTAGCTGTTTTTGGCCCAAAATTGAGGATGCGACAACATAATTGGCCCAAATTTGACGTATGATGTCGCATTGATAACCTGAACCATGTATCCAAAAATTGTACAGCTTGAATCAGTTTTCAAATTTTTTTTTAAAAATGTGACATGATGATGGACTTTTCTCATGCACTAAGTGTACATCTCCAATTAGCTGTTTTTGGCCCAAAATTGAGGATGCGACAACATAATTGGCCCAAATTTGACGTATGATGTCGCATTGATAACCTGAACCATGTATCCAAAAATTGTACAGCTTGAATCAGTTTTCAAATTTAAAAAAACAAATGTGACATGCTGGGATGATGATGGACTTTTCTCATGCACTAAGTACATCTCCAATTAGCTGTTTTTTGCCCAAAATTGAAGATGCGACAACAGAATTGGCCCAAATTTGACGTATGATGTCGCATTGATAACCTCAAACATGTATCCAAGAATTGTAATGTTGGCATCAGTTTCTCCAATGTTATGCCAAAATGTGACAAGTTTTCTAATGCACTAAGCATTTACATTGTACATGTACTTTATGTGGTGGGGGTCCGTGTACACGGACTCGCAGTGCCGATATACGGCGCGTGTTGCCGCATTGCGCATACCGAGCTGCAAGCGCGGTTCTCGGACTACTCTCCCACGACGAAGGGATTGATTCCACAATGTTTTCTCACATTTACAACATTTCTGTTTAGGGACATGTTTGTCAGTATATGTTAGATATGTAGCAAACAAAATGAACTCTTTTTGGTTCTTGTGAAAATTAGTCAAAAAGGTTGCTACGGTTGCAGAGAGAAAAAGAGCCGGAGTGCATCCCCAGCAGGGCCCAGGGGTACGAGACTCGTAGTAGTACCAGACACATGCGCTATCATCCGGTCCGCAGCGCGCTGAAAAGTCATTTATTTTAGTTTTACGTGCGCTGTATGCATAGAATTTCAGTGTGTGACCTGGCATTGCATATTTAATGACATGGGAAGGCCTCTGGAATTCGGTCCAAAACCTTCATTTTGTTTGTCATATGTCAACATTAGTTGCGTTTTGTTTCAGATAATTAGTTGGTTTAGTGACCATGCATGTGGAATTTATTTGCATTTACATTTTGGTAAACAGGTGAGAGTTGCTGAATATTAATATTATGCAATCGAGCCTGAGACACGTTTCTACCTAAAGAATGAGCAACAACAAGAATTCATCAGATGCAATGTAGGCGTAGCATGAGCTTTCGTAGCAACAATAGATAGCCGAAGTGTGACGTGCGTTGCCATGGCAATTGGCTCTAAACTATCATGGCCGTCGGGAAAAGTACCATTGGAAAAAGACTGGGACACGGTTTAGTGATTTTTAGTTTAGAGCCAATTTCCTAGGCAACCAACAAAAGGTGACGTATTCACTTCGGCAGTCTATTATAAGTTCATCGGATGCAATGAAATGTTATGCAGTCAGTGTTCACTGGAGTGTGAAATAAACAGTTCGGGAGTTTATTCTTGGTCCTGAGCCAGGAAGCCAAGGTCCTTGCTAATTGCCACTGGGCCCAGGTTATGCAGTCAAAGTGATGAATGATCTTTTGTTCGGCTGCAGCTTCTCTTTTCATCCTGCTTTTGAAGAGTCTCTGTTGTAAAATTGCCACTCGGAACTGACTCAGTGAATGGCCTGGTATTAAGTGTTCATGCATGAACGGGTCACTGGGCGTCTTTGATCCAGTGATGATGTAGCATTGTTAGGTTCGATGACACAGTTGCTGGCCCAGGTTTAATTGATGCTAAAATGTGACATTTGGATGGACTTTGATGTACGTATGCGCAATGAAACACGTGCCGTATATAACGGCATGGCGCTCGGTCGTTGGATTGAGTGTGCACATGTGCTGCACTGAGAGTCCGAGGCCGTGTACACGGTCTCCCCCGCCACAAAGGGAATCCCCGAATTGCCGGTATGCCTAGTTAGTGACCATTCCATACGAAATAATCTCATTTCAGATATATTTTTGCACTTTATCCATGGGAGTTAACAATATTTTCCATAAAGATGACGATCAAGCAAACCATAGTCGTTGCGGTGCACGAAAAAAACATCACACAAATTACGATCGACAGTCTAGCTGATCTACGTCACCGCTGTTAAAAACACTCCAGGAGCGACACGCGGTTAGTGCGCATGCGCGAGATTTCAGCGGGGTCAATCGGAAATTAATATTCATTATTGTGACCTCGTATACATCGGGGGTTGAGAACCCATTCATAAACACGGCTCTAATCTCATGTATATTCATAAAATCGGAAAGTTTTAACCAATAGCAGGTAGCAAAATATACCGTCTGTCGATAACGTATAAGGTTGATGAAATGCGGCCGTCTGTGGCGCGAAAATTAAGTGATTTGTGGACAGTTTTCGCTCGGAGAAAAAGCGGTTCAGCGTACGAGAAGGTAACATTTTGAGGGCGTTTTTTCCCATGAAGATGAGTTTTCTGTAACATTTGGCAATATACATTAAATTGTTTGAACTTCATTCTGTTTGATAGTGAGGTTTTTGAGCGAGCAAACCCCTGATTTTTCTTGAAAACGAAGGGATTTCCCCTCGATAAAATGTGAATGTAAGCTACAGTCGGGCCAAAATATATACGGGCAGTGTGCATACTATGTGCAGAAACATGTACATGTACTATCACGTACGTACGTGTGTGCTTTTTGTACCGTTTTTTTTCCCCTATTGATAACCTAACATTTATTGAAGGCTTTTTATAATAAATTGGAAATTCATTACCCAAGGACTTGGCCTTTCACTAAAGCAGAAAATGTCACAAATAAAAATGCATTTGAGAGGAAAATGAATCAGTGCAACTATACTATTTTTATTAAATTATACTTTTTTATTTACAAAGTCGCTGTGCTGCTGACCAGATACAATTAATCTCAACAGCTAAATAAATTTGTTGTCAACATATTTAGATACTGCATCCTAAATATTACAATAAAATAGCTGTAATTTAGAAAACGTTCTTCATTATGGTGCAGGTGTTGAATTATAAATATCTCGTCTATTGGGCCCCATAATTTTGCAAATATATTTATAAAATTCATAAAATTATTATTTTTGTAATCAAAAAATACGTTGTTTTCCTTATTTTCCAGGCCTCTCCCTAAACACAATTGCAGTCTATATTGAAAGGATGGAAGACCACAGGAAAAATATCCTCCAGTTGTGCAGAATTTGCAAAAATCGAGTGCAAACATTTCAACAAAGAAATAAAGGAAAACCAATCAAAAAATGTTCAATGTACACTGATAAAATCAAGGCAAAATATGGAATCAACGTGTCTTTTGATGAACCATATCGCCATCCTCCCTACATGTGTCATCTGTGCTATTCTAATTTATTCCTACCAACCCCCCGACAAATGCCCAATGACTGGAGTGAGCACACAGAAAAGGGGCCCTGCACTGTATGCTCAAAGATGCAACAAGAAAAAGGTGGACGGCCACAAAAAGAAAAGTACACAAGAGTGAAACAGCTTGTTGGAATTGAAGAAAATAACAAATCTGAAGTACAAGCTTGGTTTGAAATGTTATCACAAATCACAACCTTTTTTCCCAATGATTACTTTACTTGTGAGGATTCATCTTTTGTTTGCAAGATCTGTAATACACTTCTCTCCAAACCAGTCGAAACACCTTGTGATCACATTTTTTGTTTGTCATGCCTTCAGACTGAATTTCAATCAGCATCATCTAGCACAATATTATGCAAATCATGCCATCGGAATATCTCTCTTAAAGACATAAACCCCCCCAAGCAGTATTTCATGGATGTAATTGGAACAACTCGTGTAAAATGCAAAACATGTAAGCGTAGCAGTTGGTTGGCCAATGCTCACAAACACGACTGCTCCAATCCCGAACCCTCGACCGTAGTGGATGAGAAAGTATTCCGAGATATTCTCCGGAGTAATGTTGCACCTCTCGGAAAGGTAGGACAACAGTTGACATCGCATCTTCTGCGGAAGTGCTTGGATGATACTGGGGGATCAACAGTGAGATTGCCAACTAATAAAGGCACAGTGAGTAAAGTAAATGACAATTTGCGAATACTTTCTTTTGTGATGGTGCCCCCCTCTAAAAAAAATTAAAAAAAATAAATAAATAATTAAACAAACATAAAGTATTAGGGCATGCCTCTTTCAAGAACCATGTGAAATTTGTATGGGGAGTTCCCCCTTTGACGGACACCTCGTTATACTCATGATTCCAAGTCTCCCTTCCTCAAAAGAATTATGACATTTATTACAGGCCATGTGTGTTAAGCGAGTCCCTCTTGTACAAACGCAAAGCAGCAGAGCCTCCAAGCGAACCATCCAGCGTCGAACCAAGTACTTGAAAGAAGATCTTTCCGTCATCGGTGATGGCCAATCTGGACTTCAATTAGGTCATCTCATCAAGGCCTCAAGCTCCAAGAAATCCCTTCAAGATCTCCTTGGCCAACTGAAGATGAAGACACACATTCCAGCACGACAAGAGCTAGCACTGAAAGCAGATTTGGGCTTGTCCTGGGCAAGTCTGCGAGAGCTGAAATTGTAAGAGAATTGTTTTAAATTTGTAAATTATTGCCAAATTTAACAAAATTTCAGTCCAGCATACTAACATTATTAGAATACACTGGTACATGTACCTTTATTTTTGCTTCTTGTAATAAAATTGCCATGAATGCATACATATTCTGTCCTTTGGCCATGTTCCCCCCCCCCCCCCCCCCCCCCCCAGGTGGCTGCGTCAATACAACATAATTATGGAAAGCGAGCAAGCAAGTCGAAACATTGGGAAGACCTCTGTTGGCCAAAATATGTTGGAAGCTGAGAGGTTGCCATTTGTCTGCAGTGAGAGGAATAACATCATGACAAAGCCTGCTCCATGTGTTTACATCAATGATCTGCAAGCTTACATAATCGATCTGTTGGATGAGTATGACAGGTACCCAACGCAAACAGTTATAAATTAGTTCAAGTTTAAAAACATTAAGAGCCGACAAAAAATATGTTTCCATCGTGAATCAGAGTTTAAAAGATGCGCAATTGTACATTTTTTTTCTCCAGGTCTAACATGTTGTACTGGGATGAGGGGCAACCACGGGATGAAATCTGGCTTAAGCTAGGAGGGGATAAGGGTGGAGGGAGTTTCAAGTTGATGTTAGAGATTGCCAATGTACAGAACCCCAACTCAAGGCTTAACACCATGGTCTTGTGTGCATTTCAGGCCACAGATTCAGCTGTGAATCTTCACATTGCACTTGATCGTTACAAACACCAGGTTGATGGCATTTCGAAGATGTCATGGAGGTAAATATAGAATATATAAATATGACAAACGGTTGCACGTAAGGTTGGTAAGAGTAACCTGAATGTATGTAAAACAAACCATTTTACAGATGTTTATTGAGCTGTAAATGTGTTTGTAATAGACACCTATAACAGTAGTAAAGTCTTTTTTTTTACAGGGGAAAGAAACTTGTGGTGTACCTTTTTGGTGACTATGAGTTTTTATGCAGGATGATGGGAATCTCTGGAGCGAGTGGTAAGTTAAAACCGTGACTGAAATAAAACATGTTATATGTACACTTTACTTACCTTTGGTACAAGAGGTACATGACTCATTAGTGTGTCTGTTCTGTGTCTTCATAGGCCGTCACCCCTGTATATGGTGTAACATCACTGCTGCTGTCATGGCAGTTGACAAGGCAACTCGTCCACCTAGTGAGGCAAGAACAACAGAAAGCATGAAGAGGGATCATGAGCAGTTCTTGGCAGCTGGTGGCCTCATAAAGAATGCGAAGCTCCACAACAACTCAATTGACCAACCTTTTTTTTCAATTCCAGTCATGTCTGTATGTATAACTTGAACGTAAAGCACTCACTAAAGTAACTGCTGAGCAAAAAAGAAATATCATGATCATCACATAACTGCATTTTATTTTTCAGGTATGTCCACCAACTCTGCACATAAGTTTGGGGATATGGTTCAAAATGTACACCTTATTTGAAGAGGAGTGTAAAATCCTATGTGCAGCCATAGCTGAAGATTTGGCCTGCTCACCTGGAGGTGCCACTGATCTTGGAGGGGGCCCCTTTCCTCTTCATGTTGCCAAGCTGTCGGAGGTGCATGCTGCTAAGCTTAGATCTAGTGAGATTCAGAAGGAGATCAAAGAAATACATGAGCAGTTGGCAGTAATAGCCCTCTTAAATGACAACATTGATGTCAATGAAGTGGTGACCGATGTCACAGTCCGACTGGATACTCTCAACAAAGAACTAAAAAGACAGGTAGGGAAATTTTATTGAACAACAAAGCATCTTGGCAAGTAATGAACTTTGACAAAACATTCTTGGATTAGGCGCAGTTTAGGTATCTTGGACTTACATGCATGTTATTATTTCTGCAGGAGGCGACAGCAAATACACATGTTGAAAAACTTCCTGACAGCCACAACCCCCTCCTCACAAAACTGGATACGGCCTTGCAAGAAATGAAAGTCAGGCGTCAGGCATATTATTCCAACACATTTGTTGGAAATCACGTACACAAATGTCTCAAGGTAATTTCCCTTTGTTTCTGTAAAGTGTAAAGCATTCCCGAATGTGATATCTGAAACATTTGCATTTGATGGAATTGTAATTTTGTCTGTATCCATTTTGCTTTTCAAAATCAGGAAGCCAACATCCACAAAATAACTCAAGCAGTTATTAAGGAGGTGGAACAGCTGTGCCCTTCAAGAACTAAGGACGCAAAAACAATCGCAGACAAGTTTTCCACTTTGTTTGCATTGTTTTCTGGTTGTCATAACATATACAACAGAATTGATTACTTGACCGACACCAACATTTCAGCACTTGGTAAGTGATACTTGTTTTTTTTTTACACATTTTACCAAATGAAGAGAGTATGATTTAGCAGGCAATTGTTTTTCTTTGAAATACAAATTTGATAAATAAACAGATTTACACATGTACATGCCATGTTTTTACTCAACATAATTTGGTCTTTTATGGAATGAGTCAAGTTTACACATTTAAATGGCGGTTGGACTTTCAGGTGAAAAGATACGGCAGTTCATGGCTTTTTTCCGAAAGGAATTCCATGACAAAACAATCCCTCCAAAAATGCATATGTTAGAGGATCATCTCATCCCCTTCATTCAGCAAACTCACCATGGCCTGGGACTTCTTGGTGAACAGGGAGGAGAATCCATGCATGCAGTCTTCAACATCCTAAATCAACGATTCAATGGTGTTAGAAATACTAGGAAACAGGATCCAGATTTGCATAAATTGCTCTGTGTCATGCAAGAACATCACATCAGCGTTAATCCAGCTATCTCCAGTCTGCGTCCTAAGTCAAAGCCACGAAAGCGGTCACATCCTCATGATAATGAATAAAAGCAGAAAGCATATGGACCCATGTGCTTACCATGGGGCAAGTCTGAATATTTGCCTAAAATCTTAACATTATTTATATTATAACAATTTTTCTCCTGATGTTGTGGTTTTGTAACTCTAACTGGCACTTCAGTAGGTTTATGGGTCATAAATCATCAGTGGCTGGATATGGAATTCAACCTATCCTACATCCATTTCTCCTAACGATTTATGAAATTTCAAAAAATACCCAGCGTTTCAATATGCACGAGGCGACCGGACAAAGTCCGTACACGCAAGCCGTACAAAATACGCAGGCTGCCCCATTAACCCAACGGCAGTGCACGGTCGTGGCGGTCACCACGCCTGTGTCAGTGTGTGTGTACTGATTTTCAAAAATACATACTGATTTCCCTCTTGGGTTTGCTCACTCACCTTTTGTGTTAATTCATTCTCCATGAGTTCCACATTGCATTGGTGGTTCATTTTATTATGGGAAAACTCATTAAGTATGGTTTTTGGGGCAGTTTTTTGCCCCCAAATTCACCACAAGCAAAAACGCGAAGCGACGAAAATGCACAGTGCACTCGCCCAGTTCAGATAACCCGTACACTTTAATACGCGGTACAACTGCCGTAAACTGACACTGAACGAGTTCATGAGAACTCGACCTATGGAAATATATGTTAAACAGTCATGAATATTTATCTATAAATGTATACAGCTGGTTTTTATTGGATGATCCCCTGATCAAACTATGCAATTTTCATTACTACGCCTGACTGCATTCCACCAACAGAGGGCGCACTCCAGACAGCAAAAATCGCGCACGCGCAGTAACCGCGTGTCGCTCAAGTAACAGCGGTGACGTGCAGGGATCCGCATGAGTTAGACTGGTTACCGCTCCACTAAAGTCGGGAATCTTTGGGTCCGGACCTAGACCAGCAACGAGTTGGCCTCTTAACAAGCCGCTCATTCTGATTTGCCGTGTTCACGCCTATTGCTCTTCACAGGCTTTTTGTGTCGTTGCACAGATAATGTATTGAAACAACTCATACAAGGCTAGCTACAGTACCATCATGCATGCACGGTGCCGCGCTGCAGCGATAGCGAAGCAGCCGCGCTGTGGACCAGCACCGCACCGGGGACCGGGCCGAGCTGTTTTTGGCCGGCCGTGCGAATCAGAAGAATGATCGGAGTATTTTTTTGTTCATGAATTCTCTATGTGGTTCTTTTTTCACAAAAGAAAATTTACGAATGCTAATTTTATTGTATTCTTTAGCAGCACCACGTGTGATATTTTGGATATATTTTTGTGCGTAGCCTATCGGGAGCTGAATTTTAAATTTTCCTGGGTGTCGTGCCGGATTATTCAGCGTATTGGGTCAATACGCACGTTTGTACGTGGGAAGAACTAGGAGGTAAAATGTGGTACATATACTCATAACGGAATCTGAATGATTCCAGAAATAGTTTCTTGTTATCTCATGCTTGCACAACCCATGGGCTTGATTAAATAAGCCAACGTTTCTTCGTCGAACAAGTGATGTACGACCTCCCCGGACCACTTAACATTTTTAAAAACATTTCCGCTTCATGTTCGATCGAAGTTATACGCCCGACGTTTCCACCTCATGCAACTGCAGGAGAAAAAACAAAACAAAAATGTTTTGAATTAAATAATCAGTTTGCCTTTGTGTACAACATTATACCATGTACATGTAGGCCAATACGTGAAGCCACAAACATCGTTAGCGTGGTCGTCCACGGCCGTTCGGCAGAATTTATGATAGGCCTATAGCAAAAAAAAACCAGCAAATTTCCGTACGATATTGGCAGGACAACGCAACCTGCTGCCGCAGAAATATTCGGCGTCGGATCTTGTCGCCAAAATATCTACTGAGAAGTCGCACAACAGCAACGATTTTCAATCACGAACCAAGTTCATTGTAGGCCTACTGTTGTGCAGCGTCGTCTGAGCCGATAATTCAATCGCCCGTAATCTTCAGCGCAGGGTGACTGACACTCGGATTAGCAACGGACTAGCTGACCGCAGGAACGCCACAGACTGGAAGACCATGTTTTAACCGAGAAAATATGCAGATTTCGTTTGGCGCAGAGTTAATGAGCTGGCCAGAACAGGAGTTCAAAAATTCACCTCAATTTAACCGAGTGAAAACGTGACTCAAAATTTAACCGAGTTCCGGCACGGTTAAAATGCGTGCCTATAAAATTTTAACCGAGAAACGGTAATTTTAACCGAGTAGATGTTCATAGATACATGTACTTACATTTAAGCAAACATTTGTTTTGGCACATGTCACGAAGTTATTTTAGTAGCCTTGAATTCGTATAGGGACACGTAAGGATAATTTTCTGAATACGGCAAAATATATCACTCAGGTAAATTTCACCGTCCAAAATAAAGCATTACCTTGTTAACTGATCATTAACAAGGTACTGGCATAATGTCCATGCATAATACCTCCAGACTTGGGAGTTCTGGTGATGAGCCTACCGAAGATTCAGGCAAAATATCGTGTTGGAGTAGCACAGGCTGCATTTGCAGTTTGGGCATACTTTGCTTACCATCCTGCCTACGACGCCACTTTGTTGGGGAAGGGACGGTTACTTGTCCTCCGATTGCTGTGCCTCCGAGGGGCGGTTCAACACAGACTTGAGGTGGGGACGGCGAGTCCCCGGATGGTGGGAAACAAAGGAGATGGCCACACTAGTGTTCATAAAGGTAGTTGTTTATTTCTCACTTGATCCAGCCGTACAGTTCAGGTTGGGGGGAGGGGATCTGGCTAAAATACATCATCATGTAATTGTCAGCACATGTAGTTTCTCAATCCAGACAAAACACCAATATTCGTTCATACACGATGTGACAACTAAATCTAGGTACAACACGCCTTGTCGAATTAACAATTACACACACACCCTCTGAGAGATAGTTTTCCGCACTACGCCAAGGTCCGGTGCACAGTGGGACAAGACGGGCAATTCTACGGCTTAATAATTCATGTCGTTCACGCTGTGCTCCACTCCACGCGGCCGGACGCACAATCTGTCCTGCTCGCAGGCACAAAAGTCGACTAAATCACCGTTGCATCGACCAAGCCATGGGCAAAATTCACACGGCAAGACGGACACTCAGATTACAGCAAATATACCGATGTCTTTGGCAACAGTATCTTAACGACAATCGTTCAATGTATTGTTATTAACCAACTCGGAAGAATACAGCATGCACAATCAACATCATCCGACATGTTTCTTTCTCTGTCCCCTCTCGATCCCATGCACGCGCGCGGTCTCTCGTGTGTCCGTGTAATGTATGTCAGTATACATGTATACAATTACATTAAAGGGGAAATCACAACTCCAACAGTTGTATAAGTTTGATAAAAGTATCGAATTTGTTGAATTAAGTGCGAGAGGTACCAAATATGAAGGTCTCATATGTTTGATAAATATTGAAATGTTTAATATCATGTGAACACTTTTTTTTAAATCAAAGTTTTTAAGGAATCCGGATTCCTCCGACCCTTGTTGATCTGAGATGCGCTCGACGTGCCGCCGGGTAGTCGGGTCCACGAGGTTTTGTCATTTCGTTGGGTTAATTTGGCTTAAACTGTTTCGTTACTGTGGTGTCTATTTTCTGTTGGGGCGTGGCAGTCATGCCATGCCGAGTTGCTACTCGAGCTTGACACATTTAGGCATAACAAAAGTGACAAAGGCTAAAATGGCGTCGTAAACAAAGAAAAGGTTTTTGCCTCACGGCGGGAGTTTGAAAGTGCAGTGGAGTAACATATTGAATGGTCTTGGAGACAACTCCAAACCGTACAGTCATGTTTACACCAAGGATCAGAACTCCAAAGCAGGCTCACATCCTTGGACTGAACGCTTCAAGCCGCTTCCGACAGAACTCTGCATCACATCTGGCTGATGGAGCTCACCCTTGGAAGGGATACCATCCAACGGACAATGACTTGGTCCAGCCGGAAAGATGCAGCACTTATCGATGTCTGGGAACCAAAATAAATTCTGTCGGTCTCTGCCACGTCACATCCAGTAAGGCTGGAACGACAACTGTTCTCCACGGTGACAAGTAAAGAAACAAAGCCGTTATCACGCAGCATGCGCACCAATCAAGGCATAAACGAAAATTTTCACTCCAGTCACAAGTTTCGTGCCCATATACAAGGGCACATAACACCAGGCCACAAAGCCAAGATGTGCGACCTGCAGAACTGCTGATTGTATTTTGGGGAGTGCAACCTCCAGTGTTCATCTGCGAGGCATCGGGCGACCCCGCGCCGTCATTCGAATGGTTCAAAGGGTCTCACACTACCAATAATTCTCGTTTAGAGATCTACGAGACTCCATCGGGATCGGCACTGAGGATTGAGCCGCTACAAGATGGGAGTGACGATGCCGAGTTTCAGTGTGTCGCCACTAATATTGGCGGCATAGTCAGACGTACTGCCAGACTTCAAGTGTATGAGAATGATGTTGTCATAAATAAGTATGACACTATTTGCTTTATGGCTGTTTAATTGTCCTCGAGCAATGACAACAGCATCTAGAACAAGAAACACCTTAAATATATATTAACATCAGTATACATGTACAGTGCTAAATATCAATAGGCAATAAATCACAGTTCTCTAACTTTCATACCCGCGCGCGTGCAAAACATGTACCTAGCGCTCATTGGCTCAGTTGACAGTTTTTTTTTCTTTCTCGATCGGTTTTCAAAATGTTTACGTGTACAGTTGGGCGCGGGCAATGACACTGTGACGTTGCATCTTCGGGTCAACTACTTGCATGTAATGAATGTCGCAGTAGCCAGTTCGTAAAAGGCCTTATGGCAAAACAGAAGGCATAACGTTCTCCGAGCCTTTATATACTCTGCTCAAGACGCTCAATTATCCCACATTTTACCAAAGCCCAAAGCCATAAAGCCTCGCCAAAAGGCTAATGCGCGCACTGTTTTTGAGCGTCAAATAAAGAAAATCATGCAACGTCTATAGCTGTTCTATTAATCACACTCACTACCAGTGTTGTATTACTCGAGTCAAGAACTCGGTCTCGAGTCCGACTCGAGTCACAGTTTTCGTGACTCGGACTCGACTCAAGTCACATTGGAAAATGTATCGGAACCGACCATGGTGACTCGGACTCGAACACGGTGACTCTTGACTCACGAGTTAGAGTCCGAGTCACCATGGTCGAGTCCGAGACATTTTCCAATGTGAAATATGTGACGTACTCATGCGCTCCTTGGTGGGGCAGGATTCTTGGGGGAAAACAGTCCTATGCGGTGAATACGTACACTGCCCCACCAAGGAGCGCATGAGTACGTCACATATTTCACATAATGTGTGAACGAAATATAGCAGATTCGGTTTCATTAATTTGGCGAACAAGTGACTCGTGACTCGGACTCGAGAAAAGTGACTCGTGACTCGGACTCGAGACTCGGACTCGATATTGGTGACTCGACTACAACACTGCTCACTACCTCAATATAAGTAGCACGTGAACGTGCACAAACTGCCAAAAGCAGCTGCACAAAGGGCAAATGCTTGTCTTTTCCACTTAGTTCGATAACAACCGAAACGATTTCCAGCTGACAATGGAGCCATGCTTATTTTCTTTAAGAAAGACAGTATTTAATGTAAGTGTTTAGAGGGAGGGAGGTCAAACCTTGGAAGCTTCAAAAGCCTGACTAATAATTTGACTAATTTTTAAGGAATTAGTATTTCACCAATTAATTAGTCATATACAATTGTATTAATCATGTTCAATTTAATTCGTCTTCCGGAACTCAGGTGACTAACAACTTTTAAACAAGGTTAATAATTGTAACGTGATATAATTAGTCTTCAAAAAACAAATTCTTACAAAAAAAAATGCATTTATTCTTTGCATAAACTGAGATTAATATGTTCTTAAAATTGGTTAGTCAAAAATGTCAAGTTAGTCTTTTAGATTACTAAATAGTCACGTGTACTAGGACCTTTTTTAAATTTAAATTTTAACTATTTTTTAGTGCAAAATTACTTCTTACTTTTTAAACACTTTGAGAATTTCTGAGAGGCAAGTAAGAACGGTTGTCAAGAAATTGTCCTTATAGGTGGAATGCTAGAGGGGGAAACGAGAAGGTCGACGAGCACAGGCTGCGCACATGATCAGAAATTGCGAGATGAGGTGCGAAAACATAGGCCCATGGAAAGATTCCCGAAAATGGAATATCAGTACTGTCAGGCCAACACAAAATATCAATATTTATCTCGTGATCTCAATGTGAGCAAAATGTACGATAACTAGGTAACGATCAGCCAATATCTACAAAGGCTTCAGAGTCCAGGTACCGACAACTACTGAAATAAGTTAAATGCCCAAAGAAATAGCGATACTCTGGATTCCGTACAAACGAAGGAAACAAATAAGACCAGTTTGAGTAACACAAGGAAAGGTGGAAGTTCGGGAAATTGATGCCCAGTTAAAGGAGAAGAACACCCAAGAAATAAGTTATATATAACTAATTCCGTCATATTTTCACTCTCTTATCATGTAACGATTTCCCCAGTACGATTTTCCTACCTCGAAAAATCGGTAAAAAGTGACAAATTGTTTAGCGATTATGGATACTATTGATGCTATGACGTTTTTGCGTACAACATATGATTTTCGTAATAATTTGCAACGTATACTGAAACCGAAAGCATAATAACGTAACGTTTTATTTAAAGGATTATAATCCTTTAAATGAAACGTTATGCACATTCGTTTATTTGAATGACGCAAAATGAAATCAAATGATACCTATTGCGAAAATAAATGAAACCGGGATATACGTCATTCTCCAAATCGGCGCGAAATTGAATTTATGTTTTACAAATTTAAATACGAATTTTCCAAAGTCAGACATAGGTAGGCGGTGATTTCCGCTACGGAAGCGGGCTAATGCTGTTAAGAGTTATTATAGGTTTAACAAGATAACTTTCTGTCAAAATTTACCTTAAATGTAATCGTTTTATAAAAAGTGCATAATCTATTATTATAAATATTACTTTCTAAATTCTGTATATAATAAAGGAATCGTCTTTCAGTCTTTGATCAAAATCTTTAGATAGTCCCTTTATAAAATGCTCGTTCCAGAGCATGCATTTACTTTCCCTTTCGTTGTATAGCGAGAGCAGCGTAGCGCATATGGACTGCAGGGGACCCGTCTATGGTCTACCGTGTACCCAGGGTTCTTTGCGCGCGCGCGCAATTTCAAAAGCATACATTATTTTGTTTACATACATTGAAAAGATCGTATAAAAGTCAACTCGACCGCGCTGTGCGTGTTGGGCGCAATCTTTATGCTCGGCGCAAATTAAAGATTGCGCAGCGCAAATCTCGATTCCAAATGCAATTTCAGATTATTCACAAGATAGGTTCCCAAGCGCAGTTTTAATTTTGGTGCGCAATCTGATTTAATACCTCCAGCTCCAAATTTGTGCGCGGAGGTTTTAAATCTGCTTACGCAAATTCGGAATTTGCGCACTCTGACATTCGCAAGAGAGTGTACTTTCTCGAGCGACGATTTTATGGTGCTACCATAGTACCAAGTAACAATATTTACCACAAAATTTATTTCCTTTCATTTGCAAAAATGAGTAGGCCTAATCATTTTGGTATTTTTTTCGTATACATTGAACAAAGATTTGAATGAAATTACCTCCTAGAATCAACAGATCATCGAATTCTAAGATATACTTCCCACTTGCACTTCTGTCGCAAATGTTGCATTTTTTAGATAAATAAATTATAAAATTACTGCATAAAGTAATGCACAAAATGACGCGGTGAGCGGTCTGTGCGTAATCCAGACAACAGAGGGCGCTGCGCGCGCGAGTGAATGTTTATCTTGTGCACTAACTGAAGGCAATTTTTGAAGGAGAAAATGTGATTTTTCTACAGAAAAGCAACATTTGCGACAAAAGTGCAAGTAGGAAGTATATCTTAAAATTATATTATCTGTTGATTCCAGGAGGCAATTTCCTTCAAATCTTTGTTCAATGTATACGAACAAAATACCGTAATGGTATACGTTAATACGGGTTTTTATCTGTACGATGTATGACGTTTTTATTTTATGACACAAACTTTTCCTGTTTAAACACACAACGGTAGTTGGACAACGGACGAGTTGGTACAACGGTCGAGTTGACTTGTCGGATGAGCGCTTAACGGTCGAGTTGGTACAACGGTCGAGTTGGTTCGAGTCGAGTTGGCAAACAGTCAGGGAAAGAAAACTGCAAACTTACGGATGTTAAAATGAAGCTCTAAAATCCACATCAAATTTCCCAATTTTCTTGGTTTGTGCAAAACAAAAATGGTGGCACTTTCAAATGCGAACTTGAGTGTGTCACCGACGGCAGTTACATTGTAACGGCCTTTGTTTTCTTGTGGGGTACCGTGGCCGAGTGGTTTGGGTCACTGACTCGCAATCATGGGTGAAAAGTTGGGCATGCGGGTTCGAATCCGGCTGCGGTACCTGTGCCATTGGGCAAGGTACTCAACCACACTTGCTCCATCCTTCGGAAGGGATGTAAAGCCGTTCTTTCGTGAAGAGCAAGGGGATATGTTTCGGTGTCTCTGGCCATTTCTAATTGCAATTATTCATGGTTTCCTCACGCTTGCGAGTGACAGTGCAATGAGCAGGATGGTCCCATCATCCTTGAAAAAAGCCAATGTTTGCCCGTTGTTTAAGAAAACAGGTTTGAAAAGTTATAGGCCGATTTCTAATCTTCCTTTTTTTATCAAAAATCATTGAAAAGGCTGTATCTTTTCAACTTGACGATCATTTGAATACTAGTAATTTACATGATCTGTTTCAGTCAGATTATAGACCACTGCACTTAACAGAAACTGCATTGATTAAGGTTCAGTCAGACATAGCACAGGCACTTGATAATGGAGAGGCTGTGCTTCTTTTGATGTTAGATTATGTCAGCTGCCTTCGACACAATTGACCATACCATCCTCCTCCATCGCCTTGAGCATTCATGTGGCTTCACCGGGGACGTTTTGACTTGGTTTAAGTCATATTTGTCAAACAGGTTCCAGAGCGTAGTGATTGAGGACACCCATTCTGATGAGAAGGCAGTTAAGTATGAGGTTCCTCAGGGCTCCGTCTTGGGACCGAAATTGTATAGCATCTACACTAGGCCTATTGGTCATATTTTGAGTAGTTATGGTCTTCCTTACCATCTTTACGCGGATGACCTTCAGGAATATGTCATAGTCAAACCGTCCCCTGTGAATTTAGCTGCTGCTATTGGTAAAATTCAAGAATGTTTGCTTTAGCTAAAATCTTGGTTTAGGATTAATGGTCTCAAACAAAACGATGACAAGACTGAATTTATGTTTTTTTTGTCCAAAACGACTGAACGGCCTGTTACTGCAGCCACTGTAAAATGGTTAGGGCGCCCTCTGTTGATGAACCATGACTGAGCTATTTTTGGAAGTAACATTGTTTGTGCAGCCATCTTTACTTAATGTTCCTTATTGTGTTCAGGAACTCTCGAAATGGACCACCTTAATTCGATCCCAGTGAATATTGCCTAACTCAGAGAGGAAGCAAGGAGGTACATGACATTGTATTTTCCAGTGATTAACTTGTATGACACAGATGTTTAATGCAGTCCACAAGTTATTTGATTGATATTCTACGATTTTGGGAACACTGAATCCCATGCATTGTTTATGAGGTCTATGCATGATTATGTGTACTTTGCCATGTGTACTTGGTGCATTTATTGTAGTGATACTTTCATGTATATCTTTATTCTGGACTTGTTTATTGCAGTTTTCACGGAGCTTATAAAGGAACCAAAACAGGAAGCTTCTGTTGAGACCCTTGTGTATCATTTCGACTGCGTCCCTTAATGGCAGATCTAAATTCAATGTTAGGCACCGTTGCGAACTGCGTCATTGCGAAGATTGCCGTTACAGTGAAAACTCCCTTCATGATTCAACGTTATCAGCGTTGCACGTGAGATTGGCCAGTCCTGTCCCAAGCTGGTATGCGGAATGCTGATTTCGAAGTAACTCTGGAGTGAGAGAATTCATCGACTTACGATAGTTACCCGGGATTGGAGCTTTGTAAAACCCGGAACACCCGGAACGCCCGGAATGGGATTCGTGGCATCGATGTGCATGTGCCGTCTTTTCCGAGTGATCTGTATGGGAATCAAGAAATACCACCAGCTCTGTGACAGTCTTGCGAATTCCCCCCCCCCTCCCCCCCCCCCCCCCCCCCCCCCCCCCCCCCTCCCCCCCCCCCCCCCCCTCCCCCCCCCCCCCCCCCCCTGTCATCGAGCTCTGGCACGATTCTTCTGTCACTGTCATCATGAAAGCATTTGCAAAGCCGTATCCCATAACTTTGAAACAACTTTCGTAAAAATGTGTTAGATAGTCAGTTGAAGGAATTTGCATGCTGTGCAACCGTGTACAGTAGGCATTTCAGGTTTCAGTGTAATATTTCTGTATAAAATATAAACACTACATGTACATGTAACTATACACCCATCTTCGTTAGTGTGTAGTATGTAGTAACATTTGACATATTGCACACTTTCGCGTTTGCTATCGTTGTCTTTTGTAATAAATTTAAGCACTAACGTTACATGTACATGTAACTACACACATGTATCCATAAGTGTGTATGTAAACTGAGTTCTGTAACATTTGACACTGCACACTTTCTCTCCTGTGTAACAAGTTTTATAGTGTACTCAACAGGCAGTGTCAATCCATGGTACACTAGTTTATGTACCATGTGTTGATATTTTAAGTGTACGCACGTATTGCTTTGTGTATTTCAACAGGTGGGTTTTATTGCACCATATAAGTGAACACTATTCGTGGAATTAGTTACTGTTTGTATGAAGGCACATGTGCATGTACATGTATGTATATTGCTTTGATACATGTAGGTATACATATGCTATGCATTTGATCTCTTTGGTCTAACCTAACAATACAGGTTAATTGTCACCATGTCGCACACTGAAGTAGATGAACCACAGCTTGACAGCAGTTCTCCCTTGATAGCGACAAGCTCGGCTGAAGGCACTACAACGTCTCATGACGATGAAGATGGAGTTGAAACCTCTCGCGAAAGACAACTCACAGAAAAGGGTTTCTTATGGCAAGTCAGCTTACGCGAGCGTAAAATCAGAAGTGCCCTGTCTGCCTGGCATAGATGTGCCAACCAATTAGAAGAGACATTGTCGGACTCGAATCAAGCCTTGGTAGTCAAAGCAGGGCGAGATGCTTTGAGTGAAGCAATGCAACAGTTGTCAAAGGCGAACCTTCAGCTCGAAGAATTGCAAGCAGAAGAATATTGGAACAGTGAACTTGCTTTAAAGTATGAAAGGATTGAAGAAGAAAATCATCTACTCGTAAGAAGATCTTGTCAGCGAATTGCAGACATTGAAGAAAGTCTGCGTGAGACAAGAAGTAGAATGTCCGATAAAAGAAGTCATTCCCGACAATCCATGAGTTCCAAAGGCTCCAGCACACTCAACAGAGCCGCCATAGCTGCTGAAGCTGCAGCCCTCAAGGCTAAACTGAAATTCGCTGACCTGGAGGCAAGCAAGCGAGCAGAGTTGGAACTTAAGAAAGCAGAACTCGAGCAACTGAATACGATGAAAGATTTACACGCTGCAGAGGCAACATTGGAAGCAATTTATCAAGCACAAGAGCAGCATTTGTTTGGGTCCCAAGGGAGCCTGGCTGGTATACCTGAGAAAGAGAAAAACGCCATTGTTGAAGATTATTTGAAGACACATGGGGCACTTGAATCTCCAAACAATGACGCAAATGATATTGCACCTGCAAGTAATGTTAGGGCAATGCAATCTCTCACAAAGAGCCCTGGCTCACCAGTACAGATGCACCAGTCTCCGCCAGAGAACCAAATAAATGAAGAGAACTTCAAACAACCTATGATGGGCTATTCAACGGGCACCATTCAAACCACTGAACGAGGCTGCCATTCCCCAGCCACGGAAAAGGACAGTCCTTCACCGTTCAAACTTACGACGTCAGCCCAAGTGCCTGTGACTGAAACAAATGCAAGTGGATCAGAGCAGCAGTTGATAGACTTCACCAAGTCTCTTGCGAAGCAACTGTGCATAAGCCGACTACCCCCACCAGAACCAGGAGTGTTCGTGGGTGATCCACTTAAATATCCAAACTGGAAAAGGGCATTTGAAACACTCATTGAACAACGTGGGATTCCACAATCGGAGCAGCTGTATTATTTAAAGAAATATACAGGAGGTGCAGCAAGAGAGGCAATAGAAGGCTACTTCTTTCTCACTACCAACGATGCATATGATCAAGCAAAGAAACTACGTGAGAAACGTTATGGAGATCCCTTTGTTGTTGCAAATGCCTTCAGGGACAAACTGGATTCTTGGCCAAAGGTCCCCCCACGTGATGGAATAGCATTGCGAAACTTTGCTGATTTTTTAAGACAGTGTGTAACGGCCACAAAGAGCATTGGCACCTTGGATGTCCTTAACGATGAACGCGAGAACAGGAAGATGCTTTCTAAACTCCCGGATTGGCTAGTAAGCAGATGGGCAAGAAAGGTGGCAGATAAAAAGGAACACGATGGAAAGTTTCCTTCCTTTTGCGAATTTGCAAAGTTAATAGAGAAGGAGGCAAATATTGCCTGCGACCCTGTCACCACCCTTCAAGGCCTGAAAGGAAATGACAAACGACAAGAGTCTTTCGAGCTGCGCGGCAAACCTGATAGGAGTAGCAGAAAAAGAGGCCCAGGAGCAAATTCTTTCTCCACACGAGTTGACGAGTCGCCTTCAAAGGGGCAGAAAGGAAACTTCGAGCAACAACCCAAGGAATGTGCTTTGTGCAACAAAGGCCACCACCTGGACGTCTGTCCGATCTTTCTGCCCAAGGTTATGACAGACCGCAAAGAGTTTGTAAAGAAAAGGGGTTTATGCTTCGGCTGCTTATCTAAGGGGCACATGACAAAGTATTGCCGACGGAGACTTAACTGCAAAACCTGCTCCAAACGTCACCCTACATCCTTACATGGCGACACAAAGGAGGAGAACAAAAACACTGGAAATTTGAGTGCAGATGCAGTCCAATGGGAACACAAGTCAGTCAGCTCAAATACGCGAACAAGTTTCCTCAGTGAAGTAAGGGGTAGTAGTCAGTGCTCAATGACTGTTCCTGTATGGGTTTCCCACTGCGACCGCCCAGAACACGAGCAGCTTGTCTATGCCTTGCTTGACACTCAGTCGGATACGACATTTATCCTGGAAGACACGTGCGATACACTTGGCCTGGATGGACCAAAGGTTCAACTTCTGCTCTCTACTATGACTGCGAAAGATCAGAAGGTAGCCAGCCGCAAAATAAGTGGACTTTTTGTACGAGCATACGACGGCGTAACCAAAATACCACTACCAGCTGCATACTGCAGAGAAGTCATTCCGGCTAATCGAGATCATATCCCGACTGCAGACATGGCCAGAAAATGGCCTCACCTTGAAGGAATAGCTGACCGTTTGATGCCTGCAACAGATTGTGAAGTAGGTCTCCTTATTGGGTACAATTGCCCACGTGCTCTTGCACCACGTGAGGTTATTCACCCAACAGACGGTGGTCCCTACGGTCAAAGAACAGATCTCGGATGGTCCATCGTTGGTATTGTCAAACCACGTTCTGGAGAAGACGAGGAAGATGATCCCATAGGAATCAGCCATAAGATAGTTACCTGCAGTGTTCACCCCTTGCTAGATCAGTCGGCCAACAAGCAGTTAATCCTGTCCATCAGAAACAAAGTCAAGGAAATCACTCCAGTGGAATTCTTACAGATGATGGAGCTAGACTTCCCTGAGAGAAAACCAGATGATGGCAGCCTGTCACAGGACGACATCCAGTTTCTGACCAAGATCAGAAATGGCATTCATAATCGAGAAGATGGACACTACGAAATGCCATTGCCATTCCGTGGATCAGAGCCAGATCTCCCAAACAGCAAGCTAATGGCACAGCGTCGACTAGATCTTCTCAAGACTCGGTTTAAGAAGAGTCCCAAGTATCACTCTGACTACACCAAGTTCTTGGAAGACATCATCAGTAAGAACCACGCAGAGAAAGTACCCGACTCGGACGTCAACAAATCATCTGGAGTGTGGTACATACCTCATCATGGGGTTTATCACCCCAAAAAACCAGAGAAGATTCGAGTCGTGTTTGACTGCAGTGCGCAGTACAAGGGAGAGTCATTGAACGACCATCTGCTGCAAGGACCAGACTAGACTGGTTCCCTTGTCCACATATTTACTTCCCCTCCGTCGTATATGAGGACAGGTACACGCCGCCATGTTTGGCATAAATATCCAGGAATTCCTGGATGTTTATGCAAATTAAAAGGACTGTGTCACGGTTTGCGCAAGCGCCCAGAATACAGCGTGTTGCGCGCCTTCGTTCGATTTGGCATCGCGCGCTACGCACTCAATGTCTGGGAAAATAACAGCGGCGGCAGCAGCGGTATTTTTGCATCGACAGCAGAAGATATGCCTGTAAAATTGCTGTCAGAACCAAATAAACATACTGGTTTCGGTGGGAATCAAGGTTGAACAAATAGCTCTATATCCAACCATGTCATTCATATCATTCGATGGGGTTTCTGTCATGTTTTGTCGAGTTTGTTTATGCGATGAAAAACCTTTTTTGAACAACGGCCGCACTGTGATATTGATGTTTGCTGGCGGCTTAAAAATACGGCAAACAGCGCCATTTCAAGTAAAAGGTAATGTATCAGTACAAACCTGGGCGTTGACGAGTACACCACTGCCAAAATTACTAAATAATTATAAGGGATGGCAAAGATTGAATAGGATATGCAAAACCCAGCGACAAAATTAACGATTGCAAAATTCACTCGTTGTTGAGCAAACTCTAAAAATAGATCATGCATATATTTAATACAACGACCAATGACGCGTGGTAATACAACGGCCAATCACCCGTGGTTATTGCTCGGCTTGTGCCTGTCCTTGTATAGCGAGAGCAGCGTAGTGCACATGGACAGGGGACCAGTCTAGGACCAGACCTGATCAATAGCCTTGTTGGAATACTCTGTAGATTCCGACTGCAGCCCATAGCATTCATGTGCGACGTCGAGCAGATGTTTCATCAGTTCAAGGTCGACCCAGGACACAGAGATTACTTGCGGTTCTTGTGGCGGAAGAATGGCAACTTCAACAGTGAGCACACAGAATACCGCATGGGTGTCCACCTCTTTGGGGCAGTATCATCGCCTGGGTGTGCGAACTTTGGTCTGAAACAAATCGCAGAGGACTATGAAGCAAAGTGTGGATCAGAGGCTGCAGACTTCGTCCGTCGCGACTTCTACGTCGACGATGACCTGAAATCAGTTCCTTCTGCTTCCAAAGCAGTCACTCTCATCAAGCATACGAGAGATATGTGCGCACAGGGTGGTCTGCGTCTGCATAGGTTTATTTCGAATTCCAGAGATGTCATGGAGAGCATCCCCGAGGAAGATCGAGCCAGCAACTTGAAGGATCTCGACCTCCTGCATGATGCTCTTCCCATAGAGAGAGCTCTCGGAGTTGAATGGTGCGTAGAATCAGACACATTCAACTTCAGGATCACCTTGCGTGACAAACCCCTGACGAGACGTGGAATCCTTTCTACCATCTGTTCAATCTATGATCCACTTGGCCTGGTCGCTCCAGTTATACTGATAGGAAGGCTGATACTCCAAGATTTGTGTAGAATTAAGGCAGATTGGGACAGCCCTCTGACCGACGAGATGAGATCACGCTGGGAACAATGGAGAAAGGAGCTTCCTCGTTTAGAGAAACTTAAGATTCCACGATGCGTACGTCCGGAAGGCTTTGGGAAGGTGATGGCCACAGAAATTCACCACTTCTCTGATGCAAGTACTTTTGCATATGCACAGTGTTCATATCTCCGTCTCATCGATGACAAGGATAATGTCCACAACACATTAATAATGGGAAAGAGCAGAGTAACTCCTCTGAAGTCCATCACCATTCCCCGGTTAGAGTTAACCGCTGCCGTTGTCTCCGTGCGAGTTGCCACTCTACTTCATAAGGAACTGCCCCTTGATGTAACAACTGAAGTCTTTTGGACAGACAGCAAAGTAGTCCTGGGGTACGTCACAAATGAGTCTCGCCGCTTTCACGTGTTTGTTGCAAATAGAGTGCAACAGATAAGAAACCGTTCTTCACCAGGCCAATGGAGACATGTGGGCTCAAAGGAAAACCCAGCAGATGAAGGTTCTCGAGGCCTAAGTGTTGCGGAAATTGTCTCCACCTCGAAATGGCTCACTGGACCAGATTTTCTGATGGAAAGAGAGCTGCCTCCCCAGGAATCCTCATCGTACCACACGCGTCCAAATGACCCAGAAGTAAAGATGACACAAATCCACCTCCTACAGTCGACACCAATGGGCATTGACTTTGACAGGTTCTCAGAATGGCACTCCGTAAAACGAGCTGTAGCTGGATGTCAGAAATACATCACTTGCCTGAAGAAGGCTGTGAGCAACAAGCATCGAGAGAATCGTGAAACTGACAAACCTCCTCAGCACACGCCAGCATCAGTGGAGGACCTGAATCGAGCAGAGCAGGTTGTCATAAGGCTTGTGCAGAAAGAGGCCTTTCCAGAAGAAAGAAAGATACTCGCCAGTCTACGTATAAAAGATGGGAACACAGACCGACAACTTGCACGAAAGCGAAATACATCAATGAAGTGCACAAGCTCACTTTTCCGGCTGGACCCCTTCATTGACAGCGAAGGTATCATGCGCGTTGGTGGACGTATCAGGAAGGCAGACATGTCGTATGGATTTAAGCATCCCGCTATCCTTCCTCGAAAGCATCACATAACCGACCTGATTGTCCGCCAATTTCATGAGAAAGCAGCCCACCAAGGAAGAAGTATGACAACGAATACAATACGTTCAAATGGATTCTGGATCCTAGGGTGCAGTGCCGCAGTGTCTACCCAGATCTCAAAGTGTGTGAAGTGTCGGAAGTGGTACGGAAGGGTACAAGAGCAACAGATGGCAAACCTTCCCGAAGAAAGGCTACAGCCAGCACCTCCCTTCACGTATTGCGGGGTAGACTACTTTGGTCCTTGGTTAATTAAGGAAGGTCGGAAGGAAATGAAGCGATATGGAGTAATATTCACTTGTCTGTCCTCCCGGGCTATCCATATCGAAGTTGCTAACTCGCTGACAATTGATGCCTTCATCAATGCCTTGCGTCGCTTCGTGGCCATTCGTGGCCTGATACGGGTGTTGAGGTCTGACCAAGGAACGAACCTGGTTGGTGCGAGGTCGGAACTAAAGCGATCACTGGACGAGATGGATCATGACAAAGTTAGACACTACCTCACTAAAACCGGTTGTGACTATCCAGAGTTCAAAATGAATGCACCAACAGCAAGCCATGCTGGAGGAGTCGGGGAGAGACTCATTAGATCAGTGCGGAGAGTCCTACAAGCACTCATGGAGCACGCTGGAACCCAATTGGACGACGAGTCACTGCGGACCTTCATGTGCGAAGCCATGTCCATAGTGAACAGCAGGCCATTAACTGTAGACTCTGTGAATGAAGCCACTGCTTTAGAGCCACTGACGCCTAACCATCTGCTCACTATGAAATCCAATGTGGTGGTCCCTCCTCCAGGGGAATTCCAACGTGTTGATGTCTACTTGCAGAAGCGTTGGCGGAGAGTGCAGTACCTCGCCAACGAATTTTGGAATCGAAGGAAAGGCGAGTTCATCCAGACACCCCAGACGAGACAGAAGTGGGCACGTAGGATTCCCTCTCTTCGAGTAGGAGATATCGTTCTTATTGTTGATAACCTACCACGAAACCATTGGAAGCTTGGTCGAATCTCAGAAGTGATTCCCAGTTCAGATGGCCAGGTCAGACGAGTGAAACTGGTTGTTGCTGACGCCTCCTTAGATGATAAAGGCAGACGAACACGGCCAGTGACATGCCTAGAACGGCACATCCAGAAGCTTGTTTTGCTTCTTGAGAGTCAGGAGAACCGGGAAGTCCCCCTCGAGGAGCCTTGAATGCCAACGTGTTAACTATGTTACTGTTACTCTGACTTAGTGATAAGGTGTTTTACTAAGATGTAACTAGTGGGTTTTCTAATCCAGTTCTGTGTTACTATATAGTGTTGCTTGTTATAATAGTGTGAACGTTATGACCTCTTTGGACTAGCTTTACCGTCCTATGATACGTACTGATACGTAAATGTATGCACGTATAGGCTACCATGCAAGATTAATGGTTTATGCCATGAGGTTCTGTATTGAAAAATTAGAAGTCACTAATTTTGGGGAGCCATGTTACTGCAGCCACTGTAAAATGGTTAGGGCGCCCTCTGTTGATGAACCATGACTAAGCTATTTTTGGAAGTCACATTGTTTGTGCAGCCATCTTTACTTAATGTTCCTTATTGTGTTCAGGAACTCTCGAAATGGACCACCTTAATTCGATCCCAGTGAATATTGCCTAACTCAGAGAGGAAGCAAGGAGGTACATGACATTGTATTTTCCAGTGATTAACTTGTATGACACAGATGTTTAATGCAGTCCACAAGTTATTTGATTGATATTCTACGATTTTGGGAACACTGAATCCCATGCATTGTTTATGAGGTCTATGCATGATTATGTGTACTTTGCCATGTGTACTTGGTGCATTTATTGTAGTGATACTTTCATGTATATCTTTATTCTGGACTTGTTTATTGCAGTTTTCACGGAGCTTATAAAGGAACCAAAACAGGAAGCTTCTGTTGAGACCCTTGTGTATCATTTCGACTGCGTCCCTTAATGGCAGATCTAAATTCAATGTTAGGCACCGTTGCGAACTGCGTCATTGCGAAGATTGCCGTTACAGGCCTTTGGGAAAAAGTGTCTTATATGGTGGGTGACTGTACTGTTCATCCATCGAATAAGGCCAGGAACCTTGGTGTCCTGTTCGACAGGAACCTGGATATTGAAAAACATGTTAGTAACATATCCCGAGTATGTTACTATCAGCTACGTAACATCAGTAACATAAGGAGGTTTCTTACTGATAATGCATGCAGAGCCCTTGTTCCACTGTTGTATCTAGGCTTGACTATGCAAATGCCCTCTTATATGGTATAAGGGTCGATCTTATTAACCAGCTTCAACGAGTCCAAAACACAGCAGCTAGGATAATTACAAAGACAAATAAACGAGCCCACATTACACCTATCTTAACCCAGCTTCATTGGTTACCTGTTTGTCAGAGGGTAGATTTTAAGATTTGTTTGTTGGTATATAAAGCACTAAATGAACGAACGCCAACTTATGTTACTTCCATGATCCAGCAGTACAGATCAACTCGGGGCCCTGCGTTCTGCAGATCAGTACCTCCTGTCCGTTCCAAGAACAAAAACAAAAGGTTTTGGAAAGAGGTCCTTTAGACAGGTGGCTCCTGGTCTGTGGAACGCACTGCCTTTGGGTGTGAAGTTGGCAGGATCAGTCAGTGTCTTCAAGAAAGTTTTGAAAACTTATATTTTTACTAAATGTTTTAACTAGTACATGTAGTTTGTTTTAATGTATTTTTACTTTTGGTGTATGATGTATGATGTAAAGCGCCTTAGAGGTTTTTTGGATTCTGGCGCTATATAAGTAATGTATAATAATAATAATAATAATTTAAATAACCCCGAATGCCGCAATGGGGCGACATTTCGGTAAGACTCTCCCCGGAGACCACCGAAATTTCGGCAAGAGTCACTCAAAATGACACCTTATTTTTTTACCCAAAGCTTCCAAAAATGGTTCCAGACCAAAGAGAAACAACTCCACACTGTAAAAAATTGTGTTGAGTCACAGGTGTTTTTCTGTTGAAAAAGTCAAAATCGAACAGTAACTTTTACTGTTTTTGGAATTTGTTGTTATTGCACAAACGTTCTTCTGTCTGTGTACATTTTAAAAATATTGTTCTGTATGATTACAGACGGTTTGCCGTTAAATTACAGGTTTGTTCAGGAACAAGAAACTTTTAATCTTCATCTGTTAAAATACAGCCATGTTACTGTTTAGTAACAGAGGACCTTCTGTTATCCCATCGATTTTCCCTGGTATGCAGCAGAAATTACGCAGCGTTGATAGCGAGTACCAGTACGTTGCATGCTGGGAAATCACTGCAGCAGTAAATTCAAACTGCGCAGTGCGCTTTTTGTAGTTGTGCCGTTCGTATATGAAATGACAGATTTTGGCGGGCGTTATGTCGAAATATATACTGGAGACTGTTCAGTTTATAGTGCCGACTTGAACGAGAAGTAGCTGCTCTACATGTCGTGAAAGGCAAGTCGGTATTTTCGTACATTTTTTTGGTTTTTATTTGCGTTTTATTTGCCGTGCAATACTGCCTGCAGTGGAGATACACGGGAGCATGTAACCTGCCTCAAAGTGCGGGAATACACTAGACTGAGGCGGAAATTTCCCCTGAATTTATCATATTCCTGTATTTCAGTGAGTCGGGTTACATTTTTGGTAAATTGTACACCCTGTTGAAACTCCACTGCACCCCGGCATGCAAATAAAAACTAGGAAATTGAGAGAAACATGCCGACTTATTTTAAATGAAGTGTGGTGCATCTACAACACAAAAAGTGAACTGTAAAGGTCAACAAGAAACAGTCGTCAATAACCTGGACTGCTTCGTTCATGCAGTTACATATAATTGTTTCTGTACAGAAGGCTTTGTTAAAGAACAAAACCATGCACAAAACGAACACTTAGTCGTCTGTTGAAAAACAGAAGAATCTTCTGTAAATTTACAATTCCAAATAACAGTAGAGTCTACTGTATGCAAACAGATAAAACAAAAAAGTAGAATGTACTGTTTAAAAACAGTACGCTATGTAATGCCAATTGACATATGAATGTACTGTAAATGAACAGAGATTTTTTTAACAGTGCAGTCCCAATAAAAATGGTTCTCGATTTAAAAAAAAAAGGTTTTTGACCTAAACAAATTGTTTTTAAACTCAAAAATATTAGGGCGACACCAAAATGTCGCCCTATAATAGAGCGTGTCGCCCTAATATAGCTTTTTTACAAACAAATTGTCGCCCTATCCTAGCATCCATATTTTTTTAGGAATCCTTGGTATGAATACCAGAAATAGATAATAATAATAATAATAATAAAAAGTAACATGAAACATAATTGTTTTTTTATCAAACGAAAAATCATTGGCCATTATGTATGTACATGTAATTCCAAAACGGACAGGCAAACGTCGTGGTTCAACTTTCAAACGTCGTGGTTCAACTTTTCAGACGTCGTGGTTCAACTTTTCATTCGTCGTGGTTCAACTTTTCAAACGTTGCGGTGCAACATGTTGATTTATTCGGTTGAGCACCAGGGCGAATTAGAATGAATCTACTTTACCCTTGTTATGTAAAGTGAAACGGTTCAGTGGTCACGAGTGGTATAAATAAGCACGAGTGACGCGCAGTGCTTCACTTGGGGCGGTCGGGTTGGCGTACGGGTTTTTCCTCGCCTTTCACCTCTGGGGTCCCGGGTTCGAATCCGGGGCGTGTATGTGGATTGGGTTTGCAGTCCCTACTTGACCGCGTGGGTTTTCCCCTGGGGCATTTCTCTGGGGGTTTTCCTCCCACTTCTAAAACTGCAACTCCTTCTTCGTCATCTCAAGTTGATAATATAGTATAGTTAAAGCTAAAACCGTATAGTTAATGGCATAAAGGGCCTTAGTTGCCGAAGATGCCATAAAATATACAACAACAACAAACAACAGTGCTTCACTTCACGTTTGTTCGCTAATGCTGCATACTGCAAAACTTTTTACTTTTAACAAATAAGCATTCCTCGCATACACAATGTCAACAAAGCCGTGACATTTGTTACGCCTGCGGTACCCAAGGCCATTGGAGTAGAATCGGCCCAAATTACCGCAACAGCTAAGCACTTCGGCACCAGAATGACGTCCAGCACCGGAACGGTCCATGGGACAAGGCAACATCGGCGTTCCCGGGCGGGGAACGCGTCCGCTGGGACCACCCCTTGTAGGGCGAGAGAGAGAGGTCGAGAGGAGGGGAACGGGCCGCAGTCCCGAGAGGGCAAAGGAGTCACAAGAGCAAGTTAAGTTTCTTGATTCCAGGAACCTCACTTTAATTTTGAGTACGAAGAAAATATGAAGACTTAAGTACAGCCCTTTTTTCCTCGGGAAAATGGTTTTCTGTTAAGTTTGACCTCGAAGCGGGTACCACCACATTATTATCTTTCCTGAGCATCGAAAATACCTTGGGTTTGTGTGGTTTATCAACGGGAACCCCACGTTTTACCAGTTTAAGGTCTTGCCTTTTGGCCTTTCGATCGCCCCTTATGTTTTTACAAAGTGGTCAGACCATTGGTTCAGAAAGGGAGAAGCGAAGGAAGGTCAATCGTAGTATATCCGGACGATGGACTGGGTTACGCGAATGGTTTTCATAAAGCCATACAACACAGTGAAGCGGTCAAAACAAAAGTGTATGGAATCCTGTCTCGGAAACAGTATGGCCGGGTCTACATTTGACTTACAGCTTGGTTCACTGAATTTGCCAGAAATACGATTTTCCAGCATTGGATACCTAATGGAGGGGATATAGTCTCTTTTCCTCAAACCATTACAAAATAATAAACCTTGGACGTACCAAGTCAGTGTTCGAAATCTTGCCATTTTTGGCCGGGAAAATTGCCTCGGCATTAAGGCATACCTTGTTGTCGGACTAACGAGCAAGATCATGACAAAAGCCATTCATTGTTCAATAGAACGGAGATTCCTGGAATTCCAAAGTCGAACTTTCTATTCATGCGTGCGAAGAACCGCATTTTTGGTTGCATAATATCGAGTCACTTAAAACTACGTTTTTTTAGACATGTGGTGTAAGACCACGGGCATGTTGCATACAACTGACAATATAATAGAAAGATTAGACATGTCCCTCGACAGTCTCACAAAACAGATCGATGCAGATAAGTGTTGTCTGGCTGCAGCCAGATGGCCTCTCTTGTTGGCCAGATAATTTATCTGACTCATTCAGACTAGATCTTTGTATCGCTGTATACATGTAGATGCAAGAGCCAGCTGGAATGCACCAGTAATTGTCCGTGGAGATGCATATAATAAAAAGAAGTCAGAGCCCAAAACAACCAGGGACTAAGTATTTAGTATAAATTACTAAGGAGTAACGTAGAAGTTCTTGAAAACGAAACAGTAAGATGGTTCACTGACAATAAGAATGTAAAGAATATCATAAGCTCGACACTTTGATCTGTCCAGCCTGGTAATCGGGGCCATATTGGGTCGTTCTATCTCCAGATGGTCTTTCGATAAGATCAGAAATTGTAAAATGTTCTTGAATTTTCAGTCCGTTCTTTTGTTCAGAGCAGGCAGAGGAGCAAACACAAAGTTTGTGGAAAACATGTGTCGCAGTACAGTACTGGCAGTGAGATTTAACGGCTCTAACCAAGCCAGAAATGCGTTCAGAACGTAGTACGTTGGTTGCCAGGCAACCCAAAGCACTCGTGTGCAATTATCCACAGTGGATGAAGCTGTTATGAGACATGCTTGATCGGTTACCTTTGTATACATGTACTTTTGGCGGGTATGTTTCCCTTAGTGCGGGAACCTCGGCTGAAGGTGTGGGGGAGGTCGGTTCGTGCATGGGATCGTAGGGAGGCTCGGCGGGGCTCCGGTTGAAAGGGGGGCTGAGGCGGTGAGCGGATGGGGAGTGGCGTGGAGGTTCTTGAGGGCAGAACGGTGGGATGGTTCGCTGATGGCAGGAGTGTAAAGACAATCATAAACTCGGGACTTTGATCTGTCCAGCCTGGCAATCGGCGCCAGATTGGGTCGGTCTATTTCCCGATAGTCTTTCGTCAAGATCAGAAATTGCCGAAATTTTTGAATTTCCAGTCCGTTCTTTTGTTCAGAGCAGACAGAGGAGCAAACACAAAGTTTGTAGAAATCATTTGTCGCAGTACAGTACTGTCAGTGAGATTAACGGCCCTAACCAAGCCAGAAATGCGTTCAGAACGCAGTACGGCGGTTGCCAGGCAACCCAAAGCACTCGTGTGCATCCATCCACAGTGGATGAAACTGCTATATATGGGGCATGCTTGACTGGTTACCTTTGTATACATGTGCCTTATAGCTGAAACATGCGTAAGAATGCAAAGACAATCATAAACTCGGGACTTTGATCTGTCCAGCCTGGCAATCGGCGCCATATTGGGTCGGTCTATTTTCCGATAGTCTTTCGTCAAGATCAGAAATTGCCGAAATTTTTGAATTTTCAGTCCGTTCTTTTGTTCAGAGCAGGCAGAGGAGCAAACACAAAGTTTGTGGAAAACATGTGTCGCAGTACAGTACTGGCAGTGAGATTTAACGGCTCTAATCAAGCCAGAAATGCGTTCAGAACGCAGTACGGTGGTTGCCAGGCAACCCGAAGCACTTGTGTGCAGTCATCCACAGTGGATGAAGCTGCTATGGGACATGCTTGATCGGTTACCTTTGTATACATGTGCCTTATACCTGAAACATGCGTTTTGTTCTTTGTTTGGTTAAGCTCGTCTTCAGTAGCCAACCAGGGAGGAAGAAGTCTCTTTGCGTCGGCGAGCCCGAACGACACTTTGGATCGCATGGCCAGTCTTTCGGACCCCACATGGGACGGTATCGTGCTTCGGACCTCAGAGGGACTTAAACGGACACTGTTAAAGTCAAGGAAGGAACCCATTGCAACGGAGATGGTTGCTGAACTGGCGCAGAAGATTGGAGCAGACAAAACTGTCGCTAATTCGATGAACATTTATATTCTTAGCAATGATACTCGTATCATATAGACCTACGCATGTTTTCTGCGTTTAATGAGTTAGCCTCGCTTCAAACCAACAATCTGCATTTTCAAGATGACCATCTATTCATAGATGTTGTATTGAGTAAAAACTGATGAGAACGGGCGGGGAAGTTCAGTTACAATACAAGGTCATATCTGTACACGTGCCCGGTCGCTATGTTGGAACTTTGCTCGACTCTAGCCAGGGTTCAAAGTTCCGACAAGGGCATTTAAATTTTCAGAAATTTATCCGAAACGAGAAACGGATATGTTTTGTGTAAAATTACAAACCCATGACGTTTTCTCGTGTTAGAGAGATATTTTGGATGTTATCCCGTTGAGTGGGTGACGGTGCGAGGGGCGGGAGGGGATCGAGGTGGCGATCCGTCGTAGCGTGCGTCCCGCACGCACCGGTGGGAGAGAGAGAGATCGGACAGGGCTCGTATGTAACGGAGGATGTATCAATGTTGCTCGGCATAGTTTGAGAGCAGAAGGAGCCTCAGAGGCTGCCAATGCAGGAGTTCCCGACAGGTTTTTCAAACGCCACGGGCGTTGGAAGTCGGAAACAACCAAAGACACATTTACGTGCGAGACAGTTTTTAAGTCTCTTATCAGTTTCTAATGGCCCAGTCACAATGTCGGCGATCTGTCGGGGATTAGTTTTGGCGGGGGGTCGTCGTAGAAAATAAAGAAGCCTTGAACAATCCTAGCAATAATCCTAATAAAAGTGGAGCAGTTACATTGTCTGAGATTTTTTCAAGGATTTTGACCCGGTTTTGTCGAAAAATCGTGGGATTAGCCTCGGAGACGATATCTGCGAGCATCTTTTCTTTTAATTCCCCCCCCCCCCCCCCCCCCCGGGTATATGTGGGGGAAAAGGAGGGTTTTCTGACCTCGGTCATCTGTATTTCTCCCTGTACACTGTAGTGTGGTATCCCTCATCTGGTTGTACATAGAACAGTCATTTCAACTCTGCAGAGAAGCTGGCGCTGATTCCGCCCCAGAGGCTCCTTGTGGGCCGTGTTGCAGAGTTGAGGGCCAGGCTGATGGGTCTGAGGAGAAGGGATGAGGCAGTGATGCTGGCCCTTCTGGCTGAGGAGGAGAGGATCCGTGCTGAGAGAAGGCGCAGGAGACCAAGACAGATGTGGGTGCGGCCCTGGCTGCTGAGAAGGCCACTGTACGGCCAGTACGAGAGGCTGATGGCCGAGCTGGAGAGGGAGGCAAGAGGGGACTTCAGGTAATTTGATTTACATTTCATGCAATGTTATATGATGTCATGTGGTATGAAATGTTTGACTTTATTAATGTTTTATTAATGTTTTAGTACAACATATTAGACATTTTACTTTAATATTTGTCTCTGTTGTATGTTTCAGGGGCTTCCTCAGAATAGACCCTCAGATGTTCCACGAGCTCCTGGCCAGAGTGGCGCCCAGGATACAGAAGGACGTGAGGAACAGAGCCCCCTTGGAGCCAGGTCTGAAGTTGGCCATCACCCTGAGGTTCCTCGCCACTGGCCACTCCTACCACAGCCTTGCATTCAGCTTCCGTGTTGCCCACAACACCATCTCCCTCTTCATCCCCCAGGTCTGTGACGCCATAGTGGAGGAGTACAGGCAGGAGCAGTTCACTACCCCCTCCAGCCCTGCTGAGTGGCTGGAAGTCGAGAGGGTCTTCAGCGCCAGGTGGAACTTCCACCACTGCTGTGGGGCCCTTGACGGGAAGCATGTGAGGATCGTCAAGCCCAAGAAGAGTGGCAGCGACTTCTACTGCCACAAGGGCTTCTTCTCCATCATCCTCCTTGGGCTCGTCGACGCCAACTACAAGTTCATCTGGGCCAATGTGGGCTCTCCTGGGTCTGAGTCGGACTGCGGTGTCTTCAATGAGTCCAACCTGGAGCCCGCCCTGAGGGAGGGGACACTCGGCCTGCCTGATCCGGCTCCGCTGCCTGGGGACAACAGAGACATCCCCTACTTCCTGGTAGGGGACGACGCGTTCCCTCTGCGCAGGTACATGATCAAGCCCTATGCCCAGAGGTACCTGGACCACGGCCAGGACATCTTCAACTACAGGTGCTCCAGGGGGCGGCGTGTGGTGGAAAATGCGTTTGGCATTCTCTCCGCCCGGTGGAGGTGCCTCCACACTCCACTTCAGCTTGAGCCAGACAACGCAATCTCAGTGGTGAAGGGTATGCTGGTCCTCCATAACATCATGAGGGACCGGTACCCCCAGGCCCAGAATGCAGACATCCCTGAGGTGCCAGAGGGGCAACCAGGAGCCTGGCGTGGTCATGAGGTGCTGGCAGATGTGGAGCACGAGGGGCGCGGTCCAAGGGCCAGTCGTGAGGGGAAGGAACTCCGTGCATATCTCCGCCACTACTACAATTCCCCTGTGGGGAGTGTGCCCTGGCAAGAAGCTGCACTTGAAAGATGATGGACTCTTTGTATATATTTGTGACTTTTGTGACATTTTCTGTACTTGTACATGGACTCATTATGGACTCATTGGAAAAAAATATTAGTTATAATGTCTTGTATGTTAATAATTCATGACTCATTTCATATTTCTTGCCTTTACATGAATGAATAAAGTCTAAATTTCTGGTATGAAGTCTATATCTGTCTATGTTTTTTTTTTTATTTCTATGTAATGAAATATAATAGCAAATTATAATACATTATAATAGCAAATAAAGTACTTTATAAATGTAAATATATTTAATTTAATTCAAAGTTCTAGCAAAGCTTCTCTTCTAAAATTACAATTTTTTAGAATTAAATGATCCAAAGTTACACATTTATAAAGTATTTTATTTGCTATTATAAGAAGTTTTCCCAAAGAACTTTACCTCTTTAATATTACCTATTTATTTCAAAGTATAATATTTGCAACTGTTTATGTGCTAAGTTTATTTTTAAAACAAATTGTATGTAGGCATGAAAATGGAGTCACACATGATATTAATGTCAAACCAGACCAGACTTTATTTCAGTGTCATTCTTTGCAAACACAAAACAATATAAAAATACATAATCGCAAAACATCAGCAGTCCTGCCAGAGGCACAAAAGTTCACAAAAGTTCTCTGTTCACAAAAGGTCACTGTTTATCCTGTGCAGTGGGGGTGTTGGATCCTGAGCGATCCTGTGTGAGCGGGTGGGTGTTTAGTTCATAATCCATGTCCTGGTTGCCTTGTAACAGGATGGAGCTGATACTTGGGTTGCTGGTCTGACTTGCATTCAGCTGACTCAGTCCACTTATGTTGAGGTTCGACTCTGTTGACCAGCGGCCAGGAGCAGGGGCAAAAGGGGGAGCGCCCAGAGCAGCAGAGGGGGTCTGGAGCTGGAGCTGGAGCTGGAGGCCCCTATGGTGGTGTTGTACGCAAAGGACAAGATGTCCCCAGGGGCTGAGAGTGGCCTCATGGCGTCAACAGGCTGGCCTAGGGTGATGATCTGCAATCAGACAAATTTGGAAGACAAATATTAGTTATACAGTATTGTATATAGGAGATAGTATTGTATGTGAATGGGATAAAATATGACACAATTGGGAAATTCTGTTAAGGTTCAAATTGTACTTACAGGTTGATGTGTCTGCTGCTGCTGCTGCTGGTGCTGGCCATACTGTAGAAGCGGAGCCTGCTGCATCTGCGGGAGAGCCCGCTGCTGCTGCTGCTGCTGCTGACCAGGCGAAGTCAGCCCTGTGCCACTGGTCAGCATGCTGAGGTAGCTGCCGGTGCCGCTGGAGGAGGCCGCCTGCTGCTGCTGCTGCTGGTGGCGGCTCTGCGGAGGGGGAACATCGAGAGATGGGGCAGGGACGGGCCTGGAGGGCAGAAACCGCATGGCCAACTGGAAGCTCTCAGACTGGAACTGTCGGAAGGTCTCCGACGGCACCTCCATGCAAACAGAAGACAACCAGTTGGCCCAGTTGGTGCGGGGGTTCTCTGCCTCCGGCTGCACTATCTCCCTCAACTGAAACAGATGAAGATGGTCATGTTATTGTCATGCATAAATATGGAAATATGGAAATAAGAACAAACAATTTCATGGTATTTCATGACAACAACAGTAACATATAATTACCTGGGCGTTCACCGCTTCCTGCTCCTTCCTGCTCTGGGCAAGGTACTCTGAGAGGACTGAAGCCAGGTCCCCTGGGCTCTTCTTGGCCTTCTTGCTGGCTGGTTGGGTGGAGCGGACAGCGGTGTTGGTGCTGGGGGAGGGCTCAGCCAGGTCATCACCATCACCCTCCTCTTCCTCCTCATCAGCTCTCTGTGTACTGAATGATCCTGCAGAACTCCGCTGCACCTAAGCATAAGCAATACAACAGATTTGCAAGACAAATATTAGTTATAAAGTCCTGTATGTGGATAAGAAGCCATACTAGCAAAAAGGGATAAGAGGGATAAGAATAAGGAAGGATAAGAAGGGATAATCTGCAGTATTGCAAATGCTTACCTGGCCAAGCTCTGCTGACTTGCTCTGCTTGCGTTTCTTGATGTAGGGCTCCACAAAACTCCACCTCCGGAGCTTCCATTTCTGCACAGCAGTTAACCCAGCAGTTCCCGAGCCGCTCTTGCTATTCTTCACCTTTTCCAGCAACTTCCCATAATCAGTCCTGTTACTTCTTTTCCTGGTGTCAATGTAGTCAGCTGTAACATACAGAAGAAGAGAAAAACAATTAAGTACATTTCAATATTAATGAGTACAAAAAGTACATTTCAATATACAAAACAAAATATATACATGAAAATATATACAGAAAAAATTGTAACAATTTGGAACTTACGTTTGTAGATTCCCCCGAGCTCCTGTGAGAGTTTTGCCAGTTCAGACCTTTGTTTCTTCTTGTTTTTGTAGAGATCATGGCGCTTGTCGAAGAAATAGGGACGTGCCTCATAGAAATCGGCGATCTTCTCCTCTGCAGCTTGCCTCTCCCTGTCCCATGCTTCTCCATCATCCTGCACAACTCCACCATCCTCCTCCTCCTCCTCATGGTGACTGGCATCAGGCCTCTCTAGAACCTCTTCCTGCTCCTCAGATCTGTCTCCACTCTCCTGATCCTGCACCTCTGGGGGAGCCTGCTCCTCTTCTGGGGTCTCTGGCTGCCTGTTTTTGGCCTTCCCCCTGCCTCCTGCTTTCCCCTTTCCTCCTCCTCTGCCTCCTCCCCTGCCTCCTCCCCTTGGTCCTCCCCTTGGCATCTTCAAAATCTTCAAAATCTTCTGTCACAGCCTCCTGCAGCAAGAGCGTCTCAAACTTGTAGCGATCCGATCGGAGGCGCCCTTATATACACGGCGATTTACTACGATTCCACCGTACGATTCGTCGGAGACGATCACAGAAAGCGTACGAATCGTCGCAGGGCGCCTCCGATTCAGTCGGAGGGCGCCGGAGACCACTCGCAGACATTGAATCTCAACCTGAATTTCCAATCCCACACAGAATCTTGCGACTAGTCTCAGATTATTCGGAGGACGCCTCCGATTAATCGGAGGGCATCGTAGGTCATCAGAGATTGTGTCTGGGATGCCCAAAATGGGTGAAAAATCTTGCGAGCAATCTTAACATTTTAAGTTCAAAGTTGGGGACCGCGACGGGTGTGGCGATGCCAAAAAAATCTGCGACAAGCCGCAGGCGTCCGGAGAGCGCCTCCGACGGGTGCAAAATCGTGAGATCTGTCTCAAGATTTTGTTCAAATTTCCCGGTTTTACCCATCGCCGACGCATCGCAACTGATTTGTGACTGGGCCATAAGTCGTTGGGTATCTAAACTAGCCCGTTCTTTATAATTCATATAGGTTACAGCGCCAAGCGGTGACATACCAAAACCATTGTAGTTGTGGTGCTTTTGTGGAACGTGTATAAAGGGTAAATGTTGATTTATTCGGTTGAGCACCAGGGCGAATTAGAATGAATCTACTCTACCCTTGTTATGTAAAGTGAAACGGTTCAGTGGTCACGAGTGGTATAAATAAGCACGAGTGACGCGCAGTGCTTCACTGGCATAAAGGGCCTTAGTTGCCGAAGATGCCATAAAATATACAACAACAACAGTGCTTCACTTCACGTTTGTTCGCTAATGCTGCATACTGCAAAACTTTTTACTCTTGGGGGAGGGGACACCGTTGTTTTTTTCTTTTGCTAGCCTGAAAGCAGTTGGTTCGCATAGGTCAGGCGTACGTTTCCATTTTTCCTGGAAAGGTTTTTGTGGTTTTTCGTATCTGGCAGCCAACGTAACAGCGGGTGTGCGTTCGGGTAAAATATACCCGTCAGCTTCAATATTAAGTTGATTATCCATGTCTTTGTTTGTCGATAAAGGAGACCTTTTATTCTTAGTTTGACTTGATGGACATGGAGTTGTTTCGTGCAATAAAGCAGCCAGGTTACAGCGCCAAGCGGTGACATACCAAAACCATTGTAGTTGTGGTGCTTTTGTGGAACGTGTATAAAGGGTAATTGTTAAACGTCGCAGTTCAACTTGCACGCATCCTGGGTCACCTTTTGAGCAGAATGAATCCACAATTTACCGCAGATCGACCGATCGCGCACAAAAGGTTCCCAGGTCCACTGATCCAGGCTGCGTTCCACACACGCAAACGTTGCAACGCAAATGTTGCTACTAGTTACTGCACAGTGCTTCTGTACACTCGTCTAGGAAAAGCCGGGTACCAGTTGTTGGTGAACGATGCGATCGTTCGCAATGTTTGCGCGTTTGGAACGCAGCCCTGTATTATGGGCGGTACGTCATACAGATAGCGCACGCGTTATGACAGTTGACCTTTGTGACCTCTGGTCCGTGTTACACGAGCTTAACCACTAAGTGATTGAAATTTTAAAAATCTTCACGCAGCCAATTGTCAATTGTCAATTGTGGATATAATGCAAGATCCAAAACATTTATAAGTTGTTGAAAAATGAAACTCAATTTATTGAGAATCATGAAAGTTCCAAAATAATCCAAACCACCCACTTCGTTCAGATTAACTTAACAGATCTGCTACACTAACACGATGTGTAACATGGGGTGTTGAACTAACATGAGATGTAACACTAACACGTCTTAAACATCAAGTCAACACGGTGTTTATTCTGAGGTAACAATTCTGATTAAAGTTAACAGACCTGTTACACTAACTAGTACACATACCCCAGAGTTGTGACTTCGCCCTACATGTATGTACATTGCAAAGAACCGGTGTTAAATCGCGTCGCGCGATTGGTGGATCCATTCTGCTGAAAAGGTGAACCAGGGTGTATGAAGTCGTAAACAACGATGTTTGAAAAGTTGAAATACGACGTTTGAATAGTAAAGTTGAAGTACGACGTTTGTCTGTCTCTTTTGGAAATCCATACTTATGACAGTGTTGCATGCTCTGCTTTTTGTTTCATCCCCCAAAAAAACAGTTATGTCAGGCTTTATAAAGGACATTGCAGAGAAATACATGGGAATTGGAAAACATTTGTGGTAAAATATAAGGTGGCTTACAAGAATCATCGAACATGACCGTTTTATCGTTGCTAATATTTTCGGTGGCATAATTTTCTTGGCAAATGTTTGTGAATATATTTACAAACATGTTTGCAAAGGCGTATTACATCGCAAAATACATTGGTTTATGAAGATAAGTGCGACATTGCAAATATTTGCAAAGATATCTGTGGTATGCCATGTCCCTAGTGTGCCATCATAAAACCCTGTGCAGCTATTTACATTAAACGGTACCGCCCCAATGCTGAACTTCCGGGAGAGATTCCCAAGACTACTCAAGTCGCGCAAAGGGCTGGTCCGTTGGACTGCAAGAGGGCGCACTACTGGGAATGGCCAACGCGTACACAAACCAATATCGACTGGAGTAGTCTTAGGCCAAGACTACATTTTATTATGACCCAATATAAATTCATTTAAATTTTATGAAGTCATTCTTTAAAATTGGGTTTTGTTTAAACGTTCGGCAAAACCGGTTTTTCAATCTTGTTCAGTTAAGCGGTTAACTGGTTAAACATCCCATCCCAAGCAGACGCATTAGAAGAAAGTAACATTTTGTTTTGGTATAATTTTGTTTAAAACAATATACGCACTTACCCTATTTCACAAAACTTGATATGCTTGTATTAAAGCCTAAATATTGGAGACTAAAGGTCAAAGAGCAGTTGAATTGTACATATGTACATGTAGCATTTTTGTAATTTTCAAAATGTATTATGGACTGAGGATGAATGCCGTAAGAAACACAACAGTAAATTCAAAACAGGTAGACGTGGAGCTGCTTATGATGCTTTCATGTAAGTAATCAGCATAACGGAAAAATGAAGACAATATTTAAAATCTGTGCCTGTTAAGTACAAACTGTATTACATTTTGGAATGTGACATTTGCAGAGTTTTGATTTTCTCCAATAATTATTTGTAACAATACAGATAATCCTGAAGGACATGAATCTCTAAGACAAAGTATCACCGATGGCCTTTGATGGAGTTCATTTGAATAGATTGTGACTTGAATTGAGACCAAAGGACTTGTGGTGGACTTTTGAAGGACTTGTGATAGACTCGACTACAACCCTGATTGATATGAGGTCATTGACATAACAGAATGATCTTCTGTGTCAACAGGAGCAACACATTCAGCCGTTTTCAGCAGCAGAAAAGTAAAAATCAGGCACATTATCTAATGACATGGAATTCCTTCCTGAAAATTAGTTTTACTTCTGAGCACTTGCCGTACAACAATAAATTAAAAGTATAAGTTCACTTTTAAAATTTTAAAAATTTGTCATTGCTGTATATATTTTATGATTTTTATCCAGTTATGTACAATCTTCGCTCATAAATATTGTATAGAACGTATCGAATAGCCGCCATTATGTGGGGTAGTTTCTTTGTTCGTTGAGGACATGCATGGTTGCACATATTGTGCTTCTATTGTTGAACGGTTTAAATAACAAAAGGTGCCCCACGAAATGGCGGCTATTCGATATGGTCTATAGATTATAAATACCTCAGACAGTCACATGGGTTATCTTGTATTTATCAGACGATAAAGACCAGCTGGTCTAAACATGGTCTGGTCTAAATACAGGATGTACATGTAAACACTTCTAAAACATTCTGCATTGATCGTTTAACAAATATTGAAGTCGGAGCCAATTTGATAATGCTGTTTAGCAAACAAATGTTCTTTATACGAAATTTAATTGCTTTATAAAAATGGGTTAGCAGTAAAAGGTGTATATCAACTTGTGTTCTTAGCAATAATAGCAGAACACCGCGGTTAAACCATTTTTATAAGCACATAGATTTTGGATAAAGCACATTTTTCTGCTAAACACCTTTATGAAATCGCCCCCCGTCTGTAAAAGTTAAGAACTTGGAGGATAGAGACACGTCTTCGTTTTATTAGAGCTAAAATGTGTTATTGTTTGTAACGATTTTAAACTGGCATTTTGATCCAAGGCCAGTTGTAAGCAAACGTTGCGCAATCCGAGTATTCTGAGATTCATTCATGTGTGGAATATGTGGAGTGGGAACCAGTCTAGTATGAAGTACCAATAGACAGATAGAGGGCGCAAACACGTCGCTGTAGCTGCGTCCAAATTCCCATTGATTTAGCGCCCATCAAGACGCAGCTGTAGCGCTAGACATATACCATAGCTCTAGACACGCGATTCGGACACAGCCTAACTTTCAAACTAAAGGCCACTTCCGTTTTCGACAGGAATATAGCAAGGTCAAATGTCTCCGCCATAATTTTTTGGATACCCCACCGTAGTCTAAGTGTAACGCAATTGACCCCGTCCAATTAGCCTTTTAGAAGTATGGCGGAACAAAAGGAGAGGGCGCAATTTCATTTGGGTATGAATTTTTTTATCAATTGTATTTTTTTCCAAAAACTTGATTTACATGTTGTAATTATAATACATAGACAGAATTATAAATAAAATTAATAAGTGTAAAGTGAAAAACTGAGTTATTTTGTATTTTAGTCGATTTTATACCCACTGCAAAGTGCGCCCTCCTATTGTGTCCGCCATACTTCAAAAAGGCTATTTACATCAGTTTACTTTAGCATTAAATATTCATTACATGAATATTAACACAGGGCGTGTCGCAATGCGCGTACGGTGATTGGAGGGCTTTTGAGTATACCGTCTTAATTGTCTAACAGGAATTTGATTGGATGGCCATCGTCTATATATGGTCACTACACAGTTCAAAACGAAAGAACAATTTTACAAATCAAGGTTTTGATAGCAATGGTAAGTTGGTAACATACACTGAAAAAAATTATAAACGCCCCATGTGACACTTTGAAACTTTTATTAGCCTTGGGGGTTGCAAACTATATTAAATTCATGTTACATAAATAATTTACACGGGGCGTTTTTATTTTTGCTCAGTATACATGTACATCACACTTTTTCTGCACAAATCGTCGCATTTTTCCCGTACTGACGAACATTAGCGTTTTTAGTTGGACTTATTTTGGTCTTTCGAATTCAATATTTTTGAAAATAAAATCCCACTTTTGGGTTTAATAACCTTCTTGCTTAATGTCTAAACTTCAATTAATTACGTATTTTCAATTTATTTGATTAATCTCTGAGCGATTATAAAGCTGTGAACGTGTTCGTCGGTATGACAACAAACAAACATTCGATGCGCGTGCTGATCGCTACTAGACCAGGTGCCAGGAGGGGTCAGCATAGTTGGAAAAGCAACCAATTTTACTTAGTATGGCAATGATCCTTGTGCTTGACCATGTAAGAAAATGGAAGTCTGCCGGGTTTTATGTGGTGGGTGTGGTCAGGGGGGCCATAAGAAAGGGACCCCACAACTGAGCTAGACTAGTTGGTGGAGCAACCCGATGAAATCTATTGGAAAATGTTAAGCATAGTCCCCGGTATCATTAATGGCTACTGCAAGACTTTTTCAGTGGTGGGGTGTGCCCGACAGACTTGAATAACCCCCCACCCCAACAACTGAGCTAGACTAGTTGGTGGAGCAACCTGATGAAACCTACTGAAAAAGGTTAGGCATAGTCCCAGGTACCATGTATGGCCACTGCAAGACTTTTTCAGTGGTGGGGTGTGCCCGACAGACACCCCTTAAATACCCCACCCCCACAACTGAGCTAGACTAGTTGGTGGAGCAACCCGATGAAACATACTGGAAAATGTTAAGCATAGTCCCAGGTATCATTAATGGTCACTGCAAGACTTTTTCAGTGGTGGGGTGTGCCCGACAGACTTGAATAACCCCCCACCCTCACAACTGAGCTGGACTAGTTGGTGGAGCAACCTGATGAAACCTACTGGAAAATGTTAGGCATAGTCCCAGGTACCATGTATGGCCACTGCAAGACTTTTTCAGTGGTGGGGTGTGCCCGACATACCCCCTTACAGACCCCCTTAAATACCCCACCCCCACAACTGAGCTATTTGGTGGAGCAACCTGATGAAACCTACTGGAAAACGTTAGGCATAGTCCCAGGTACCATGTGTGGCCACTGCAAGACTTTTTCAGTGGTGGGGTGTGCCCGACAGACCCCCACCCCCAATAATACCCCAGTAAAAATGGCTAAGACAATGCTACATAAGCTGGAGGAGTACTCTGATGACTGCTGGAAATGTGCGCCATAAAATTTGTTATCAACAATAATCATTGCAAGACATTATTTTTCAAGTTACATACGATAATTCGAAGAAACATGCAATCCTTTATTCATTGAATATGTATACATGTACATGTGCTTTTAGTACTTTAACCATGTTGCTACATATCACTGTAAAAAGTGACTCTACATCATGCACGTGATTCTACCAAGCTCATGCACCTGAAGTGTTGCGCTGAGCAATGCATACGCCTCATGGTGAGGCGAGTTCCAACTCATGTTGAGGTGACTGTCACTTTATGTTGAGGCGAGTGTCACCTCAAGTGTTTCATGTGCCTGGTGTGATAGTCAAAGCTTAAATGGAAACACTTCATGTGCGAGAGATGAAATTATTTTGAGTAAAAACGTTTTGATTGTCAATCATCTTACACCTCAGGTGCAACACATGCTGCTCAGCACGCTCTGACCACCACTTCACACACCTGAAGTGACCATTCAATTTTACTTTTTAAATTTTCCGGCCCCACACGTGCATGAGACGCGAGTTAACAAATTAAACCATCACTTGATGCACATGAGGAACAGTGGTTTGATCTACTTGAGCTAATTGGGGTGCTAGTCACCAACACATCAGGTACCTCATCCATAAGCAGTTACCTGCCTCATGTGTTCATGATTTTGGGACAAAAATGTGCTAGTGAAATGTTTACAGTGCCGCTAGGGATGACTTTGAAGTATAGGTTAAATTGAACTTTAGAAATGAACATTTCTAAACTGTTGTGAGGTTTTCAGTTTCTAACTTACAGCACACATGTTGACACCATTTGTCCTTGTCAGTTGTTTTTCTTTCTTAACGATTACAATGATGAATGTCCTATTGAGTTTATGATCTCTGTAAAAAAACATATGTTTTCTTTCTCAGCAACACCATGTAATTCCAAGACTTTCTTTCTTAATTACAGCTAACATAAGATTATTTAAAAACTTGAACCATGTTATAAAATATAGTTTACAATCTCAGTAAAACAAAAAATAGCGATCAATAAACCCGAGTTTTCGTTCTCATCGATCAGCAGCACCATATACAAAAAAATGAATTATTCCTAGGTTTTGTTTCCTAGTTACATCTATAATAAACATAATATAGTATCAGTTTTTGATCCCCAGTCAATAAAAACAAATAGAAGGCATAAACCAGAGTTATCTTTCTCAGCAGCACCACATTTAAATGGAAATAATGTTTACCTTGTTTATTCCCAATCTCTCTTTTGTTGCTAAAGCCATTCAGTGACACAGGCGTTCTGATTTACTTGTTTTTATTATTTGAAATAAAATGTTATATTATTTTATTCCAAATTTGTATTTTGTCCAATTGTACCGTTTTTGCTGGGTTAATTATACATTGGTGGTATGGGAGAGTTTCCCCGGTTTTTCCACGTTTTTCAGTTCCTTTAGGTTTAGCAAGAGCTAGCTTTCTGGGCTTCCGTCTGCCCTTCATCAATTGCGGGTGGATTTTTTTTCTAAGTTTGGTGATCTGTTAGTTTCTTTGAGTTTTGTTTAGCCTTGACATTTTTAGGCATTTCGGTATGAATATAACGATATGCTGCTGTTTGTGTTATATTCTGTAGTGTGTGAGTAATTTTGGTCAAGGCGTTTAGCTCTGGTTTTGAGTTTAGAGATATATTTTTTGCGCTTTTTTGCGCAATTTCTGCTTTTGGTTGGTCTAGGTTATGGTAGGGTATCTTGTTCTTCTAAAGTTTCTTCTTTATCATCCTCCTGGCTGCTGTTGATATTTCAAAGATAGGAAAGTATAATTATACGCATTGTTAAAATGATCACCTGTTTGGTAGCGACTGATATAAAAAGAACAGCTCTGATGATGTGCATCATGGTTTGGTCCAGTCAAGATCGAAAAAATACCGTAATTTCCTTGAAATCAAGAAAGGACATTGCATCATGCACTTACAAAATGATACCGATAGTAGTCTAAAATAGGCCAATTGATTGATTTGTTTAACATGAGCGAAGACCTATATAGTAGGGCCAATAAACTCCGGGCATAGTACTATACATAAAAATCTGTGAATATTTTTATAACCACTGCAAAAGTAAACACTTGCTGATTTGAAGGGTTGACAATACCTTAACTAATATAGTGATGGCATACATTATTCAAAATATAGGCCTATTTTATTTAAATTTAGTTTTTCTTGCTTTAACTTCCGTATCTGAATTGTATCATAAGCGTGCATTTATAGATTAAATAGTAAAAATAGATAAGTTATAAACAGTATTTAATTATATTTTTACAAACGCACAATCTATAGTAAATAATTTGTGATAAACATTAATATGGGCATTTTTGTTTTATATAAATATATTCACTGATTAATCATCTGGTTTAAGGGGGGTCTGTCGGGCACACCCAACCACTGAACAAGTCTTGCAGTGGCCATATACATGGTACCAACTATGCCCAACATTTTCCAGTAGGTTTCATCAGGTTGCTCCACCAACTAGTCTAGCTCAGTTGTGGGGGTGGGGTATTTAAGGGGGTCTGTCGGGCACACCCCACCACTGAAAAAGTCTTGCAGTGGCCATACATGGTACCTGGGACTATGCCTATAACATTTTCCAGTAGGTTTCATCAGGTTGCTCCACCAACTAGTCTAGCTCAGTTGTGGGGGTGGGGGGGGGGGGGGGGGGGGGGGGGGGTTATTCAAGTATGTCGGGCACACCCCGCCACTGAAAAAGTCTTGCAGTGGCCATTAATGATACCGGGGACTATGCTTAACATTTTCCAGTAGGTTTCATCGGGTTGCTCCACCAACTAGTCTAGCTCAGTTGTGGGGGTGGGGTATTTAAGGGGTGTCTGTCGGGCACACCCCACCACTGAAAAAGTCTTGCAGTGGCCATACATGGTACCTGGGACTATGCCTAACATTTTCCAGTAGGTTTCATCGGGTTGCTCCACCAACTAGTCTTGCTCAGTTTTGGGTGTGGGGTATTTAAGGGGTGTCTGTCGGGCACACCCCACCACTGAAAAAGTCTTGCAGTGGCCATACATGGTACCTGGGACTATGCCTAACATTTTCCAGTAGGTTTCATCAGGTTGCTCCAGCAACTAGTCTAGCTCAGTTGTGGGGGTGGGGGGTTATTCAAGTCTGTCGGGCACACCCCACCACTGAAAAAGTCTTGCAGTGACCATTAATGATACCTGGGACTATGCTTAACATTTTCCAATAGATTTCATCGGGTTGCTCCACCAACTAGTCTAGCTCAGTTGTGGGGTCCCTTTCTTATGGCCCCCCTGACCACACCCACCACATAAAACCCGGCAGACTTCCATTTTCTTACATGGTCAAGCACAAGGATCATTGCCATACTAAGTAAAATTGGTTGCTTTTTCAACTATGCTGACCCCTCCTGGCACCTGGTCTATACCCGTAACGCTATGCATTTTCGGGTTCGTCACGATGAGAAAAACTCAAAACGGATCTCGTTAGCTGTTCGCCACTTCCATATGTTTAGTGTGTGTTTGAGCGGCGGTCCTTCAGATTAGCGGTTATATTACTTCATTGGGGCTGCGGACGAGACTTATCTTTATACCGATGAACACTTGGGTAATTTAGTACCATATCCACAAACTAAAATGTTTGTAAATTCCATATATTTCTTTATTTATTGATTTTTCCTACCTGTAAACAGCATTCAGCTTTGCGCGATATTGATTGGTACCCGATACCAGCGCGCTCTGTTGTAATACGCAGAAGCAGTGAATGGTCACCAACCAATCATTCATGTTCGTCAGTATGGGAAAACAATTTAAGCGAAATGGGGTTTTTCGACATTTTCAGATGTTTCATAACTCAAAAACCCCAAAAATGGCAAAAAATGGAATTTGTCAAAAAGTGCCTGTTTGTCAGTATGGGGAAAATGCGACTAAATGGTATATTTGTGGTATAGCACAAACCATCATTTTAAAAGCCTCTATATAGGGAAACTCATGTGACTAATCTGTCTGCATACTCTCTAAATTCAAAAGAGTGAACATTCAATCCCTCTCATTGAAACTGGGGACAAGACGAATTGGAGTCAGTGACATTTCCTTACTCCTATAGATTGCGATTTCACTCGAGTTGTCACTAGAAATGGTCCTTTTTCAAACCTTTTCAAACTAAACTTAGAGAGATGTTCACTCTAAAACGTCTATATAGTTTCACTCTTTCAGATTCAGAGAGCAGCGTTCATTCATTGATTCATTCATCCATTCTGACTCGTGTAGTAATTTGAAGCCATAGCCAACAATTCCGACAATTTGCATCACTTGTGATAAAGCTTATGAGAAACAAATTATAAAGTACGTACGTTCATGTGTTGCAGAATGTATTTCCGACAGTTGGTGAAAGTGTCTCTCCAGACGTAAGTAGGGAAATTGCCAAACGACGCAACTAGTGGCTTTCCAAGAGCAGCCCTTGTCGATGGTATCCACATTCTCATCGTCGTGTATGGCACGTCAAGGCCAGTAGCTTTCAATTTGTTGCCTTTGAAGATATTTTCCGGTGTGACTGGCGTGGTAAACACCGCATCAGTGTCTGTCCAAGCAATAATGTCTACATCGGTGTATAAATCCATGAAGAAACTGTTCCACATCATGCGGTTGTACCCCACGGTGAGCCGTTTTGTTTTCAGGCAAGTCGCATCCTTAGGTAGAGGTTCATACCTGATTTTAATGTCAAATCCGATAAGGTGTTGTTGTTTCTGAAGCCGAGCTGCAAACTCATGATCGGTCTTTGATTCCTCGTCCAGTACTAGACTGACATTACCCAACTTTGGGGACCAGAACAGCGCAGCGGAGCGAAACTTCTTACAGTAGAGAAACTGCAGAAGATCTGGTCTCGCGGTCATTCGTAATGTCAACTCCATACTGTAGCCGTTCGTGAGAGACAGATTTGGCCAAGTTTTGGAACCGGTGACCGATGACTCGATTGTACTTGGATGCTTTTCGAGTACCTTCTGGTGTAAGTATATTGTCATTAGAGTGACCATAACGGCAACATACGATGTGATTAAAAACGCGAATTTTTTTTTATTTACATGCATGTTGCCAATGTTATAGACCTAGATCGTACTAAGACACGTATGGTCACGGTTAGGCAATGACACCCCTACCAATGCCAAGCGCGTTTTGCTCGATAAAGCGGCCCTTGCTCCACCGCAAGCGACCTTTGCTCGACGTCAAGCGCTTTCAGCTCGACTTCAAGCGCTTTCAGCTCGCGATAAGCACTCTGAGCTCTGCGCAAGCACGTAGATTTTGGAGCCCCCAGAACGCCAGTGGACTCGCCCGTGACCCGACAAAATTATCGTTCTTTAGGTCAAAGACGAAACTTCCGGATCTCGAATGTAGACAATTCGCTAACTGCTGTTTTCATCTATCAGGTAAAACTATTTTGGTTGCTCAAATTCCTGCCATATCAGAGGAGAAATCCATCGCGTGGCCCGGGTGTGTGTGTGTGAGTTGAGACTACCGTGCAGCCACTGCGCTTGTGACCGGTGAAAACAGTTTTGAACCCCGTCGAGAACTAGCGGCGAGCAGGTCTGCTGACCCCGTACGTACGTACACATGCCGTACACGATGCATGCCAAGCCTAGAACAACTTCAACAAAGCATTTCTCGGTACTAATTAAAATCGGGGTCTTTTTTTCGTATACACTGAACAAAGGTTTTGAGATAATTACCTCCTAAAATCAAAAGATAATGTAATTTTAAGATATATACTTCCCACTTGCACTTTTGTCGCAAATGTTGCTTTTTTGTAGAAAAATCACATTTTCTCCTTTAAAAATTGCCTGATTTTGTGGGGTACCGTGGCCGAGCGGTTTAGGTCATTGACTCGCAATCATAGGTGAAAACTTGGGGTTGCAGGTTCGAACCTCCCCACGACTACGGTACCTGTGCCCTTGGGCAAGGCACTCAACCACACTTGCTCCATCCTTCGGAAGGGATGTAAAGCCGTTGGTCCAGTGTGTTAGGTAATGGAAACGCACTCTAAAGATCCCAGAGCATTCTTTCGTGAAGAGCAAGGGGGATCATCCCCGGTGTCTCTGACCATTTCTAATTCTAATTCTTCATGGGTTTCCTCACGCTTGCGAGTGACAGTGCAATGAGCACTATTGAGGAATCATTGGTATGAATACCAGAAAGAAATAATAATAATAATAATAATAATAATTTAGTTAGTGCACAAGATAACCATTCACGCGTGCGCGCAGTGGCCTCTGTTGTTGGCTTACGCACAGACCGCTGACCGCGTCATTTTGTGCATTACCTTATGTAGTAATTTTATTATTTATTTATCTCAGAATGCAGAAATGCAACATTTGGGACAGAAGTGCAAGTGGGAAGTTTATCTTAGAATTGGATGATCTGTTGATAATTTTCTTAAAATCCTTGTTCAATGCGTATACGAACAAATTACCGGTATTTTGTTAGTTTGTGCCACAACTCGAATTTAAGGAAAATAATTATTGGAATCGATAGCTTGGACGATTGTAGATCACCTTTTCCATTGACATTTCCGTCGCAAATGTTTCATTTGCATATAAATTATGTGTTTTTGTCACGCCCGCCTCCATACAAAAGTGTGTGAAACTGCTGCCGGCCGAGGCAGTGTGTGAAGCGCGCGCGCGAAGAAAGAGGGCGTGTGTGTGATGATCCGTTTGGTGTCTGGCCGGCCGCTTTGCGTGCAATCATATGCAATATCCTTTCCCTGATTTTTCTCTAAAACTAAGCCTTTGCGACGGAAATGCATGTAGGTATTCCTATTCTAAAATCGTCCAAGCTATCGATTCCAATAATTATTTTCCTTAAATTCGAGTTGTGGCATAAACTAAAAAAATACAAAAATACCAAATTGGGGAAATAATTGAGTAGGTGATTATGACCCATCATATGACTTCAGGCGTTGTGTACAAAACATATGGGGCTGGGTGAAATTGTGTTTTTTCCAAGAAAATATTGTATTTCTCCCACACCTAGATCTGTAGTTTTTTTAAAAGTAAATCTACCCTTACGGTATTTTTGTCGTTCAGACAGAACGCGGATGTTGGTAAATATTGGAATTGATAGCTTACTCAGATAACCTTATGGACGTTCTCAATGCATCATGGGATTGGATGACAAAATTGCCCAGCCAAATGTGCGTAAACCTACATGGGGTGGATGCCAACTGGGCAACCTTTTTACTCATTTTGTCTAAAATTCAAATAAGGTTGGGAGGTTGATTCTTGAATTTGTTTTGGTTATCGTGAAAAAGAGTAAAAAGGTTGCCGAGTTGGCATTCGCCTCATATACATGTAGACTTTTAGCCCCTTACGAATTAAACCGCATTCGCCATGTTAAATGTTCCTGCACGAGCAAGATGGCAGCCTTTCTCCAAAGTGAAATTTCACCTTACACTCTAAGAAATTAGGGTGCAACTGGGGTGCAGAATGTTGCTGAAGTGCGCGCAATTCTGGTGGGTGCAGATTTGCACCTTGAAGGGAGCGAATCTGCACCTCTTTGGGTGCACACATGTTAGTGTGTAAATCTGCACCTTCCAGCTCTCAGGATTAGTCTCACAACAAGTCTGACAAATTGCTGTCAGCTTATTTTGCAATGAATGGTACAAAATACCGTGACTGTTTCATATCTAAATTACTGTCGTTTAGTAAACCGATGGAAATAAAGTCAATATTTAATGGATAACAACGAAAACCCGAGAAATTAAGTGCCTCTGTATGACAACGCGTACCGAAACGACTTATAAAAAGGCTATTACGGCATACAGCTTTGCGGCCTGATTTGACAAATGACATGGAAGAAGGAAGACGACGGTGAAAACATGTGAAAATTACTTTAAACAAAACAAAATTCGACGGGGTAAGTCAGTAAATTATTTTTTTTATAATTCTGTGGACGTGCGGTGTAAAATGTATAGATATTTGTCGCAAATTTGTATAAACAAATACTCAATTCATGCATAATTTTTAGAGAATTGCGAAATCAATCTGTCGTTCCTGTGATTTATGTACCTGAAAATTCCCGCTTAAACCAAGTCTGGTGCCACGCCAGTCCAATCTACAATATTAAGTTTTCCGGCCGGGGAGCCAGTCTAAATAAACCGCCAACGTGTCACATCGAGTGCCTACTATAACGTCACGCATAGTGAGGTCCCGTGTGTTTGCACTTTTCTACGATCGTCCAGACTTCAACATTCGAACAAGAGAATAATTTGTAAAAGGTGAGTGTTATATTTGCATCTTCAAGTGGGTTTTTATTGCCATTTTTATTGTTTATTGCTAACCAGTCATTGTGGTCAGTCAGTTTGTCATGTCTGCACATATCATGCACGGCCGATCGACCAGACTGTGGGCCTGGTCGAGTTGTGCATGGCGAACTATGCCATATTTATGCATGTATCGATACAAATAGCCCTACCGTGTACATGTATACGTACGTATAGGTACATGTACATGTACTAGGTCTACATTTATGATTGTACATGTACTTACTGTACTGAGGTTTTTGCTACTTTTAGAAGGCTAAAAGTGTTGTTTTGGACGTTTTATATTGGGACGTTATCATTTTCTATATACACTTTTAGCCCCTAAACATTTTAACCACCTTCGATCGTGTGGACCGTTCTTACACGCCCTCAAGAGGCCAGATACACATGTGTAATATCGTACCGTAAATTCCAAATCAGACATTTAAAAACTCACCATCGGGGCCCTTGTAATCTCAAGACTTCTGTACCCTTGTCGTTCACTGTCCATGATGACTCAAACATCAAAAAAGGATAACAGGGAGCTAAATTATGAGTAAAATCGAAAATTTTCAGGCAGCGCGGTACACAGACTTCATGCTGAGACGCGTCAAAAGGAAAGTAGTCCCACCAACGCGGATGGATTTTGTTTAGCCTAGACTGGACCCCTGTCCACATACTAACTTCCCCACGCGTTGTATATGAGCGAGAGCAGCGTAGCGCACATAGACAGGGGGCAGATCTAGGCTAAACAAAATCCATCCGCGTTGGTGGGACTACTTTCCTTTTAACGCGATCACATGGGTAGCGAATTCAACATGCATGACGTGTCAAGTCTCCCGTCTGTCCAAATTTGTCGATTTTACTCCAGATTTTGCTCCCTGTTATCCTTTTTTGATGTTTGAGTCATCATGGACAGTGAACGACAAGGGTACAGAAGTCTTGAGATTACAAGGACCCCGATGGTGAGTTTTTAAATGTCTGATTTGGAATTTACGGTACGATATTACACATGTGTATCTGGCCTCTTGAGGGCGTGTAAGAACGGTCCACACGATCGAAGGTGGTTAAAATGTTAAGGGGCTAAAAGTGTATATAGAAAATGATAACGTCCCAATATAAAACGTCCAAAACAACACTTTTAGCCTTCTAAAAGTAGGTTTTTGCTAGGTCTGAATGTACATTGACATTGTTCAGCATGTACAGTACATTATAAAATGAAAATGCTGTAGTGCAGTGCCAGTGGGCGGGCCCTGGTATGGGAAGTGCTTGTCACCGAGTTGTAAAAACATAGGCCTACATAAGTACAGTACATGTGCCGTATAATTAATAGGCCATACAAATTTACCAGTACCACTTCATGCACTAACTAACTTGTTAATTTAGGACCTAGGCCTGTTGTCACGGTTATGTTGGGAAAATAGTGATACAGATAGTCATCTCATGATCTGGTCATAGGCTTCATTTTCTGTTTTTTTTTTAGGCCCGCTCTAATTTCAGTTAGTAGGCCTATTAGTTTTTAAAAAATGCATGTTTGTCGTTATAAAAACTGTGATAAATGGGCCATGCCAGTAGAAAATCCAACATTATTTAGTTTTTCTGTGAGTAATGTTTTCTTTTTGATATTTTCTTTGCAGCTGCTAAAAGAATTGCAGTGCAGCTACAGAAAGGACATTTACGAGTGCCTACAGAAGACAGTCGCCATGGCGGTCAGGAATCATAAAGCAGGCAGAAACCATTATGCAGTGCCTGCAAAAATATACTTCAACTAGAAAAGCACAGTAAGGTACGTATTCATTTTGTATTTGCTTTTGTTTTGAAGACAGGCAAAAATGTGAAGGGGAGAGGACAAGAAAGTGGGATACCAAAGAGAAGAAGACAATATTGTGCTAAAATAAGTACTAAAATGTAATGTTTAATTTTGTTTCAGAGCTTACAGTTACTGCCTGTTGCCTGCTCATTCCATTGTTGATGGCCGAAAAGGATCCGAACTTCGATGTCATTGACAAGGTAACTTAATTGTCTAATGTAATTTCAAGGCTCATGGCTGTGCTGCCCGATGCATCATAGCTGGTGGTGGTAAAAGGGGTTGCAGTAATAGATTATTTAACTGTTCAGTACTATTATTTAACTGTTCAATACTTTAGTTTTATCGAAGACTATTCCGAGGAAAACTGGAACAACAAATTACCTTTCAATATACCCAGCACGACGTGTGATAAAAGTACATCACCCCAAACCTTTTGTTAAAACACAAAAATTCATCTGATGTTTGAGACAAATGGGGGAGCAAAGGAAGCCGAAGGGGTAACCCTTTGTCACATATCTTGCTGCACAATGCTTCCCTAATTTATAGAGCAACTATTAAAGCTTTGTGTGAAAATTAAATAAAGCTGAAAATAGTATACAAATATTGACTGCTCATGAGGGTGATGGTGCAAACTATCGTCCCGAGGTGATCTTGAGATGGCATGCCTGCTATTTTCCCGAGGCTGCAGGCCGAGAGAAAATAGCACGCATGCCATGTCAAGATCACCTAGGGGCGGTATAGTTTGCACCATCACCCAAATATAGAGCAGTCCATATTTGTTTTATATACATTGATTTTTTTGTGTCAAATGATTGGTATTTTTTGACAAAATTAAGTTAACCGAGAGCAAGCCAAAATGCACATTGTCTGCGTGAACTACTGGTTGCTTGACGCAAACGCCCGCTTGCTGGCACACGCACACATACTGGCACATGCGTGCGTGATATTCTGTACGTCCTGCGGAATAGTACTTTAAAACGTATTATCCTTTGACCTTGATGCGAAAGGTCAGACAATAGTTGCGCACGGAAAAGATTGAAATTAATCCATGTCGCGTGATCTGCTTTTAACCAATCGGTGAACGAGAATCATTGTATGAGGTATATAATATTTAATATTTCAGTTAACTGATTATTGCTATATTTTTTACTTACATTTGAACAGGAGCCTATAGTTCCAACCCCTACCCTGGTCATCAAGGGAAATCCCTTAACCACAGTAGACCTTGCCATCAAAATGAATGGAACCGTTCTGTGCACCACCAGCAGTATACCATTGGGCGTTTCTGCAACCTTTGCAGCTTTTTATGTGTATGGTGTAGAATATCCTCGGCAGGGTAAAAACACTCCTTTTTATTAGCAGTACCTTGCACGTCTTAACCAAAACAAGTCCTTGCCTGCCAAGGTACAGCGTTTTATAAATGCAATTTCCCACTAGATGCCAAGGAAATTTATATTACCATGCCTCATACATAATCATTAGAGCAAATTCTTATTATATACCTCATATATTGAGTCTCGTTCACTGATTGGTTAAAAGCAGATCACCTGACATGTATTAGTTGAACCATTCCTGAGGGCAACTTTAAAAAAGTACTATTGTTTGACCTTTTGCGTCATAGGTCAAAGGTGTGTCAGCACATGCGGGCGTACGCGAGAAGCAACGAGAAGTGATGTTCGCATTCACGTGAAAAATGTGCATTTTGGCTTGCGCTCGGCTTTCAGAAAACTCAATTTTGTCCAAAAATACTAATCATTTGACATATAAGATCAATGTATGAGGTATATAAAACAAATATTGACTGCTCTTTATTCAGGTGTTGCAAATTACCGCCCCCTCTGTGATTTTGAGACGGCAGGCTTGCTATCTTCCCTCGGCCAACGGCCTCGGGGAAAATATCAGGCATGCCATCTAAAAATAACCTCGGGACGATAGTTTCAAACATGCAACTTTTCAGCTGATTTCCTCTTTTTTGTTTGTCTCATTGAAAATTAAAAAAACACTGTACAAAATTGGCGATTTTTTGCATTTTGCTCTTTTTGTAATGACACAGTTGCATGCCTGTAGTTTGCACCAACACCCTCGAGCTGTCAATATTTGTATTCTAGTCCACTGAACACCACATATCAGTTGTCTATTTTTTTTGTTAATTTCTACAATAAATTACAACCAGTGTATAGTGATCTGTATCCAGGTAATACACATGCACATTAAACACATACGCTTTTGCAGTTGTAAAATACCTTTCGGGTGCAGCACATATATCACCGCATTATGCGCACCAAGCTACATAAAAAAAATATTGCAGCAAACCCAGTTTTGCTCGCTGTTTTATTGAAGTTAGTGATTCCAAATGGGAGACATTTTATGAGGTATAGTAATATGCAAATAATGTTTGTCAGTGCAGTAGTACAAATAATTTTAATAAATTGACAGAAATATCTTATTCCACGAGGTGAACAATAAATCTGTCAACGAATGAAAGTGTTCGTTTTATTGCAAGAATTTTAAACACTCGTTTATAAACAAATTGTAGGATTTAATCAGAAGTATGAGTTTTGCTGAAAATTACAACAAAAAAAACCTTGCCAAGTTCTATGAAATGTATCACTTGCATACCACTTGTAATTGGAAAAAAAATTTGTGGAAATTGTAGTTTAGCTATGTGGATCTTTCTGTACTTTTGTTTTAAAATGTAACTGTACCTAGGACGCTGGAGCCTTGCCAAAGACATATTTTTTTTGGTTAGTGTCAATTTATACATTTACTTTTTCCGAAATAATGCAGTGTTGTTTGATGTGCTTCCTAATACATGTAATTACTGTAACTCTCATATACTTGTACATTGTATGCATTGTATGTATGAAAAACTGCTCCTTGTTACAGGGAATTTACCTCCCGCGCACAATACTTGCCAGATGTTAAAACAGTTTTTGCTTTGTAAATAAATGTTTCGATAATTTTTAAATGACCAAATTAACAGTGATTTTTTCCCCAGCGTGAATTTATTGCATGGTTGATAATTTAACTTTAAGGGTGCAGAGTTGCACCTCGGTGCGGATGCAGCCATGTTGTGCAATAACTACCCCTAGAGGTGCACAATTGCACCCCGCTTTGAAAGCCTACACCCCATTTTTTAGGTGCATATTTGCACCTTGGTCTTCGGGTTCAAATTTGCACCCTTTAGGGTGCTGCTATTGTATCAAAGCTCTGCACCCTTAAAGGTGCACGATTTAACCTCTGGAGGTGCATACCTGCACCCCGTGTGGTGCAGGCTTGCACCTTCATGTGGGGTGCAGACTTGCTCCATACTCACAGGGTGCACATTTGCTCCTATTGGGGTGCTGCTATTGTATCAAAGATAAGCACCCCTTAAGGTGCAGACTTGAACCATTATTTCTTAGAGTGTACAGTCAAAATTAAACATTGTAAAACTTACCATGGTCCATTCTACCCGATGATTCTTCTAAACAGGAAAAAAACTAGTCCAACGTAATTTTTCTTTACATTTTCCCAGGAAGAGCGGGATGTTACACATGACCGAACATCACAAATCACGGTCAAGACAACTTTAGCAATTGATATGTGATCACCACAACATTGCCCAGTAGTTGTTGAACCTATGTGTTTGGGACAAGATTTGAGTCTCTGCAAGGCCAACCTAATTATGTATTCGCCCTGTGCCAGACCCTAAGCTCTTGTTTCTTTTTATCCAAGTATTTGAGCGTTATGTTCCTGGAAAGACTAAACTTTTATTGGCTTGACCAGACATTAACTACATGTAATTCACTGAGCATAGGACATGGTAAAAGTAATATTTAGGTACAAGGACATTATTAGTTATCCCACGAGCGCGAGTGGAATACGGCATCATGTAGTGCGTGTGCGTCCCATATCCCACGAGGCCGAAGGCCGAGTGGGATATGGGACGCAGACGCACTACATTATGCCGTATTCCACGAGCGCGAGTGGGATAACGAATTTATCTTCAAGCAAACTTGACGCACTAATAACGGCCTCGTGGGATATGGGACGCAAACGCACTACATTGATGCCGTATTCCACTCGCGCTCGTGGGATAACTAATAGTATATTCCTTTAGTTTGCCTTGACTGTAGTGTGACCATTTAATAATTTGTTGATGTGGTACAATGCCTATTTTATGCGCTTTAACCGAAGTTGTGTTTGTCTACATTTAAAAGTTCCAAGTTTAAAGCAACCACTTGCCTTGCGAATTATTTGAGTAAATTCTACTTAACTTTGTGTTAACGGTTAAAGATGATTATTAACCTTGCTCGACAAATTATTTTATTACACAATTCCTTTTCTGTGAATTATTTGTATTTCTCACGAGACAATGTACTTATGGTATGATGGATTGTGTTTTGTATCTTTTAGGGTTTTCGCTACCCCTAGAACTATGGGGGATACCTATCCTCCATAGCTGTTTTCATTTTTTTTACCAATACCGGTATGGCGGCGCCTGAAGTTTAAGAGCGGACAGAAACCTTTTTGGCTAGCGCAATAATCCGCTGCCCAATCGCCACCAAACTCCATCTTTTCGGTAGCCTACTACTAGGCCTATTTGTCCATTAAATTCTCCGAGAATTATGTTGAAAATCAACGGGTACATGTGCGATGCATCCACATACATGATTCAGGCATTCCGTAAAAGCCGAATTTTCCGGAACCGCCGGAACTGCCAGGACCAAGAGTTGAGTCGCAGCAGTTCTGGCAAATCCGGCTTTTACCGAATTCCTGAATTATGTATGTAGATGCATTGCACATGTAATCGTTGATTTTCAACATATTTTTCGGAGAATTTAATAAACAAATAGTGCCGACATTCTGTAGATACAAGCAAGGTGAGTGTCTCAAGAACTACATGTATCAGACGGAGTTTGGTGGCGATTGGGCAGCGGATTACTGCGCTAGCCAAAAAAGTTTGTCCGCTCTTAAACTTCAGGCGTCGCCATATTTGTAAAAAATGAAATCAGCTATGGGGGATAGGTATCCCCCATAGTTTTCGCCACACCATATTAAAGAACTGGACATGATGTAATGTACACCATCCTTGTCGGTTGTATTTTCTCAGTGTCACACATTAAACAAATATTTTAAGGACATTTCCTTCTGGAATCAACAGATCATCCAATTCTAAGATATACTTCCCACTTGCACTTCTGTCCCAAATGTTGCATTTCTGCATTCTGAGATAAATAAATAGTAAAATTACTACATAAAGTAATGCACAAAATGACGCGGTGAGCGGTCTGTGCGTATTAGCCAACAACAGAGGCCACTGCGAACACGCGTGAATGGTTATCTTGTGCACTAACTAAAGGCAATTTTTGAAGGAGAAAATGTGATTTTCTACAAAAAAACAACATTTGCGACAAAAGTGCAAGTGAAAGGTATATCTTAAAATTACATTATCTTTTGATTTTAGGAGGTAATTTCCTCAAAACCGTTGTTCAGTGTATACGAAAAAAATTCCCCGATTTTAATTAGTACCGATAAATGCTTTGTTGAAGTTGTTCTAGGCCTACTACTGGTACTAGGCTTGATACAGGCCTATGGCATGCATCGCGTACGGCATGTGTACGTACGGGGTCGGCAGACCTGCTCGTCGCTAGTTCTCGACGGGGATCGAAACTGTTTTCACCGGTCACAAGCGCAGTGGCTGCACGGTAGTCTCAACTCACACAAACACCCGGGCCACGCGATGGATTTCTCCTCCGATATGGCAGGAATTTGAGCAACCAAAATGAGCAACCGAATTGTTAGTCTGGTACCCGGACCAACAATTATTTGACTAGACTGAATTTAAGGTCCGGCAGCCGCCAATTCCGCCATTTTGAAACAGGAGGAATTCCTCCTTTTTCCGAAGGTTTCCGAAGTTACCCGAATGCACGTCCGGACGTTACCGTTAATCGTCGGGTACAATTCGTCATTGATTCGAGAATTTGAATTGACGTCGCGTGCACGTACGCCGCTGCTGCGTGTGTATTTATGGTGATGCCACGGATTTAAAACTACGCAGTGGCTATAGTTACAGTTACGGTAACCGTATGAATGGCTATAGTTACGGGATTGCAACAGCATATTAAAACTAGGCCTACATAACATGTACAATATGGAGCTCACTTGGTGATGCAGACAAGGTTTGAATTTTCTTTTTGATGCTAGCCTACATGTATATTAAAATGGGCATATTTAATATTTTATAAGGTTAATATATTAAATTTGTATTGGTCAAATATGGAATAACCCCTTTCAAATTGTTGTACACTCATGCCATATAGCGCGCAGCGCGCTTTGAAAATTAACGGTTATGTGCTCCTAAAAATAAATGCATGACGTAATGCTTAAAGTGCTATTTTAAACACGACAGTAGCCGGTCCTCATATTCAGTCGTTGTATGTGGAATATGTGGAGCGGGAACCAGTCTACCGAATTGTCTACATTCGAGATCCGGAAGTTTCGTCTTTGACCTAAAAAACGAGAATTTTGTCGGGTCACGCGCGAGTCCACTGGCGTTCTAGGGGCTCCAAAATCTACGTGCTTGCGCAGAGCTCAGAGTGCTTATCGCGAGCTGAAAGCGCTTGACGTCGAGCAAGGGTCGCTTGCGGTGGAGCAAGGGCCGCTTTATCGAGCAAAACGCGCTTGGCATTGGTAGGGGTGATTTATTACAGGTTTTTGCATCTTCCTTTCGCAACGGTCTTTCCTAGATCCTGCACACGTTCCTAGTTTGCCAAGAACCCTTGCTGAAACAGTAATCACCATAGACCAGCGCCCCCACATTTTTGGGGACATCGATATCATGACCTGTGACCTGTGACAGCAGGTCATGACATCGGCGTCTTGTCTTTCATCGGTTTTGATTAAGGTAAACAGTTACTGGTTGGTGTGTGGCGATAGGTTCGTGATGGGACAAGATATGGGGAAACCACAGGGGAAACAACCCTAGGTTTAACAGTACACTTAGTTATCACTCCCCTGGATAGCAAATGTATAATCTCACTATTAAGGAACACCTTTTGCGCACTTGTAAGTGTTCTGTTTGGCAAATCAATAACGGGGTGCAGTTGGGCAAACGGGAGTGTAACACCATGTTGAAGCCAGCCAATAATAGGTTTTTTTTTCACATTAAAGTTAAGAGTTAAACTGTTAATGTGTTTATAGCTGGTCCATGAGTGATGTATGTTTGCATTTAAAACGACTTATACTTGGCTGTATTTCAGGCCTCGGGCTGTTCGACCAATGAGAGACAAGATATCTTTTGACCTTGGATCTTTTGACCTTTTAATGAAGCCGTTTCGAACAATCATCTCGCGTGTTGTTTATTTCGCGAAATCGTAGCCGCAATTACCACAATTTGTGTGGGGGAGATCTTTTTATGTACATGTATGTCATTTTATCCTGCACGCAGTATAAATGTTCGTAACTGAAGGAAGACTTACTATATTTCGCTAAAAGCTAAACGCAGTTCATCTGAATTAAGATAGGCCTATTAAAAAACGCCCTTACAGTGACTGTTCATTTAAACATTAGACCCCAACCCCTAGTAAAAGTGGACGCTACTACTAAACTGGGCTGTATTGAGGAATATATATGAATATTGATTAGCCAGTGACAGTGATCGCAACTGACCAATCACGCGCCGCGCATCTTTCTCGGTCATCGCATGCAGTGCGGAAATACTAAGGCGCGCGTGCACGTAGCACGTAGCGCGACATTTAAAATGCATCTTAGCTACATTCAAAATACACCCTTTTCAACTGGTCCACAGATCGTATTCCTTTTGATTTTATATATCTTATCGTTCCAATATAATTCCCTAATTAAACGAAATGTAATGAAATGGAATTGAAGTTTAATTATAATTCTACCGAGTCACCACTGGCACTGAAGGACTTACGTGAGATTGCACCTGTCACCGGTATTTGTTCGTCACACTTGAGAGAAGCCTTTGTTCATAAGGAGGTTTCTTTCTATATAAGAGGGTCCGTCGCGCCCCATACTTCAGGGCATTTTGTAGTGGTAGAGAAGACGTTTTGCAGTTCCTGGGCGGGATTAGGTATAATTAATATTCATTGGGCGGGGACGTAAGTCCTTCAGTGCCAGTGGTGACTCGGTAGAATTATAATTAAACTTCAATTTCATTTCATTACATTTCGTTTAATTAGGGAATTCTACCTCGTCACCACCTGGCACTTCGGCCTTACGTGAGATATTTAGAGTCAGTAAATGCAAAACGCGTGGATATCATAATCTGCTTAGATTTATTATCAGATGTTGGCGTGCTGCAGTACGCTTTTAGCAAAAACTGTTTGTGAGTTATCAATAGGTTTACCATAGAATTTAGCAAAAGTTGATGCCCTAGACCAGCCTGCAGTTTTCATAATTATTTCTAATGGCACCCCTTTATTTAGTGCTGCACTACACGAAGCTGACCGAGTGCTATGAGCAGTAAATGTCTTTGTTATTATTCCTGCCTCAGCCATGATAATATTAATCCATCGGCTAATAGTTTGAGCGCCCACTGCTTTGTGGGGCGGAACATAACTTAAAAGAAGTCGCTTTTCGTTCTGTCTTCTGGACTTGGTTTTTTCCAGATACGCTTTTAAAGTTCTCATAACACATAACAAATGATCCATTGAATACTCTATTATATTAAGTTCGGTTCGCGATTTGCCGGCTCTACTTGTCTTTGTGGGAGCATCAGTGATGAACTTGAGGTAATTGTCTGCGACTTGCACAGAGTATAGTGTCATTAATGAGATAGTTTGACACCGTTGTCCCGTGGTAAGAGCTATAAGAGTTACCAATTTCAAAGTAATGGTTTTTAATGATAGATTGTCGTTAGCCCCAAGCTTCTTTATGTAATTTAGAAGAACAGCCGCATCCCACGTATGGGAGTATCGAACTTTGGGTGGTCGAAGGTTGAGTATGCCTTTCATCAGCCGACTTAGTAGTGGATGCGAGCCCACTGGAACTCCCTCAATGGGCGGAATGATAGCGGACAAGGCGCCCCTTGCCGTGTTTATACTACTGTATTGACGACCTGCTACATATTGTTCTGTGAGAAAGTCAAGAATCCTCGTCAAAGCTGGGCGAATCGGATTAGTTTTTGTCCGAGCACAGAACTGAAGCCATTTGGAGAACGCAGATCTGTAGCATTTTGTCGTGCTTGGCCTCCATGACGCAAGGATGAGTTGGGTAGCTGATTCTGATATCCCTTGTTCAAGAATCGCTTTCCCGATAAGTGGCAAGCCACGAGTCTCAGGTGTTCCCGTAGCGGATGCAGCCTGTCTGAAAAGGGGAGAGTGAGTATATCTTGTTTATAAGGCAGGATAACTGGGGTTTTGATAAGCAGTTTTGTCATAGTCGGGAACCATGGTTGCGTGGGCCATAACGGTACGATAAGAATGCCCGTAGCCTGATCGTGGTCAACTTTGCTGAGCACTCTGCTGATTAAGCTAAACGGCGGAAAGGCATAAAAACCCCGGAATTTTGACCAGCCTTTTCTGCTCGAATATTTTGTGCACCTGGTAAATATGAAACTGTTAACCATATTTTCCGGGTCATGCACCATGTCCAAATATCCCTAGTAAGGGAATTAAGAAGTGCTGATTTAGATCCACCAAAATGTTTAATGTATGCTACTGTTGTGGCGTTATCAGATTTTATATGAACATTTATATCGTGGACCTTTGCACAAAAATATTGTAGAGCTAGAAAACAGGCTTTGAGTTCGCGCCAGTTGCTGTGATGCGCGGCCTCGTGATTGGACCAGCGTCCGCCTATCGTGCGACCATCTAGATGAGCGCCCCAAACCCAGCGCCGAAGCGTCGGTTTCAATAGTCAATTTGGGAGTAGCCATATTCAAAGGGGCAGACGCATTGGGAAGCGTATTAATCCACCATTTTAGGTCAGAGATCGCATTTTTGGATATCGTCATTCTATTCTCAAATTTTCCACCATTATTGACTAGAGCTCGACTCTTTTCGATCTCTATTGTTCTGCGAAACAAAGCACCGTAAGGTACGGCTAGTTCACAAGTTGGCCAATCACTCTTGCAACGTCCCTAATTTTCGGCGAGTGCTGCTCCGTAATTTCACGGATCGATGTGATAACTCTCGTTATCTTATGCTTTGGAATAGAAATGGTCATGGAGCATGAATCTAAATGAAACCCAAGAAAATATATCTGCTGAGTTGGGGTCAGAACGGATTATTTTAGTGTTGACCGTGAATCCGAGATCTTGGGTTAAGGTTATTCTTGCATGAACGTTTTGTGTACATTCTAGAAACGTTCTACCCACGAGAAGCGAGTCGTCAATATAGTCGCATAACTCGTGTCCACGTGACCTCGGTGAGGCCACCAAAGGTTTCATGACCTTAGTGAAAACTCGTGGGGCGCATGCTAAGCCAAATGGTAAGCAGGTAAACTCGTACACCTTGTTATGCCATAAGAACCTGAGGTATTTCCTATGTTCGGTTGCAATTGGAACCGAGTGGTAGGCATCCTTGAGGTCTATTGAGGCCAAAAAGGACTTGGGTCTTATTAACTGGATTGCTGTGCGGATCGTCTCCATTTTAAAATGGAAGTGTGCGACAAACGTGTTAAGACCCTTGAGGTTGATGATGGGTCGATATGAGCCGTCCTTTTTTGGTCTCATGAACATGTTAGAAATAAATTCGCCTCTTGTATGCCTAGTTTCTACTATGGTGCCCTTTTTAAGCATATTTTCAATTTCTTGGGCTAGGATCTTAGCCTCGAGAGGCTCAAAATGCAATGGTTTTGGCATTTTGGCTTGAAACGGCGCAGAGGTAAATTCTATATGGTAGTGTTGTATTGTGTCGAGCATCCACTTATCTGACGTAATTTCCCGCCACTTGGTAATGTGGTGTGCGAGTTTGCCTGCCATACATTGTCTCGTAATAATGGTTTCGAGTGTGATCACCTAAGTGCTCATTCACCGTTATGGATTTTATCTGGGTGTGGGCAGTTGTTGATTAATTATATAAGTGATATAATTATTAACAATAACAGAACTAGATGGGTTACTATACAACACATTGACCCACTTAACTAAGACCCGGGATCCCCATTTTCCTCATAATAGCGAACATGTAATCCCACTCAACCCTGTCGAAAGCCTTTTCTTGGTCTATACTTAACAATGCTCCCGGTCTGTTATCAATGTTAATATAATAAATTGTATCCCTTATTATCATTATGTTGTCTTGGATGTTCCTCCCCATAACTCCGCATGACTGATCTTCGTCAATTATGTTGGGCATTAGTTTCTTCAATGGGTTGGTCATTATTTTAGAAATATTTTTATAGTCAACGTTGAGGAGACTAATTGGTCTCCAGTTTTTTTATGTTTTCTTTTTCTCCATTGTTTTTAAAAATCAGACGATTTAGCGCAGTATTCATAGATTTTGAAAGAGATCCGTTATTTTTACATTTATTAACGATATTACAAAGATCATTTTGGAGAAGTGGCCAAAACTCTTGATAAAACTCAACAGTTAACCCATCTAATCCAGGCGATTTCTCTTTTTTCATTTGTTTTAAAACATTAAAGACTTTATTTTCATTACAATTCTTATCAATATCACCCACGATGTCTTGACCAAAAACTGTAGTATTAACTGTGTTAATGACGTCATCACTTGCCTCATTATTGACACCCTCGCTTGTATACAGTTTTTGATAAAACGAATTAACATATCTACATAAACCTGACGAGTTAACATGCCTTTTTCCATCTTCATCAACCAAAACATTTATCATGTTGTCATGTAACCTTTGTTTCATTGTACGAAAAAATAATTTAGTGGGTTTGTCTCCGGCCATTGTGTTCACATGTGACCTGATTCTCCCCTTTTCATACTCCCGGACTTCAATTTGTTTAATTGGCTTTTTCGTTTAGGACGAAAAAGCCTTTGTTTTCGTTTTGATATTTTTTTTTTCCGTTTATTGGCTTTTTTGTTTAGGACGAAAAAGCCTTTGTTTTCGTTTTGATTTTTTTTTTTTTTTTTTCCGTTTATTTCTTCTCCTGATTTTTTCCACATAGACAAAGCGCATGGGCGTTGTCGGCGCTTTTTCAGGTTGTTCCCAAACATTGATCTTAACCAAACTTGGTGACATCAAAGACATAGTATAAGAGGTGTGCACCCAAGAATGGCTTCATTGTGACGTCATCAGTTACGTCATTATAGAACTTTAAAAATGCCTAAAAAGCGGAAAATTGCCGAAATATGTACTTTTTAAAATGGTTCCCTTGCCCAAACCACATGACCCAGGGTTTTCATATTTGGCAAACATTTAGATCAGATCATGAGCTTCAATGTTCTTAGTGTAGGCATTTTCATCTGACCCTTCCTTCCTGGGTCAATCGAAGGTCAAAGTTCAGCCATTTCAAAATTCACATTACGGTTACCGTAACTGCAGCCACTGCGTAGTAGTTCTGAATCCGTTGCATCACCAAATACACACGCAGCGGCACGCATAGTGCACGCGACGTCAACTCAAATTCTCGAAACAATGACGAATCATACCCGACAATTAACGATAACGTCCGGACGTGCATTCGGGTAACTTCGGGAACCTTTGCAAAAAGGAGCAATTCCTCCTGTTTCAATGTGGCGGGCAAACGTGTACATCTTACGCGTGTGGTCTAGTGGATATGAGGCGGGACTCCCAATCAGAGGTTAGAGGTTCGAACCCCACTTCGACCAACGTGTCTGTGTCCCTGGGCACTTAATCCCAGGCACTTAAGGCACTTAATCCCAGTTGCCTCGTAAACCCAAGCGATATATGGGAAGCTGTTAAGGGGAATGCCACAATCTAACTGCTGATAGTGTTGTGCGCCTGACCAACAGCCACCTAGTTGAAGCGAAATGGTTCTGGTGATTCCCTGATGGCAGCGGTAATAATGGTAACAGCGCCTTGAGCACCCTGCTGGGTGGATATGTGCGCTATAAATCTCATCACTATTATTCAGATGCCCACATGCTTTGACCTTTGACTGTTTGACCTATTGGTCAAACAGACTCTGCTTGTAGTTTGAACGTGTTCAGAGCTAGTCTACTGTTTTATGGTTCAACTAGGGTAGGGTATTCAAAACTATGGTGTTGACCTTTGACCTTGCTCTACCGGAAGTGCATTTAAATAAACCTATTTTGTAAAAGTGGTCAACGATGCCGAGATCGGGTTGGCAGTGTTAGTGTCTAAGGTAAATGCTTTCCGAAAAATGCGCCCTCTAGCGGCGAAATTAACAAATCTTAAAATTACCCTTTCATAGCAATGTTTGCGCAAATTAGCCCATAGTGGTGCTTATAGAGTACGTCGACCACCAAACATGTCTGTAGTTAAAACATTGATTACGTCATCAGTCCTTTAAAGGTAACGCATTAAAGGTTAATATTTTAGGTTAAATAGTTGATATGTTAACAACATCTAATTTTACAAGGTAAGCATGTTCATTTTTCAAGTAAAAAAATGTGAAAAAGCCCTACGCCCTGTTCATAGAACAGACGTAGCTCTAGTTGGCTTTTTCGCTTTGAGCGGCGCTTTTTAAGGTTGTTCCCAAACATTGATCTTAACCAAACTTGGTCACATCAAAGACATAGTATAAGAGGTGTGCACCCAAGAATGGCTTCATTGTGACGTCATCAGTGACGTCATTACAATAGTTTACAAATGCCTAAAAAGCCGAAAATGACCAAAATATGCACATTTTAAAACGATTCCCTTGCTAAAACCGCGTGACGCAGGGTCTTCATATTTGACAGACATATAGATCAGATTCTAGCCTACAATGTTCTTAGTGTAGGCATTTTCATCTGACCCTTCCTTCCTGGGTCAATCGAAGGTCAAAGTTCAGCTAATTCAAAAATCACATTGTTTGTATGTTTTTGTACTAGGTACAGGCATGGGCCCCATCACAAACTTCCACCACCATGTAGAACATTACCATGACGTCAATGATTACGTAATTATAATTATTTAAAATTGGCCAAAAAGTGGATTTTCGTCATAAAAATGAGCCAAAAATGCATTTCGTAAAATGTTTCCCTCTATAAAACCACATGACCCATGGTCTTCATAATTAGCAGACATTATATATCAGATCCTGCGCTACAATTTGCTTTGTGTAGTCATTTTCATCTGACCCTTCCTTCCTGGGTCAATTGAAGGCCAAAGTTCAGCCAAGTCACAATTTGCGTAAAACCATGCATAAGCCAGTCCATGCACTCGCGTTTTGCTACCGTGAAAGTGATATAGCGCCCTCATAGTGATACATGTATAGCTAAAGAGAGAATGCGCAATACGTGTAAACATATATTACATGTACTTGTCTGATTACGAAATTGTCTTCCTTGGCCAAACTCTTTTTAATCTCAACAAATTATGTGCTCTGATTTCTGCCTTTGATGACTAATATATGTATATTAGTATTTCGAGTAAACATCGCATTTTCCATCCCAAATGTGAACAAAACAAACTAAAAATGAACAGTTTAGAATTCGCAAAGGGAAATCAAAATTGTCTCTAAACTGAGTTTTCAGGATAAACTTTTTAAATATTTAATTTATAACGCCATGTGACATTATTACAAATAGTACTAATTTTACAGTAACTTAATTGATGTTTTTAAAAGTGCAAAAACTGAAAATTGCCATATTTTCAAATCTAAACAATTTTTTTCTCAATCGATGAAGGCTTCTGTACTATTTACATAATATACATGTTATTTTGTTTTATATGAAATTTGGCTCAAGACTCTCTTAGTATAAATCCTGAACCTACATGTTATGATACTCCTCAAGGAGCTAATTAAGTAATCAAAAGTGTTTACCGGCACCATGACTTGGTATCTCACAGTTCATCAAACACCTTGAAGTGGTAGATCTGTATAGCAGTACTTCCCCCACTCAGGCAAACTGACACAACTCAAAAACTGTTCATCATCAGTTATAAGATTAAATGAACATACAATTTAATGTTTTCCATATTCAAACATTCGTAACAAATCAGCCGATTCACCTATGATCGTGATTCCTGCGCCATATACGGTCATTAACAAAGGTATTTAACTAATGATCTCATAATGACGTCATCACGTGTCAGATTAAAGGTGATACAAATATTATAAATATAAAATATTAACAAATGCGAGGTACAACCTTGATTCCTTCCCATATACGATCACCAGCAAAGGTCGTTAACTTTTGGCTTTTCCGTTTATTTCTTCTTCTGATTTTTTCCCCATTGACATAACGCATGGGCGTTGTCGGCACTTTTTGAGGTTGTTCCCAAACTTGAGGTTGTTCTTAAACATACCTGGTAACGTCAAAGACATAGTAAAAGAAGTGTGCACCCAACAATGGCGTCATAATGACGTCATCAGGTGTAAGTTTAAAGGGGATGAACATGTTTCCATATGCAAAATTTCATAAAAAAATCAACCGTTTGACCTACGATCTTGATTCTTTCGGCATATACGATAATTAATAAAGGTCTGTCAGATGCCCACATGCCTTCACATTTGACCTCATTCCCTATTGGTCAAACAGACGTTGCCTCGCCATTTGAAACTGGTAAGAGGTATTTGGATGGGGTCAAAGGTGTTTGAGTTCGACTAGGGTGGGGTATCCAAAAAATATCGCCATAACCTGTGAACTTGCTAACTTCCGGTAGAAACCGGAAGTGCATTTAAATGAACCTATTTTGTGGAAGTGGGGAAAGCTGCCGAGATGCGGTTGGTAGTGTTAGTGTCTGAGGTAAATAGGGTTTCCAAAAATGTAAGTTTCTACGTCATTCCATAAAATGGCGCCCTCTAGCGGCGAAATTAAAAAGTCTTTAAAAGCAGTGTTTGCGCAAATTAGCCCAGTAGTGGTGATTATAGAGTGCGTCGACCACCAAACATGTCTGTGTTGTTAAAACATTGATTACGTCATCAATCCTTTAAAGGTAACACATTAAAGGTAAACATTTTTTAAATTAAATACTTTATATGCTAACATCTAATCTTGCAAGCTAAGCATGCTTAAAAAAAGTTTTAAAACGTCATTATAACACTTTAAAAATGCCTAAAAAGCGGAAAATTGCCGAAATATACACTTTTTAAAATGGTTCCCTTGCCCAAACCACATGACCCAGGATTTTCGTATTTGGCAAACATTTAGATCAGATCAGGAGCTTTAATGTTCTTAGTGTAGGCATTTTCATCTGACCCTTCCTTCCTGGGTCAATCGAAGGTCAAAGTTCAGCCAATTCAAAAATCACATTTTTTGTATTTGTTTGTACTTATGAAGCAATATTAGCTATTCAACCATGCTTGATTTTCATCAAACTAGGTACAGGCATGGGCCTTATCACAAACGTCCACCACCATGTAGAACGTTACCATGACGTCAATGATTACGTAATTATAATAATTTTAAAATGGCACAAAAGTGGACTTTTATCATGAAAATTACCAAAATATGCATTTCGTAAAACGCTTCCCCGTATGAACCCACATGACCCAGGGTCCTCATATTTGGCAGACATATAGATCAGATCCTAGCCTACCATGTTCTTAGTGTAAGCATTTTCATGTGACCCTTCCTTCCTGGGTCAATCGAAGGTCAAAGTTCAGCCAATTCAATAATCACATTGTTTGTATTTTGTTGTACTTATGAAGAAATATTACCTATTAAACTACGCTTGATCTTTATAAAACTAGGTACAAGCATGGGCCCCATCACAAACTTCCACCCCATGTAGAACATCACCATGACGTCAATGATTACGTAATTATAAATATTTAAAATTGGCAAAAAAGTGGATTTTCGTCATAAAAATTAGCCAAAAATGCATTTCGTACAATATTTCCCTCTATAAAACCACATGACGCAGGGTCTTCATATTTAGCAGACATTATAGATCAGATCCTGAGCTACAATTTCCTTTGTGTATTTGTGTAGTTATTTTCATCTGCCCCTTCCTTCCTGGGTCAATTGAAGGCCAAAGTTCAGCCAAGTCAACATTTCCGTATATACAGGGTGGATAAAAAAAAACGAAACCGAGATATTATTGCTAATTGTAACTAAAGTAGGGCCCGTATGAATGAACAGGAGATATCATCTGTTAGGGCTGAATCTCCTCTTTAAAATGACACCATGATCATGCCATGATGTTTTCGGTTTACTGAGCAGTGACCAGTGTTATGCCAGGGGCCTAGTTTTAGATTTGATCGTTCTCTATGCGAGCAAACTTCGCATAAATCAATTTTTACCGTAGATGTCTATTCCCTGTGCCCTGTGTGTCACGGCGCCGGAAGCAGTCTTTTAACTGTCTACCACGGACGTGTAATTCAACAGAAGATGGTTTAACAAAAGTTCAGTGAGTAGGATACAATCTTTTATGTTATATTAGTCTTATTTAAGAGAGTCTACTCTCTACAAGAAAATAATTGTGTGCTATTGAGGGAATGTCATAGTTTTGCCGTGAAGCATTAATTCCAATGTTTGTTTTCTTTCTGTTTAGGTTTAATAAGGTGCAAAGCTTAATATAGGCCTTAAATCATTAAGTCATTGTTATGATTTTATCGAACCATCTTCAACAAATCTAATTACGAAATTGTTCCTTCTTGGCCAAACTATTTTCAATCTTAACAAATTATGTGCTCTGATTTCTGCCTTTGATGACTAATATATGTATCAGTTTTTCGAGTAAAATTTCCATCCAAAATGTGAACAAAACAAACTAACAATGAACAGTTTAGAATTCGCAAAGGGAAATAAAACTTGCCTCTAAACTTAGTTTTCAGGATAAACTTTTTAAATATTTAATTTATAACTGCATGTGACATTATGACAAATAGTAGGCCTACTAATTTTACAGTAACTTAGGCCTAATCGATGTTTTTAAATGTGCAAAAACTGAAAACTGCCATATTTTCAAATCTAAACATATTTTCTGAATCGATGAAGGCTATAATATTTCCATTAAATGTACATGTTATTTTGTTTTATATGAAATTTGGCTCAATACTCTCTTAGTATAAATCCTGAACCTACATGGTATGATACTCCTCAAGGAGCTAATTAAGTAATCAAAGGTTTTTACCTGCACCATAACTTGGTATCTCACAGTTCATCAAACACCTCGAAGTGGTAGATCTGTATAGCAGTACTCCCCCACCCAGGCAAACTGACACAACTCAAAAACTGTTCATCATCAGGTATCAGATTAAAGGAGCATACAATTTAATGTTTTCCATATTCAAACATTCATAACAAATCAGCCGATCGACCTATGATCGTGATTCCTGCGCCACATACAAGTATATGCAGACGCGCACATTGCTTGACCTTTAACATCGTTTCCTAGTGGTCAAATCTTCGTTGGCTTATAATTTTAAAGTGATAACAAACAACACGGGACTCATAGCATTATGGTTAGGTATAGCCAAGCTTTAAAAACAATCAAAAGGGTGACCTTTGACCTCGATAACCATTAGTCAAACAGTTGTTGGCTTATAATTTAAAATTGTTCAAAAATAGATAATTTAGTGAATCATTGTATTCTGGTTAGGCGTTTTTCAAGTTTTGAAGTTAAAAAACGTGAAAAGGCCCTACGATCTGTTCATAGAACAGACGTAGCTCTAGTTTGATCTTGAATTTCTTTAATATTATTAACGCAATCAGGGTCAGGATGTGAGCGGTCTATGAGCCTTTTAAGGTTCTTTTGTAATGTATCTGCGTTTTTCTTTACCTTGTGATGTTTTTCCGCCTCATAGTCACGAATGATATCGTTTATTTTGTTTTTCCCTATGTCCCACCAATCCAAAATGCTTTTATATTTGTTTTTTTCCGTTTGCCAGAAAGACCAAAACGTCTGTAACCGTTGAGCACATTGTTAGTCTTTCAAAACAGAATTAGGACAAATCCATCGACCTGGCGCTTTACTCACATCCTGACTATTCAATCTACATGAAAGAGCAAAATGGTCCGATAGGCCCATAGCGCATATGTTTGCATTGACCAAAAATGGATATATGGATCGAGAAATGAAAATATAATCAATTCTGCTACTGTTTTGTGTAGCTCTATGATACAAAGTATTCCCCTGATCGTTTGGGTACAATGCCTTCCAAACATCAACCAAATCACACTGGCAAATAGCACTTTCAAGAATATCCGCACTTTTGTCAACAACATTTCTATCTAGTTTACAGTTAAAGTCCCCAGCCATTACACATTTGTCGTTATTTGTTAGAAGGGTTATCAATGATTGAAAACAGATTTATTATTATTATTATTTATTTCTGGTACTGAAACCAAGGATTCCTCAATAGTGCCCATTGCACTGTCGCTCGCGCGGCAAGCGTGAGGAAACCCATGATGAATTAGATACGGCCAGAGACACCGGGAATTCCCCTCCCCTTCTCTTCACGAAGAAATGCTCTGGGATCTTTAAAGTGCGTTACTTTACCTAACACAAGGATGGAGAAAGTGTGATTAAGTGCCTTTCTCAAGAGCACAAGTGTCACAACCTGTCGCGGCCCGGAATCGAACCCACATTCTAGTACTGGCAGGAACTTGATTTCGGCGCACTAGACTGCTCGGCCATAACACCCCACCCCATTTGTCTCGAACTGACAACATTTGGGGCATAAGTACTAAAGATTCGTAACGTGACACCTTTACATTTTATATTACCCGCTATTACTCTACCATCAGTAATTTTTAACACATTCAAATTTAACTCCACTTTGTCGTGATGCTAAGATGGCTACGCCCTTAGTAGTACTCCCTCCGTGACTAAATATAATTTCTCCCTCCCACTGCCTTTTCCATTTGTTTTCATCCTCCAGAGTGCTATGTGTCTCTTGCAAACAAGCTATATCGTATTTTGCCCTTTTTAAATGATTGAACATAATGCTTCGTTTTTGGTAGTCTCTCAACCCATTAACGTTAATAGTAACAATCTTAGGCATCACTAGAGTTTAAATATGTATGCTCAGTGATCAACAAACAGAATACAATGAACAGATTAATATTTTTTATTTCTACCTCTCCGCTTCTGACTGGATTGACTTTGACTTGATTCACTGTCTGTGCCCTCTGATTTTCTTGGCCAGTTGGTTCTTTTCCTGCGAAGACGTTCAATGCCTCCTCTGATGTATGTCACAAACTTTGTTCCGTCTTCGTCTTCGTCTTCCTTTACTTGCGACAGTTCCTTTTCTTGTGACTGTTCATCGAGTTGTGATTCAGACCATACGCTAACTATCGGCTGGTCAACCTGCTGTTCGTTAGAGTCTTCAACAAGTTGTTCATGGGGCAAAATGGCGAACCGATTTTCTGTCGATATTTCCGAAGACCGTCCGGTAACCTGTCGATCCAACTGCTGCGGGGCAGGCCATCGAGTGGACCGCGGAGCAGGCTGTGGTGGTAAGGGCCGTGAAAAGGGTGGTTGGACGGTCTGACGGGCCAGCTGCTCGGACTGATGGGCGGGCTGCTGCTTGGACTGTTGGGCGAGCTGCTGCTCGGACTGTTGGGCGAGTTGTTGCTCGGGCTGTCGGGCGAGCTGCTGCTCGGGCTGTTGGGCGGGCTGCTGCTCGGGCTTTCGGGCGAGCTGCTGCTCGGGCTGCTGCTCGGGCTGTTGGGCGGGCTGCTGCTCGGGCTTTCGGGCGAGCTGCTGCTCGGGCGTTTGGGCGAGCTGCTGCTCGGGCTGTCGGGCGGGTTGCTGCTCGGGCTATCGGGCGGGCTGCTGCTCGGACTGTCGGGCGGGATGTTGGGCGGGATGCCGCTCGGGCTTTCGGGCGGGCTGCTGCTCGGGCTTTCGGGCGAGCTGCTGCTCAGGCTGTCGGGCGGGTTGCTGCTCGGGCTGTCGGGCGGGTTGCTGCTCGGGCTGTCGGACGGGATGCTGCTCGGACTGTCGGGCGAGCTGCTGCTCAAGCTGTCGCGCGGGCTGCTGCTCAGACTGCTGCTCGGAATGTTGAGCGGGCTGTCGACTGGACTGTCGGGCAGGTTGCTGACTGGACTGTCGGGCTGGCTTTTGGCTAGATTGTTGGACGGGCTGTTGACTGGACTGTCGGGCGGGCTGTTGACTGGACTGTCGGGCAGCCTGCTGCTCGGACCGTCGTGCGGGCCTCTGGCCGGACTGTCGGGAAGGCTGTGAACCGGATGGTCGGGCGGTCTGCTGACCAGTCTGATTGGCAGGCTGTTGAACAAGTTCTCGGTCAGTCTGACCAGGCTGTTCGGCGGGTTGATGGATAGACGACTTGACAGGTAATACAGAGGGAATTTTCACATGATGTTCCGAGGACGATTCCTCGGCAAATTCCACTGGCGGTTAAAAGAGCTGTTCCATAGGTTGTTCTAAAGATAATTCCGCGGGTTGTTCGGCGTGATGGTCGGAAGGCCGGTCCGGGAGCTGGTCTACGAGTCGGTCATTGGGTAAATCGACAGGTAGGTCAAAGGGCTGGTTTACTGACTGGCTAACTGGCTGGTCTGCAGGTTGGTCAACGGGCTGGTCTGCGGGCTGGTCTGCATGCTGGTCAACGGGCCGATAAATGTGTTGATCAGTGAGCTGGTCGGCGGACTGATCAGTGGGCTGGTCGGTGGGCTGATCAGTAGGCCACTCGCCGGGCCGGTCGATGGGTCGCTTAGCAGACAGACCGACTGGCCGTCCGCTAGGCTGATCGACTGGCCGTCCGCTAGGCTGATCGACTGGCCGTCCGCTAGGCTGATCGGCAGTCCGACGCACAGACTGTTCAGTAGACTGTTTCGGGTTCTTTGTTGCTGGCTTTAATACAGACCTTGGCGCTGGTTTTGGAGCAGTTCGTTTGACGGGTTGCGGGTCGACTCGTTCGTCCGGCTGTAACGGTGGGAATTCCTCATCGTACTGCATATCTTCTTTATGTTCTTCTTCGAAATCTCCTGGCTGGTTATATTCGCTATCATCTACTATCATCCCTCGCGGTTTTTCAATGGCCCTCTTCCTCACTTTCCCCTTCACTATCCCTATTCCTTTTTCGGGTAAGTCCAGCTTGACAGCCTCATCCCAAAACCCCATCGGTCTTGATTTGGGCGTGGTGGTCGTTTGCTGGATTCTCCCCGCATTCCCATCCAGTTTTGAATTTCCCCGTTATTAGTCTCTGACTCGTCTCGCTGTCTGTCATGCCACGAAGCCCGGTGGTAGTAACTTCCACAGATAAAACAGCAACCTCTACTTGGACCATCTCTTGCAAAGTGACCTGGTTTTTCGCATACTTTACACGTTTTCTGCTTTCAGTCCGCGGTATTTTACTGGTAAGGTGAGGCCGGCAAATTTAACAAAACTGGGAATGGGTTTCAGCAGGCTTTTAATTAGGCAACTCCGCACACCTGTCTCAACGCTTTCATTGAAATCATGGTACTGTCGTCTAACATTGGCCACAATACCGTAGGGTGACAATATCTGGGCCACTGCATGGTCGCTCATTTCATATGGTGATTTGATATATACAACCACCGAATCTCTGATGCTCGCTCTATCACAAATCACATCAATTTCATTCAGTTAGTTACCGTACGTAGCAATCATGTCGCAGTCATCTTCATTGTCGAAAAACAAAGTTGTACCATCCGTTTTGAATTTCGGCAATGCACTTGATTGTTCCCGTGTCATCCAACGTCTCCCCAACAGCATTGTATACTTCCTCAGGCGTGACAGCTTTGTCCAATCTTCGCGTATTGAAGCGTATAGTATTAGGTCGCTTCAACCCAACACCCGGCGGTCTAACGTGGGCGTATGAAGCCATTTTTAAAATGGCGGCTTCCCACAGTTCGTCCACAGGCCAAAAATGGCCTCAAAATCATCAAAGAAACCAATAAAGGATTTTCGTCTTTCTCACGACTTGGAAAAAAATCAAACAAATACAGTGTACTTGCATAAAACAAGATAACGATGAAGGAGACACCATAAATGGACGTTTTTTTCGGGAGCGCCCTTTACCTGTCCTTATATTTTCCTATGTGGAATATGTGGACGGGAACCAGTCTAAGGAATAAATCGTAGGTCAAACGGTGTTTTCCAGTGTCTTGTTAGTCTTGTCCCAAGACCGAATTTTGGTTCCCCCTTCCACGCCCCGCCTACGCGCTGTACCCACTGCAGATAGAGTAGAGGGCGCCATTCACACTTCGACCTACCGAAATTCGGCACAGACATAAAGAACCTAGGTTCTTTATGTCTGTGAAATTCGGTAGGTCGAAGTGTGAATGGCGCCCTCTATCGGTAGTGGGTACAGCGCGTAGGTGAGGCGTGGAAAGGGGAACCAAAATTCAGTCTTGGGACAAGACTAGTGTCTTGTATGTTTTGCGGCATTTAGTGTGTTTTCCGGTGTTTTCCGGTTTTTAGTATGTTTTCCGGTATTTAGTATGTTTCCTGTGTTTTCCGATGTGTTTTCCGGTGTTTTCTGGTCTATAATATCACCCAAAGTGACTAGTGTTTCGTGCGTGAGACTTTGGTGTTTGGTCTCGAGCAGGATGACGTTTAGTTTTGGTCACGCCGACTAATCTCTCCCAGACTCCTCCAATATGAGGGGCATATGTGGAGGATTCAGCTTCCATTCCGTGTCATTCTTTTCAAGGTAAGACCGGAAGAGCTTGTCGTTCATCACTCCTACAAAATGTGATCCCTAGTCAGACAAAAACACTTTAACTTTGCCTCGCAGGGCTGTAAATCGTCGCAATGCGTTGATGCATGATGACGGACTCATTTCCTCGAGGACCTCAATGTGGATAGCTCTGGATGTGAGGCATGATAATATCATTCCCCATCTCTTGCTTTGAGCGACACCGCCTCTGATTCTTCTGGTAACCACCTACCAAGGTCCGAAGCAGTCTACACCAACCTGTGAGAAAGGAGGCCCGGGTGTCAGACGTTCCTTGGAGAGATCCGCCAATTTTCCTCTGAGTTTTCGACAGACCACACAATGATGGATGACTGACGACACTCTCTTGCACCCGGTTATCCAGAAACCAGCCTCACGCGGGGCACCCTCTGTCAACTGTCTACCAGGATGACCAACACTATGGTGGTGTAGGACGAGGAGCTTGGCAATGTGACTGGTATCAGTACCCGGCTGCTTAAATGTCACAGGAAGGAAATAATTCATCAAGCGTCCACCAACGCATATTAGCTCATCCTGGTTAAGCATTGGTGACATGTCTAGGAGTGGGGAGCCACGTGGTAGGGGGGCACCTTCTCGGAGACAGCCGAGTTCTTAGTGATAGAACTGTTCTTGTACCATCCGTACCATCATTGTCTGGACATAACGTTAAAGTTGCACCCTTTTAAGGGCTAGTTGTCGTTTCTTGTGCTGAAGGACCTAGCCACACGTACAAGTAGGCTGAATGCTCTGATCAAGCTGGTCCAATTTGAAAACATTTCAACTCGTGAAGCAATTTCTGTTGACTCCACCTGGGTTTTAAGGACGTGAATTTTCACCTCCCGTCTTATTTCGATATTCTCTGGTAGCACTTTCTCTGGCTGCTGCAGACCTGTAAGCCACGGCGAGCTCTTCAAATTCCGCGTCGGAATCGGACGTGTGGCGGCGTCAGCAGGGTTTTTCTTTGTAGGTATGTACTTCCATTGACAGGGCTGGGAGAATTTGAGAACCTTGTAAACTCGATTTGCGAGGTAGGTGTGGAATCGTCTGAACAATCTTGCTATCTGTGTGAAAGAAAACACTCGAGGGCTGAATACTCAACTCCCTACACACCACTTTGCCGATTTCCGTCGCTAAGACAGCAGCACAAAGTTCTAGTCTAGGAATGGTGTGACCCAATTTGGGAGCTAACTTTGATTTCCCGAAGGCAAATCCCACATTAGGTTCCTCTGCTGCTTCTACCAAGTATGCAGCTGCAGCTACCGCCACTTAAAGGCACAGGCTCGTCAGCAATGCGCGAAACACGCAGCTCCATATGGAGCTGCGTATTGCTGACGAGCCTGTGTCTTTAAGAAGCGTCGCAGTAGATGTCCAACACCCCCATTTTCAAGACATGTAGGGTAGGTAGGGGGAAGTGACAAGAGCTGCAGCTCAGCTAACCCAGATTTCCACGACTCCCAGATAACTCTATACTCTTCAGGGAAGCTATCGTCCCAATCCACTTTGTGTTCGGTCATATCTCTGAACAGAACTCTCGCTTGTACCATGACCGGTGCGAGGAAACCAAGAGGATCAAATACACCATTGACTGTAGACAGAACACCTCTTCTTGTGTACGGTCTTTCCTCCAGGTCAATTTGGAACATTAAGGTGTCGTCACTCAGGTTCCACTGAACACCTAAACTTCTCTGTGTGGGTACACCGTCACTGAATGTCAGATTCCTTATGTCTTTCTGGACCTCTTCTGCCTCAAGTACTTTCTGGGAGTTAGAAGCAATTGTATGCAGACGAATGTTGGCCTTCTCCTTTAACATGGCCTTGGTGCGTTTCATAAGCGAGTTGGCTGTGTCACTGTCGTCAAATGACGTAAGTCCATCATCTACGTAGAAGTCGTTGTATATTAAGTATCTGACATCAGGTTCAGCGTCTTTAGCGAGATCCCTCAGACCTTAATTCGCTACAGCTGGAGATGGAGTGTTGCCAAACACATGTTTAAGCATGCGATACTCGATGAGAGGTTTGTTAAAGTCGTTGCTCTCGTGCCAGAAGAATCGAAGAAAATGTATGTGTTTCTCCGACACTGAAAAGCAAAAGAACATCGATTCGAGTCTCCGCAGACTGCAACACGCCCCCGACGAAACCTCACGAGGACGCCTACCAAATCACTTGTAAGGTCGGGGCCCTTCAACAGCACCTTGTTGAGCGAGAGGCACATGAACTCAGATTAAGAATCAAAGACGCCTCTGATTGTATCTTTCTTTTTGGGGTGGTGTACGCCAAACAGAGGTAGGTACCAACACTCTTCATCTGCATGGCCTTGAGAGATAACCCCTTCCATGAACGTTAGCATGTGTTCTCTCTTGATAGGATCTCTGTCCATGCCCTTTCGGAAAATGTGTGCCCTTTTCAAGGCTTGCTGCTGATTGTTGGGCAGTCGGTCTCTTAACTGTTTGAAGGGTAATGGCGCTGTCCACTTGCAATTTCCTAGGCCTCCTTCCTCCTCCATCAGATTGATAAACTGCCTCTCCTGGATGGACAGACTAAAACCGTCGTCTTCATTGTCAAACAGATGCTTCACATGAAACTCATTCGGACATGGTTCGAGAAAAGTGGGTCGTCCTGTGGAAAGTACCTGGGTACGCAACGATGAAATATTGTTTAAATGGCCGTCATCTCTATGGACACCCCGAAGGCACACTTTACCAACGATGACCCAGCCAAGCTTCAACCTCTGCGCAAATGGAGCACCAGGCGGCCCGATCCCTTGATCCAGGACGTGGTGTGCCTCAAGAACGTCTCTCCCTATCAACATAGTCGCTGTGCAGTTGTGGTCGATTTATGGTATGTCAACGCATTGCATGTGATTATACGCACTGGTTACATCAGGTGTTGGAATCTCGTCTTTGAAATCCGGGATGAGAAAACACTCGGTAACAGCAGGTAGATCAGAGCTCATGGTAGCGTTAATATACTGAACTATGAAGTCATCCGCCCAACGGTCATGTGCTGATTCTTCTCCACCACAGGTACGTAGCGTGTAGCTGACCTCTCCGTAGACGATTTTGAACTTGTCCAGGAGCTTATGCGTCGCTATATGGTTTTGTTGCTTTGATCATTTAATATGGCGTATGTCTTGACGCACGTGTTTTGTTCCCTCTTAAACCTCACCAGAACAGGAATTATTTTGGCGCAGGACTTCCCAGCAACGCGTGTTGAACCCAACACTTTGGAGCAGGCACTCGTAATTTGGGGCTAAGAAGTGTTAGTAGGTTCAGGGTTCTATTCATGCAACCTGCCTGCAGACTCGCTGTGCTGCTCGTAGTGGAGAACCGTTATATGCCGCTGACTGCCGCATGAGTCGCATTTCACATCGGCCTTGCATTCACGAGATACGTGCTGTGGCGATCAGCATCTGAAGCAAAGGTGGTGCTCCCTGAGTATGGCCTTCTTTTGGGGTGGACTCTGGGAGAGAAATGCCCTGCACTTCAAGATTGAGTGATTTTTCTTGTGGATGGGGCAGTGCTCTCCAGCCTTTAGTTGACTGACGGTCTTGACGTCTGTTGCTCTGACACTAATAGCTCTCTTAGTCACGTCACGTTGCTTCGCGTAATAGGGCATCGTGAAGCTCGGGTCATTGCGCACCTTGGCATTGTATCGCACAAACTCGCTTAACACTTTGAATGGTGGAAAGGTCACTTTGTGCTTCTCCTTGTACCGAGAGCCCTCTATTAACCATTTCTCTTGAAGGTTGTATGGCAACTTCTGCACCAAAGGGCGTAATCCTCTTCCAGATTCCAGATGCAACAACCCTGGGCAGTTGCCAGCCTCTTTCACGTACTCAATCTCCATGAGCAAGTGCCCGTACTGTAGGAGTTTGTCGTTGTCTCGTGTCGAAAGTTTTGGAAAATCTTCAATGCGCTGTTGAAGGTCTTGCTCTATGGCCTCTAGAGCACCATACTTTCTGTCGAGATCCCATATTCTACGCCGACCTACGTCTGGCCGGTCTACATGAATGGCATGGATGGGTGAAACTAGCTGGTAAGACTCCTTGCCCAGCCACTTGATGATCAAGTTTATCTCGTGGGAAGGCTTCCATCTCAGCTCTGTGGTAGCTTGTTGAAAGGAAGTTTTCCAAGACCTTTAACTACCTGCATGACCATTAAACTTTCTCAGACCACTAGTAACTAACTCTTATTTTAATAACATGTTACTAACTTCAGAGATTATATGTATTGTGTCTAGAGGCTGTGATAAGGCAGTAGGAACACCAGGGGATGGAGAGGAAGTAGGGGCAGTAGGGGAAATAGGGGCAGCTGGGGCTGTAGGAACATTATTAACCCGAGACTGCACTTGACAATTTACAGTGTCACTTGAATTACAAGATGACAGATACTGCTCTACACGTTCCTCGTAATCTTCCCCAGAAAGACTCAATTCAGCACTTTTCACGGAGACCCTGCCTACTTCTTCTCCTCCCTCGAGGACTGTTGCCTTAACTTCAGCCATAGCAGCATCCCTCTCTGCGCCGCGAAAAAAGAGTGCAGTTTCATGTGTCGTGTTCCGTTGTCTTAGCTCGGCTTCCTTGCGAGCAAACTCCAACCTCACTTTGGCCGCATCTGCCTTGGCACGGGCCCTCAGCGAAGCAGAATTGACGGATGGTCGTGCACTAGCACTAGACCGTTTTGAAGCCAGGCTCATGGCTTCATCTTTTAATGCGGAGTCAGAGTCACCTTGATTGGATGACGATGGCATCTCATGTGAGACTTCTTTGTTTGGATCCGGTTGGGATGGCTGTCCCGACTTTGTTGACATGATGATTTATGATGTCCTTCAGGAGACAAAGCCAGTCAAGTCGTCACCTAGTCGATAAAGTATTTGTTACTATACTGGCCTCAGAGTACGCAAACGCGCGCCCCTATCCAGTAGCTAACCACGCGGTAGGAAGTAAACGTGGAGAACGTGGAGTTGAAAGTTGTAATCTATTCCAATAACTCTTCCATCAATGCCTTGGCGGTAAAACTGTAAACAATACATTACAAAAGTTATGTCAGTCCTTCATGTTTATGAGGCAAAATTATAAAAAGTAACAAATGACACTTCACATCTTGTCAATAAATTAAAAGCCATGAAAAGTAAACAGTCTCATCATTAAACTAGATAACACGCTTGAGAAAATGACTCATCCATAAAAAAAATTGCTGATGTTACACAGATAAAATAAAGTGATTATCGTTAATTATGTTTACCATGTCCAGTTATCTAAATCAAACTTACAGACTTGTAGATTTCCAGACTTCCTGACAATCAGAATCACCATCTGAAGATCTCTGTCACATGTTCATAAACTGTGAAAATAATCCTTACATGTAGGCCCATAAAGAATGTGCGATGAGTGTAAATCAAATGTAATTACAAGACTGAGATTCAGTAATACAGTTCTTTACTCAAAACCGTAAACAAGATATAAATTTAGTTGTTCGATCATAAATTACCAAACTTCGAAATTAACACTTACAAGGTTTAACAAACGTAGCGTCCATCCCGCAAGATGTTACGTGGGCTTGGGCGACTCCAGCATTTTCGGAGTCGACTCTGTTTCCCAAAATAAAATCGCGATTCAATTGCGAATCGATTGCATTTTTCGCGGGAAAACATTAAACATACTGAGCGTATTTAATAGGTAGATAAGCGTGTTTAAATAAGGAGGTGTACATTGCGATATGTGCCGGCGACGACCTAAATATTGGCACCGAGTGGCACTAAACGCTTGATCTAAATACTGATATCGAGATAATTTATCTAATCAAGTTGATTTATAACGTGGATTATGTCGACTCGGCGAAATGCTAAGTCGACTCAGCGATATAATTTACGTTGCCAAGTCGATGTCCTAGATCTAATAAGTCGACTTGGTGATATATGTATGTCGCCAAGTCGACTTAAAGGCACAGGCTCGTCAGCAATGTGCGCGCGCCAAATTCGTGCCACGAAATACGCATCTCCATGCCTTTGCTATGGAGCTGCGTATTTCGTGGCATGAATTTGTCGCGCGCACATTGCTGACGAGCCTGTGTCTTTAAACAAGTAGGAAGGGTCAAAGTTTCACATATATACCTATAGTCACCCGAGGCCGAAATCACATAATGAGCACTAAATTGCGACATAACATTTGCATACAATTCAGCTGGAATTTCCAAATTCTGAATTTAGTACATGTACGTCATTATGCTGAAGAGACGCGTTGATTTCATTGAATGAGTAATTCTTACTGAATGGATCACCTATGGTAAGGTCCCAGTAAATAATTTACAAGCGTCAGTATAGATTATGGTTAAAGTTTATATTAGTTTATCATTCCAGACATTTCTCCGACACGACCCTTCATTTCAAGGATTTGTAATTCTGTCCACTTTCATACTAGAGAAAATAAGTCATGTTTTCAAATAAATCGCATTTTAGCGCGGACAGATTACCTTAACCAAGGCCCAATGGTTTTCTTAAACGTTCATGTGATTACTAGTTGTCAAGCAGTCGAAGACCGTGTTAAATGTTCTGATTTATTTATTTCTGAATCCATGGATTCATTTCAAACGGTATTAAACGATATTACAATATAATAAACACAAGTGTTTGCTATATTTTCCAGTCTCAATAATATACCGAGGAAAAGGTTTCAAAAATAAGGCGAACGAATATTGAAGGAAAAATATAACCCCCCCCCCCCCCCCCCCTGGCCCTACCCCCCCCCCCCCATCCCCCCCGCCCCCACCTGGCCCTCCCCCCCCCCCCCCCCCCCGCCCCCCCCCCCCTACACACACATCAATTAAATCAAACAGGTGTAACGTCTTTGTAAAGGCAAAGTCTGGGCCCAGGGTTGCATGACAAAATCATTCCATTGGCTTTTATTTACAACCAAAAGTGGTTAACTATTGTTAATTAGGGTTTGCTTTGCCCGTACCCGACGTATATCAGCACTGTATATACTCAGTGCTTTCCCGAGACACTATGAACAACTTCATAGCGTGATCGGATGGGATTCGAGTGGTTCGGGTAGTTATTTATTAACTACACTAAAGCCCCGATGCGAGAATTATCATAAAATGTCTGATAACACAGACATTAATTAAACCAAACACGTGCAACGTCTTTGTAAAGGCAAAGTCCATGCCCAGGGTTGCGTGACCAAATCATTCCATTGGCTTTTATTTACAACCAAATGTGGTTAATTATTAACTGCACTAAAGGGCCGATGTGAGAATTATCATAAAATGTCTGATAACACAGACATGATGTTTGTTTCTCCCACAAAGGTACCTCCATTGGCACCTCGTCAACGACCAACTTTTATGGGACTACAGGTTCAAAGTACATTGACTTTAACTTGTATAAATAAGCCAAACCAGATGGCGTCTGCAGAGTAAACGCAGATTGGCCGATAAAACAAACAATACTACAATTCTGTGTAGCTTAAACTTTGTTATAACGTATACATGAGTAAGGTGGACGTTGTCTATGGTAAATGTCATATGTTAACGTATCATATAGACCTCCTTTCAAGCCCCAATAAATGTTACTCCATGAATTGACAAGAAAACCCGACTAAAATTGTTAATACCTATGGTAACAAACACTGCATACCTTTGTTGGATAAATTGCCAACTGACACTATGAGCAACTAACAATGGAAATTAGGCACAAACCATTGTTTTTAACAATGGTGTGTGCCCGATTTCCATTTTGGAAATTAGGCACAAACCTTTGTTTTTAACAATAGTGTGTGCCCAATTTCCATTGTTAGTTGCTCATATATAGTGTGAAGGTGCTTTAAAACAATCATTTCGATTTTGTTAACCATTCATTCAACGGAGAACCATTAATGGATTGTTTGCAATGTTTTCTGAAGTATCATGCATCTACGTGGCTGAAATTTCTACAAGGCATTTTATCAACATTATTAGGTGATCGGAACTCATTTCGATCACATATTACTATTGTACGATTTCTTTGTCTTTTTTTTTTGGCCTTTTCGCTAGGACGAAAAAGCCTTTGTTGGCTCCTTCGCTAGGACGAAAAAGCCTTTGTTTTCGTTTTGATTTGTTTTCCCCGTTTATTTCTTCTTCTTCTGATTTTGTCCCCATAGACAGAGCGCATAGGCGTTGTCGGCGCTTTTTCAGGTTGTTCCCAAACATTGATCTTAACCAAACTTGGTCACATAAAAGAGGTGTGCACCCAAGAATTGTCTTATTGTGACGTCAACAGTTACGTTATTACAATAGTTTAAAAATGCTTAAAAAGCCGAAAATTACAAAATTTTGCACTTTTTAAAATGCTTCCCTTGCCAAAACTGCGTGACGCAGAGTCTCCATAGCAATATTAGCTATTAAACTAAGCTTGATCTTTATCAAACTTGGTATACAGGCATAGGCCACATAATAAACTTCCACCACCATGTAAAACATCACCATGACGTCACTGATTTCGTAATTATAATCAATTTAAAATGCTACAAAAGGGGATTTTATCATGAAAATTACTAAAATATTCCCTTTTTAAAATGCTTCCCTTGCCAAAACCACGTGACCCAAGGTCGTCATACTTGGCAGACATATATATCTGATCATGGGCAATTTTGTTCATGTAGGCAATTTTATCTCACTCTTCCGTCCTAGGTCAATTGAAGGCCAAAGCTTAGCCAAGTCAACATTTGCGTAAGACCATGCATAAGCCACCAAAATGTATCCCTCCTCGTCCCTGCCCCCAAACCATGCACTCGCGTTTTGCTACCGTGAAAGTGATATAGCGCCCTCATAGTTATACATGTATAGCTAACGAGAGAGATTAGTACATGTACTTGTTGTAAGTTGCGCGTACATGCAGTGCACGTCCCATTAAAAAAAGCTTAATATAGGCCTGGAATCATTAAGTCATTGTCAGGATTGTATTAAACCATCTTCAAAAAATATAATTACGAAATTGACCTCCTTGGCCAAACTCTTTTCAATCTTAACAAACTATGTGCTCCGATTTATGCCTTTTATGACTGATATACGTACACTGGTCAAAAGAAAATAAGACTCAAGAAATCCTCGTCAAAATGTTCAACCCCAGTGAGAAAAAGAAATGTCTGTGTTATTTGTACGTTATTATTGATCCTGGACCATAATTACTGGGTATGTTTTGTTTGTCACGCTTCATTGATTTCTTCTCAACAGACTCAAGAGCGGGAGCCTGTATAAAATCACTGTTCACAGTACCATGATTTCAATGAAAGCGTTGAGACAGGTGTGCGGAGTTGCCTAATTCAAAGCCTGCTGAAACCCATTCCCAGTTTTGTTACATTTGCCGGCCTCACCCTATCAGTAAAATACCGCGGACTGAAAGCAGAAAACGTGTAAAGTATGCGAAAAACCAGGTCACTTTGCAAGAGATTGTCCAAGTAGAGGTCGCTGTTTTATCTGTGGAAGTTACTACCACCGGGCTTCGTGGCATGACAGACAGCGAGACGAGTCAGAGACTAATAACGGGGAAATTCAAAACTGGATGGGAATGCGGGGAGAATCCAGCAAACGACCACCACGCCCAAATCAAGACCGATGGGGTTTTGGGATGAGGCTGTCATCCCAACAGCCCGCCCGACAGCTCGAGCAACAACTCGCCCAACAGTCCGAGCAGCAGCCCGCCCAACAGTCCGAGCAGCAGCCCGCCCATCAGACCGTCCAACCACCCTTTTCACGGCCCTTACCACCACAGCCTGCTCCGCGGTCCACTCGATGGCCTGCCCCGCAGCATTTGGATCGACATGTTACCGGACGGTCTTCGGAAATATCGACAGAAAATCGGTTCGCCATTTTTCCCGATGAACAACTCGTTGAAGACCCTAACGAACAGCAGGTTGACCAGCCGATCGTTAGCGTATGGTCTGAATCACAACTCGATGAACAGTCACAAGAAAAGGAACTGTCGCAAGTAAAGAACAAAGACGGAACAAAATTGGTGACATACATCAGAGGAGGCATTGAACGTCTTCGCAGGAAAAGAACCAACTGGCCAAGAAAATCAGAGGGCACAGACAGTGAATCAAGTCAAAGTCAATCCAGTCAGAAGCGGAGAGGTAGAAATAAAAAAGATTAATCTGTTCATTGTATTCTGTTTGTTGATCACTGAGCATACAAATTTAAACTCTACATCTAGTGATGCTTAAGATTGTTACTATTAACGTTAATGGGTTGAGAGACTACCAAAAACGAAGCATTATGTTCAATTATTTAAACAGGGCAAAATACGATATAGCTTGTTTGCAAGGGACACATAGCACTCTGGAGGAAGAAAACAACTGGAAAAGGCAGTGGGAGGGATAAATTATATTTAGTCATGGAGGGAGTACTACTAAGGGCGTAGCACGACAAAGTGGAGTTAAATTTGAATGTGTTAAAAATGACTGTGATGGTAGAGTAATAGCGGGTAATATAAAATTTAAAGGTGTCACGTTACGAATCTTTAGTATTTATGCCCCAAATGTTGTCAGTTCGAGACAAATCTTTTTAAAATCATTGATAACCCTTCTAACAAATAACGACAAATGTCCATTTTCGGTCAATGCAAACATATGCGCTATGGGCCTTTCGGACCATTTTGCTTTTTTCATGTAGATTGAATAGTCAGGATGTGAGTAAAGGGCCAGGTCGATGGATTTGTCCTAATTCTGTTTTGAAAGACAAACAATGTGCTCAACGGATACAGACGTTTTGGTCTTTCTGGCAAACGAAAACAATCAAATATAAAAGCATTTTGGATTGGTGGGACATAGGGAAAAACAAAATAAAAGATATCATTCGTGACTATGAGGCGGAAAAACGTCACAAGGAAAAGAAAAACTCGGATACATTACAAAAGAACCTTAAAAGGCTCATAGACCGCTCACATCCTGACCCCGATTGCGTTAATAATATTAAAGAAATTAAAGATCAAATTAAACAAATTGAAGTCCGGGAGTATGAAAAGGCGAGAATCAGGTCACATGTAAACACAATGGCCGGAGAAAAACCCACTAAATTCTTTTTTCGTACTATGAAACAAAGGTTACATGACAACATGATAAATGTTTTGGTTGATGAAGATGGAAAAAGGCATGTTAACTCGTCAGGTTTATGTAGATATGTTAATTCGTTTTATCAAAAACTGTATACAAGCGAGGGTGTTAATAATGAGGCAAGTGATGACGTCATTAACACAGTTAATACTACAGTTTTTGGTCAAGACATCGTGGGTGATATTGATAAGAATTGTAATGAAAATAAAGTCTTTAATGTTTTAAAACAAATGAAAAAAGAGAAATCGCCTGGATTAGATGGGTTAACTGTTGAGTTTTATCAAGAGTTTTGGCCACTTCTCAAAAATGATCTTTGTAATATCGTTAATGAATGTAAAAATAAGAGATCTCTTTCAAAATCTATGAATACTGCGCTAATTCGACTGATTTTTAAAAACAAGGGAGAAAAAGAAAACATAAAATACTGGAGACCAATTAGTCTCCTCAACAAATTATTTCTAAAATAATGACCAACCGATTGAAGAAACTAATGCCCAACATAATTGACGAAGATCAGTCATGCGGAATTGTGGGTAGGAACATCCAAGACAACCTAATGATAATAAGGGATACAATTTATTATCTTAACATTGATAACAGACCGGGAGCATTGTTAAGTATAGACCAAGAAAAGGCCTTCGACAGGGTTAAGTGGGATTACATGTTCGCCATTATAAGGAAAATGGGGATCCCGGAAGGGTTAGTTAAGTGGGTCAATGTGTTGTATAGTAACCCATCTAGTTCTGTTATTGTTAATAATTATATCACTGCACCTTTTACAGTAACACGGGGCATTAGGCAAGGGTGCCCTTTGTCGCCTCTATTGTTTTCTATTTGTGCGGAAGGTTTGGCGTGCTTAATCAGAAACCACCCAAATGTAAAATGTGTTAAATTGCCTAATAGTGAAACGTATCTAAAACTCGTACAGTATGCAGATGACACTACTATTTTTATTTCAGATAATGCTGAATTTGACGCCTTAGAAGATGTTTTTCAATTGTATGGGAGAGCGTCAGGTTCTAAGATTAATAGGAAAAAAACTCAGGGACTCTGGTTGGGAAAATGAAAAGGTAGAAAAGATAAACCGTGTGGGTTTTCATGGGTGAGTGACTATCTTAAAATATTAGGTATTACTTTTGGCAATGATAACACCAATGACATGAATTGGAGGCCGGTATTAAGCAAAATTGAAACTGTCTTAAATATGTGGAGAGCAAGGAATTTAACCATGAATGGTAAAGCTTTAATTGTCAATACATTCCTGGGTGCAAGTCTTTCATTTTACGGTCCTGTTTTACACTGTCCAGATAAGTATATCGATTTGATTAAAAGGTTAAAATGGTCATTCTATTGGAACGATAAGATATATAAAATCAAAAGGAATACGATCTGTGGACCAGTTGAAAAGGGGGGTACTGTGGTTATTGACGTCCGGCTGAAAATGCAGGCCTTAAAATTTAATGTTTTAATAAGGTTTAGAGAAAGTTCTGGAAAATGGAAAATATTATTCGAATATTGTTTGTCAAAAGCAAGTGGTGACTGTAACTTGGGGTGGTATGTTTTGGATAACCCTACAACTGTATTTCCTGACACTCAGTTGTATTATAAAGAATTAATTTATATTTTCCCGAAAGTTGCTAATGTTGAACATGTGTTTACATGTGTTAACGAGACGCAGATAATACGTCCGATATCTGTTAATACAAGATACCTGTTACAGCACTGATTAATCTTTTAGAGTGTGTCGTACTTGTTTTAGTGAAGTAATAGAACTAAAAATTAAACTTTAAGGTTTCGTCTTAAAAAAAACACAAAGCAAAATTACGGGTATATAAATACCTGAAGACATTCTCGTTCAATCTAGATTTTTCAAAAAGGAGAAACTTCTTTAAACTAACTTTATACATTCGCAAAATATTAAGTGCCGAACTATTGTACCCGTGACTTACTATTTTACATCTACCTTCCCACCCTTTAGCGGTAGTACTATATACCGGAAAACATCGGAAAACACCGGAAAACATACTAAATACCGGAAAACATACTATATTTAGTGTGTTTTCCGGTATTTAGTGCGTTTTCCGGTGTTTTCCGGTATTTAGTATGTTTTCCGGTATTTAGTATGTTTTCCGGTGTGTTTTCCGGGGTTTTTTCCGATGTTTTCCGGTATTTTCCGGTGTTTTCCAGTATATAGTATCACCCGTTATTTAGTATGTTTTCCGGTATTTAGTATTTTTTCCGGTATTTAGTATTTTCCCCCGGTGTTTTCCGGTCTATTTCGGTGTTTTCCGGTGTTTTCCAGTATATAGTACCACCGCTTCTGGATAGTGTTGCACACTAGCTCACAGCTACATGTAATTACTGTTCAAAAGCTGTAAACCTCAGACGACAGTGTACGCAATGTGTCTTTGTCTTCGCATCCTGTCGTAATATGAGGTTGGCTTGCCCTTAATCTGCCAGCAACCCCACCAATTGCTTGATGAATGCACAAGCAATAATTGACTGGGAATCATTAATTTTAAGGGGAACTGTCGTCTGACTATCTCTTTACTCACATTTTCAGGCAGTGTGCTGTGCAGCGACTTCTTTGTCTTTTTCACTTGTATTGTCCTTTTAGATTTACCAGAATTCCTCTGAAAATCATTTGCTACAATAGACGTACAATCACTGCACTTTGCAAACAATGTTTTCATATTGTATTCATTAACTTCTTTGTTACAAGGAAATATATGTAATGCTTCCTCCTAATCCTCTCCATTTTTTCGTGATCTTAGCGTTGCAACATCTTCATCCAGGATATTTTTTTGTTTAGTTCTCACACGTAGCCTATTTAACATTTCTGCAAATTGTATATCTTCTTTCTGTCTCGTAATTTCTTTTAATTCAACTTTCTCAAAGTAATCGTTCCATAAATCTACGCTAACTGATCTTTGATACAGTGCTTTCCCTTTTACAGGAGGCAACTGATAAAAATCACCAACAGCCAAAATTCTAATATTTCCAAACATTTTCTGATCACGCGTTTATTTGATTTGACGCAAACGTCCATGGATATAACACAATGTTATGATCAACCATGGATATTTCATCAATAATCATAATCTGAAGATCTTGCAAGGAATTCCTCAGAGTACTCAATTTCTCATCACAAAGAGGTATATATGGCAGCCTTGCACCAATGGGGATAGACAGTGCACTGTGAATTGTACTTCCATATATTAAAAGCAGCAACCCCAGTGGGTGCAGTTATCAATACAGAAACATTGTCAGGGTTTTGAAGTGTTCTAGCAAAGATTCTTGTCGCTTCATAATATACTGACTTTATCAAATGACTTTTTCCCGTCCCGTTCTCGGATTCTGTTGAATACTTTCCTTTGTTCCACATTCAGTGATCTCAGTACACACATTGCATCTTGCTTTGATATATTCATTGAATGCGGTTCAATTTTGTTCTGCTGTTCAGGCTCTAAATCTGGAATATCAAATTCATTTTCTTCTTCTGTTACTGGCTGACGGTTCGCATCACATTCAATTATTTCCTGCTCAGATATTGGACAAATCAAAGCCCACACTGCAAAAAATATTTTCTTATAAGAAAATATTTCTTGAAATTTTCTTATATTTTTCTTAAAATATTCTTGTTTCAAGATTTTTTTAAGAAACTAAGAAAAATTTTCTAGGGCATAAGATTTTTTTTCTTGAAATGTACTGGCTGCACGGAAAACTAGAAAATATTTTATAATAAGAAAATATTTCTTGAAATTTTCTTAGATTTTTCTTAAAATATTCTTGTTTCAAGATTTTTTAAAGAAACTAAGAAAACCTTTCTAGGGCATAAGATTTTTTTTCTTGAAATGTACTGGCTGCATGGAAAATTCGAAAATATTTTCTTATAAGAAAATATTTCTTGATTTTTTTCTTAGATTTTTCTTAAAATATTCTTGTTTCAAGATTTTTTTAAGAAACTAAGAACTTTTCTAGGGCATAAGATTTTTTTTCTTGAAATGTACTGGCTGCATGGAAAACTAGAAAATATTTTCTTATAAGAAAATATTTCTAGATTTTTTCTTAGATTGTTCTCAAATTATTCGTTTCAAAAATTGTTTTACGACACCTTCCAGCTTATTTTGCAATGAATAGTACAAAATACCGTGACTGTTTCATATCTAAATTACCATCGTTTAATGAACCGATGGAAATAAAGTCAATATTTAATGGATAACAACGAAAACCCGAGAAATTAAGTGCATCTGTACGACAACGTGTACCGAAACGACTTATAAAACGGCTATTACGGCATACAGCTTTTGACGGTGAAAACATGTGAAAATTACTTCAAACAAAACAAAATTCGACGGGGTAAGTAAGTAAATTATTTTGTAAGTAATTTATTATTTTGTGCACATGCAGTGTAAAATGTATAGATATTTTCGCAAATTTGTATAAACAAATATTCAATTCATGCATAATTTTTAGAGAATTCAGAATTGCGAAATCAATCTGTCGTTCCTGTGATTTTATGAAATTCCCGCCTAAACCAAGTCTGGTGCCACGCCAGTCCAATCTAAAATATTAAGTTTTCCGGCCGGGGGGCCAGACTAAATTAACCGCCAACGTGTACGTGTCACATCGAGTGCCATATCACGCACGTAGCCTGATCCGGTGTGTTTGCACTTTTCTACGATCGTCCAGACTTCAAAATTCGAGCAAGAGAATAATTTTTAAAAGGTGAGTGTTGTATTTGCATCTTCATGTGGGCTTTTATTGCCACTTTTATTGTTTATTGCTAACCAGTTATTGTGTTCAGTCAGTTGTTCATGTCTGCACATATGCACGGCCGATCGACGTGGTCGAGTTGTGCATGGCGAACTACATGTAGGCCTATGCCTATAGTACATAGCCCTAGCGTGTACATGTATATGGCATAGTATGGTAGTGTAGAGGACTAGTAATAGTAAGTATATAGGTTGTTGTGTAGTGTACGTACGTACGTATACATGTAGGTCTACATTTCTGATTGTACATGTCATGCATGTCTGCATGTACTATAGGCCCTAGGATTTGCTAGGTCTAAATGTACACTGTCATTGATAAAATAATGTACATTATAAAATGAAAATGCTGTACTGCAGTAGTGGGCCCTGGGACATGCAGACATGTGGGAAGTGCTCGTCACTGAGTTGTAAAAACATAGGGAGGCCTACAGTACATGTGCCGTATACTAGTACTAGTACTAGGCCATACAAATTTACCGGTACCACTTCACTAACTTGTCAGTTTTATAATACTACCGTACCTGGGCCTGTTGTCACGGTTATGTTTGGATAGGTCATAGGCTTCATTATTTGTTGTTTTTTTAGGCCTGCTCTAATTTTAGTTAGTATTAGTTTTTTTTTAAATGCATGTTTGTCGTTATATAAAAACTGTGATAAATGGGCCATGTTACTTGTTATGTTAGTAAAAAATCCACATTAATTTTTTAGTTTCTGTGAGTAATGTTTTCTTTTTGATATTTTCTTTGCAGCTGCTGAAAGAATTGCAGTGCAGCTACGCAAAGGACATATTTACAAGTGCCTACAGAAGACGGGGATCGCCATGGTGGTCAGGAATCATAAAGCAGGCAGAAAATTATGCAGTGCCTGCAAAAATATACTAACTAGAAAACACCTGCAACGATAAGCAAGGTACGTCGTATTAATTTTGTATTTGCTTTTGTTTTATATGATAGGCGTTTGGAAGGTTACTCATCGAAAGGTCAAGACTTTTAAAATCTCATTAAAGCATACAACTGCAACCTTGCAGCCAAAGGTTAAAATCCACCACTTTCAGAAAAAAAGTGCAAATATGTTTTTGAAATAAAAACACTGGGCGTTTATCATTGCTTTTTGAAGACGGGCAAGAATGTGAAGGGGAGAGGTCAAAAAAGTGGAATAGCAAAGAGAAGAAGACAATATTGTGCTAAAATAGGTACTAAAATGTAATGTTTAATTTTGTTTCAGAGCTTACAGTTACTGCCTGTTGCCTGCTCATTCCATTGTTGATGGCCGAAAAGGATCTGACTATATGATGATGTCATTGACAAGGTAACTTAATTGTCCAATGTAATTTTAAGGCTCATGGCTGTGCTGCCCGGTGCATCGTAGCTGGTGGTAGAATGGGTTGCAGTAATAGATTATTTAACTGTTCAGTACTATTATTTAACTGTTCAATACTTTAGTTTTATCTAAGACTATTCTGAGGAAAACTGGAACAACAAATTACCTTTCAATATACCCAGCACGACATGTGATAAAAGTACATCACCCCAAACCTTTTGTTAAAACACAAACATTAATCTGATGTTTGAGACAAATGGGGAGCAAAGGAAGCCAAAGGGGTAACCATTTGTCACATACATGTATCTTGCAGACAATGCTTCCCTAATTTATAAATGAAATAAAGCTGGAAATAGTATACAAATATTGACTGCTCATGAGGGTGATGGTGCAAACTATTGTCCCAAGATGATCTTGAGATGACATGCCTGCTATTTTCCTGAGGTCGCAGGCCGAGAGAAAATAGCAGGCATGCCATGTCAAGATCACCTAGGGGCGGTATAGTTTGCACCATCACCCAAATATAGAGCAGTCAATATTTGTTTTATATACATGTACCTCATACATTGATTTTTTTTGTCAAATGATTGGTACATGTATTTCTTGACAAAATTAAGTTAACCGAGAGCAAGCCAAAATGCAGTGGTTGCTTAATGCGAACGCCCGCTTGCTGGCACACGCACACATACTGGCACATGGGCGTGATATTCTCTACGCCCTGGGGAATAGTATTTTAAAACGTATTATCCTTTGACCTTGATGCAAAAGGTCAGACAATAGTTGCGCACAGAAAAGGTTGAATTAATCCATGTCGCGTGATCTGCTTTTAACCAATCGGTGAACGAGAATCATTGTATGAGGTATATAATATTTAATATTTCAGTTAACTGATTCTTGCTATATTGTTTACTTACATTTGAACAGGAGCCTATAGTTCCAACCCCTACCCTGGTCATCAAGGGAAACCCCTTCACCACAGTGGACCTTGCCATAAAATGGATGGAACCGTTCTGTGCACCACCAGCAGTATACCATTGGGCATTTCCGCAACTTTTGCAGCTTTTTATGTGTATGGTGTAGATTATCCTCGACAGGGTAAAAACACTCCTTTTTTTTATCAGCAGTACCTTGCATGTATGAGGTATATAAAACAAATATAGACTTCGTCAGTGAGTGAATCACTAAGTTGTTGATATTGGTGATGACATCATTCAAGCTCTAGCGGGGAATTCAAACTTCAGGATCTGTCGTGTCTGATCATGATGGCTCCAACATTGACAAACGAGTAAGTCATTCACTGACGACATCTGCTTGAGTGGAGACCTCTGCTTGAGGTAAGAGAAAAAAATCCTCACTCATGAAAAATTACCGTTGAACATGTGTGTAAACCAAGCTGATAAAATTATTTGGGTCTACATTATATTTTACATAAAGGTTTTCTAGTAACAAAGAGCGTTTTACATGTACCTCCAAACTCTCCTTCGTAATGTAACCTGTATTCTAAACTGGTTATGTGTCCGTCCATCAAATTTCTTAATTACATGTAGAGCTCTGTTAGGGACGGCAGTAATCCATTTGTTAGATTATAGCAAATTCCATGTTTTTAATTGAAATCAATGAAAAAATCCATATTTTGAAGGTACAAATTCCATTTTTTCAGTGAAATGCAAATTTCTGTGAGGAATTCTTTGAGAAATTTAAATAAAACCTGTATCATTGGAAATCTTTGGATGATGGGTTACGTTAGTGCATGACATTAGAAATCTGATGAGTCTTTCATCCAGGTTTTGTCATATGATGTGTATAACATGAAATTGATGTGTGTAAAAGATAATTATTTTTTACTGTTAATCAATTTTGTATTCTTTCATTGCATGCACCTTCCTTCTTCAGCTGGGATTCAAACTCCATCTAATGACACGTCTTTTCCTCGCAACTTGCCTTATAGTGGTGACAGACAGGTTTCTAAAAAAAATATTTTCTTTTTTTAAGAAAAAACGCTCACCTTAACCCTTTGCTTTGACTAGGAAAAAAACAAATTAAGATTTTTTTTCTAGAAGAGCTAGAAAAAGTTTCTAGCTTTCCTAGAAAAATTTTCTTAAAATTTTCTTATTCTTATCTCACTCCCAAGAAAATTAAGATTTTTTTTCTAGAAGAGCTAGAGAAAATGTTTCTAGCTCTCCTAGAAAAATGTTCTTAAAATTTTCTTATTCTTGTCTCACTCCCAAGAAAATTAAGATTTTTTTTCTAGAAGAGCTAGAAAAAGTTTCTAGCTCTCCTAGAAAAATTTTCTTAAAATTTTCTTACTTTCTTGTCTCACTCCCAAGAAAATTTTTCAAGAAAAGTTTTCTAGTATGTTTTCTTAAAATAAGAAAATAATTTTCTTGTTTTAAGAAAATATATCTTATCTAAGAAAATATTTCTTAAAAGTAAGAAATATTTTCTTACGATATTTTCTTATTTAAATAAAATTATTTTCTTAAGAAATGTTTTAAGAAAAGTTTTCTAGTATGTTTTCTTAAAATAAGAAAATAATTTTCTTGTTTTAAGAAAATCAATCTTACCCAAGAAAATATTTTCTTACGATATTTTCTTATTTTAAGAAAATTATTTTCTTAAGATAAGAACAATATTTTCTTGGCTCACTCCCAAGAAAATTTTCTAGTTTTAAGATTTTTTTTCTTCTTAAAATAAGAAAAATTTTTTTGCAGTGCATGCATCTTCCTGCATACCAAATGTTTCAACATACCTTTGTGCTGCTTCAAGATCATCAATATTTGTCTCATATTTTGATCAATTACTTTAAACAACAACATTCACACTTTGCAACTGACCATTTAGACAAACAGCACCATTTGCATAAAACTGTTAATAGGTTTCAAACTGCGGGGTACTTCAACTGTGCATCTACACGATATGGAAGAAACAGCTGTAACATAATATGGTAGTATTTTTCTGGATGTTGACTTACTGAAAATCTAGGATATCGTTTGACTGCTGGATCTGTTCTAGTACGTTTCTGTATGTGACCAAAACCATGTTTAAGTGTGTACACCGGCGAAAATCTTGATTTAGGAAACGTACTTGCACCGTAAATAATTCTATACTCTGAACAACATGTTGCAAAAACACATGTCTTGAAATTCATCAATATCCGGTCTTGCCTTGTAACGATCAATTTTACTAGCCATAAAGATATCTTCATCATCCTCAGATTTGCCCTGAATCACACTCAATGGCAAACTCATTCTAACTGGGTTTTCACCAACAGGTATAAATTCCACTTTCCTTGATCCCTCGTTTAATCTCAGGATACAAACATGAAACACTGCTTAATTCCTGGGCTGATATTTCACGATTATGTAGATATACACTACCAATCTCCTTCGTACTTTGTCATGCATCTAAATTACCCTTCTGTACCTCACGCTGAGCTTGAGGTAATAAGTGACCCATTTCACGTTCAGACTTGCTCATGTATGCGAAAACATAGGCAGCACACGAATATGGATCACTGATATACTGTATGTCCATATTAGCATTCCAGCATCTTATTAAATCAGGATTGTACTGATTCACCCATACATCTTGAGGTTCTCTCTTAAGAATCATACTACATTTCCTACTCAAAACATTGTTGGCCTTTTCAAAATCAACCTGTGTAATGTTAATACTTTCGAATAGTTATGATGTTAACATATACTGATTCTTTTCGTCCTGTACTATCGGTACTTTCATCAGCAGCAGCATGATCAGTTGGCTGTGGCTCAGTAATAAATGTCTGGGTCGACGGTGGCCTTGGAAAGTTGAACCTAAACTCAGTGCTCTACTTTCTATAAGATTAATAATGCTTCTTGCTATGCAACTGGACATGACTGATAATCTCATTCAACTCCTCATCCTCTTCGATCATTCCTATCAAATCTCGTGTTGTCGTTTTTTTCAAACAAGTATTGAGCATGCTGAGTGAGTATTTGTCATTTTGAATTTATCAATTTTGGTACAGCGACACACATGTTTAAAATTTGAAGCACTTATGCAATAATTGAGTCTAAAAGGGATTTTTGTCCTTGGCGACGGGCGGGCCTGGAGAATTTGCTTGGTTGCCAGAAAGCATTGCTTTGGAGAAAGCATTGCCTAGGAGCCGGGAGGGAATTTCCTCTATTTCCCTACAAGGGTTTTAAGATTTGTTTCGCCCTTCCCTGCGGCCCCGCCCATTTTGCCGGTGTGAAACGAGCTCCCAGTTGACTCGGCCAAGTGTTGCTAATTGGATACAGTGGTTTCATTTAAACTATGTTGTTTGCTTAATCACGTGTCGCGATTTGTTTCTTTTTTGCACATTCCATGTTCCTGTTGGTGTGTTAAGGGCACTTGTTTTTCTAGTAGTTTTGTTTTTGGCCTCCTTTTGCACACCATACTTTTTAACGAGCGCCCTCAATCGATTCAGTAATTTTGCGAAGAAAACTTTTGCGAGACTAGTTGTCACGCAAGTGCATGCCGCGCGCTCGGCGACCTGACCGAGTCTGCAACGAGTAGCGAAGCGGATGTGTACATCTTCGGTAGATGTTGCCTGTATTCTTTTTTATATTATCCACGCCGCTTCCGGAATGTTAGTTTTCATCTAATTTCCCCCTGAAATTTGCGCACGCCAATTAAACCCCGTGTATGGGCATGCGCTCACATGACACTTAATGGTTTGACCATGTATGTACATGCGTGTGCGCTAAATTGAAGCCACGCATTTCTAGAACATGTACATTTTGCACTTGAGGTCAGGCTGATGGTTTTGGGTTTTGATTTGGCTCTATGGATTATTGATCGGTCCAGCTGATCTTCGGTTTTCTAACTTATGTTATAAAACAGTTAATTTTTGTCAAAAATATGCGCACGCCAATCAAAACATGTGAATGAGCATGCGCTCACGTGACAACTGAATGGTTTGACCATCGATGTGGCAGTTGGCTATACAGGGATTGAAGCCTCGCGCCTTCGTGCCCTGCGGGCAATGCTTTAGTCCGGTCAATTTACAGGAAAATTGTGCCTGACCTAGAACTAATTGCAATAGAATGTATTCCAACACTGGCTGGTGCATAAAAAATCACTCATTAACATACTAAAAGTCCAATATTTTCTAATGAGTGGAAATGTGATTTTTTAATCATTACATTGAGGGCGCTAAAACGTCTGTTGCCTATCAGGAATCCGTGCACATTATGTAACAAGCTTCGGGAAACACGACTACTCGTAGCAGACGAAATATTTCTCGTCGTCTGCTAAAAATGAGGCATTATAAACGAAACAGACATTTTATTTTCACATTTCGGGGATTTTGTTTAAAGTTAGTGGTCAAACAACTGCCCTACATGTTATTCCTTCTTGTAAATTGGTTTGTAATAAATGTAAATGTTTGCTTGTGTGGATAAAATAGCACAGTGTTGTGTAGAAAAATTATATAATGTGAAGATGGTGATAAGGTCCATGCCAAAAACAACAAAGGAAAATATATCTTAGTTTTTCTTACTTTACTTTGTTTTGTTAAAACACATGTACTTCTTGTATTATAAATGTGCTTATTACAAAAATGAATCCCAAAATTCGACCTTCCTAATAGAAATAAGAACGTTTTTTTCTAAACCGAGCACCTGATTTGGACACTGCCGTCTGCTCGCAAGTGGTCGTGATTACCATGCACCTACCATCGCGAAACATGTACGTTGGAGTACGTTACCAGACTAGTTTCTAAGACGTCGTCGTCTGCTCGCAAGTGGTCGTACTACGCACCCACTATTACGAAACATACAGACTGAGGAACGTTACCAGACTAAATTTTAATTCTTAATTTTTGTCTTCAAAAACACCTTTCCACTGAAAATAAACAATTGGACTTTTAATATGTTGTTTATTGAATGTTGCGGCCTAGATTCATGTTATAATTATTTCTATTGCAATTAGTTTTAGGTCAAATCGTACATTGACTAGACTACTTGGCTTGGACTGCTCTCCGTCCATGCGGTTGTTTGCATGCCATTTAACACATATGTATCCCACGACGTTGACTGGTGAGTACAGTGTGACCATTCTAGGCAATGCATTGTATTAGGCGGGGTGCCAGTGCATGGCGGATAGTGGTTTCAACGTTTGACGTCGTTACTTTCACGGGACATTGGACGGAAAGTACAGTAACAAGAATTTATCCTACTTGTTAAGAAACTCGGCACAGACAAGAACACACAGGAAAAGACAATTATCAGCAAGAAAATACTGCACGTTTATTTCGGTCGATCCTTTCTCATCAATTATCAAAACAAAAGATGGCGCAGGGAATCGCGTCCCCACGTGGAACGGGTATCCCGATCCTCCGGCAGGGGCTCACGCCACCCAGCTCCGTGGGGAGCCGTCATAGCGCCACCAGCACGTCGGTCAGACCCACCGTGAAACGGTACTGGCGCCCCCAGCGGCGGATCGGGACGGCCGTTACACGCCCACTTCGAGGACCCTGCTTGTCCCCAAAGCAGGCGGCGACGCCCAGTTCCGCCGGGGAGACGATTCCCTACAACACATGGCAATTGCAACTGAAGAACAAAAACAACAAAGAACAACTGTTAGGAAAAGAACACAACATAGCAACAAAGTTCCAAAACAACAAGTGTCTGATTAGCTAGGGGGTGGTCCCCGCTGTGTCTCCGTCTGGTGGAACAGGTCGTCCCAGAAGGCTTGAGGAACGTTCCGGGGGTACGTCGGGGGTGGGGGCGATCCGGGGGGAATTAATCCTGCAAGCAAGGGCTGGCTGGCCACGTTCGGATCGACCCAGCATTGGCCATACTGTTGTCCATCGTAGGTCCTTAGCAGTCGCCCGGGCACCTCGTACGTGTGGTTTACGCAAGCCCAGAAGAGCCGGTGACCTTGCGCGTCGGTGCCCACCCCTGTGTGTCGCAACTGCCACTCGTCGCGGAGGTGCTCACACAGCGGCTCCTCCATCATCGTGGCGGCCTCCCTAGTGGCGCTGCTTTCCCGAATGGTGCTGCTTCCGGTTACCGTCCACCGAGAACCATCCGGGAAGGTGATGAGAGACCCGGGCGGGACGTTGAGCTGTGACTTCCTCCTCAGGGGCATGGGTGGTGGTAGGTTGACGACTCTCTCCGCTTCCGTCTGGGTGCCGCCCTCTGTCCTCGATGGCGTCTCGCGTCTGTCACCACTGCGGGCCCTGTCTCTGGCAGGGTTGCCATGGTGACAGCTACGCTGCCGGCCCGTCCAATGGTGTCCCGGCGGGCGAGGACAGTCCCGCTTCGCGGGACAGGGGTCTTCCGGGGACCGCTCCGGCCGAACGTGGCTCTCCACTGGCGGCTGTCTGTGCAGGCGTGGCGGAGGTGGTGTCTGGGACCGGTTTCTATCGCGATAGTGTCCATCGGAGGGCGTTGTAGCGCTCGGGGGCCGCTTCGAGGGGATGCGGCCTCCCATGAGCTGGAGGCTCCGGCGAGGCGGACCCTGGCTGGGGCGTCGCCGCGGCTGGGAGTTGTTCCGAAGGGGTGCGATTCCCCCGCCGCGGCCGATGGCATGATGAGGGTGGTGTCGAGGCTCTCTGGGCGTCCGGCTGGGGTGCCGCGGCGACCGGGGGTTGCTCCGGTGAGGTGCGATTCCCCCTACGAACTGGCGGCTCCGACAGGGCGGATCCCAGCTGGGATGCCCCTGCGCGCGGGGGCGGCTCCGAATGGTCGCCAGGCCCCCTGCGCTCCCTGTCCTCGCGGTCCAGCTCGTCGTCGCTGGCGTGCACGTCCAGTTGGTCGCCCACTGTCACGATCGCCACCCTCCCTGGTTGCCGGGGACAATACTAGAGGTGGCGTTGCCTGACGTCGTCCATGTAGAAGGATCTTCCGCAGGGCGTCAGGGGGTGCAGATATGGACACGCTGTGTGCTGGTGTCTCCTCAGGTTGCTCAGCCTGTTGAACTGTTTATGGCAGTGTTGGCACTGGAAGCTGCCCATCCTGGAATGAGAGGGAAAGGAAGGACAAGAGTCAGTTAATGTGAGACAAAAACGGCTGGGTTTAGTAATCTTCCGCCCAGCCCTCGTCACTTGGCAAGGAGTGCGTTCCTCCGTACTGATGGACGTTGGTGACGGTACCCCCTGTCCGGATGGGGGCGCCTCCTGGTTCTTGACTTCCACGTCCTCTCTCTGGTGTTCCCCTGCTGGCAATGTCTACTGGCCCTCGACAGCCCCCGCCTCCTCCTGGTCCAGTAGGCCCCCCTCGGGCTCGGCGGCCTCTTCCTGGTCCGGCAAGCTGTCCCCATGCTCGGCGACCTCTTCCTGGTCCGGCACGCCCTCCTCAGGCTCGGCGGCCTCCTCCTGGTCCGGCAAGCTGTCCCCAGGCGCGGCGACCTCCTCCTGGTCCGGCACGCCCTCCTCAGGCTCGGCGGCCTCCTCCTCACGGGGAGCTGCGGCATCGGGTTGACATTTCCACCACCCCGTCGCCGCCTCGCCCAGATAGGGTTTCAGGCGATTGTAGTGTACTACCTTGGCTTTGGCCCACGGCTGTCTCACCCGCAAATAAAGTGCGCCCTCTCCCGTTGAGATTTTGCAAGGCGTTGAACCAGCGAGCGTGACGTCACACAGTTCGTTTAAACGCGTTGCCGTTGTGACCGCACAGTGCATATCTTCCAAAAATACTCGATCGGGATTGGCTGCGGTGTCATACATACTCATAAGATGGATATTAATAAAGAATGACATTTCCTGAATAAATTACTGAAATTATATGCTTGGGCGTGTGATATAGTTGTGTATATAGTTGTGCGAACGAGGCGTTGCTGCAAGTGCAAATCGGAAAGACGGCGGTGAAAAACGGCCAACCAAAAGTCACATTTGGATGATTTAAAAAGCTTAGAAAGGAGTGAACGTCTACCCACAGACGGTGTTTAAGGTAATTCACAAGGGGATGACACTGGTTAGTGCAGGACTATACTTGTTTGTTGGCTTAGTTGGTTGGAATAAACAACAATTAAACTGGGTAGGCCTTTATAGGCCTTTGTATAAAAATATAGTACGTTCGTCGGATCTCGTAAGTAATTTTGTACAAAAATCTTGGAATTCCGAGGCGTGGTCGCTTCAAACTCGTAAAACGCGGTGAATTTATGAACACGATGAAACATGCTAGATTGATACGGCGAACGTTGAACATTCACACCGACTATGATTACACATTTACACCGAACATGGTGCACTGTTAATATCGAGAAGGTGGAACGTGCGCACCGAGCATTGTGCTATATGGAAACCGAGCATCATGCTACATTCACATGTCCAAACCGAGCAACACCTATACATGCACATCGACAATTAAGATTGTACATTCGTATCGAGAAGGTGCACATCGAAATTGTCGTTTCAGTTGAAATTGTATTTAAATAAATGTAATAAAAAGCTGGAAAACTATACTTGTTTGTCGACTTAGTTGGTTGGAATAAACAACAATTAAACTGAAAATATAGTACGTTCGTCGGATCTCGTATGTAATTTTGTACAAAAATCTTGGAATTCCGAGGCGTGGCCGCTTCATACTCGTAAAAGGCGGTGAATTTATGAACACGATGAAACATGCTAGATTGATACGGCGAACGTTGAACATTCACACCGACTATGATTACACATTCACAACGAACATGGTGCACTGTTAATATCGAGAAGGTGGAACGTGCGTACCGAGCATTGTGCTATATGGAAACCGAGCATCATGCTACATTCACATGTCCAAACCGAGCAAGATTGTACATTCATATCGAGGAGGTGCACATCCAAAGTGTCGTTACTATGTGAACATTGTATTTTAAAAAAAGTATTAAAACCGAAAAACCATATTTGTTTGTTGATTTAGTTGGTTGGAATAAACAACAATTAAACTGGGTAGGCCTATAGGCATATGTATAAAAATATAGTACGTTCGTCGTATCTAGTATGTAATTTTGTACAAAAATCTTGGAATTCCGAGGCGTGGTCGCTTCAAACTCGTAAAACGCGGTGAATTTATGAACACGATGAAACATGCTACATTGATACGGCGAACGTTGAACATTCACACCGACTATGATTACACATTCACACCGAACTTGACATGGTGCACTGTTAATATCGAGTATGGGCGGCCAACAGGGCAAAAACGACGTTACCGCACGCGTAGACGATACCGCACACGTATACGTTGCGGCCCGCGAAGACGTTGCGGCCCGCGTAGACGTACGTTGCGGCCCGCGTAGACGTACGTTGCGGCCCGCATAGACGATACCGCCCGCATAGACGTTCCCGCACGCGTTGACGACACCGCCCGCGTAGTGGACAATGCCACACGCTTGGACCGATACCGCACGCGTAGACCGATACCGCACGCGTAGACTATACCGCACGCGTTGACGTTACCGCCCGCATAGTCGATACCGCCCGCATAAACGATACCGCGCGCGCGTACAGACAAAGCCAGCGGGGAAAGACGTACTCCGGGGGGCGTAATTTTTTTTCCCAGGATGGTAAAGGCCATTGAGAATATTCTCTGCTTTTGATTGGTGCATTGTAAATGAATATTCATATTGTCTATATAGCGCCCTCAAGAGTTATTAAATAAAAGGGATATAAGAAAGAAAATTTAAGGGTTTGTCGAGTTGTTTGGTAGTCTAGTGGTTAAGACGTGGGACTATTAATCGAGAGATTGTGGGTTCGAAACTCCTTTCTCGTAGTTTTTTTCTTCATTAATTGAGGAAAGACCTATAGTCTAACTCTCGAACCACGCAGTTGTGTTAAGTGACAGCAATCAACAAAACACTTCAGTATGCAATATATGCATGTGGTTAGGCCAATCAGGAGCAATCTTCCCTTAACCATCCTGGGAAAAAAAATTACGCCTCCGGGGGCCGCGAAGACCTTACCAAGTGAAAAAGACAGAGGGCGTAATTCCCGTCCACATATTCCACACAGCGATCCAATCTATAGGGATCGGGAACCAATCTAGTCATGTGATATCCATCGCGGGAATCTTCGCAAGCAACATTTGTATGGTACAAAAAGGTAAGCAGGTAAGGGTTGAGAAGGCATACTTTTTTCTGTATTTAAGAAAAATAATAATTGGAATTGTATCTTGGACGATTATAAAATACCTTTATTCTTGACATTTCTGTCGCAACTGTTACTTAGGTTTTCAAGAAAGTTTGGTGTTTTTTGGTGTTTTTTGTCACGCCCGCCTACCCCAAAATCATGCTAATGACATTAGTAATGTATAGCCCCGCGAGCAGTGCTTCGGAAACCTCAGCCCTGTCTTCTAATATACACCAAATCTGTGGCAAACTCACGCAAATATAATTTGGCCCACGGCTCTGATATTTGCTCAATAGGTGCACTCACCCCAGTTTATAAATATTCCGAAGAGTACGCATCGATCCGATGTCTAGTTTCGGTGAAATTGTGGGGACAGTTTGAGACCTTCCTTGCCATGAAATTCCCACTCTTTGACCAAAAATCAAATATGCGCATGCGCGAGGGCGGACGGCGTCGTCACGTACAAGCTGCACAGCGGCTGTTTCATGAGAGAGCACATCGACTCTATCCCGCGGTACGTTCTACACGTACAGCGCGCGCTGCAGGCGATGCCATGCCGCCAAGCCAGACGTTTGATCATTTTTGACGAGTAAAAGAGGTACTGTAGTCCGTAGGTAGGTAAATGCCGACTCACGTTTCGGTTTTTTTTTTCATATACATTGAACACGGATTTGGGTGAATTTATATATTGGAATCAATAGGAAATTTATAAAACCCGGAGGTCGGAGGTGGTCGGAGGTACCCTAAGGTACCCGGAGGTAGATTGTTTTTGCTAACGTGTAGTTGGTGCGTTGACGGTGGCCCGGAGCTACGCAGTATTAAAATAACAAGCCGGAGGTAGGTTGTAGCATGTACTACACGGTCACAACAAATTCTACCTCCGGGTTACCTCCGACCTCCGGGTTTCAACGACACCCGTGTAGAACGTACCGCGCGATAGAGTCGATGTGCTCTCTCATGAAACAGCCGCTGTGCAGCTGGTACGTGACGACGCCGTACCATTTGTCCATTAAATTCTCCTAAAAAATGTTGGGAAATGAACGGGTACATGTGCGATGCGTCCACATGCGTGATCCAGGCATTCGGTAAAAGCCGGAGTTGCCGGAACTGCTGGGACCAAGAAAAAATCCAAGCAGTTTCGGCAACTCCGGCTTTCACCGAATGCCTGGATCACGCAAAGATTGGGCAGCGGATTATTGCGCTAACCGAAAACGTTTCTGTCCGATCTTAAAGTTCAGGCGCCGCCATATTGGAAAAAACAACATTACCTATGGGGGATACATTATCCCCCATAGTTCTAGGGGTAGTTCTAGGGGTAGGGCATAAAGTTTTGTATGCAGGCGGGCTTACCCCTAGAACTATGGGGGATAATGTATCCCCCATAAGTAATGTTGTTTTTTCCAATATGGCGGCGCCTGAACTTTAAGATCGGACAGGAACGTTTTCGGCTAGCGCAATAATCCACTGCCCATGCTGCCCAATCGCCACCAAACTCCGTCTGATAGTTCTTGAGACACTCACCTCGCGTGTGTCTACTGAATTTCGGTACCATTTGTCCACTAAATTCTCCGAAAATAATTTTGGGAAATGAACGGGAACATGAATGATCCAGGCATTCGGTAAAAGCTGGATTTTCCGGAACTCCCGGAGTTGCCGAAACTGCTGGGACTAAAAAAAACAATCCACTGCTAATCAACTTGCCAGTTGGTGATTTTTTTTACGTTTTGTTTGAAAACCCCAACGACGTATATCATCAGTTCAATGGACACAGCTTGTGCCGCGGTGTCTGCCTTTGCTCAAGTTACAGAGTTTGTAATGTCTCTGTGCGATTATCTTTCATGTCTATTCTCAGCTTTTCCAGGATACCTTTAGTACTGTGTTGTGGATTTGAACTTGGCATGCTGCACTATAATGGCAGACAGCATACGAGGAACAGCACATCAACGACAAATATACATTTGCCAGAATGTGTACAACCGCATAGTAGAAATTAAAGAAACATTGCAACAAGGTCTTCATGCTCATATGAGCTTGGCTGATATCAGTGATGTGTACCATACTACTTTGTATCGCCTTGATAGTTTGTGCCGTGACGCAATGGAATTTCAGGCAGTTATCCCTGAACAAGTCATTGAACTGTTGCTTGAAGCATATGCTCTAGTGAAAACCAACACAACATCGCAACATCATACACAACGAAATGGCACAAGATTTGTTGCTGAAGTTAAACATTGTGGACTTATGGGGAGGCCCGCTTTTATCATTACTTGTGAGCAACTTGAGTTTTTTGCAGGTAAGTTCAGGTTTTTTTTTCAGGTTTTTTTTGTATTAATATCCTTATATAATGCCACATGAGAGCATCATTAGTATCACAGCTACGTATATATACATGTATATATACGAGTTAATGGTCTATTTTCAAAGTATAGACTACAGCATAGTGGTTAAAGGCTAGGGATTGGAATCTACCGGGTAACCGTTCGGCCGTCATTTTAAATGCTGTTGGCTGTCTTTTTTTTTATTGATGCACGTACTTGTATATGCCACCCAAGGCTACCCAAATACATGAGTAAATTAAATATAAACATGTACGTACATGTGTACACAAAATTGAATTAATCTCAGGGCAGCAAAGTTTTTATTCATTACCAAATAATCCCCTGAAAACTATTGAAAATTCTTTAAAATTGGGTTTCGTTTAAATTTTAATTCGGCAAAACCGGTTTTCTATTTTTTTTTAGTTAAGGCCAAACAAAAATTAGTTCCGTTTCCAATTACATTTTTTAAAAATTTGTTTTTATATTGCCAAGTGTATAAAAAAAAACAAGAACAACATAATGTAGTTTAAGATTTATCAAAGACGCACACAAACTTCTTATATTACAGTATATTATATTATACTATATTTTATATACCTCCTGCGTAGATTCCTGTCATCTGATTGGTTAAAAGTGGGGGCATTGAATCAGCTAGACCCGTCGCGTATATGCCTACCGGGCAATAGTCTTTGCCATGACCCGGGCATAGTCATTTAGCGGGTTCCGGACGCACGCATTACATGTGTTAGCATAGCTGTGCACCAACTATGCAGCTGGGCGCTTCACGTAAACATTCATCAGGACGGTAATGGCGGAATCTCGACGAAGTCATAGATGATGAAGTCCTTAAGAAAGTAAGAGAAGTGGCCTACATTGAAAACTGTGTCAGGTTAAATGTGCTACTAAAGTGCCAGGTGATTATGCTACAAATGTTTGCTGTAAATATACAACTTTTCCGCCGTAGACCAGCTTTCGAAATCGAAACTCGAAGGACCACTGTCATGACTGTATCGTTACTTTTAACCAACCAGATGACAAAAATTTACACATTCGGTAAAACAAATATTGACTGCTGTTTATTCGGGTCATGGTTAAGATTATAGGCCCTCGGTGATCTCGAAGCCATGACTATGCCCCTCGGCTTCCGCCTCGGGGCATTGTCATGGCTTCAAGATCACCTTGGGCCTATAATCTTAACCATGCCCCTCATTGCAGTCAATATTTGTATAATATTATATTATATTATAGTGCACATGTGCACTGTAAAATTCCATTCATTCATACGTGCGTATGCGATACCACAGTGACGGTGGGCCATTCCAACTCTCCATGCCACGTGGTATATTCCGCGCGCGTAGACTTGGCAGGGTGCGTGCCCGAGAGTTGAGCAAGTTGCGCTGTGTCATTTCCAATTGCAAAATGGCAGCTTACACGTAAGTTGTTTTTTCTGCTAAAAACAAGTGCAGATAATGAAAAGGTGCTGCATAGATAAAGAAGTAGATCTAACATTAACAGTGGATATCTGCAAACTAACTCATTTGACTGAAGATGTCCTTTAAGCAGACTTGTCCGGGTGGCCATTTTAGAAATTTTTTTTAGGGCAAATGCTGCTGACTTAGAGAACAATTTTTTTTTGGTGGTTTGTTTTTAGGTGGTGTGCATGAAGGGGGCATGTACGTGCATGTATGTACATGTATGTTAAAAAGCAACACATACACAATTACATGTACTGTTTATGCACTAGAAGGGGGATGTACAGGGTTGGTCAGTAGTCTATGAAAGAGTTACGACAGTGAGAAAACAAAGACTTATCCTCAAAGCATATGACCAAAGGGAATTGTGTCCATTTGTCAATGTGACTACATGTAGGTAGGTGATTGTATTATTCTTTTATGTTACCTAGTTTGCTTTTCATTCCCCTAGAAAGTGGATTTTCAACACGACAAATGGCGGAGTTGACTGGTGTGAGCCAACGTACCATCAAATATCGTCTGCATGAGTTCGGAATTTCACTGTTGGCCTCATATAGTGACATTCCTGATGATGAGCTTGACTTACATGTTGCATCACTTTTGAGGAATATACCTAAAGCAGGTATGATGCTCTTCGGTTAATTGATGGCAGATCACATTTTTAGCCAATGGCATTGAGGGAATCCAGCAGGTGGACGAAGCCACCATCTCGTGGCTGCATCGTGCACCCCCTGTATAACTTATGCAAGAAGTTAATAATACATTGTTGTAAATCACATGTCTGAAAACTGTTATCGCATTTGTAATGACATGAGTCTGCACAATTGACTCAAGACAACTTGAGTCCCAGTTCTTGCTTATTTAACTTTTCAGGTTTTCCTGGGTTATTGTTTGTTGTTGTTGCATTCCTGTATATTAAAGGGCATTACATTATTTACGGATGATTTTTTTCATGTTTTTTTATAGAAGGGTGATACATTAATAATCTACGCTGTAGAAAACGTTCGAATTCTAGGCATCTGTTCTTTTTTTGTTGAGTGGATGGTCAAACCACTTTGAGTTGGTAATTTCTCTTAGAGAGGTACACTTGTTCACAGCCCCCCAAAAAGAAATAAAATAAAAGAATACAAAATCGTGTGGTGTTTGTTACCATAGTCATCAAAACATTCTGTAGGTTTTCTTGTCACATTTGTGAAGTAAGTTTTTAGGTCAACGCAAATGTCTTGAGCCTTTGAAGCCTAGCGTACATCGACATTGCAACTGGCAGCAACTGAGTTTCTAGCAACCATGTGGCAACTGGGAGCAACTGATCAGCTGCTCAAAAATTTCGGTGTGCGCGTACTTGCAACTACTGGTTTTGCCGCTATAGTTGCTCGTGTTTTATTTATTTATTTATTTATTTACCACATCCAACAGCGGAGGGACCGCCAATTACAGGAATGGGAGCAAGTGTGGTTGAGTGCCTTGCTCAAGGGCACAGGTGCCACAACCCGTCGTGGCCCGGAATCGAACCTACATTCTAGTACTAGCACAGGAACATAAGTTCGCCGCACTAGACGGCTCGGCTTTCTGGTAACTAGTTGTACCCAGTTGTGGTTAGTTGTGTTACTGTTGACATTACACTACTTTTATTGTGGCACACAATAGTTTAACCGGCTCAAACCACTGTTAAAATTCATTCGAAATCCTGCAAAGCCAATCAGCACACCAAAATCGTTAGGCTTGTTGCACTAATAACCAATCATAATCAGGTATCGCGCCGGCAACTTTCACAATTTGCACAGGGAGATTCCTTATGTACACTGTATAATCGATTCGCCCCAAAACCAATTCGCCCCACTCACTTTGCCCTGAACCACGGCCTGTCCATGAAGTGGTTTTGGGGAAGAAGTGGCATTTAGGCGAGTTTGCATGAATTGCTTGTAATGTTTTATTTGTTTTATCTAAAAAATTAGGACTGAAGACTGTGCAGGGATATTTGAGAGCTAGAGGCATACGGGTCAAGAAGTGGGAGAAAAGTGGCATTTAGGCAATGTAGAGTTTGCATGAATTGCTTGTAATTATTTTATTTTTTTAATCTGATAAATTAGGACTGAAGACTGTGCAGGGATATCTGAGAGCTAGAGGCATACGGGTCAAGAGGCACCAGATGCGGAGTAGTCTATACAGATGCGATCCACTTCGACAAGCATTGAGGCAGACATGCTTGATTCGACGTAGACACTACAATGTCACTTCACCACTTGCGCTATGGCATATTGATGGCAACCACAAATTAATACGGCAAGTACATGTTTAGATAGAGTGGCTATAAAATCTCACTCTTGTCCAAAACCGATGAAACTTACACAATAAAATTTGTCAAGTCTTGTTAACATGATGTAAAAATTGTTTAAATCGGTTGGAAAATGAAATAGTTATTCAAGATCAAAAGTAGGACAGGTTTTTTTTTGTCACGTACGTGTAGTATAAAAGAGGTTGATGTATCATCAATTCTGCTGTAAATCTGCCCATACACGTATAGTGCATACATGTGTAGATATTTCAGGAATTAAGCAGTGGTGAACTCTACAAGCACATATAATGAATCCATTCACATTTAACTGTTACAACTAACGCTCCATGTCAACCACAGGTGGCGGTTTGTCGTGCACGGTGGCATCGACGGCTTCAGTCGTGTCATTGTATTTTTGAGAGCCAGCGACAACAACTGGTCAGAGACGGTACTTGGCAGTTTTAAGGATGCTGTAGCCAAATGGGGATTACCATCAAGAGTAAGAGCTGACAAGGGAGGAGAAAATGCATTGGTGAAAGAATTTATGATGAACCATCCATTAAGAGGTGAAGGACGAGGCAGTTTTATCACAGGGCGCAGTGTTCACAACTGCCGGATCGAAAGGCTTTGGAGGGATGTATACGAAGCGGTCCTATCATCATTCTATGCCCTATTTTACCACATGGAGGATGTAGTAGTTCTTGATCCTGATAATGAACTGCACCTGTTTTGTTTGAGCCTCGTATTTTTACCACGACTAAATAAACTGCTGCAAGACTTTGTGTCTATTTGGAACAACCATTCTCTGAGGACAGAGGGAAATAAAAGTCCAATCCAACTGTTCATCAGTGGTCTCCATGCAGTTGCAAACACTGACACAATAATCCCCAACGAGTACTTTGCGGATATCCCACAGGTACAGTGTACATATGACACAGACTTTGTTTAAAATGGTTACCCGACATATCTATTTTGCATTTAAAAATTGTATTTCTTTTATGGAATATCCTCATTTCCCTCTCGGTAAATGGACTACATGTAGCTGAAACATTTCTTCATGGCCTTGTAATGTACATGTAATATGTACACACTGTTTTCAGGAAGTTTTTTTTCTCACTACTTGTTTTCAAAAAGATATTTTAAGGAAATAAAGGTGTTTTGCTAGTGACCGTAGGTGAATAATGGACCGAGCTGCCAGGCAAGGGATTTATTAGCGTCCATTTCCCTAGCCGGTCTTAAACCTTTATTGCAATTCCTAAATACCTCTTTTATATAAATCAGTAAAACTGCGCCATTTTGGCTTTTTGTATAAATTGTCCACATGCCTACATGCATCGTATTCGTAAAGTATTGCGCAATAAGTTGTTTTTCTTCTTTCGTGCACGTTATTTACATTGCACGGGCACTTATGCGTGTGCACGAACCTGTAAACATACAATAATTTTTGCAACACTGCGTCAAATTTGCTCTCTGGTATGTGGGGGCGTATACAGCATTAAAACCGTGGACAGGAGGGGGAGAACAAGAGAAGGACAATAGGTCTTTGATTCCCTCCAGGTCCACGATTCCTAACCCCGGCGTGCAAGTTCTATGGAGGCTGTCTCCAAAAGAGGAACAATGGGACTTCCAGTCGCACTGTTTAAAGTTGAACAGTCTGTCAAAAAGCTATTTCTAGAACGTAGAAATCCGGTACCAAGGACGTAAAAATCCGTTGAGGTTTAATGGCAGTCGATTAAAAATTAAGAGACAGGCCATGTGTTGTAGGTCTTGAGTACGGACTTTGACTCGGTACTCGAGTCCAGTCTTGGTCGGACTTGAACCCAAGAAATTTGGCAGGCCTCGAAATTCATTTTAAAAAGGGCACCTGAATAAGGAAATGAAAAATGTGTGTGTGAACTTTTTAAGAGCAACACGGCAAAAGCATAGGGTAACGATGGTACTTTGCTGTGGTGCCGTGTGTTATTTCAAGGCCTGATTTGGGACTCGTAGAGTCCATACAAAAATAAGAGATTTTTAAAGCAATTAAAATGTTGGGAACCCAAAGTTAAAAAACAACGTTGACAGCAAAGTTTTATTGCCTGGCAGTACTTGAGTGATGAATTTATTAACGTTTCGTAGGCCCACTTCTGACAGCTCTGTCCATGAACCAAAGTTTTGAAAAAGTTTGAACTTTAGCCAACCGAACCGAACCTGGACTTGCTGTCTTTGTTACAGCACCATTGAACACATTACATTTGGATTAGTGCCATTATCTTTGAGAGACTAATGTGTTTGACATTATTTTTCTTTACTGAAGGAGATGGTACATTTTGGCATTGATTACGAGGGGCCACTTCCTGAACAAAGAGAGGATGATGTCGCTATACCACCAAGCCAAGTTGTTCTCTCAGCAGAAAATCTGGAGCATGTCATGACCACTTTACAGATGGAATTCCCAGACGTGGAAGATAATCTTTGGAACTACGAACCTTATATTCATTGTTGTGAGTTGGTTCAAAACTTGTGAATCAAGAAACATGTATGTATTGTTTGTACTACATTAAAGTTAGTCTACTTGTTTGGTAATAAACTTCCCTCCAAAACAATTCTAAATTATCAAATAGCTTATTTGTTATCAATATTATTGGAAAAAAAAGGAGCTTTATATCAAGCAGAGCTTCATATTATGGGCTGTCATAACGAGAGTTCACTGTAAATGGCCTTTAGTGCTTCTGCCGTGTCAAATTTAATTCCGATTTGATTCCCAAAAAGGAATGCCCAACAAACAAGCGCATAAAATAATGAAGATGTCGACTTAGTGGACAGAATGGAAAAAACGCATCCATGACGTGCACACGACTCATCCGCCATGTATTTGAGTTTGAAGCCACTGCCGTGCATTAAATTGTATTCGACACGGCATAAGCGTGACGTTTGAGGAGGGCCTTAAAGTTTGAGAAATCAATTAAAACACTGAAACATTTTTGGCACGTGAATTATCAATACTGTATATTTCCATTGTATCAAATAGCTGCCTCATATTGATTTGGCACGGCAAATTGAGTCTGACGTGCTAACTCTATTTAGTGTGGCACAAGCGTCGTGCTTCTGCCGTGACGGAGCAAAGAAATAACCAACAAACAAGTGCATCAATAATAAAATGGCTATGGACAATAAACATGGAAAGCCAATAAACATTTTTGTACTGGGTGCCAATATGTTGGTGGTTTAAATAGCGCCGTTAGTGTTTGTCCGAGATTGTCGCATTTTTAACAAATGACTTACGTTGAATTTAGAGTCCACATGCTTCAGTTTTTGGGTCTTTTGAGCTTGATGTATGTATAGTTATAGTGCGGAGCGCTATTGAACAATAAGCTGGCTAGTTTGGTCATAGCTCTTCAAAATTTCTTACTGTACATGTATGTGCACTGCAAAAACATGATATGCACAGTAAAGAGAGCTCATGCATTATTGAAATCAGTGATGGCGCTCAGTTACCGGTAGAAAGCCAACATTCCTTTAAAGGCCCGTAAAATCTATGCTATTAAACTATGTACTCCATTCATTCACAATCATAAAAACCATTTAAGAAACTACTTATTAAATGGCACATCACTTTAACCGTTTTGGGTCGCGTGCGCATCTTTAACACGCAGTTTCTTATCGTATGTGCACTGCAAAAACATATGCACAGTAAAGAGGGCTCAAATGCATCATTGAAATCAGTGATGGCGCTCAGTTAGAAAGCCAACATTCCTTTAAAGGCCCCTTAAATCTATGCTATTCAACTACGTACATGTACTCCATTCATTTACAATCATGAAAACCATTTAAGAAACTGCTTATTAAATGGCACATCACTTTAACCGTTTTGGGTCGCGTGCGCATCTTTAACACGCACAGTTTCTTACCGTATGTGCACTGCAAAAACATATGCACAGTAAAGAGGGCTCAAATGCATCATTGAAATCAGTGATGGCGCTCAGTTAGAAAGCCAACATTCCTTTAAAGGCCCCCTTAAATCTATGCTATTCAACTACGTACATGTACTCCATTCATTTACAATCATGAAAACCATTTAAGAAACGACTTATTAAATGGCACATCACTGTAACCGGTTTGGGTCGCGTGCACATCTTTAACACGCACTATCGTCACAAACAGGTGTTTAAATGTGAAAATGCCCAAACTATGCTAATGATTAGGCACGCAACATTCTATTTTTTAATGGAGTTTTGTGTAAAAACCCTAGGCCTACTTGGAAGTTATTTTATGGGTTTAAATCACTATGTGCTGCACGATATGAGATCAAGTGATCCCCTTTCTAATGCCCCTATACCTCAACACACTCTTACCTTTTGTTAACGCACCGATCCCCATAAAAAGTAAAAGAAATATTTTGGATTTTTGACACACAATGGGGGAACAATGGAAGGGGGATTCACTCGGTCTCAAAACTGTTAATTACCAATTCAGGGGCCCGATTCAGTAATCCCTCCCCAAAAAGAAAACAAATGTGCCTACAAACATGGAAGTGCAAGCAATCATGCGGGTACGTGTATTCTTAGCCTTAGACCAGTCCGAAGTACGAATTTTTAAATGCATAGTCGAACATGTTATAAATGAAATCCTGACTGGGGGTTTCGGACCCTTGCGTGGGAATCGGAAGAATAAGGACGTTTGTGCAGGTTTGCGCTCTAGGAAGAAAGGAACGGGAAGGCTCGAAGATTATTTTGGGTTGAGGTTGAAATCCCAGTGTTGGTGGAGCACGGAGGCCAGTGACAAACTCTAAGATGACAATTCGCTGGCCTTCTGTATTACGACAAAACAAAATAAAGCATTACAGAAGGCTCAAACCAAAACCAAATGTGATGGTTAAGATTTTAGCAATGTAGCTAAAGCTGTAGTCCCAGGACCAGTAATTTTACATAACCAGTTTGTATGACTAGGGCTGGTCACGAGTAGTGGATATTTTCTGCAATTTTCGTGCAACTGTTGTATTACAAGTACTGTAAAAGCCAATATTTTCGCGTACAGATATTTTCGCGCATTTCAACATCACTGACATTTTCGCGAGATGTTATTTTCGCGGATGGAAATTATGTCACCTTAACAGGGATCGCCACAATTGTTGCAAACAATATTTTCGCGGGTTGTTATTTTAGCGGGCTCTGTCTGGTGCGCGAAATGCGCGAAAATAAAACCACCGCGAATATTTCAGCTTTTACAGTACCATATAACCAGCCACGACGATTAAGCGAAATGAAGGGTCACATCTTTTCATGACATTTTTTTTTTTAAACTTTTTCATATCCGAGACAGCCTCTGCTCAACTTGTTTTTTATGTCTGAAGATTTGAAATAAATAGGGCTAGGTTGCAACAATCTGCAACTGACTTCGATCGTGCGAATATACAAAACTAACCACGACCTCCCAAGACTTGACACAACTTTTCTAAGATTGTCTGGTTGTGACCGGTTAAAAGTTGTATCTCCTAGTGGGAGTGGTTTGTATAATGCAACATTTTTCATGAAAATTACTTTCTGTGAGATACATTATAGATAATAACTCCACTGGACGTATTTCTTCCCGAATTACAAGTAATGCTGTTGTCTGGATGCATTCAGTTTCCCTGAATGTGGGCAATGATTGATTAATTTTATAAATCAAAAATCACATTTATTTAAGTTACCTGAAACTTGTCGTAGGTATCTTATAAAGAAGCCCATTGTTTTTTCTTCAAGCTGCCTCCCGGTGCTCCCATTTTCAGAAAATTCCTTCTGGAACAGGTTCATTAATACAGGCAATGTCAATTTCGGAGTCGGCTTGGGCAGAAGCAACTGTTTGCATTGTGGAAAACTGGACAGCAGCTGCAAAAAAGAGGCCCAAAGCAAGTGTAATGCACCCGTTACTATGAACAAACGGGCCTTTACACAAAAACGTGTGGTGAAACCCATAGCTCCTTTTCCAGGTCGAAACAAATTAAATTTCAAACTGTGACCAACATTAATTTCAGCATTTGTCACATGCTTTTATTGTGCACAAAACGTGTGGCCAAAACTGGTAAGGCAGTCTCATATTCTGTAGCTTATAGGCGCATTAAATATTGGCAATTTGCGACCCGATAGATGTCTAGCAACCACAAACTGTTCACATTTAGTCCTTTACTAAATTGAGTCCAGTACATAAACATAAAGTAACCTACCAAGAACATGAAACTTACTTGTGCAATGCCAGTAATCGTAAGTCCTTGCCTAAACTGTCCCACTGCCGTGTTGGAATTGTGTTCATTAGCAAGTACTTCATCAAGCAGACGCGAAGACAGGAAATTTGTGCTGGGGCCACCTTGGAGCAGACTTAATCCTGTAAATGAGATTGACGTTTTATGCATCATCACTGACAAAAATTGCATTCCTCTTCTGTAAAAGTAATATATTTTTCTCTTATACAATCCATAGTTCCGAAATTGCCCAATTAACCCTGCCTCGGCCCCTATGGATATTGTTCTAACGTATGCATCACGTGCTATCATAAGAATGGCAGCACACAATGCACGAAGCAATGGGACTTTCAACGGAAAGCACAGATTCATTGTAGAAAACTCAAACGTATTTGTGTTTTACGGTCAACAGTTATCTTATAACATATTGAGTGAACGACGTCATATGCACTTTCTTACCACTGAACAGCGAATCACACGACTGAAACCGAAATTCCCTCGCATTTGCTGCATACAACTACACGCGTACGGGTCATTCCATGAAGTTGAGAAACAAAGTGTGACATTTCTTCATTTCCACAAAAATGCTCAATAAGGGAGCAATCAAAAACTATTTATTTATTCACCACATCCAACAGCAAAGGGACCGCCAATTACAGGAATGGGAGCAAGTGTGGTTGAGTGCCTTGCTCAAGGGCACAGGGGCCACAACCCGTCGCGGCCCGGAATCGAACCTACATTCTAGTACTAGCACAGGAACTTAAGTTCGACGCACCAGACATAACACCCCGATGTTGCATGATGTGGTGGCTTACACTGTTTGGGTAATTTGGGACTAGTCTTCAGTGTTGACAAAGTGCTGCAATTTTGAATTATTTAACAAAGTGGTGGTTGTGGATGTAACTTGGAAACAATACAGTTCAACAGCTTTCACTCCAACTACACAATTTTTCATGTTGAATATGAAATTAACAGTTCTCAAACTACACAATCCGTTTTAATTTGAATTTGGAGGATTCTAGATTATATTTGTGTGATTCAAGAAAATCTGCTAAAAAGCACCAAATGTCACACCTACATTTGAAAAAAATTCTATTGAGTTGACATCGAAATTTAAATCCATGAGGATTTTGTTACAAGTAATGAATGTTTTCAATTTCTCTCATCCAACAGCTTGAGTTTCTGAATAGTATTGATTCATGGGGTTATCAAGGGCAAAGAAAAAAGGTAAAAATGGTTGTGGATGTAACACGGAAACCGTGTTCCTCAACTTCATGGAATGACCCATGCAAACTTAGGCTGGATCTGAATTAGTGGCTTTTGCTATGTCGTTGCTATGGGCGGACAATGATAGTCCATAGCAACAGCTATAGCCACATCAACAGCCACTAATTCGGATCCGGCCATATATTTGGAATTAGCCACTGGTTGGCGTCATTTGTCTGGGCGTACTGCGCAGGACCCTGATGTGGCGAACAGTGACCAATCCAATGAGCGCTGTTCGACACAATTTCTGAGGGCGCTGCTCGAAATGCAAGTGGCTTGGTCCCATAACAATATCCAAAACAATATAAATAAATACAAATTTCAACAGTGTATTGAGAGTATGCAATGTTGGCAGAACATACCAATAATAATTCCAGCTCCTCTATACATCGCATCTATAAATGCAGGGTTGTCAACTAATCCGTATCCATCTTCATCATTGGGCATCTTCGTGAAAACTCTATCGGAAACAGCTTGTAAGGCCAACTGCAGCATCTCGCGACGCGGACCTCCAAGGTCACTTGCTTCTTCTCCAAAAAAATTTACATGTAATGTCAGATGAGGTCTAAAGCCAGGACAAGTGACTTCCGATACAACATCGTCAAGTAGGGAATACCCTGAAATAAAAATGTTGTGGGTTTCTCCCAACATGTCTTCTTCAGTAACAGGATCCAGCTTTCTCCCCTCCATAAGTAAATCATCAAATTGCGATAGGCATGTAATTGGAGAAATGTCATCATCCCTATTAAACCAAATAAGCAGAAATATAAAAATGAACCTGTAACAATTGTAAAGGGTTTTCATTTGGTTACAGGTATCACAATTACATAACCCATGATGTAACCGAGGGTTCAAAAAAGGTGATCTGGTCGAGGACATGTGCAGGCTACATAACAAAAACAAATATTATAGACCTTTCCCATTAACATGTAAATCTTCCATGTGCATCTGCCATAGCTGGGATGCGACCACCAAATATGAAAATTACTTGGCGACCCCTACAGAAATGAGGCTTTTTAGGGGCTCACATCCCTCTTCTTTAAATAATATCGCCCGATGATTACGACTGCAGTCTTGAAATTTGCGCAGAAGTCTACAATCAAACCAGATTTTAGTTCTTCGATGTTGTATGTACATGTAATTATTATGAGAGTCGAGTGAAACAACAGACTTTCCACGTAAGCTTACGGAAAGGCATGTACAAAGACGTATCAATGCAGATGAAAATTATACACCTGACTGAAAATCAACAAAGGAGAACTTACTCGTAGATGACATTCATAATTTCATTTTCTTTGCCGTCAACAGGGAATTTTACGCACTCCTCGCCGAGTCCATTAGCTTTAAGCACTACTTTTTCTTCCATCGAAGGGACTGACGAAGCGTCTCTGTCAGCAAGACACATTACTTGTCGGGTGAATGTGCGCCGCGTCAGCGACCCTGATGTTTAAAGGAGTATGTAGGGAGAGTGGGGTTAGTTGGAACATTTTTCACAAATTTATCAAAAAAACACTAACAAAATTTATAAAAGAAAAAACAACTATACCACTTGAAGCATGCATATGTGGGCTACAAATAGAGCATGTAAAATGTTAAGACTCGTTAACGTTTTTTCGTATAATCCACCTTCTTGAACATGACCATGTCAGCTGTTCCGACTTACCCCACCTATAGGGTAAGTTGAAACAGTATGTGGTAATTTAACAATTGTATTATAACTTCTGTAATCAACCTATAATTAGCATGTCGGACACTTGAGCTGTAAATTGGGGTGCTAATTAACCCTTTGGGGTACTAGGGGTCATTAGCAACTGCACAAAACTAGAGCATCAAAAAAATGTATGCATCAAGCGGTTAAGATGGCTTTCCGCTTACTTGTAATGCAATTTTTTTTAACTTTCTAATTATTAACTTTATGCTGGCCTATCAATTGTTGCCTCCCCATCCTCCCCCAGGCTAGGATTGTCACTTTTTGTGTGACAAAATCCCCAGCCGCTGAGGCTGTGATTGGTCAATTCCAAAATGGGCGGAGCTTACTGGATCGGTCTATTGGATTGTAGCTTATGTGCTGTTGTAAATATGGTGGACAGATATTGGTAATAGCAACATATGAGTGGCAGTATTTCTAAAAAACAACTACAGCCGTGGAAGAAAATATCAATGTTTCAACATACCCCATGTTCCAACTAACCCCATTCTCCCCTACAAGAAAATAAACCTGGAAGCAATGTTGTTGTATTAGTTTCCGAAACTAGAGATAAGTAGACCCTTAGACACAAATCCAACAGTAAGTACGGGATGCAACTCTATCAACCCGAGTCAATTTGGGTCTTTCTCTCCTACTTCCCTCCCACAACCGATCCCATTTTGTTCTGATTCCCTTTACTTTTATACACCTGAGCCCATTTTGCATAAAGCTGCTTAACAGCCTATTTTCTGTTAACCGAGCATCAACCTTTTTAAATGGTAAAGCAATAAAAAACGGGCTTCAACTACAAAGTTTGCTTAATATTTTGCGTAATATGGCCATGGAACTATGGCCGTATCTAAGCGTGCACATGCGGTAACCATGAAATAGCGCTTAACTCGTCTGCTATAGTAAGCACTCCTTTTCCAGCTGATGCTTAAGCAGCGCTACTTCCAGATAGCTAAAAGGATAGCCCCTTTTTAACTGGGAGGATATTGTTTTTGGGCCTATACTTTCAATATGATAAATGTTTTTCTCCATCCTTTTCGTGGATCAAAACGGAATCTTTAACAAAGTCCTTTTACATGCAAAATATCCTCCCACTAAGAAAAGGGGCTTTACTGTATATACGCTATCTGGAAGTAAAGCATCGAGCTATGAATGGGGCCATTGGCAGAGACGGACAACCTGGGGTTACAATCTCCTATAAGTACATGTACACATGTACATCTACATGTAGCAGCACATGTAGCAGCATAAGCCTTGAACCAGGAACCACCCAAATATTTCATTGCTTTGGTAACCATTTCCAATTCATACACTGAGCATATGAAGAATCTTATCAATTCCATATTTTAAAATGAGTGGCTTAAATAGGCCCGCTTCAAACGTCGCACTTATGCTGTGTCGAATTAAATTCAACTTGATTTTTTTAATTCGACACGGCACAAGCACGACGTTTGAAGCCATTGGCTCGGCAAAATGAGTTCGACACGGCAGAAGATACGATCTCGACAGGGTCTGCCGTGCTAACTCTATTTAGTGCGGCACAAGCACGGCTCGGCTTCAAACGTTGTGCTTCTGCCATGTCGAATTTAATTCTAGTTCACAGTTGGTCCGCAATTTTGTTCACAACTAGGAACGCGCATGTTCGCAGCGCGTATGTGAGTAAAGAAATAACCAACAAACAAGTGCATCAAAATAATAAAATGGCGACGTACAATGGACAGAATGGAAAACGCAAGTGTACAATGTCCATGACGTGCACAATACTCATCCGCCATGTTGGATGGGAGTTTGCAATAAAGTTCTACGTTTGAAGCCACTGCCGTGCTTACACCGTACCAACGTCGTGCCAAGTTAAATTTAATTTGACACGGCATAAGCGCGACGTTTGAAGCGGGCCTTACTTTGCAAGAGGAGTATGATAAGTTTTCCCAGTTGTGTCTATTCCTGTGTCCTGGGTGTACATGAGTTCGCGTGGAAACAATGTATTTTTGTTACACATGCAACTTTTATTACACGACCAATTGTCATGCACAAGATTTTGCTTGGCTGTGAATGAGACAACCTGTTTCTTTAGACATGCTCAAAACTTTATCCGTATTTTCAAAATCTTCTTTCTCTGTGGATGTATTTAATGAGAGACATTCTAACAATATGAATTTCTTCTAATGCTCAGCATAAGTACTTATTAGCAATAGATGAAGTGCTACAACTCACTTTGACGCTGCAACCCCCCAGCCGACCGGTTCCCACGGGGTGCTGTTGACGTCAGTGGCCTTGCTGGCTGGAATCAGCAAAAAAGCGAGAACTAGGAATGTCAAACATTGCCTCTATTACTGTAACAGACTAGCATGCTTCTTGTCAACTTTTCCAAAAGAGGGTGATCCAATTCCGTCCCTCACGTTTTCCGTCCCTCACGTGAGACAAATTCCTTTCCATAGTCAATACAACAAATGAAAACTAAAGTAAACCTGTATGTTTACATGTACCTGCTACACACACCCAGTTCATCACATGTTGAAATTTACTTTACAGTTTTATGCAGAGGTTGTTTTTATGCGTGAGGGGAGGCAAATCTATAAAATTGACAAAAAAATAACAATAATGTTTAAAAGCATTTTCAGCTATTTCTTGCAAAAGGGATGGCACATTGTGCCCAGCTAAATTTATTCTGTTCAGTTTCGTAATGTCATTGTAAAATATTGACATTTCTTTGCTGTTTGAGGTGTTATTTTGATTAATTAAAAAAAAATCAAAACAAATTTTCCTTGTGTTTACCAGTATTGGATCACGCTAAAAAAGATCTCTATTTGCAATTCTTATCTTAGGCCAAACAAAATAAATGGTGCGTTTGCGGTAACGGCCTAAAATAAGTCCAGGTATAGGTAGATAGGAAAATAATTTTATTTTTTTATTTGTTTTTACATTTAAGTTCATGCATTTGCGTGTTGTTTTGCAATGTTTGAAACTCACTGTTAACACTTAACAGCTACAAGTGTAGAAAATGTTATGTTCGTTGGAAATTATTGCAAATAGTGCTCATTTAACATTATCAACTTGAAAATTGGCAATAAAAAGTTGAGGTCGGCAATTTGGCCTAAAAAATTCCAGGTAGGTCGGGTTACCGTAAAACTCACCATTTATTTTGTTTGGCCTTACCTTAAATACGTTGTGCATTATAAAGCAGACAATTTAATCTTCCATGATAACATCCCATTGAATAAAAGAAAATAGTTTTATGATACAAACACAGGTACACTTTTTTGGATTAGCAAAATTTCTTTAAAAAAGAAAATGTTTTTACCTGAAAATGTCCGCCTTGGGAACGACTAAATAAAGCCCGGTGACGGGCAACTTCCGATGCCTGCTGTTGTTGCCGTTGCGGTTGCGGCTGTTGTGGTTGCGGCTGTTGTGGTTGCGGCTGTTGTGGTTGCTGCTGTTGTGGTTGCTGCTGCTGCCGCTGCGCGGCCGTCGCTGCTGCTGCGGTTGCTGATGCCTGGAATCTAAGCCCCGTGAAAGCAGTTGAGCTGCCCTGTCCAACAGCTGCACAGCAGCAGTAATCGGATTTTCTTCAGCCATGTTGCTCTACATGAAGATTTAAATTTGGAAAAAAAATTCGCAAAATTAGAAACTCATTCATATATCCTCCACTTTTATATGGCTGTTGTGTGTACTCACTAACTCTAGGCTCAACAGAGGGGTTCACCGCCCTTTCTACAGGTAGGTCAACTAAAGAAAAGGACATTCGTAGGTTGTCCTTGCAGGTTCATTACCATGCACAGACACCTAGGATTTGCATTGTTATGACATACATGTATAAGGCTAATGAAACTCGATTTTATGTTTCCCGTAACCCGCCCGCGTTTGGATTTTGTGGCCGCGTTTGTGATGCCAAAATCCTAAAACAATTCATTATTTTGTATTTTTCCCCAAAATATCAAGTTTTTAATTTTTTTCTCCTGCCATTTTTGTTGGATTTTTAAAAGCAGCGCTCGAATATATAGTAATGAAACAGCCGTCGGAAAGAGCAGCCAAGTCATTTCCTCAGTGCGTACAGCGCTAGCGCCACGGAAAGGACTGCGTACGTGTAAATGCATTTGTGCCCGATTAACGATAAGGCTTGATACAGTCTGTCTGCAATTGGGCATTGGGCAGGCCCAACTAGTGTACATTCTCGCGAGATTTCACGTCGAGATTTACACATACATGAACACTTGCACGACAGGAACTGCTGTTGAGTTTCAATGTGAGAGCAACGTTTAGCTTCAAAAACGGTGTTGTAAGTATTTCTTTCCAGTCATTTTCCAATCATGGACATCTAAAACCACTGTAGGACACAACTAGGAGGAAATATTTGGGTGTGATTCTATTTTCCAGGCAAAATGACAAAAAATCCACTGTATGAAAGAGGTACCTTCTGTCCCTACGGGAAATCTCGTAGGGACAGAATTATTCTGTCTAGGAAAGACACATCTAGCTAGGGCCTACATGTAGGACTAATAATAGGCCGAGCTTCTGCTTCACTTGTCTAACTAAAGTTGACTGTGCATCAGCCTGTATAATGAAATAATGAAAAAATGAAAAATGAAAAAAGCCTCATCATTTTTCAAAATCCCTCGGACGGTAAACCGGATTTTTTATTCTTGTGGCCATAGCTAGCTCCACGCATAGGGGTGCACACAAGTAAATAGGCAAGATCTGTGCGCTGAGCTCATGAATATTTTGTATGCCCTCAAATTCTTTTATATTAGAGAGAATTGCGAGCTGAACGAGTGTGGTCTTGTGTTACTTCCAAATACTGAAAGCCGTCCAGATCAAACTGTACGGCTTTCAAGAGCAGCATTTTTCCCCCCATCAAAACCGTTGGCAAAATGGAATCTTTAGTTTACTCATTTTACAGGAAATTGCTATTTTTGGTAAAATATGAATCTCCACACGTTCTACATACCTCCCTGGCTGAAATTGTCTGAATAGTGGCGTACATTCGTCCGTAAAACCCGAATCTTTCAGGAGCAATCATACCGCATGACTTGTAGAATTTTTCCCCTTTTCAAGATGGCGGATGTAGACTCGGCGCAGTCGTTCTTTCGGCCACCAGCACGTACTAGCACGGTACAGACAAGGGGGGCGCTGTTCACATTTATTCGCTCTTGCCTGTGGGCATGTACCGTTCCGCCGGCCGGCGCTCCGCTGGCGAATCCACAGTCACTGACGCGAGTACACGTTAAAAATGTGATATATTTCCTCATGGCTTGCATCTCTGAATTGTTTATATATTTTTGTAAATTGATAGTTAGTTAGAAAACCTACAAGCTGTTTAATTATCGACCAATTACTCTCAAAATGATTGTCCATGTATGACAATTGCGTTGTTTACACGTTGCCAATGTCTCTCAACTACGAATGAAGTATGATTTTTTCTTCAGCAATTCCGTTAGATGACGAAAAATATTGCCACCCAACTCCCCTTCCCTCCCTCCCAATTAAACAAATTGTAAAACAAAAATCAGAAAGGACTCGATAAGAACCACAGAACCTCTCGAAACTATACAATTCCAGGCGCCTATAGCTTTTGAGTAAGGATGCCGCCAACTTTTTTAAGCACCTGCAGCCGATTTCACGAAGCACTGCGTAAACCCACTTGCGCAACATTTTATTGCGTAAGTTGCGCAACATTCTTCCGAAGATAACACGCAGGCTATGAAGCTTGCGCCATTTGTCAAAAGTTGCGCAAGCTGCGCAATGCTTCGTGAAATCGGCTGCAGGTGCTTAACAAAGTTGGCGGCATCCTTACTCAAAAGCTATAGGCGCCTGGAATTGTATAGTTTCGAGAGGTTCTGTGGTTCTTATCGAGTCCTTTCTGATTTTTGTTTTACAATTTGTTTAATTGGGAGGGAGGGAAGGGGAGTTGGGTGGCAATATTTTTCGTCATCTAACGGAATTGCTGAAGAAAAAATCATACTTCATTCGTAGTTGAGAGACATTGGCAACGTGTAAACAACGCAATTGTCATACATGGACAATCATTTTGAGAGTAATTGGTCGATAATTAAACAGCTTGTAGGTTTTCTAACTAACTATCAATTTACAAAAATATATAAACAATTCAGAGATGCAAGCCATGAGGAAATATATCACATTTTTAACGTGTACTCGCGTCAGTGACTGTGGATTCGCCAGCGGAGCGCCGGCCGGCGGAACGGTACATGCCCACAGGCAAGAGCGAATAAATGTGAACAGCGCCCCCCTTGTCTGTACCGTGCTAGTACGTGCTGGTGGCCGAAAGAACGACTGCGCCGAGTCTACATCCGCCATCTTGAAAAGGGGAAAAATTCTACAAGTCATGCGGTATGATCGCTCCTGAAAGATTCGGGTTTTACGGACGAATGTACGCCACTATTCAGACAATTTCAGCCAGGGAGGTATGTAGAACGTGTGGAGATTCATATTTTACCAAAAATAGCAATTTCCTGTAAAATGAGTAAACTAAAGATTCCATTTTGCCAACGGTTTTGATGGGGGGAAAAATGCTGCTCTTGAAAGCCGTACAGTTTGATCTGGACGGCTTTCAGTATTTGGAAGTAGTCTTGTGTAGAATATGACTATCGCCGCGATGTGGGGTATTTTTTCTTCCAACTACAAACATTTTAGACACTGTAGTAGCTCCTAGAATAGAAGTGGCCCTATTTTGCCCAGTAGCGTATATGTTCCAAAATGGACGCTGGTCTGTTTAGCAATTTTCACTGTTGCAGGGATAGTTTTGTTTTGTTTCAAGTGCAAATTAGGGAATAAAAGTGACGGATTACCCTCATAAAATTGAACAGAATTGAAAAGATGAGACTTCAATGAGTATTTTGGTTGTTGTCCTGAGAAGCTGAGAGAGTTGTGGGTATTTTTAAATGATTTTTGAAAATGGGGCATTTAGCATTGGTTCCTATGGGAGCCCTATTTACTTGTGTGCAACCATAGTGCCTCGAGGCTCGGCCGGCAGCATGCAGTTTCAGGCGGGCGTGACAAAAAACACAATTTTCTTGAAAACGCAACATTTGGGACGGAAATGTCAATTGAAAAGGTATTTTATAATCGTCCAAGATATCAATTCCAATTATTATTTTTCTTAAATACCGAAAAAAGTATGCCTTCTCAACCCTTACCTACCTTTTTGTACCATATACAAATGTTGCTTGCGAAGATTCCCGCGATGGATATCACATGACTAGATTGGTTCCCGATCCCTATAGATTGGATCGCTGTGTGGAATATGTGGACGGGAATTACGCCCTCTGTCTTTTTCACTTGGTAAGGTCTTCGCGGCCCCCGGAGTACGTCTTTCCCGGCTTTGTCTGTACGCGCGCGCGGTATCGTTTATGCGGGCGGTATCGACTATGCGGGCGGTATCGACTATGCGGGCGGTATCGTCTACGCTTGCGGTAACGTCAACGCGTGCGGTATCGTCTACGCGTGCGGTATCGGTCTACGCGTGCGGTATCGGTCCAAGCGTGTGGCATTGTCAACTACGCGGGCGGTGTCGTCAACGCGTGCGGGAACGTCTATGCGGGCGGTATCGTCTACGCGGGCCGCAACGTACGTCTACGCGGGCCGCAACGTCTTCGCGGGCCGCAACGTACGTCTACGCGGGCCGCAACGTCTTCGCGGGCCGCAACGTATACGTGTGCGGTATCGTCTACGCGTGCGGTAACGTCTTTTTTGCCCTGTTGGCCGCCCATAATCGAGAAGGTGGAACGTGCGCACCGAGCATCATGCTACATTCATATGTCCAAACCGAGCAACACCTATACATGCACATCGGACAATTAAGATTGTACATTCGTATCGAGAAGGTGCACATCGAAAGTGTCGTTTCAGTTGAAATTGTATTTAAATAAATGTAATAAAAAGCTGGAAAACTATACTTGTTTGTTGACTTAGTTGGTTAGAGTAAACACATATTAAACTGGGTATGTATAAAAATCTAGTCAATCTATGTAACATTTACATTTTCTTACGTCAATTTGTTTGTAGATTATTTTATATGCATACATTTTGTGGGGCGTTTTTGTTAATGGCCGCCTATAGGCACAGCCAAAAACACTTTGACACTTGATGGGGCGATCTGTCAGTAGAAAAACCGCAATCACCAAACTTCGATATAAACGCACTGAATTACATTTACACCTGTACGAACATCTGCAAGGCTGGAAAACATGAAAACCCGAACTCGATAAAAACAGTGGCATTGGGAATATAGTGTATTGACTCACTGGCTGACCAAAAGCAACGTGATAATACTAATTCCACTGCACTCCACGCCCACCCAATTCACCAGACAACGTCTGTGTGCTATTCGTATCATTCATTCATTACCCGTAGAAAAATAACCGCTGACACCAATCATCCAAACGCACGCATTGCATAGCACTTACTATGAACTAATTCACTACGCAGCTAGCAAGACCCTAATCCCTGACCTCGATAACCCGCCCGATTCCAGACCCTGTGCCACGTGTATTGAAACACTACTCCACCCGCGGTACAACACACAGTTTTAGTTCATAAACACAAAACGTGAAGGTCGCCCAATCCACGATTTCCTATCCTTCCGTGCGTACCAACATATAACTGTAGCAATACATGTACACGTAAGCTAAGTTTGAGTCTGAAACAGCCGTTGTGACTATAAACGATAAAAACTGAATATGGCATTTCGGGAACTACGTAATTTTTCAAAAAAGTCACGACAGAAGATGCACATCGACAACATGTTACTAGCACCATTCATTCAGAAATGATGAAAGATGGTACACTGATACGGCGAACGTTGAACATTGACACCGACTATGATGCAACACTCACATCGACAAGGTGCAACACACAACACTCACATCGAACATGGTGCACTGTTGATATCGAGAAGGTGGAACGTGCACACCGAGCACTGTGCTATATGGAAACCGAGCATCATGCTACATTCACATGTCCATACCGAGCACCATCCTACATGCACATCGACAAGATTGTATACATTCATATCGAGAAGGTGCACATCGAAAGTGTCGTTCCAGGGCCACCGTACAGGACAGCCTTATACACATGTTGATGATGTTTAGCTTCATTGCATCTGACGAAGTAGTTGGTAATGAATGGTAAGCAGTAGTATTGAGTGGTCCCGCACGCGCATTTTTTTTTTACACCACTGCGAGGGGAATTTGGCAGAAAACGCACCATTTCACTGCTGGGGAAGAGACTAAAGTTCCCCGTACGTATACATGTGCATGTAGATTGTTTACGTACGTAGTAAGATAAATTTCATGATAGAAAGGGGAAAACAAAGAACTGCATACATATTAAAATATCAGCCAAATGATCAGTGCATGTTTTTTATGTTGAATGAATGGTAAAATATTTTTGTAAAAAAAAAACACCATCGATCGACGTCCCCAAAAGTATGTATAAGCCCATGACATGTATAAGTTAACTCTGTTTCCAAAACTTGTTTTTCTTCTTGTTTCGATCGTTCTTTCGAAACGACCTTTCGATCGTTCTTTCGAAACGCGCGTTTCGATCGTTCTTTCGAAACGCGCGTTTCGATCGTTCTATCGAAACGCACATTTCGATCATTCTATCAAAACGATGTTTCGATTGTTCTTTCGAAACCTTTCGATCGTTCTTTGAAAACGCGCGTTTCGATCGTTCTTTGAAAACGCGCGTTTCGATCGTTCTTTCAAAACGCGCGTTTCGATCGTTCTTTCAAAACGTCTCGATCGTTCTTTCGAAACATTGTTTCGATCAATCTTTCGAAACAATGTTTCGATCGTTCTTTCGTAACGACGTTTCGATCGTTCTTTCGAAACACTTAATTTTTGATTGTTTTTTTTTTAAACACTATAATTTACCCCTTTAATTAAAGCACTTTTCAAACGTTCCCTCCGAACACTTTTTCAATCACTTCTTCTAAATACTCCGAAAATTCTGATGTTAAGAATTGTAAAATTCTTTAAAAATTACCCAGTAAAAACATCAGTCATGTCAGTAGGTGCATATTTGATATGGAAAAACCCCGTTGAGGGTGGGAAAATATAGAGGACTTTCACAGGGAACACATATTTTTCAGCCTACGTGTAGTATCGAAGCCAAGATCGGCTACCCCTCATTTTTTTTTCTGTGGTGAAAACTGAAAAGTCACCGGTATCATCGTCGGTCGACAGACACGCGGTTTGCAATCATTGGCTTATTACGCATGCGCGACTTTTTCGTAGTCTTTGTACGTGTGCTGTAACGAAGGATTACCCCTCGCAGTGGTGTAAAAAAAAAATGCGCGTCCCGCGCGGTAATGGTAGTGTACGTATGATATACAATGGTAATACAATGGTTATTTAGTGGTATGCAAAGGTAATATTAAATGGTAAGAAGTGGTACTGAATGGTTGCGAATGGTGTACGTGCAACGGTAATACAATGGTTATTTAGTGGTATGCAATGGTAATATTACAAAGGACTGAATGGTAAGCAGTGGTACTGAATGGTTGCGCATGGTAATGATATTGTATGTATGGTATGCAATAGTAATACAATGGTAATTCAGTGGTATGCAATGGTAATATGCAATGGTAGTATGCAATGGTAATATTTAGAGGGCGCCCTTCATGAGAGTGTGACGCACCGTAAAACTGCTCCCCCAAATTTGTCTTATTTTGTGTGTAAATACCGTCATCCCGCCAGCTTTAACCTCCGATTATTTCACCTATTCATTTCCTGTAATGGCTGACAATCAACCGACAAAAAAATCTGCAAATACTCGAAGTAAAAGTTCCAAAAAAGATCACGTAAATCCGGCTACAGAAGGGTCCGATGCACAGAGCCCAAAACAAGATGGCGACGGCAGTAAGCCTGAGTGTACGTGTACGTGCGGCACCGATTTGACTACCGTAAACGACAAGTTGGACAAGATCTTGGCTGCTATCAACAACGTGGAATCCAGGTTAACTGTCCTTGAGCAGCAATCGACAACTAATACATCCGACATTGCAGATATAAAAAGGTCAGTGACTTTTGCCCAAAATGAACACGACAAAGCCATCAAGCAAGTCACAACAAAAAAACAGTACAACCTTGACATACTGCGGTCCCTGGAGGATAAGATCGATGACCTACAAAACCGTAGTCGACGCAATAACATTGTAATCCAAGGAATTCCTGAGGATTCAGAGTCCGGCCAATCATGTGAAGATTTCGTCCAGAAATTCGTCTCTGAACACATGAAGCTGGAAGGTGCTGAAGACATCGACATCGAGCGGGCACATCGCACTGGTCAGGTCACACAGGACACAGACACTCGTCGTCGTCCACGGCCAATACACTGTCGACTCCTTCGCCACTACGACCGCCAATGTATTCTTAAGAACTCTGCTAAGCTCTTGAAGAATAACCCCTACAAGAATTATAAAGTTTTTATCAGCGATGACGTCACACCTAAAGTTAGAGCACAGAGGAAAGAGCTGCGGGAATCACATCTACGGCGGATACAGAGGGATGAACGGACCGAGTTCGCGTACATACCGTGGTCTGTGCCAGCACTGATCCGGTACAAGTTCCGTGATGGTCCGTTCCGGTCATATCGACTAGGGGGAGAAGCATGATTAATTGTTTAAGGGCAAATTGTCACGCTGCTCTCTTTTAATAATTAAGGTGTATCATACTATTCTTGTGTAATGTGTTTGTTTATACACTACAAAAAAAAAGTTAAGGATATTTGGATTTCTTTTTGTGCTTGGTGCTGTTTTGTGAATTGGCCATTATTCCAACATTTTCCAGGACCTTCCCTGTGTTTGTTGTCCATTCCTTTAAGTTTAACTCGGTTCCACTTGATTGACCCTTGGCAATTTGAGCATTATGGCAGTACTCACACTTGTGTATTTAAAGAGCTTGTTCTCTGGGCCAAATTGTGCATTTTGCAAGTCAACAGAAGCCAAGATGAAAATGTTCATGCCTGTCGTCGTTGTTTTGTTGATGTTGTGTCGAGGTTGTGGAGCTGTGCGACGTCATCTGGATGCTACGGATGTGGCTAGAGCAATCCAGCTCCTTGAAGATGGTGTTAGGCAGGTTGAGGTGGCCAGGCGGTTTGCTGTAAGCCAGAGTGTTGTGTCACGTTTGTATCGACGTTTCCAGCAGACCGGCCTGTATCATGACAGACCACGTTTAGGCCGCCCCCGTGCTTTAACTGCCCGTCAGGATCGATATCTGAGGACAACCGCTCGACGAAACCGCTTCAACTCAGCAAGAACTCTGCGAAACAATCTCCAAAATGCCACCGGTGTTCATGTCAGTGTCCAGACTGTGAGGAACCGACTGCATGCTGGCGGTCTGAATGCCAGACGTCCGGCTGTGGGCCCAAGACTGACCCCTAGACACCGTCAGACGAGGTTGGCATTTTGTCATGCACACGTGGACTGGAATATCGAGGCCTGGTCGTGTGTACTCTTCTCTGATGAGTCCAGATTTTGTGTCTCCACGAACGACAGACGCCAGAGAGTGTGGAGGGCCCGTGGGGAACGTTTTGCGGAGTGTGCCATTGTTGAGCACGATCGTTTTGGTGGTCCCTCTGTTATGGTGTGGGCAGGGATCAGTGTCGGGGGTCGCACAGACCTTCATGTGTTCCAGCAAGGGGCGATTAATGCCCGGATGTACCGGGATGACATTATCCTCCCCATTGTTCGTGCCTATGCTGGTGCTGTGGGCCCTGATTTTCTGCTAATGGACGACAACGCACCAATCCATCGAGCAAGGCTGGTGCAGGACTGTCTGGATACAGAGGGAATCCGTCGTATGGACTGGCCAGCCTGTTCACCGGATCTCAATCCTATTGAACACCTTTGGGACCAGCTCGGGAGAGCCATGCAGCGACGTCTTCACCCTCCAACCAACGCCAATGAGCTCAGAGCTGCCCTCACTGAGGAGTGGCAAAGACTGGACCAGGCGGCCATTGACCGTTTAATCCGGAGCATGCCAAGGCGGTGTCGGGCTTGTATTCAAGCCAGAGGAGGTCACACGAGATACTAAGATGGGCTGGATTAGGGTGTGATGCATGTGAAGTCACTTTTCCCCATGTGGACATTTTCTTTTTTGGACACTTTCCTAAGATCCTTGTTTGTTGTGGCTAAAATTGTAAATAAAACTGTATCTGGTCATTAAAATAGGGCTTCATTTCAAAACACATTACAAAATGGCAAAAACCACTGTACAAAAACCCAACTGAAAAAGATAGCCCGATTTTGAAAAATATCCTTAACTTTTTTTTTGTAGTGTATGTGTGTATGAAATAGAGTCAAGGCAAGGCACCATACTAATTATCCACCTATGTGTTCAGAATATCAAGATTTACCTTACAAATTGGTACACTAAGGAAATTATTCTTCAAGTGTGTATGTGTAACTCATAATGAATCATGTCACTACACAACCAAATGTTGATCCGGACATAAATTGTGCTAGACCTACCACCTCTTGTGAATATTATGACCAGAACAGTTTCCAGGAAGAGTTTACAGGTGACACAGACATTAAATTTTTACATATAAATGCCCGTAGTTTGCAGAAAAACATTTCTTCAATCACATCTAATATTGGCAATTTAAATGATCTTTCAATTATTGGTATTTCAGAAACCTGGCTTAAAGACATAACCGATCCCCTGGTTCAAATCCCAAATTATATACTTGAAGGTTCATGCAGACAGAACAGAAGAGGTGGTGGTGTAGCGATGTACATCAAGCATGGTTATAATTACTTTATACGTCATGACTTGTGTCGAAATAATAATGATATCGAATCATTTTTCATTGAAATTACTAATGTTGGTCAAACTGGTGTTATTATGGGGGTCATTTATAAACCACCCTCTACCCCTACAAATGATTTTATTGACCATTTCAATGACATTTTAGCTAGTACCACTGTAACGAATAAAAAGTCCTATGTCATGGGTGACTTTAACTTAGATTTGTTATCGGATGATAGTTCTGTCAATGATTTTGTTAATACTCTCTCATCCCATTCATTTTACCCTACTATCACCAAACCCACAAGAATCACGCTAAATAGTGCAACTTTAATTGACAACATTTTTACCAATGTCTTTCGTGCCCATGCAGCAGGTCTTTTTATGACCGACATAAGTGACCACTTACCAGTTTTTGTAGTTACTAACTGGCAGGAGGGAAGATGTTCCTTTGATCACAAGTGTAAATCTAGAGATTTTTGTGAAAATAACATATGCCAGTTTATTAATGATCTAAATCAAATTAACTGGAGTTTCTTAATAGACCAAGAGGATGTACATGGAATTGTTGATATATTTTTGGAACATGTGTATACGCTTTATGAAAAAAAATTCCCGGTAAAGGAAACGTATTGTCGGTATAATAAGTTAAAGTCACCTTGGCTAACGCATGGCATATATAAATCAATAAGAAGGAAAAATTACTTGTATAAAAAGTTTTTGAAGAATCCAAATACGCAAAATAAGTCAAATTATACTGTATACAAGAATAAATTAACCAAGGTAATAAACAACTCAAAGAAAGATTATTTCACTCGTAAATTTAATGAAGAGGCTTCTCACATTAAAAACACATGGAAACTTATTAATTCCTTACTTAATAAGAATTTCCGTTCACCAAACCCATCTTATTTTAATTACAATGGAACAAAGATTGAAAGTAATAAAGAAATTGCTAATGCTTTTAATGAATACTTTATTAACATTGGCTCAAAACTTGCTGATGACCTCCCATCATGCGACACAAGCTTTGACCAATTTTTACGCAATCATTGTTCAGACTCATTCTTTATGACTCCTGTAACTGAGGAAGAGGTCGTTTTTATGCGTAATAAGATTCCCAGTGGCAAGGCGGCAGGTTATGATGGAATTAGTTCTTATATAGTTAAACAAGCAAAATATTCCCTCGCTCGACCATTATCTCAAATATTTAATAAGTCCTTGACAGCTGGAGTCTTTCCGAATGGTTTAAAAATAGGGAAAATCACACCAGTGTTTAAAAGTGGCTGTAAGAATGATATTGGAAATTATAGGCCCATTACTGTACTATCTACATTTACTAAGGTGTTTGAAAAAAATAATATATAATAGTAGATTAATTACTTTTATTGACAAACATAAGATCCTAACAGATTCACAGTTCGGTTTCAGAAATAATCGGTCAACCGACCAAGCCACGTCATTTGTGACAAATAAATTATTGAATGCATTGGATAATAGGGACTTTACAATTGGTGTATTTCTCGATTTGTCAAAAGCATTTGATACTGTCAATCATGGTATTTTGATACGGAAATTAGAGCATTATGGAATTCGTGGCATTGCCTTAGATTTATTTAAAAGCTATTTATCTAGCAGACAACAATTTGTCACATATAACGCGGAAATCTCTGACTATCGTACTGTCTCGTGTGGGGTTCCACAAGGCTCTGTATTAGGCCCCTTGCTATTTTTGTTGTATATTAATGATATTTGTAACGTATCTAACATTATATCATTCTGTTTATTTGCAGATGATACAAGCTTATTGTATACACATAATAATATTGACATTGCAGTTCAAAATATTAATTATGAATTAACACGAATAGACTCCTGGCTCTTAGCGAACAAACTTTGTATTAATGTGCAAAAAAACAAATTACATTATCTTCTCAATGAAACAAAGAAAATTTACACAATCTTTTCCAGTTATGTTTAACGGAGTTGAACTAAAGCGCGTCCACAGTACTAAATTTTTGGGTATTATTATTGATGAACATTTATCTTGGAAAAAACACATCCAACAGGTATTAAGTAAAGTATCAAAAAATGTTGGTATCATGAATCGATTGAAGTTTTATCTACCAACTAGTGTACTATTATCATTGTATAATTCGCTGGTACTCCCTTATTTAAATTACTCCATTCTTACATAATAATAATAATAATAATAATGAAAATTTATAATGCGCCGGTATCCATGGGGTGGTTCAGCTTCCAGCTGTGATAAACTACTTAAGATTCAAAAGAAAGCTGTTCGCATTATCTCTAAAGCAGGTTATAAAGATCATACAGCACAGATGTTTGCAAATTTAAAAATACTCAGATTTAGTGAACTATATGACTTTAACTTGGGGAAGTTTATGTACAATTATAAGAACAATAATTTACCCCCTTGTTTCAATCCTTGTTTTATTTTAGCATCCGAAGTACATGCCTACAATACTCGTGGAGCCTCTCGGGATAATCTTTACATACACTTTAGTAGGACTTCTTTACATAAAAATAGCCTTGTACAGCGTGGTGTTCTATATAGGCCTTAAAATCAGCCCCTTCTTCCAGAGTTTTTGCTAAAAATCTTAAAAGGGAACTTCTACATACTTATGCATAATGTCAATAATGTAGAATATTCTTACATTGGTGATGGTGCTATGCCTTGACATCCGTTCATGAGGTCTGTTTTTGTCTTGTTATTCATATTTGTCTGTCCCGGGTCAGGGCACAAAAGCTAACGCTTCACCCAGTACCTAATGTTGTATTCTTTATAATGTACTCGTCATTGATATTAAGATGTTTTCTACAGTTTATTGTAGTAAATTATCTTTGTATTGTGTGAATTCAACATTGAAATAAATGAATTGAATGAATGAATATTTCAAAGGACTGAATGGTATGCAGTGGTACTGAATGGTTGCGCATGGTAATGATATTGTACGTATGGTGTGCAATGGTGTGGTCTAGTGGGTATGAAGCGGGACTCCCAATCAGAGGTTGGGGGTTCGAGCCCCACTTCGAGCAACGTGTCTGTGTCCCTGGGCAAGGCACTTAATACCAGTTGCCTCGTCTACCCAAGCGATATATGGGAAGCTGTTAAGGGGAATGCTACAATATAACTGCTGATAAGGTTGTGGGCCTGACCAGCAGACACCTAGTTGAAGTGAAATGGTTCTGGTGATTCCCTGATGGCAGCGGTAATAATGGTAACAGCGCCTTGAACACCCTGCAGGTTGGATATGTGCGCTATACAAATCTAATCATTATTATTATTATTATGGTAATACATCGGTTATTCGTATGCAATGGTAATATTGCAAAGGACTGAATGGTAAGCAGTGGTACTAAATGGTTCCGCATGGTAATGATATTGTACGTATGGTGTGCAATGGTAATACAATGGTAAGATAAAAAGGACTGAACGGTTGTGTATATGGTAATTATATGGTACGAATGATGTGCAATGATAATGCAATGGTGCACCAGTAGTGTACAGTGGTAAGATTGAAAAACGGAACGGTAATCAATCGTTTTTGAATGGTTGCGGAAAGTGATTATATTATACATAAATGGTGTGCAATTGCAATGCAGTGGTGCACCAGTGGTATACCAGTGTATGATAAAATGTATGGTAATCAATTGTATTGAATGGTTCTGAATGGTAATTCTATAGTAAATTAGTGTGTGCATTATGGCAGTGCAATGGTAATGATGACCAGTGCATCAGTGGTATTATACTATCGTGATATAAATAAAGAAAAAGCAGACAAAATGGAAATTGTATGGTAATCATTATCAATTGTATTCAATGGTTGTGTACGGTACTTGAATGGTGTGCAATGGTAATGCAATGGTACATCCGGGTAAGATTCAATTGTAAGATCTCGAGTCACGAATGGTGCACAGTGGTTAAAATTCTAAATAAAGTTAAAATAAAACTTAAATTTACATCAAAATGACTTGAGATTATAATTAAAACCAACATGTCCATAGATCATAACGACCCTGGCCGTGACTTAAAAGTAGCTGGTATTTATTAAGATTAAATTAAACAACTACGAAAATACGATTTTAGTCTCAGAAAAACGGTTCGGGAATTCCAATTTTCCGCCTAGAATTATAATATAAATTCTTTAATATATAAATTCTTTTATAAAGTTATAAATCCTATCGACAGTGTCGTCTGTTTGCTTTAATTATAAAAAGCGAAAAATCCAGTATCGATACCATTTCCCCATGTAGCTTATGGGAAATCACTGAGAAAAACCCTACAATTATCGATTACAGTAGTATCGATACTATGGCATGCGAGCACCAGTTTACTTGCACAGGTTGTAATTACTGGGAACCAGCGTAACTGTCGCGCGCTCACTATTCAAGATGGCGTCCAAATATATGCTCCGGTTTGTACTTCCTGTCGCCAAGTTTTGAAACTACTAGAATGTATGATATTCAACAAGGCAACCAGAAACGACATAATTATAGTATCAAGTATTAAAAAGAGTTTGAGTTCATCAGAGCTTAAAGAAAAGGAAAAACACATTTTAAGCGGGGTATTTTCTTCGCATACACGTACTAGAAGGCTAAAAGTGTTTATTTGACGTTTATATTGGGACGTTATCATTTGTTTTATAACACTTTTAGCCCTTTAACATTTTAACCCCATTCACCTTGGTGAATGTTGCTGGACGCCCTTTAATGGTAAAAAACCTGTGTCAAAAATCTTACCTGTCATTTCATATCAGACATTTAAAAACACACCATGGAGGTCCTTGTAATCTCAAGACTTCTGTACCCTTGTCGTTCTTTTCCCATGATGACTCGAACATCAAAAAAGGATAATTAAAAATGGAGGAAAATTCGAAGAAAAATCGACAATTATCTATTAGATTGGCGACTTTACTTTGCTGTGTATCGCGTCTGAAGAAAGTAGTCCCACTAACGCGGATGGATTTAGTTTACACTCTCTTAAGCCTAGACTGGCCCCCTGTCCATGTGCGCTACGCTGCTCTCGCTTATATACGACGCGTGGGGAAGTACATATGTGGACAGTGGCCAATTTGTACCGTGTATTCAGTCAATTCTTGCCGTGGCGTAAGTAGTGCCTTCAAGGTTTTGAACTACCGTATCAGATCAGCGGATTATTTCTAAACGTTTCCACGAAAATAACACACGACATTGAAGTTACTGTAGCTAGACTACGGTGGTCAGGTCACGGCCTTTGTCGTGCGTACGTGCACAGGAAGTAGCTTGGAGCACACGCAGCGTGGCACCGGCGGTTTGTGCTACTCCGCGCACTGACAACTGTATGAATGATCTATAGTTGTCTTCATTTATTAAACTTGGGTCTAAGGTTTACAAACTCGTACCCTTAACAATTGGTAAAGGTACGAGTTTGTAAAAGTACGTTTTTTCATCACCACGCTTTTTGTATATAATTCAGTAGCTAAGATAATCTCAGCTCTTTTTTTATCTTTTTTCATTGGGATGTGGTCTTTTAGCAGTAGAGCTGAGAGAAGTTATCAACATGAACCCGCCATCGCAAAACAAATGTGTCATTTTCTCACCGTGTCACACATTATTTCCCCGTAAAACTCACCCAAACCTTGCCAGGCATAACCATACGCAGGTCCTTGAGGGAAATAACCAGCCACGATGATTATTTTGCCAACAATTCTAGCGAAACAAACCGGTATTCTCACAGCCAGTGCTGTTGTCTTGTGTTTTAAATGATAATATGTCTTCTCGTCGCGTGACACATAGTCTGTGTACAAAGGAATTTTTATGCGCGTCGGTTACCAGTGCGGCCTACCAGTCAAACCTATTTCGTAATCACGTCGGGTACCGATCACGTCCGCACAGCGAAATAGGTTTGACTGGTAGGCCGCATGTGCACTGGTAACCGACGCGCATAAAAATTCCTTTGTACACAGACTATGTGTCACGCGACGAGAAGACATATTATCATTTAAAACACAAGACAACAGCACTGGCTGTGAGAATACCGGTTTGTTTCGCTAGAATTGTTGGCAAAATAATCATCGTGGCTGGTTATTTCCCTCAAGGACCTGCGTATGGTTATGCCTGGCAAGGTTTGGGTGAGTTTTACGGGGAAATAATGTGTGACACGGTGAGAAAATGACACATTTGTTTTGCGATGGCGGGTTCATGTTGATAACTTCTCTCAGCTCTACTGCTAAAAGACCACATCCCAATGAAAAAAGATAAAAAAAGAGCTGAGATTATCTTAGCTAATAATTCAGCAAAAATCCCAATTTCATTCATGTAAAATTATCCACAGGTTTGGTTACATACGTTGAGTTAATTTAAAGCGCTACTTGTTGAGTTGTTTTTCTTTAATTGCTACATGGACAGAGGTGTGCCGAAGAAAAATACACCCAAGCTAACTCTTTCTAATATGACATCATAATGTGAGAAAACGTACTGAGAAAATTACAAGTTATTTATCATTTAAAAAAACGTTCCAAAACACCCTTAGATATACCATTGAATATTGCTAGTCAGTGGTAATTGTCAGTGGTATTTTTAATGGTAAACCATTGGCTTTTTTTTTGTAAGGGCAGCCCTATATGATTATCCTATCAAGATAGTTAGGCCGAAAATTTGGTCCACCCTCGTAAGTTGAGCACTAGTTTTATTATTTTTGCACCTTGCACTTTGCACTATTGATTGACCGTTTATACCTCGGCGACTACTATGCGCAAAGCGGATTTGTTAGATTGCGTAAAAACCATGCGGCGACTACACTCGGCGAGTATGCGGCGAGTGAGTTCGGCGGAGAAGTATGAACCTATAGCTTTATGCAAGAAAAACGTTTGACTGTTGATACATGAGGCTGGATCTGCCACTGGGCCACACCTGGAATGCTACCAAAACCTGTAATAAAAGCCGTACTATGACCATACTGAGTTAACATATCTTAATACGAACTAAGTCTATAACATTGGCAACATGCATGTAAATATAAAAACACCCGCGTTTTTAATCACATCATATGTTGCCGTTATGGTCATTCTAATGACAATATACTCACACCAGAAAGTACTCGAAAGGCGTCCAAGTACAATCGAGTCATCGGTCACAAGTTCCAAAACTCGGCCAAACCTGTCTCTCACGAACGGCTACAGTATGGAGTTGACAATACGAATGACCGCGAGACCAGCTCTTCTGCAGTTTCTCTACTGTAAGAAGTTTCGCTCCGCTGCGCTGTTCTGGTCCCCAAAGTTAGGTAATGTCAGTCTAGTACTGGACGAGGAATCAAAGACGGATCATGAGTTTGCAGCTCGGCTTCAGAAACAACAACACCTTATCGGATTTGACATTAAAATCAGGTATGAGCCTCTACCTGAGGATGCGACTTGCCTGAAAACAAAACGGCTCACCGTGGGGTACAACCGCATGATGTGGAACAGTTTCTTCATGGATTTATACACCGATGCAGACATTATTGTTTGGACAGACACTGATGTGGTGTTTACCACGCCAGTCACACCGGAAAATATCTTCAAAGGCAACAAATTAAAAGCTACTGGCCTTGACGAGCCATACAAAATGATGAAATATTGGATACCATCGACAAGGGCTGCTATTGGAAAGCGACCGGTTGCATCGTTTGGCAATTTCCCTACTTTCGTCTGGAGAGACACTTTCACCAATTGTCGGAAATACATTCTTCAACACATGAACGTACGTACTTTATAATTTGTTTCTCATAAGCTTTATCACAAGTGATGCAAATTGTCGGAATTCTTGGCTGTGGCTTCAAATTACTAAACGAGTCAGAATGGATGAATGAATCAATGAATGAACGCTACTCTCTGAATCTGAAAGAGTGAAACTATTATAGGCGTTTTAGAGTGAAAATATTTTTAAGTTTAGTTTTAACAAGTTTGAAAAACCCCTTCCAGTGACAACTCGAGTGAAATCGCAATCTATCGGAGTATTGGTCACATGAGTTTCCCTATATAGGCTTTGAAATGATTGCCGTCAAAATGATGGTTTGTGCTATTCAACAAAATACCATTTGTGCAGAAAAAATGGGATGTATAATGTTACCAACTTACCATTGCTATCAAAACCTTGAGTTGTAATATTGTTATTTCGTTTTGAACTGTGTAGTGACCGTATATAAACGATCAAATTCCCGCTTTCATTTATACTCATTTATTTTCATTTATTCATTTATACTCAGATTCAATAAATCGATGCCAAACCAACAATTTGACTGAAGGCCACAGCCTAAACACCTCATTTATTTGTTTGTGCCGGGACCAAAAGATTGGGCACTCCGGACACGCCAATCACAAGTGATACACCGGATCCCAACCATTAACACCAAATTACGGGATACACCTGATCCCAACCAAATTTACACAAATAAAAAGGGGGAGACACGTGGTCCCAAGTATTAATGCAAGTTCAGGGAAACACTGGCCCTTAAACATTAATAAGTTGGGGATACAACTGACTCCAACATTTGCTACTCCTATTATTAGACCTGTTGAATGTGTATTACAAAGTATACGTAAGAATAAAACCTATTGCTCAAGACGGCCATTTATTTCTGACAATTGGAACATAAAGTCGGAGCTTAGATAGTCCGAGGGGAACCTCAAGGCACTATTATATATAGCTAACTTGTTAAACTTGTAACTTGCAGGACACGATAATGCAAACTTGAGTAAAACGTTTACCCAACCTTTACTCATTTGGCCAGAAAAAATAAAGGCCCTTGACTGTGTATAATCCCGTATAACAAAAATGCCATCTGCTAACCGCACCCCCCCCCCCCCCCCCCCCCCCTCCCCCTCCCCGCCCCTCCCCGCCCCTCCCCAAAAAGGTGAAGTTTAGGGGCTGAGGCTATAAGCCAGGCACTCCGTGCTTTCCCATCACAGCCCGTGTACGAACCCGTCATGGTTATGGAAGGAATGTACCCAATTGATGTACATCGTGTACGTGCAACTATCTGTGTACATCCACATTCGCATCCTCTTGCAACAGTGCCCCTTTAACGCACTCCCTAACTCCTGCGTACAGTGGCCCTGTTGAAAAAGGCTCCATTTGGCGGTGGGACTAGCGACAGAAATCTTGTCGCCTCTGCTGGACCAATCAGTACGCTTGCAGTGCATTGTAGCACGATTGCAGGCATTCAAATGTAACGCGCGCAGATTGTAAACACCGTGCATGCATGTGATACATGTACTCGGTAATGCTGGCCGTTGTCCGCGTCGCCGATTGGTTGCTATTTAAAGCATACTGGGGAATCCGTTCCATTACATTCGTCAGCATGCATCCCTGTTATTAATGTGAACAACTGCGGAGTAAATAAGGTTCGTCGTTTGAAAGTTTGGTAGGAATGGGACAGTCATAAGGAACGGAACCCAATACAATTTCTGGAAAGTATAGAAATTGTTTCTTTTCGGCATAACATGACCGAATTGATTAAATTACATCAAAATGACTCGGGCGTGAGTTGGCTCAAGACAACAGCCGGCTCGCTCCACAGATTTGCGTGTATTTCCTCAGGGTATTGTCACGTCGCTTCGCATAGTGGAAATTCCCTGAGATCTCAGGATGCCACATTCGGGCCTATGCAGCTGTGAACTGTGCGATCCGCATTCGGGTCATGCATGGAGTGCCTGGCTTATAGCCTCTCCCGAGGTTTAGGGGGGTGGTGGTGGGTAAGTTTTTAATTCTTTCCAGACACAACTACATGAACTAGTAAAAACACTGTGCGCAAACACAACATATGTATAACGTGAGCGTGAACCAGTAACCACCGTGGTCCAGTGCCCGCAATGTGTCGTCACGACTCTGCTGTCAGCTAATTGTCTAGCGGGAAATTTGATTGGATGGCCGTCGTCTACGGACTCACTATATACGTAGTTTAAACCGAAAGAACACTAGTCATGCAATAACTGTGCGAATGTCATCATTTTTTTTTTTGGTTCTTTTCTATGCAGGTTAGCCGTTTCGAGGATGCTTTCAGGATTCTTCACAATCCAGATTCATTGCGATATGTCCACCCATCGGGCATTATTCTTACATATGCTTACTACTTTGAACACGAGCGCTATGACTGGCATTTTTATGCCAACAATTTGACACTTTTCAAAACAAAGATCACAAAAGAAGATTTTAAGGTCCCTGTTACCGACACCTATCCTGACGTCATTGTCGCCATACACCAGAAACACTACAACCGTCCAAATCAGCATAATTATTTGAAGCAAGGGTACTGCGTGGCCAAACGCATTGTGGATAAACTCCCCAGCGGCTGTGAAACGTACAAGGACACTGTCAATTTTCTACTGTTTGAAAATGGTAAATACATGGATTCGTGGTGTAAGGGGGAAGATGGCATAAAAACATGCACAGCGGTTATTGAGAAACATTACGAAAATGTTAAAAAATACTACAAAGACGGGTTATACGACTTGGACTTAGAAAGAGTATTGAAAGTGGAAAAAGCAGCTGCGACGGAGAACATCACATGTCCTCATCTTTTTGACTTTCCTTAAAGGTACAGTATAGTACAGGTATATACACGATTGGTAAACTGTTAAAAACGGCGTGATTTCTACTGGTAATCGAAAGTCTATATCGAGAAAACTGTAGAAATTTCAGCCACATAGATGCAGTAATACTTCAGAAAACCTGAAAAATCGAGGCATGCTTTTGTGCATGAATGAATGGCTCCAAAAATCGCCTACAGGCGATCTTTGGATATTCAAATAGTTTTGTCATTTTTCTCAATAAAGGCAGGGGCTCGTCAATGCGGGCGTGAGGCCAAATTCGTGCCACGAATTACGCAGCTCTATAGCAAAGGTAAAGAGCTGCGTATTTTGTGGCACGAATTTGGCCTCACGCGCGCATTGACGAGCCTGTGCCTTTAATAGGGGCACTTCAGACGAAATAATTTCACAGGATGATTACTACCATTACCATCTTGATAACCAGGGCTGCTTTCGAGCGCGGCACCAGGGATCCCTGGTGCTCTATGGTGCTCGCCCGAAAGCGTGTGTTTGCATGTGTGTGACGTAACGTTCCCAACACCTAGGAGCACCCGGGACAAGCGCTCGAAAGCAGCCCAGTAAGCTATTTAGATAATAATTCTTTTCTTTTTGGAAGGGTAATTACCAAACATGTAGATATCCTAGGCCATGGGCTCAGCCACGAAATCCTTCCCCCCCCCCCCCCCCCCCCCCCAGGGGGATTTTTGCAGACCACTATTTTTGGAAACCTTGTCCATAGGGATGTTGAAATCAGGTTGTCTGCACTTTGCTTGGCGGTGGGTTGACTCGTGAGGGCGCTTTTCAAAATGGCCACCATCATATATTGCTGTAGATCATATAGACGGGTATTTTTATGGGAAAAAGTACCCTTAACCCCCAATAAATTCCAACAAAAGGTTTCTCAGCAGTTTCTGGTCCTACTGAATGTGGTGATAACATGTCATGCCACCAATAACCGGAAATGGGTGAAATCTCGGTCAATTCCAAGATGGCCGCTGTTAATTGACCTTAAAAATCGCTGAAATGGCTGTAACGTCTTTAATAGTTGGAGTAGAGCAGTGATTTAAATGTCCAACCTAGGGTTTTCAGGGCCAGGGAATTCACTGGTATCCATTAAATTTCAATCGAACCTTCCACAAACAATAAAAGCCACAAACTCAAAATGGCGGTCATATTAGGCATATAATGGATAGATCCAGGGGTAGAAACAATAATTTCCCCACCTGCTGATGTCAGATGTAGTTTATTTTATCTGTCAGTAATTTACATAACCGTGATACCGTCCTACCTGTGGCACGCCTGGCTGCATCAGCCACCGTACGAGCCGCTAAGGCAGGGTGCGCCACTCTACCAGAATTACCTCCCTAACAACCTATATGTTTTTGAGACGCGACTTTCAGGTCAACCCAGCCCGAAACCATCCCATCCCAGTCCATCCCATCCCCGAAGCTCCAAACCCTGAAGCCCAGCCTGAACTTAACCAACCCATCCCAGCCCAGCCCAAAGTCATCTTAGCCCAGGTCGAAGCCCTCCCATCCCAGCCCGAAGCCATCCCAGCCTGAAGCCATCCCAATCAAGCCCAAAGCCATCCCATCCCAGCCCAGCCCAGCCCAGCCCACCCAGTCCAATCCATCCCATACCACTGGTGATTTATGATCGCCATCATCATGAGTTCGTGGCTTTTATCATTTGTTGGGTTTAATTTTTTTATAATCAGTGAATTGCCTTACCATGAAACTCCCATGGCATTTAAATCATTGTTCTACACCAAATATTAAACTATAACTATTTTCAAGGTCAATGGCGGCCATCTTGGAATTGACCCAGATTTCACCCATTTTCAGTGGCTTTATTTTAGTAGACTTTTCCTGTTATTTACCACCAGAAACCGTTGAAAAAATGTTGCTAGATTTTTGGGGGTGGGGTGCATTGTGCTATATTTACCCGTCTATTGGCCACAGTACCCCACAAAAGGCACAGTATACGACTCGTGGTGGCCATTTTGAAAATGGTTTAAAGTAATGGTGGTATTTCAGATTACAACTTAGGTTTGATTATCCTACATCATTATATGTATGTCAACAGCATCAAATTCTATAACACAAATATGGGTATAGAAACCAAAATAACTTTTGTATGAGCTTAATGAAGCTGATAAATTAGATAAAGAATTTTGACGGGCGGCCATTTTGAAAATGGTGGAAATTAATGGTACCTATTTCAAATAACCACCTTGATTTGATGATCCTACGTAATAAATAACCACACCACAGGCTTCCTTGACCCAGAAAACATGGGTGTTGCCACCAAAATCAAGTATGTATGGACATGCGAGCCTAAGATATGAGCTGGAGCAATTCCACAGATATCTATTAACAACAAGATAGGAAACGGAGGCCGTACGAGCATAACCGCGCCTTCTCATCAGCATAGTTTTGGGCACCCTCATTTACATACTTTTGGGCACCATTTGCATAAGTATTTGCATATTTGCGTGGTTTAAGCCACCTCATTTGCATGATTTTGGGCACCATAATTTGCATGATTTTAAGCACTTCTGCATGGGTTTTCGCGCATGCGCACATATTAAAGCTGCTGTCGCGTGACTCAAGTTTGGATACGCGCGATGCGCACACGCGATTAGGGGTAGTGTACGCAAAGCCCCATTCGCGACGTGCGCGCTATATTGGCACGCGTACGCGTACACCAGAAGGATGAACGAACTTGGTTGCTAAGCTGTATACGTATATTGGTATTTCTGTGAACAATTTTTAGCGTGACTTTTTGCCATTTTCCTCCGGATTAAGCAGTTTGGTGATGTGTTGGATATTTCTAAACCCGTCAATGCCAGAGATTAGGACACACGGAACCTTGTTTGCACATCGGCTTCCAGCACAAGGTAGACAATTTGAAAAACTTTCTTATAAAGTTTGTGTCATGTTTTTGGAACTTCATATCCCGGACTCCGTCCGCTATGTAGTATGCGGTAATGAGTACATACCCTCGCGACGACGGTCGAAATTGTCTTAAATAAACCTTGCATTATCGCGGCAGATTCTATTCTGTCAAAAGATTGCTTCAATTAGATACAATATTTAAACTACATTACCTTTATAGCTCCATGGTTACAAGTTTAAAGTATATTTTCGGCATAATAAGCCCGGAATTCGCGCCGCACTTGTCAAAAACAAGATGGCTGTTTTTCTTTTTTTTTCTCCGGGTATGTTAATTTTGACGTCATGAGATCAAACATAAATTACATAAATATTTAATATTACGCACGCGCACACGTTCGGAACCGCCCCAAGCCGGTTACGGCGATGTGCCATTCAATAACACAGTCGTTTCCCATCTTGTTGTTAATAGATATCTGTGAGCAATTCTGACTGGCGGCCATTTTGAAAAGCGCCCCCACGCGTCCACCCACCACTAGGCAAAGTGCAGACAACCTGATTTCAATACCTCTGTGGACAAGGTTTCTGAAAATACTTGTCTGCAAAAATCCCCCTGGGGGTGATGGGGAGTTGGGAGAGCCCACCGTCTATTAATGAAAGATATATGGAATTAGTAAAAGGGACAAAGTGGACACGACGCCCACAATTTCAAATTCATGCCACCACCACAAACGCGGTGTCAAATGAAAGCTAAAGGTCTATAATATTTTCCAGATTTAAACTCGGAATAAAAATAAAACTGCATTTCGGTGCTAAAAAATAAAGATTATGTAAATATCCTAATTTAGTGTGAAAAAAGGTGATTAATTGTTGTGGATAAGTATAACGGATTCATCTGTTGCTTTAAATAGCGGCCAATCGCTGACGCGGACAACGGCCAGCATTACCGAGTACATGTATGACATGCATGTGTAACCCGGAAAAATGACACGCTATGGGGATCAGCCTAAAAAGAAATAATAAAACTCAATAAAACAACACCAGGGATCTAAGGACAAGACGCGAACTGTTTTTAAAGAAAGGTTTTAATGAAGAGACAAACAAAACTAACCGGAACAAGACTGATGATGAAAGTTAATAATTAAACTAAACTTAAACTTGAAACCAACTTAAAATAACTTTGAAAACAACTACAAAACCAGCTTATTTGAGAACAACTAAAAACCAACTTGAAAACTACTAAAAACAAACCAACAGCTAAAACCAACTTAAGAAAAGACCGAGAACAAATAACTAAAAACCAACACAGTGTCCAGTAAATAAACCCAGAGGCTAAGGAAAAGGAACCTGTCAAAAAGAATAAGAAAACATTATAGTCACTGGCCAAAAAGGGGTCAACAAACTATTGGCACAGAATCCAGGGGCATGGAACAATTCATGAATATTCATGAGACAATAAACTACTTAATCTAGGCCAAGCTCAGTACAGAGTGACCTTCAGTTACAAGAACAAAGACGTTTCACAGCACATGGCCTGCTGGCACATGGCTTCAGTAGTTTAACAAGAAAAAAGGAACAAATGACTAAAGGAATTTAATATGATAAAAACTTTAAAACCAAATCTTGGAATAAAACAAAATCCAAAACAAATGAAATCATACATTTAGATGTGTTCATTTAAACAAACTAATATTCAACTTTCCAAGAAATGACAGTATTTGTAGTTGTAAACAGATTCATATGGGAAGATTCAAGAAAACCAGGCAAAACCTTGGTAAAGTCAATTTAAAAAGTACATTTCAAATTAGCAATTTTAATCAATGGAAAAACATAACAAACAAACTCACCAGCAAAGGAGTGCAGAAATACATGTCAGGGCAGAAAAACACACAAACTGAAGTTGTGGAGAGAGCAAAATATATTACTGACCACTCTCACTGCTGCCGAGCTGCACACTGCCCACAGCAACATGTGAGCTTGTGGTCAGTAATCTGAAGCTACATACCAATCTGATGATGTAAGGGGGACACACTACTAGCAAATTACATACATTGAAACAGGGGTCACACTCTTATAAAAAAAACTACTTTGTCTTTAAAAAATCTATCTGTCATAACACCCTGTTACAATTGCACGGTGTTTACAATCTGCGCGCGTTACATTTGAATGTCTGCAATGCACTGCCAAGCGTCCTGATTGGCCCAGAGAGGCGACAAGATTTGTCGCTTGTTCCCCAGCGAAATGGGGCCGGTATCAACATGCCAAATACGAAGATCCTGGGTCACGTGGTTTTCGAGACGGAAGCATTTTAAAATATGCATATTTTGGTTTTTTGGGAGGTGTAATTTGATACCTGATGACGTCACGCTGACGTCACGCTTGATGCCATCATAATATTAAACACGCTGGTGAAAGTCTGCTATAGGACCTATGCCTGTACTTAGTTTCTTAAAGATTGAGCTTGGTTTGATGGGCATTGTTGCTCAATAAGTGCAAAAATTGAGATTTTCGTTTTCGTTGAACTTTGACCTCAGATTGACCCCAGAAGGAAGGGTCAGATGAAAATGCCCACACGAAGAAAATTGTAGGCCATGATCTGATATATAAGCCTGTCAAATACGAAGATCATGGGTCACGTGGTTTTCCAGACGGAAGCATTTTAAAACATGCATATTTTGGTCATTTTTGGTTTGTAATTTGATACCTAATGACGTCACAATGACGTCACACTTGTATGCACATCTTCACATTTGGGTTGATGTTCCTACCAAGTTTTAAGTTGATAGCTTGAACCGTTTTGAAGAAAACCTCTGGAAACGTTTGAGTGGAAAAAGAAAAAGAAAAAGAAAACTAGAGCTACGTCTGTTCGTTGAACAGATCGTAGGGCTTTTTCGCCGCTTGCAGGGGGTGGGGCGAATGTTGCGTTTTTGAGATGGAAATCAATTGTACATGTATATATTTTGTTGTCTGTTAAATTTATTTATTTCTTTTTGGGGGTAGGTCGTGCGTACGACAGATTAGCATTTTTTGTTTATACAGCATTGCAGTCATTTTTTTAAATCAGTTATCACGTCAGCCTCATTTCTTGCTATTGTCATGTTTTTATTCCATAATTTGCATGTCATTCATCTGCTATAAACACTGCAATAAATATCGACTACATGTATATGATTGCCCACTCAACTTGATCTTACTTATTGAAATTATAAAATATGTAAATAGGAATGCAATCAATTTATATAAAACATGCATAGTCATCAAATTCGTCATTTAAAAGCCAGTAAAATTTGTTTATACTTGTTTATAATTATATCGTTGTACATTCACGATATCTACATTAACCCTAACATTCCTCAATGCTCCAAATCAATATGATTTTACACACACCAGAGGCCTGGAGTAAGGATTAAAAATTTGTGTTGTAGTGTTGCCCTATCTTTGTATTTGACACCATGCACTTCTACCTGTTTTTATATATTTTTTCAAAACCTTTAATCTGACACGTGATGACGTCATTATGAGATCATCAGTTAAATACCTTTGTTAATGACCGTATATGGCGCATGAATCACGATCATAGGTGAATCGGCTGATTTGTTACGAATGTTTGAATATGGAAAACATTAAATTGTATGCTCATTTATTCTTATACCTGATGATGAACAGTTTTTGAGTTGTGTCAGTTTGCCTGAGTGTACTGCTATACAGCTCTGCCACTTCCAGGTGTTTGATGAACTGTGAGATACCAAGTCATGGCGCAGGTAAAAACTTTTGATTACTTAATTAGCTCCTTGAGGAGTATCATAACATGTAGGTTCAGTATTTATACTTGAGCCAAATTTCATATAAAACAAAATAACATGTACATTATGTAAATAGTACAGAAGCCTTCATCGATTGAGAAAAGATTTGTTTAGATTTGAAAATATGGCAATGTTTAGTTTTTGCACTTTTAAAAACATCAATTAAGTTACTGTAAAATGTGTACTATTTGTCATAATGTCACATGCCGTTATAAATTAAATATTTAAAAAGTTTATTTCCCTTTGCGAATTATAAACTGACATGTTCATTTTTTACTAAATCAATACTCATCTGCTGTCTCACGATGTAGTCAGCGAAAAAGATTGTTATTTTTTAGTTTGTTTTGTTCACATTTGGGGTGGAAATCCGATGTTTGCTCAAAAAACTGATATAGGCCTACAAGGTATAAATCAAAGCACATAATTTGTTCAGATTGAAAAGAGTTTGGCCAAGAGGGAACAATTTCGTAATTAGATTTGTTTAAGATGGTTTAATAAAATCCTGACAATGACGTAATGATATCAGGCCTATATTAAGCTTTGCACCTTACTAAACCTAAAAGGAAGAAAACAAACATTGGAATGAAAGCTTCACGGCAAAACTACGACATTCCCCTTAATAACATACAATTACTTTCTTGTAGAGAGTGGACTCTCTTAAATAAGACTGAAATAACAACAAATATTGTATCCTACTCACATGTCCTTTTGTTAAACCATCTTCTGTTAAATTACACGTCCGTGGTAGACACCGTTAAAAGTTACCGTGTTACCGTCTCGGTCTGCGCCGTGTGACACAGGGCACACGGAATACACAGCTACGGTAATGATTTCTTTGCACGACGTTTGCTCGCATTGAGAACGGTCAAATCTAAAACTGGGCCCCTGTCATAACACTGGTCACGGCTCAGTCAACTGAAAACATAATGACATGATCATGGTGTCATTTGAAAGAGGAGATTCAACCCTAACAAATGATATCTCCTGTTCATTCATACGCGCCCTACTTTAGTTACAATTAGCAATAATATTTCGGTTTCGTTTTTTTTTTTATCCATCCTGTATATACGAAAATTTTGACTTGGCTGAACTTTGGCCTTCAATTGACCCAGGAAGGAAGGGTCAGATGAAAATGCCTACACAAAGAACATTGTAGCCCATGATCTGATATATAATGTCTGCTAAATATAAAGACCCTGCGTCATGTGGTTTTATAGAGGGAAACATTTTACGAAATGCATATTTTGGTAATTTTCATGATACAAATCCACTTTTGTGCCATTTTAAAATTATTATAATTACATAATCATTGACGTCATGGTGACGTTCTACATGGTGGTTGACGTTTGTGATGGGGCCCATGCCTGTACCTAGTTTTATGAAAATCAAGCATGGTTGAATAGCTAATATTGCTTCATAAGTACAAACAAATACAAAAAATGTGATGTTTGAATTGGCTGAACTTTGACCTTCGATTGACCCAGGAAGGAAGGGTCAGATGAAAATGCCTACACTAAGAACATTGAAGCTCATGATCTGATCTAAATGTTTGCCAAATATGAAAACCCTGGGTCATGCATATTTCGGCAATTTTCCGCTTTTTAGGCATTTTTAAAGTGTTATAATGACGTAACGGATGACGTCACAATGAAGCCATTCTTGGGTGCACACCTCTTATACTATGTCTTTGATGTCACCAAGTTTGGTTAAGATCAATGTTTGGGAACAACCTGAAAAAGCGCCGACAACGCCCATGCGCTTTGTCTATGGGGAAAAAATCAGAAGAAGAAGAAATAAACGGAAAAAAAAAAAAAATCCAAACGAAAACAAAGGCTTTTTCGTCCTAAACGAAAAAGCCAAAAAAATAAAGAAATAAAGAAATCGTACGAGAGTAATAGGTGATCGGGCTGTTGACCCGATCACCTAATAATCATGTCCATCCTGCAGGCCTAAATTTTGTTAACAATTCCAGTGGAATAATGATGCATCCAAGATGGATAATTTCCTCTTCTTTTCAAAATGGCATTTAATTTTGACTTGACAATGTGCACGGGATTTGTTGAATAATGAACCCCCAGCAAAGAAACATACTGCTTTTTTCTTTCAATGGATCATTATGCCACATAAACTGTTTCACAATTGAATAACTGAATGCTCCATTTCTTGCAATTTTCTGTTACTGTACTTGCTATTGTTTAATGCGTGTAACCAGCCATGCATGATTGCTCACGCGTTAACTCCATATCATGCTGGTAGAGAACTATTGTGTGGTCATATTGATATACAATAATGTGCTTTTTATGAATTATTTTTAAAAATTATTTGAACTTTTACAAGTGTCCAAGAACTTCTTTTGCCGAGTGTATATCATTTATGCTGAAACAAACGAACGAGACAAAACGCCGAATGGTTTTTGTTCTCTGTCGTCGTACAAGGTTTTATTGAGTCTTCGCTAAAAACATGACGTGTGACCAAAAGTTTCAGATTTAGATGAATGCACAGCGGTTTACCAAAAAAGTGTTTACAGAATACCGAAGATGGGGTAGGCTTATCAATACCCCAGGGTAGGCATATCAATACCCTGCACAATACCCTAGTTTACTCGATTACTTTTAATTACATTCAGTCTAGTTTACTACAACAGACTACAAAAGTGTGACGTCAGTTGCCAACACACAAAGGGTGACGTTTTCACCTTATCCCTGCGCAATTACGTTTAAGGCGCATCCATGTTCCGCAGCGGTACATCAGCGGAAGTGAATGTGCTCTGTTAAGTCTACATGTAGTTTACTCGATAACTTTTGATTACATTTAGTCTAGTTTACTACAATTGATGATATTGGGTAGGCTTATCAATACATGTACCCTGCACAATTACGTCCAATGCACATACATGTTCCGCAGCGGTACACTCAGCGGAAGTGGATGTGCTTTGTAAAGTCTGGTTTACTCGATTACTTTTGATTACATTTATTTAGTAAGCAGTCAACTGTGTAATTTGTTAACATTATTGCAAGAAGAACAACAATTCACAAGTTGTGCAAAGTTGCTGTTGGTTTCCTGCCAAAACTTCCACACGCGCTGCGCGCGCCCAAAGGAAACGACAGCTAAAGACGCACAACCAGGACAAACCAGCCCGAACGCTCAGCACGCAAAAAAAGGGGAACCACAACAGGTTTTTTTTTCAATTTTTAATTTTTAATTTAGGTCAAACCGAGACGCATACTGAAAGAAAGCAACGTTAGGTTCATCGCGCGCGAAGTGAAACCCGTCAACAAAGCATGACTGAGTTTCATGGTTAAGCTCCAAAAGAAATGACATGTAAGCAGCGCAGCTGCTATACACAATCTCAGATAGTTCTGTCTGCCATCCACAAGGCGATTAACACCTGGATCAAAGGCCCAATTACGCAAACACAAATCAAACAATGTGTGGCTGTAAAATTGGAAATCAATTTTGTGTGGACAAAGCATGTCAACTTTGTTTCCCGAAGTAGGCTGGGCGACTCGGCGAAATGCTAAGTCGACTCGGCGATATAATTTACGTTGCCAAGTCGACGTCCTAGATCTGATATATGTATGTCGTCAAGTCGACTTAAAGGCACAGGCTCGTCAGCAATGTGCGCGCGCCAAATTCGTGCCACGAAATACGCAGCTTCATGCCTTTGCTATGGAGCTGCGTATTTCGTGGCACGAATTTGTCGCGCGCACATTGCTGACGAGCCTGTGTCTTTAAACAAGTAGAAAGGGTCAAAGTTTCACATATATACCTATAGTCACCCGAGGCCGAAATCACATAATGAGCACTAAATTGCGATATAACATTTGCATACAGTTCAGCTGGAATTTCCAAATTCTGAATTTAGTACATGTACGGCATTATGCTGAAGAGACGCGTTGATTTCATTGAATGAGTAATTCTTACTGAATGGATCACCTATGGTAAGGTCCCAGTAAATAATTTACAAGCGTCAGTCTAGATTATGGTTAAAGTTTATATTAGTTTATCATTCCAGACATTTCTCCGACACGACCCTTCATTTCAAGGATTTGTAATTCTGTCCACTTTCATACTAGAGAAAATAAGTCATGTTTTCAAATAAATCGCATTTTAGCGCGGACAGATTACCTTAACCAAGGCCCAATGGTTTTCTTAAACGTTCATGTGATTACTAGTTGTCAAGCAGTCGAAGACCGTGTTAAATGTTCTGATTTATTTATTTATGAATCCATGGATTCATTTCAAACGGTATTAAACGATATTACAATATAATAAACACAAGTGGTTGCTATATTTTCCAGTCTCAATAATATACCGAGGACAAGGTTTCAAAAATAAGGCGAACGAATATTGAAGGAAAACTATACCCCCCCCCCCCCCCCCCTGGCCCTCTCCCCCCCCCCCCCCCCCCCCCCCCCCCCTCCCTGGCCCTTTCCCCCCTTCCCCCCCCCCCCTACACACATCAATTAAACCAAACAGGTGTAACGTCTTTGTAAAGGCAAAGTCTGGGCCCAGGGTTGCATGACAAAATCATTCCATTGGCTTTTATTTACAACCAAAAGTGGTTAACTATTGTTAATTAGGGTTTGCTTTGCCCGTACCCGACGTATATCAGCACTGTATATACTCAGTGCTTTCCCGAGACACTATGAACAACTTCATAGCGTGCTCGGATGGGATTCGAGTGGTTCGGGTAGTTATTTATTAACTACACTAAAGCCCCGATGTGAGAATTATCATAAAATGTCTGATAACACAGACATGATGTTTGTTTCTCCCACAAAGGTACCTCCATTGGCACCTCGTCAACGACCCACTTTTATGGGACTACAGGTTCAAAGTACATTGACTTTAACTTGTATAAATAAGCCAAACCAGATAGCGTCTGCAGAGTAAACGCAGATTGGCCGATAAAACAAACAATACTACAATTTTGTGTAGCTTAAACTTTGTTATAACATATACATGAGTAGGGTGGACGTTGTCTATGGTAAATGTCATATGTTAACGTATCATATAGACCTCCTTTCAAGCCCCAATAAATGTTACTCCATGAATTGACAAGAAAACCCGACTAAAATTGTTAATACCTATGGTAACAAACACTGCATACCTTTGTTGGATAAATTGCCAACTGACACTATGAGCAACTAACAATGGAAATTAGGCACAGACCATTGTTTTTAACAATGGTGTGTGCCCAATTTCCATTGTGGAAATTAGGCACAAACCTTTGTTTTTAACAATAGTGTGTGCCCAATTTCCATTGTTAGTTGCTCATATATAGTGTGAAGGTGCTTTAAAACAATCATTTCGATTTTGTTAACCATTCATTCAACGGAGAACCATTAATGGATTGTTTGCAATGTTTTCTGAAGTATCATGCATCTACGTGGCTAAAATTTCTACAAGGCATTTTATCAACATTATTAGGTGATCGGAACTCATTTCGATCACATATTACTATTGTACGATTTCTTTGTCTTTTTTTTTGGCCTTTTCGCTAGGACGAAAAAGCCTTTGTTGGCTCTTTCGCTAGGACGAAAAAGCCTTTGTTTTCGTTTTGATTTGTTTTCCCCGTTTATTTCTTCTTCTTCTGATTTTGTCCCCATAGACAGAGCGCATAGGCGTTGTCGGCGCTTTTTCAGGTTGTTCCCAAACATTGATCTTAACCAAACTCGGTCACATAAAAGAGGTGTGCACCCAAGAATTGTCTTATTGTGACGTCAACAGTTACGTTATTACAATAGTTTAAAAATGCTTAAAAAGCCGAAAATGACAAAATTTGGCACTTTTTAAAATGCTTCCCTTGCCAAAACTGCGTGACGCAGAGTCTCCATAGCAATATTAGCTATTAAACTAAGCTTGATCTTTATCAAACTTGGTACAGGCATAGGCCACATAATAAACTTCCACCACCATGTAGAACATCACCATGACGTCACTGATTTCGTAATTATAATCAATTTAAAATGCTACAAAAGGGGATTTTATCATGAAAATTACTAAAATATTCCCTTTTTAAAATGCTTCCCTTGCCAAAACCACGTGACCCAAGGTCGTCATACTTGGCAGACATATATATCTGATCATAGGCAATTTTGTTCATGTAGGCAATTTTATCTCACTCTTCCGTCCTAGGTCAATTGAAGGCCAAAGCTTAGCCAAGTCAACATTTGCGTAAAACCATGCATAAGCCACCAAAATGTATCCCTCCTCGTCCCTGCCCCCAAACCATGCACTCGCGTTTTGCTACCGTGAAAGTGATATAGCGCCCTCATAGTTATACATGTATAGCTAACGAGAGAGATTAGTACATGTACTTGTTGTAAGTTGCGCGTACATGCAGTGCACGTCCCATTAAAAAAAAGCTTAATATAGGCCTGGAATCATTAAGTCATTGTCAGGATTGTATTAAACCATCTTCAAAAAATATAATTACAAAATTGACCTCCTTGGCCAAACTCTTTTCAATCTTAACAAACTATGTGCTCCGATTTATGCCTTTTATGACTGATATACGTACACTTGTCAAAAGAAAATAAGACTCAAGAAATCCTCGTCAAAATTTTCAACCCCAGTGAGAAAAAGAAATGTCTGTGTTATTTGTACGTTATTATTGATCCTGGACCATAATTACTGGGTATGTTTTGTTTGTCACGCTTCATTGATTTCTTCTCAACAGACTCAAGAGCGGGAGCCTGTATAAAATCACTGTTCACAGTACCATGATTTCAATGAAAGCGTTGAGACAGGTGTGCGGAGTTGCCTAATTCAAAGCCTGCTGAAACCCATTCCCAGTTTTGTTACATTTGCCGGCCTCACCCTACCAGTAAAATACCGCGGACAGCAGAAAACGTGTAAAGTATGCGAAAAACCAGGTCACTTTGCAAGAGATTGTCCAAGTAGAGGTCGCTGTTTTATCTGTGGAAGTTACTACCACCGGGCTTCGTGGCATGACAGACAGCGAGACGAGTCAGAGACTAATAACGGGGAAATTAAAAACTGGATGGGAATGCGGGGAGAATCCAGCAAACGACCACCACGCCCAAATCAAGACCGATGGGGTTTTGGGATGAGGCTGTCATCCCAACAGCCCGCCCGACAGCTCGAGCAACAACTCGCCCAACAGTCCGAGCAGCAGCCCGCCCAACAGTCCGAGCAGCAGCCCGCCCAACAGTCCGAGCAGCAGCCCGCCCAACAGTCCGAGCAGCAGCCCGCCCAACAGTCCGAGCAGCAGCCCGCCCATCAGACCGTCCAACCACCCTTTTCACGGCCCTTATCACCACAGCCTGCTCCGCGGTCCACTCGATGGCCTGCCCCGCAGCAGTTGGATCGACAGGTTACCAGACGGTCTTCGGAAATATCGACAGAAAATCGGTTCGCCATTTTTCCCGATGAACAACTCGTTAAAGACCCTAACGAACAGCAGGTTGACCAGCCGATCGTTAGCGTATGGTCTGAATCACAACTCGATGAACAGTCACAAGAAAAGGAACTGTCGCAAGTAAAGAACAAAGACGGAACAAATTTGGTGACATACATCAGAGGAGGCATTGAACGTCTTCGCAGGAAAAGAACCAACTGGCCAAGAAAATCAGAGGGCACAGACAGTGAATCAAGTCAAAGTCAATCCAGTCAGAAGCGGAGAGGTAGAAATAAAAAAGATTAATCTGTTCATTGTATTCTGTTTGTTGATCACTGAGCATACAAATTTAAACTCTACATCTAGTGATGCTTAAGATTGTTACTATTAATGTTAATGGGTTGAGAGACTACCAAAAACGAAGCATTATGTTCAATTATTTAAAAAGGGCAAAATACGATATAGCTTGTTTGCAAGAGACACATAGCACTCTGGAGGAAGAAAACAACTGGAAAAGGCAGTGGGAGGGAGAAATTATATTTAGTCATGGAGGGAGTACTACTAAGGGCGTAGCACGACAAAGTGGAGTTAAATTTGAATGTGTTAAAAATGACTGTGATGGTAGAGTAATAGCGGGTAATACAAAATTTAAAGGTGTCACGTTACGAATCTTTAGTATTTATGCCCCAAATGTTGTCAGTTCGAGACAAATCTTTTTAAAATCATTGATAACCATTCTAACAAATAACGACAAATGTCCATTTTTGGTCAATGCAAACATATACGCTATGGGCCTTTCGGACCATTTTGCTCTTTTCATGTAGATTAAATAGTCAAGATGTGAGTAAAGGGCCAGGTCGATGGATTTGTCCTAATTCTGTTTTGAAAGACAAACAATGTGCTCAACGGATACAGACGTTTTGGTCTTTCTGGCAAACGAAAACAATCAAATATAAAAGCATTTTGGATTGGTGGGACATAGGGAAAAACAAAATAAAAGATATCATTCGTGACTATGAGGCGGAAAAACGTCACAAGGAAAAGAAAAACTCAGATACATTACAAAAGAACCTTAAAAGGCTCATAGACCGCTCACATCCTGACCCCGATTGCGTTAATAATATTAAAGAAATTCAAGATCAAATTAAACAAATTCAAGTCCGGGAGTATGAAAAGGCGAGAATCAGGTCACATGTAAACACAATGGCCGGAGAAAAACCCACTAAATTCTTTTTTCGTACTATGAAACAAAGGTTACATGACAACATGATAAATGTTTTGGTTGATGAAGATAGAAAAAGGCATGTTAACTCGTCAGGTTTATGTAGATATGTTAATTCGTTTTATCAAAAACTGTATACAAGCGAGGGTGTTAATAATGAGGCAAGTGATGACGTCATTAACACAGTTAATACTACAGTTTTTTGGTCAAGACATCGTGGGTGATATTGATCAGAATTGTAATTAAAATGAAGTCTTTAATGTTTTAAAACAAATGAAAAAAGAGAAATCGCCTGGATTAGATGGGTTAACTGTTGAGTTTTATCAAGAGTTTTGGCCACTTCTCAAAAATGATCTTTGTAATATCGTTAATGAATGTAAAAATAAGAGATCTCTTTCAAAATCTATGAATACTGCGCTAATTCGACTGATTTTTAAAAACAAGGGAGAAAAAGAAAACATAAAATACTGAAGACCAATTAGTCTCCTCAACAAATTATTTCTAAAATAATGACCAACCGATTGTAGAAACTAATGCCCAACATAATTGACGAAGATCAGTCATGCGGAATTGTGGGTAGGAACATCCAAGACAACCTAATGATAATAAGGGATACAATTTATTATATTAACATTGATAACAGACCGGGAGCATTGTTAAGTATAGACCAAGAAAAGGCCTTCGACAGGGTTAAGTGCATGGGATTACATGTTCGCCATTATAAGGAAAATGGGGATCCCGGAAGGGTTAGTTAAGTGGGTCAATGTGTTGTATAGTAATCCATCTAGTTCCGTTATTGTTAATAATTACATCACTGCACCTTTTACAGTAACACGGGGCATTAGGCAAGGGTGCCCTTTGTCGCCTCTATTGTTTTCTATTTGTGCGGAAGGTTTGGCGTGCTTAATCAGAAACACCCAAATGTAAAATGTGTTAAATTGCCTAATAGTGAAACGTATCTAAAACTCGTACAGCATGCAGATGACACTACTATTTTTATTTCAGATAATGCTGAATTTGACGCCTTAGAAGATGTTTTTCAATTGTATGGGAGAGCGTCAGGTTCTAAGATTAATAGGAAAAAACTCAGGGACTCTGGTTGGGAAAATGAAAAGGTAGAAAAGATAAACCGTGTGGGTTTTCATGGGTGAGTGACTACCTTAAAATATTAGGTATTACTTTTGGCAATGATAACACCAATGACATGAATTGGAGGCCGGTATTAAGCAAAATTGAAACTGTCTTAAATATGTGGAGAGCAAGGAATTTAACCATGAATGGTAAAGCTTTAATTGTCAATACATTCCTGGGTGCAAGTCTTTCATTTTACGGTCCTGTTTTACACTGTCCAGATAAGTATATCGATTTGATTAAAAGGTTAAAATGGTCATTCTATTGGAACGATAAGATATATAAAATCAAAAGGAATACGATCTGTGGACCAGTTGAAAAGGGGGGTACTGGGGTTATTGACGTCCGGCTGAAAATGCAGGCCTTAAAATTTAATGTTTTAATAAGGTTTAGAGAAAGTTCTGGAAAATGGAAAATATTATTCGAATATTGTTTGTCAAAAGCAAGTGGTGACTGTAACTTGGGGTGGTATGTTTTGGATAACCCTACAACTGTATTTCCTGACACTCAGTTGTATTATAAAGAATTAATTTCTATTTTCCCGAAAGTTGCTAATGTTGAACATGTGTTTACATGTGTTAACGAGACGCAGATAATACGTCCGATATCTGTTAATACAAGATACCTGTTACAGCACTGATTAATCTTTTAGAGTGTGTCGTACTTGTTTTAGTGAAGTAATATAACTAAAAATTAAACTTTAAGGTTTCGTCTTGAAAAAAACACAAAGCAGAATTACGGGTATATAAATACTTGAAGACATTCTCGTTCAATCTGGATTTTTCAAAAAGGAGAAATTTCTTTAAACTAACTTTATACGTTCGCAAAATATTAAGTGCCGAACTATTGTACCCGTGACTTACTATTTTACATCTACCTTCCCACCCTTTAGCGGTAGTACTATATACCGGAAAACACCGGAAAATACCGGAAAACATACTAAATACCGGAAAACATACTAAATACCGGAAAACATACTAAATACCGGAAAACATACTAAATACCGGAAAACACCGGAAAACATACTAAATACCGGAAAACACCTGGAAACGCACTTGTGTATTGTGATTTTCCGCACACTTTCAAACGTTTTTATTTAAATTAATAACCGTATAACTTTAAAATATCCGCTCATGTTCGTATTTGCAGAACTGGTGGCAAGTGCTCTTTCTATAGGCCGTATTCCTGATAAACGCGTGAGGAGGCTAGTCAAGTGATCCGCGCCCATCGTGCGTTATGTTCGAACACCACAGATATCCGTTAAAAGATAGATAAGAAACGGAGGACGTACGCGCATAACCGCGCCATCTCATTGCCATAGTTTTGGGCACATTTGTTTTTATAGTTTTGGCCGGCACCATTTGCATAAGTTTGGACACCTCATTTGTTTGGTTTGCACTTTCTCAACGTTTGTGACGATCGCGCGTGTTATGTTCAAACACAAAACGCGCTACACGCGCACGCGTTCCAAACCGCCTGAAACCGGTATGTGCCATATTTAATAACACAGTCGTTTCTTATTTAGCTGTTAAAAGCACAGGCTCGTCAGCAATGCGCGCACGCCAAATTGGTGCCACAAAATACGCAGCTCCATAGCAAAGGCATGGAGATGCGTAATTCGTGGCACGAATTTGGCGCGCGCGTAGTGCTGACGAGCCTGTGCCTTTAATATAAATCTGTGGGCGGACACACAGGCACGTTTCCCATGGTTATGGGAATTGTACGGTCTATATGGCAAAGGAATAAATAGATTGGTTCCCGATCCTATCGCTTATTGCGAAAATATAAGGATCGGTAAAGGGCGGCCATGACGGGCAGAAATCTGCCCGTGGTCACGTGGTTATTATTTTAATTTTTTTAGTAAGTGCGTATATTTTGCATGGACATTTGTAACCCGGCTGTGCGTGTCGAACATATACAAATGTAAATCGAGTACATTGCCTAAAGCAAAGGGCTTCGCCAATTTTTAAATATAAAACACACAATGCGCACGCGCAAATACGACCAATCACAGATCAAGATGAAGCGCCCTTTACCTGTCCTTATATTCTCCTATGTGGAATATGTGGACGGGAACCAGTCTAATGAATAAATCGTAGGTCAAACGGTGTTTCCCAGTGTCTTGTTAGACTGAATTTTTGTTCCCCCTTCCACGCCCCGCCTACGCCCTGTACCCACTGCCGATAGAGGGCACAGACATAAATAACCTAGGTTCTTTAAGTCTGTGAAATTCGTTAGGTCGAAGTGTGAATGGCGCCCTCAATCGGTAGTGGGTACAGCGCGTAGGCGGGGCGTGGAAGGGGGAACAAAAATTCAGTCTTGGGACAAGTCTTGTATGTTTTGCAGCATTTAGTGTATTTTCGGGTGTTTTCCGGTATTTAGTATGTTTTCCGGTGTTTTCCGGTATTTAGTATGTTTTCCGGTATTTAGTATGTTTCCTGTGTTTTCCGGTATTTAGTATGTTTTCCGGTGTTTTCCGGTCTATTTCGGTGTTTTCCGGTGTTTTCCAGTATATAGTACCACCGCTTCTGGATAGTGTTGCACACTAGCTCACAGCTACATGTAATTACTGTTCAAAAGCTGTAAACCTCAGACGACAGTGTACGCAATGTGTCTTTGTCTTCGCATCCTGTCGTAATATGAGTTTGGCTTGCCCTTAATTTGCCAGCAACCCCACCAATTGCTTGATGCATGCACAAGCAATAATTGACCGGGAATCATTAATTTTAAGGGGAACTGTCGTCTGACTATCTCTTTACTCACATTTTCAGGCAGTGTGCTGTGCAGCGACTTCTTTGTCTTTTTCACTTGTATTGTTACCAGAATTCCTCTGAAAATCATTTGCTACAATAGACGTACAATCACTGCACTTTGCAAACAATGTTTTCATATTGTATTCATTAACTTCTTTGTTACAAGGAAATATATGTAATGCATCCTCCTAATCCTCTCCATTTTTTCGTGATCTTAGCGTTGCAACATCTTCATCCAGGATATTTGTTTGTTTAGTTCTCACACGTAGCCTATTTAACATTTCTGCAAATTGTATATCTTCTTTCGGTCTCATAATTTCTTTTAATTCAACTTTCTCAAAGTAATCGTTCCATAAATCTACGCTAACTGATCTTTGATACAGTGCTTTCCATTTTACAGGAGGCAACTGATAAAAATCACCAACAGCCAAAATTATAATATTTCCAAACATTTTCTGATCACGCGTTTATTTGATTTGACGCAAACGTCCATGGATATAACACAGAATGTTATGATCAACCATGGATATTTTATCAATAATCATAATCTGAAGATCTTGCAAGGAATTCCTCAGAGTACTAAATTTCTCATCACAAAGAGGTATATATGGCAGCCTTGCACCATGTACCAATGGGGATAGACAGTGCACTGTGAATTGTACTTATTTATTTATTTATTTCTTCTTTACCCTGGGGAAACCTCTCAGTGAAACACTGTTTTTCAGAGGTGCCCAGCAACTACAAACACATTAAAATTGCAAAATTATGTTAATATAAAAATATATTTATAATAACATATTGATTAAAAGCAATATTAAAATTAGAAAAACAGCCACATTTAAATAAAGACTACGGATATACGATAACAGCACAAAATCTTTACAACAGGCAAAATATACAATAGAGACGAAGGTTAAGGTTAAAAATCTGGTCCAGCCAGAAAAAAACACCACATGACCCATCTATTAAAAATTCAAATGTTTATATTGTACTTTAAAACTTGCTACAGTGCATGGCAAGGGATTTTTTAGTGTAAGGGGGAGTTGGTTAAATGAGTTGACCCCACGAGCAGAAAATTTTCGTTTTCCCGAGTTGGTTTTAGGCAGTGGGGGAACTAGATTACCTTGTGAACCCGATCTGGTGTTGTATGAGTGGGCAGTGGCGACATAATTAAAAACATTACGAAGTTGAGGAGGCAGTGTGGAAGTAAGACTCTTATATACTAAAACGTTTAAATGAAAATTTCTCCTAGCACTTAAAGACTCCCAGCCAAGAGTAGATAAAATAGTGTGCGTGGAAGTTCTCCGGGGGAGGAAAAGGATAGCTTTACCAGCACTGTGTTGGATTGTATCAAGTTTGGAAAGAAAAACTTTGGCCGAGTTGCCCCAAACAGCATCACAATAATCAAAGTGAGGGAGAATCAGAGTTTTGTACAACAGGTTTAAAGTATGTTGGGGAAGAACACTTCTTATGCTCCGGAGAACCCCCACACGTTTATTAACAGTCTTAGTAATTTTCTCAATGTGCACATTCCAAGATAAAGAATGATCTAGCCAGACACCTAAGTACTTAAAATGATCAACATTGTCAATGGTATTATCACCGATCTTCACATGTAAACTTTCTTCAATACGGCGAAGTTTAGCTTGAGTTCCAAATAACATACTTTTAGTTTTACTTGTATTAAGAGTTAAAAAATTAGTCTGCAGCCATTTGGAAACCTGAATCATGTCTGCGTTGAGAGCTCTGTCAATAAGACCAATAGATTTAGCACGAGTAAAAATAGCTGTGTCATCTGCATAAAAATACATTTTAGAGTCTATCGGGAGAATGTTGGCAAAATCATGTATGTACAATGTAAAAAGAAGTGGCCCAAGCACAGAACCCTGAGGCACACCGGAAGTCACTACAGTAGAGGTGGAATAGTTTCCACCAATTTGTGTCACCTGTTTGCGACCATTTAAATAAGATGAAAACCAGTCGAGCTCCAGACCCTGCACTCCAATATTTTTTAGCTTGTTGAGAAGATGTTCATGGTGAACAGTGTCAAATGCCTTCTTAAGATCCAGAAAAAAATGCTCCCGTTAGGTACCCTGAGTTCATATTTTCCAGGAGGTAATCAGAAACATTAAGAAGACAAGTTTGTGTGGAGTGCATAGGTCTAAAGCCAGACTGATTCTGTTAAAATTTTGTTTTGCTCCATGAAGCCTAACAACTGTTTATGGATGAGTTTCTCAAAAATGTTCATGCAGGTTGGAATAACAGAAATAGGCCGATAGTTATTGATGTTTAGTTTATCGCCTTCTTTAAAAATGGGTGATATACGACTAAGTTTCCAGGCAGATGGCACAGAGCCAGTGGAGAGGCTCAAGTTCATGATGTGAGTAAGCGGTGCCGCAAGTTGTCTGTACCCCACCTTCAACAGCCTGGGGCCAAAACCATCAAGACCAGTAGCCTTGGTGGTATCAAGGCCACGCAGTAAAAGGCTTACCTCACACGGCACCACACCCACAAAATATATTAAAAGCAGCAACCCCAGTGGGTGCAGTTATCAATACAGAAACATTGTCAGGGTTTTGAAGTGTTCTAGCAAAGAGTCTTGTCGCTTCATAATATACTGACTTTATCAAATGACTTTTTCCCGTCCCGTTCTCGAATTCTGTTGAATACTTTCCTTTGTTCCACATTCAGTGATCTCAGTACACACATTGCATCTTGCTTTGATATATTCATTGAATGCGGTTCAATTTTGTTCTGCTGTTCAGGCTCTAAATCAGGAATATCAAATTCATTTTCTCCTTCTGTTACTGGCTGACGGTTCGCATCACATTCAATTCTTTCCTGCTCAGATATTGGACAAATCAAAGCCCATGCATCTTCCTGCATACCAAATGTTTCAACATACCTTTGTGCTGCTTCAAGATCATCAATATTTGTCTCATATTTTGATCAATTACTTTAAACAACAACATTCACACTTTGCAACTGACCATTTAGACAAACAGCACCATTTGCATAAAACTGTTAATAGGTTTCAAACTGCGGGGTACTTCAACTGTGCATCTACACGATATGGAAGAAACAGCTGTAACATAATATGGTAGTATTTTTCTGGATGTTGACTTACTGAAAATCTAGGATATGCTGGATCTGTTCTAGTACGTTTCTGTATGTGACCAAAACCATGTTTAAGTGTGTACACCGGCGAAAATCTTGATTTAGGAAACGTACTTGCACCGTAACTAATTCTATACTCTGAACAACATGTTGCAAAAACACATGTCTTGAAATTCATCAATATCCGGTCTTGCCTTGTAACGATCAATTTTACTAGCCATAAAGATATCTTCATCATCCTCAGATTTGCCCTGAATCACACTCAATGGCAAACTCATTCTAACTGGGTTTTCACCAACAGGTATAAATTCCACTTTCCTTGATCCCTCGTTTTATCTCAGGATACAAACATGAAACACTGCTTAATTCCTGGGCTGATATTTTACGATTATGTAGATATACACTACCAATCTCCTTCATACTTTGTCATGCATCTAAATTACCCTTCTGCACCTCACGCTGAGCTTGAGATAATAAGTGACCCATTTCACGTTCAGACTTGCTCATGTATGATACAACATAGGCAGCGCACGAATATGGATCACTGAAATACTGTATGTCCATATTAGCATTCCAGCATCTTATTAAATCAGGATTGTACTGATTCACCCATACATTTTGAGGTTCTCTCTTAAAGGAGTGTGACCAGATCACTTTTTTTTACCCATAACTCCCCGGGACTTTTCTTATGGGTCATGAGAATTGTATATCATAACATCCGTTATTTTTTTCTGATTACGAAACTGAAACTCCCGCGCTTCTAGGCCGCATATTTCCGAGGATATCGTCGACAATCCACCGATTATTTGTAAACTAATTTTCCAGTATCAACGTTTATCACTGAAGGCCGACGATAGTTTTGTTCAATTTTTTACTGGAAATCGCGAATGTTTTCGGGTTTTTGGGACATGGGAGGTGTGTATGGGAGTTACTTGATAATATTGGTAAGTTACATCGAAAACTATTTTCCAGAAACTCTGGTCATGCTCCTTTAAGAATGATACTACATTTCCTACTCAAAACATTGTTGGCCTTTTCAAAATCAACCTGTGTAATGTTGATACTTTCAAATAGTTCTGATGTTGACATATACTGATTCTTTTCGTCCTGTATGTACTGCACTCCAGACAGACTTCAATAACTCCTTAGCTTTGTCATGTTCCTTTTTATCATCACTATCGATACTTTCATCAGCAGCAGCATGATCAGTTGGCTGTGGCTCAGTAATTAATGTCTGCGTCGACGGTGGCCTTGGAAAATTGAACCTACACTCAGTGCCCTTCTTTCTACAAGATTTAGAATGCTTCTTGCTATGCAGCTGGACATGACTGATAATCTCATTCAACTCCTCATCCTCTTTAACTGATGGCAACTTACAAGTGATGTATCGATCAATGAATTCAATCACTTCACTGTCACTATCAACGCCTTGTCTTGGAGCATTCTCAATCCAAAACAAACAGTGTATGTGTGGAGATCCTCTTTGTTGGAATTATACTCTGTAGAAATAATCATTGACTTTTCCAATAGGTTCTGCTTTTGACATGATTACATCTTTCAAGAATGTGTGAAATCTCTTGTCAAACATACGTGCTACAGTTACAGGGTTACTTCTTAATACTATACTCATTCCAATCCAAATCTTCAATATTTCGTTTATCACCTTGTTGTTTCAAAATTGTATTTATAACTTCAGGCAATCTCAAATCAGCTGCAGAAAATGAGCAAAACCATGTAGGTATTCCAAGCTGCCTTATCATAGCCATAACATCTCTTTGTGCTGATTGCCAGAATGGGGGTGTTCCTCTGATTGCCTTCAGAAATTTATAGCCACTGTCTGACTGCAAAATGTTTTTTAGTTGCTGTCTATCTTTAATCATGTTTGCATTAAAGTTTTCACGACATTGCACCTTACTAGAGCTCTGACGCATTGCAATCGAAACACTGGACATCACCTTTTCAATTTCGGACAAATATTGTGCATAAAAAATTTACTGTGTATTTCTAGCAAATCTATTATCAACATGCATTAGCCTGTTGTGAAAATATTTAGAGCGTGTCAAACTCATATTGCGTTCATCGTGATATGTGCATTTGCCAGTTGGGAACAATGCTGGAAAGCATTTGGCCTCATTACCCTCTTCCATCAGCACTCTGACTGGGCTATTACCTTCACAAGGTGCTACACAAAGTACATCATCAAAGTATTGATCCAGCACTTCCTGTCCAATATCTACAGGTTGTAAACATGTGTCAAGAGGCATACCACGCAAACGATCATCATCTGTTTCTTCATCACTCTCATTTGATTCTTCCTCAGACTCTTGCCCTGATGTACTCTCAACTTCATCTTCATTATCATCTTCCAAGGGATCTGTCCAATTACAATTCATTTCAATATCTTTATACCAAAGATTATTTTTCTTAAGATAACACAATGCATTTTCAACATGTTGTCTGTTAACAAATTGATACTGATAATATCCTTTGTATGAGAGTTTCCTCTTCAGCTTAACTCTGACTGATTCGCATTTCTGCATCTCGGTAATGTTGTCACTGTTTCTGTGATATTTGAAGGCACACACACAACTGGACCGTGCACTGCATTCTGACCTCCTCTAGGAAGTGCTATCATCTTCATGAAAGGTAAATTGATTGAAATAAGATGCTCCTCCAAACCATTCAAACAACTCAATTCCTCTGGAATGTCTAACACTTCTTGTGGAGTCTTCCTTTGCAGCAACTTCCTGTGATATGTATAACAAATCCATAAACCAGATCTGCTACACTTGCTTGCTAGACATTCATCTGTACACTTTCCTCTGCAGAAACAACTAAATAAATACATTGTTAATATGCAATCAGTAATGCTGTATTTTTCTTTCTTACATCTGATAACTTGTTTTTTGAACAACAGTTTTAAACAAACAGCACAAACATACTCGGGCCCGTTTGAAATATCTCTTCTCCAATTCATCATAACATTATTCACGATACGACATGTTTTTGTTTTTTTGTCTTTTGTCGATTTAAATTTCTTTGTTTAATTTCAGTACGATAATCAACATCACAACGATACTTAATTTTTTGAAATGTTACCAACTTCCTCTTATAAAGATGATTACAGAGGTACTTCGTCTTCATAGATGCAATGAGAGCATTTCTATAATTTACATTGTTGTGATACTTCCTCTTCATAGATGTAATGAGACCATTTCTATAATTTACACTGTTGTGATACTTTCTCTTTATAGACTTAATGAGAGCGTTTCTATAAATTACATTATTGTGATATTTAGACTTTGCACTGTTAATTTTTCTTTGCCTATAGACAACATCGTCAAAATATTTTTTTTCTCATTCTTCAATTTCTTTATCTTGTTTTTAGAATCTGTAACATACCTATTTTTCGCAGTGGTAATCATCCTTTCCCTGAGTGCCTCATCCTGCTGATATTTAGTCTTAGCTGTGCTAATCTTTCTTTCCTTGTGTTTCTCATCCTGCTGATATTTAGTCTTAGCTGTGCTAATCTTTCTTTCCCTGTGTTTCTCATCCTGCTGATATTTAGTCTTAGCTGTGCTAATCTTTCTTTCCCTGTGTTTCTCATCCTGCTGATATTTAGTCTTAGCTGTGCTAATCTTTCTTTCCCTGTGTTTCTCATCCTGCTGATATTTAGTCTTTGCAGTGCTAATCTTTCTTTCCCTGTGTTTCTCATCCTGCTGATATTTAGTCTTAGCTGTGCTAATCTTTCTTTCCCTGTGTTTCTCATCCTGCTGATATTTAGTCTTTGCAGTGCTAATCTTTCTTGCCTTGTGTTTCTTATCCTGGTGATATTTGGTCTTTGTAGTGTTAAGCTTTCTTTCCCTGAGTCCTGCATTCTCTTGATACTTATTTTTTGCAGTACTAACCTTGTTTGCTCTGTGTATCTCATCCCAATGATATTTGGACTTTGCACAACTAGCTCTTACTTCTTTAATTCCTACATCTTTGGCCTTCTGATATTTTTCTCTTTTCTTCTCTCTTTCTAACTTTCGTTTCAATCTCAAATTAGGACGTTTACGTCTCTTACAAGACATTCTTGTGACCGGCACTTCTACTTTAGTACTTTGCAATGAAGTTTCTTCAGTGCAATTACTTGGTTTAATTGCTATCAAATCCTGGACACTCAACACAAAGTCATAATGGACTCTATCTCTGTGATACAAATAAATACCTGTATCTGCCAATGCATCACTACTACACAGATGCCCAGAAACTATATACCATTTATTTTCATCATCATATGTGTATATATTAACACCCAGCATGTCTGCCATTGCCATGATTTCTACCTCTGTGGCCCAGGTACCATTATCAAACATTCCTGACCTCGTTACAAAGTCTTCAACTGTCGTATAACCTTCCCTTAGATAACCTTTAAATTGTGGTGCATTTTCCAACAAATGACAGACAGTCATTGTTCTGAGTTGCATGTGATTACATACAGTTCCTGAGATAGCATAAGAAACGGCTCTAAAAAAACAGTTACCATCACCTTGAATATTTTTTACATGGTCTGGTCTACCTAGCCTTTCACAATTGATGGAAATGTCGTCACTACTAAGATTAATCTGACATATCTTAAATTTGTTACACAACGCAGTTTTAGTGGCAGATGTTAAGGGAACAAATTTAAATCCACTGAGTGCTTATAACCCACAATTTTTATATCATCATCATCATCATCATCTTCTGTGTTCTGTTTATCACTTCTTGAAAGTGCATCACTACCAGTTTGACTGTTATCAACATTACTGATACATGATTTGCTAATATCATCTGTCCAAACAGAAACACCAGTCACTTCAAATTGTTCACTGTCGCGCAAATTCATTGATTTTGCAAGTTCAGTACAATACCTGTACACACCTTGCCATGATGACACACATTTCAGTAAGCTTTGACCCTCGCCGTCTTGATGTCCATTCTTATTTCTGGAGTGTGAATCAAAAATATAATACATTCCATCTTGAGATATTACAGCAAATGTATTTTCGTAGAAACAGACAAAGCATGCAATGTATTTCTGAAGCATTTGTTCCGAAACATCTCTCAGTGAAGTCATGTTGAATTCAACTAAATTCCTGTCATCTTCAAAAGTTCCCATCACTGGTTCATGACTCTTAATATTGAAATGTTTACTGAAAACATCAATTTGATCAGGCAACTCACTAACTAACAAATACTCATGCATTAGAGTAGAACTGCAAGACAAATAAACATACAATTCATTTCCACTATTTAACACAAAATCAAGGTCATTAGAGTGCCACATGTTCAATTTCTTAACTGTGCTGTACAAAATTGCACATAAGCTATTTGCAACACACTGCTTTCCGCTACTATTGCCAAATCTTAAATCACCTTGATGAAAACTGCCTTTAATAACCTTTTCCATGATTTCTTCATTCTCAATGTTATGCACATAATTGCCTTTAGACATGCCTGTTTTTTCCCCATTTTACATTTCTTACTTGTCAATGAATTATTTCTATCTAAATCAAGTTTGTGCTTCTTAGATGCTGTATCCTCATTACAAGATTCCACACTGTCCCCAACCTTTCTTTTCAGCATGTTCACTCCATCATCAACTATTTCTACATCTTCGAACTCCTGTGTTTTCCTACATGTACTCCGTAAATTGTATCGCATGTTTCTTTTTGACCTTATTTCTTTACCCTTTTCCTTACCCTTTTCTTTGACATTTTGATCTTTTACATTGTTTGCTCCTTTTACTCCATTATCACTTTTCCTACATTTCTTACTGCGCAAAGAATAACCTCCACTTTGTCAAAAAATTTCTTTTGTGCCTCTACCATGACAACAGTTCTGATTATCAATAATTACAAATTTCACCTTGCTATCACTTACCACAATAATTTCATCAGTTTCTGAACTCCTCTCATCATCACTGATTTCATAGATGTTCTTATCTGCAGGAATACCAAGATCATATACTAAATATGTACTTGTAACATAATTAAATTTACTACATTTGCAACACATCCATGACACTGCCTTGCTTTGAAGTCCAGACAATGCATTCAAAAATCCTGTGCATCTTACATGATAGTAAATACTGCAACTATCACACCTGAGAACTCCTTCACTTGATGTACAAACTTGATCACACAGACAACGATTGGCTGATTTTTCACTATCACTTTCACTTTCTTATACAGAATGTCAAGCACTTTACATGATAGAACACACCTAACTTATCACACATCATAAATCTTTCTTGACCTGTTATTTTATGATTACACATCTTACACTGTTTAGGACATGACTTATTTGTCAGTAATTCACTGTCCTTTTTCAAACCAAACCATGTCTTTGTCGAGTTTTCTACTTTACTCGTCACATTAGAAACAACACTTTTGTCTTTCACATTTCCTTTTTGAAAGTGACTTTTGTTGTTCCTTGAATCCATGTTTGTTTGTTTCACTTTACATGTCAATTGCACTTTCTGCCTTTCCTTCACTACTATGCTTAATGTTATCTTTGTGTGTTTTCTTATTTTCCGAGAATTTTCGTACCACTGCCTTTTCTGCTCCTTGCTAATTTTCACTTCAATTCTCTTGCCATCTTTACTTCTATTGTAAGCATGCCTACGGTCGTTTCTTCTCATCTTTCTTCTATTAAGCTTACAAACCTTTTTTGGCTCTCGATAAATTTCAACATCACACTGTAACACCTGATTTCGGCTACAACATGTCTTTCCACTTAGCTTCAACTGTGCTACTGCTTTCTGCTTCACCAATTCAAATTTACAATGCAACATCTCGTTTCGACTACAACATGTCTTGCCACTACGGTCTCAAGAGTGTTAAGTATGCTTTCTGATTCATCAATCTCTTTTTGGTCGTTTTATTAATTCTTTGCTTCTTCAACTGTAATATTTTTTTCAATTTCAATTTATTACAACCATCAAACTTCACCTCGGTGTCTTCATCATACATGTACATGTCATTATTTACCTCATAATCATTGATAACTCTGCCAGGATTTGTGGCCTGGTGAGCCCCACATTCGTAAATTCTGCCAGGATTAACGACCTGGTGAGCCGCACATTCGTACATTCTGCCAGGATTAATGGCCTGGTAAGCCCCACATTCGTACATTCTGCCAGGATTAATGGCCTGGTAAGCCCCACATTCGTACATTCTGCCAGGATTAATGGCCTGGTAAGCCCCACATTCGTACATTCTGCCAGGATTATTGGCCTGGTGAGCCCCACATTCGTACATTCTGCCAGGATTAATGGCCTGGTGAACCCCACATTCGTACATTCTGCCAGGATTGGCGGCCTGGTAAGCCCCACATTCGTACATTCTGCCAGGATTAACGACCTGGTGAGCCGCACATTCGTAAATTCTGCCAGGATTAACGGCCTGGTGAGCCCCACATTCGTACATTCTGCCAGGATTAACGACCTGGTGAGCCGCACATTCGTAAATTCTGCCAGGATTAACGGCCTGGTGAGCCGCACATTCGTACATTCTGCCAGGATTAACGACCTGGTGAGCCGCACATTCGTACATTCTGCCAGGATTAACGACCTGGTGAGCCGCACATTCGTACATTCTGCCAGGATTAATGGCCTGGTAAGCCCCACATTCGTACATTCTGCCAGGATTAATGGCCTGGTAAGCCCCACATTCGTACATTCTGCCAGGATTAATGGCCTGGTAAGCCCCACATTCGTACATTCTGCCAGGATTATTGGCCTGGTGAGCCCCACATTCGTACATTCTGCCAGGATTAATGGCCTGGTGAACCCCACATTCGTACATTCTGCCAGGATTGGCGGCCTGGTGAGCCCCACATTCGTACATTCTGCCAGGATTAACGACCTGGTGAGCCGCACATTCGTAAATTCTGCCAGGATTAACGGCCTGGTGAGCCCCACATTCGTACATTCTGCCAGGATTAACGACCTGGTGAGCCGCACATTCGTAAATTCTGCCAGGATTAACGGCCTGGTGAGCCGCACATTCGTACATTCTGCCAGGATTAACGACCTGGTGAGCCGCACATTCGTACATTCTGCCAGGATTAACGACCTGGTGAGCCGCACATTCGTAAATTCTGCCAGGATTAATGGCCTGGTGAGCCCCACATTCGTACATTCTGCCAGGATTAATGGCCTGGTGAGCCCCACATTCGTACATTCTGCCAGGATTAATAGCCTGGTAAGCCCCACATTCTGCCAGGATTAATGGCCTGGTAAGCCCCACATTCTGCCAGGATTAATGGCCTGGTGAACCCCACATTCGTACATTCTGCCAGGAGTAATGGCCTGGTGAGCCCCACATTCGTACATTCTGCCAGGATTAATGGCCTGGTGAACCCCACATTCGTAAATTCTGCCAGGATTAACGGCCTGGTGAGCCCCACATTCGTACATTCTGCCAGGATTAATGGCCTGGTGAGCCCCACATTCGTAAATTCTGCCAGGATTAATGGCCTGGTGAGCCCCACATTCGTACATTCTGCCAGGAATAGCGGCCTGGTGAGCCCCGCATTCGTAAATTCTGCCAGGATTAATGGCCTGGTGAGCCCCACATTCGTAATTTCTGCCAGGATTGGCGACCTGGTGAGCCCCACACACAGAGGATAGTGAAGTGGATGATGATGAGGGACAGTGAGATACAGAAGGAATGAAATGAGATGACTGCATGGCTGATAGGTCGATGAAATGCGACGGAACAAAAACAGACTGGGAAAGTGATAGCTCCGAAAACTGCATAGCACGTCAATTTTCTGAAGAAAAAAAAAAGGTAATTCACATCTTTAATATCTTTATTCATACAATATCTTCAACACAAGGCACTTTCAAATAATTTCCACACAACTTGATGTAATTTTTCTTTCACTTCCTGAACATTCCATCACTTTAAAAAAAATTCACTCATTCTATAGAATGAAGCTGCAATTTACATGAAGCTGCAATTTTACAATACTCATTTCTTCTGACAACGAACATACACTCTCAGAAATAATGGTTCAAATCTGCACCCTCACGGGTGCTTATCTTTGATACAATAGCAGCACCCCTATAGAGCTTCTGCACCGGCGGCCATGACAGGGGGCAGGTTTTCTTATTTAAATGACATTCAATTTCAAAAGTACTGTACTATGTTTAGTTCACAAGATAGAGCTCATCACCCAAAACATTTTTTGTTTGTGCTAACTTATTGCATTTTTAGCCTATTTTGTGCTCACATGGATGGTCAGATTGACTTTATATTTTATATGCACACACACTAGGCACAGCAATTTGTTTAGCTAAGAACTTGAGAAAAAAATTCAAAGTTCGCTTTTCATTGAAAATATCATCTCACATTACAGATTTACTGTAAATTCCAAAACAACATTCACTGCAAAGATTAAACAAGCAGTAACTGAAATATGAATCTTATAAATCACATGTTTGTTCGCGAACAGTATAAAGGCCTCCAACCACAGATATATAAACCCATAGATCAAATATCTTGCATTGAGGGCGGTCGGGTTGGCGTACGGGTTCTTTCCTCGCCTTTCACCTCTGGCGTCCCGGGTTCGAATCCGGGGCGTGTATGTGGATTGGGTTTGCAGTCCCTACTTGACCGCGTGGGTTTTCCCCTGGGGCATTTCTCCGGGGGTTTTCCTCCCACTTCTAAAACTGCAACTCCTTCTTCGTCATCTCAAGTTGATAATATAGTATAGTTAAAGCTAAAACCGTATAGTTAATGGCATGAATGGCCTATAGTTGCCGAAGATGCCATAAAAATATACAACAACAACATCTTGCATTGAAAATCATGATTTGGAAAAGTATTCGCAAATGACGACATTAATGTGCGCACGGAATTAAACCGCTCGCGACTATTCCAAAACGCCCGTACACCGTGCGTAATTTACGCGCTCCTATGAAGTATAAACGATGGACGCGTGCACGACGCACGCAAAGCACTAAAAGGGCACTCGACGATTGTAATTTAAAATTATTTTTTGTCTGAAAATTACTTAATATTTCATTATTCATACAAAAACCTAACAATTTATAATCTACATCAAACATAGTTAGTACATAGGGCTTTTTTAAAAAATTACACAATGACTTCGTACAATTTGTTTACTGGAACAGTTTGACTGTCCGTAAAATCCCTATATAGAGCTTCAGATCTGCACCGGCGGTTATACTGATAGCTAGGGCCAGGTTTTCTTATTTAAATGATGTAACAATAGAACCACAAAGCACCTACTCATGCATGACACACGGTGACAATAATATGATTGCCCCCTGTCATGGCCGCCATGCAAAGGATCTATACCAAGAGGTCAGTCTACAGCGCTCTACTTACCCGTAGAGCCACTACCTGTGCATATTTCCCTAGAGGGCGCAAATCATCCGCTAATGCTTTGTACAATACCCACCGTGCCCCGCGCGCCCGCCATGATACACTCCCCTTTTCTCTTAGCGCGCGATGGTGAACGGACGTGTTTTTCTGTCGCCATCCCTCGTCCGCTACGAGTTTTGTACTTCACTCTTCTTGTGTAGAGTTCGTCTTCATCGTTACTTCTTCAGTGGATTTTCAACGGTTTCTTCTCCGGGATTGCCTTCGTGTACTTCACTATGGACAAATCTGCGAGGAAGAAATCTACCAAGGACATGGCGGTTCCTGCGACTGGATCTGGACGCTCCACCGGACCGCCGTCTTTGTCGGAGGCGTTAGGTCGGGTGGCACCCCCCTCCCGTGAGCCTACCTCCGGCCGTGAATTTGCTGGGGTCACCTCCCCCTGCCTGCAAATTTCACCCCGTCGTCTAGGACCCGACGACGACGTTGGCCTAAACATCGAGGGAAAGACCGGTAAGGGTCATCATCGGAAGTCTACCCCTCAGGCCAAGGGCAAGCAGGGCACCCCCCCTGCGTTTTTGCCCTCCCGGGCTCTCGGGCTACCTCCGGCGTCGAGCTCTGCTCCCGGACACCCGGGCCCCTCCGTCGTGACCACCGAGGAAAACTTTTCCTTCAAGGGCAAGCGGGGCACGCCCCCCGCGCCATTGCCCTCTCGGCTCCCTGGATATGCTCACCGCTCCATGCATGCCGAGGACCTTCACCAGGCCGCAGAACCAGTTCCGGTTTCGAGCTCTGTTCTTAGCGCCTCAGGTACCCGTGGGGTGCCTGGCCCGTCGGAGTCGGCCTATGGGACGTCTTTTGCTTTTGGCCCCCCGCCTTACTCCGCTGCACGGGCCGAACCCACGCCCACCGGTCCACCCATTCTGGGTCCACCGGTGGGGTCGCTGCAAAGACCATTGACCGTCCCGGGACCCTGGAGCCTGCCTTCCACTTCATATTTTTTTCCATGCTCCGGGGTTCCAGCTCCTCCGTCCGCTCCCGATTCCTCTTCCGAAGATCGGTCCGGCCTCCAGACGAAGAAATGAAAATCCCGCCGCAAGAGACACCATACATCCTCGGGCTCGGAGTCTCATTCCCAGCGCCAAGCCAAACGCCGTGAACGCTCGAACACTTTATCTCCAGCTACCTTGATCCAAGCGTTTCAGGCCTTTTCAGCAATGTCAGCGGCAGGATTCCCCTCGCGGCAACTCGCCCCCTTCCCGGGCCAGTTCGCCCCTCAGGCCGGTTTGGCAGCCTCGGTCGGTGGACACGCTCCGAGCATTGGTCAGATCGCCCCCAGCGTCGCCCCATCTACTCGGGCCCAGGCCGCGGGTCGCGCTCCTTCGTCTCCACCGGCCATTTCTGTTCGTCCGTCGTCATTTTTCTCCGGCTCAGACGCCGAACTTGAGGATCGTCGCCGTGCGTTCCGGACCCCCGCCACACATCCACGGTCCTCTTTGGTGGGTTCCTCCCCTCATTTACTCTCAGACCAAAATTCCTATGATGAGGGTGATAACGCCTTGGATACACTGAATCTATCCCCTCTAGAAACCCAATTTCGTCTAGTTCAGAGGGACATGATCCGTGTTCTGAACCTTCCAGATACAACTGTACCGGAGCCGGACCCTGTTCCCCATCAGTCATTCAAGCAGCGTACGGCTTTGGGTGAGCCGGCCAGCCTTCCCAGTGCTTCCGCTAGACCAGTTTTGCATCAAGCACATACAAAACGTCGCTTCTCGCAAGAAATGGATCGCCTTCGATAAACGGGTAAACAGTTATTTTCGTTTCCCCCAGAAGGAGTTTGAGGATTTTCTGGCGGTTCCTCTCGTCCCCGACTCCGTCAAAGACAAACTGGCCGCAGATGGTTCGGCTTCGGGAACGTCCCGAAATCTTTTGGCCGACTCCGCCAGAAACAACCTGGAGACCACTCTTAAGAAAGCCGACTGGGCCTCCAGGCTGGGCATCCGAGTCACGTCGTTCATGCTTCTCCTGTCCGAATATCTTGTCCGCGGCTGCGATGAAGATACATCTATTCCCGCCGACATGCTCTCCGCAGCTTTCCGCTGCCTGGACGACTCCCTCCGCGTGGCCCTGGAGCAGTTCGCTCGCATTTCCACGCTATCAACCTCTTCTCGTCGAGGTAACATTCTGGACGTCCTCTTCCTCCCATCCGAGGGGGCCAGGAAACGCCTAGAGTCGCTTCCCCTTTTTGGTCCGGATCTCTTCGCCGGTAAATTGCAGGAAGCTATGGAAGCTGAGGCGAAACGCATCGAAGCTACAGACAAGATTAATCTTCGAAAGTCAGCGAAGCCCGCCCCAGCCCAGGCGAAATCCTATAAACCTAAAGCTCGCCTGTCGTCGACCGGCCATCCGGGAGCCTCCCGGGGCCGCTCCTTTCGCGGCCGTCCCTTTACCTCGTCACGAGCGACGACACGCACTTCAAGTCAGCGCCAAGACCGGTCCTCTAACCTGGGTGGCCGACATTACAAGCCTCCGGCCTCCCGGTTCACCCGGGGCTGGCGCCAATGACTCCGTCCAGCTCCAGCGGCCTCCTATAACCGGACCCGTGGGCGGCCGCCTTCAAGCCTTCATAGGGTCCTGGACCCGGACCGTCTCCGACCGATGGGTGCTCCAGACAATTCGACACGGTTACTCTCTGGAATTCACGAGCCCCCCTCCGTCGGACACATTCATTCGCCAGACCCACGTTCCAACCGATCCATCCAAACGTCTGGCTCTAGAATCAGAAATCGGGTCTCTCCTCTCCAAGAACGCTATCCGCGTAGTCCCAACCGGAGATCCGTCCGGTTTTCAGTCGACCTTCTTCCTAACTCCCAAAAGAGACTCGGGAGAGTGGCGGCCTATTCTCAACCTGAAAGCCCTGAACAGGTTTATCCGCCCAAAGCGTTTTCGCATGGACTCCCTTCGGACGATTCTCGACTCGATTCCGGTCCCTGCATGGGCTACTTCAATCGACCTGAAGGACGCGTATCTTCATGTACCCATACTCCCCAGCCATCGCAGATTCCTTCGGTTCCACTACAAGGGGACTGCTTACGAATTCACCGCACTCCCCTTCGGCCTATCAACTTCCCCTCGCGTGTTCACGAGGATCGTGAAATCAGTGGCTGCGTCCCTTCACAAAAACAACATCACGATCTTCATGTACTTGGACGACTGGCTCATTGTAGGCCGCTCAAAGGCCGAAGCCAGTCGGGCATTGCAGGAGACGTTGTCCATGACAACTCAACTTGGCTTCCTGGTCAACGAAAGGAAATCGCGGCTAATTCCCTCTCAGTCACCGACGTTTCTGGGGGCTGTCCTCGACCTTAAGAGGAGCATTGCCTTTCCATCGGCTCCTCGCATTTTCAATCTCCAGCAATGCGTCCGCCTGTTTCTCGAGAGAGACTCGGCCCCTGCAGTAGCGTGGCTGAAACTGCTAGGGTTGATGGCAAGTTTGGTGGACCTGGTTCCGTTCTGCCGTCTGTACATGCGTCCACTCCAGCTCCATCTCCTCGCCCACTTCCGTCCGAAGATTCATTCCGCCCACCGCTTGGTCTCTATCCCTTCTTATCTTCAGCCACTCCTCCAGTGGTGGACGGAGCCTCGCCATATAGCCTGCGGGAAGCCCTTTCCCAGCCCTCGGCCGTCGAAGACTATTTCCACGGACGCTTCCCGCCTAGGCTGGGGGGCCACACTTTACCCGCGCCAGGCGGCGGGGAAGTGGGACCAGAGTCAACAGAGTCTCCATATCAATATTCTCGAGATGTTGGCAGTCTTCAACGCTCTCCGACACTTCAGCTGTCTCATTCGGGACCGTGTTGTCCTTGTCAAGTCGGACAACTCCTCAGTCGTGGCCTACATCAACCGCGAGGGGGGCACCCGATCTCCTCGGCTCTGCCTCCTCGCGTGGGAAATTTTTCACTGGTGCCTGGATCTCAACATCACACTGACGGCTTCCCATGTACCAGGCGCGGACAACTCGATAGCCGATGCCCTCTCCAGGGGAAGGATCCGGCCAACAGAGTGGACTCTGCAACCCAGTGTGGTCGAACAGATCTTCTTGACAGTCGATCGTCCACACATAGATCTGTTTGCGTCGGGAGCCAACAACCATCTACCAGTTTTCTGCTCCAGGCATCCCGACCCTCGAGCGTGGCAAGTCGATGCCCTGTCGATTCCTTGGTCGGGAATGTTCGCCTACGCGTTCCCCCCGATATCCTTAATTCCTCGGGTTCTCTCGAAGATAGAACAGGAACCCTGCAAGGTTCTCCTCGTGGGCCCGTTCTGGCCTCGGCAAGCCTGGTTCCCGCGTCTGGTCAACCTGTTGATCCACAACCCGATAGTTCTCCCTCATCGACCGGACATCCTGTTCCAACCGGGCTCGAACATTCTCCACCCAGCCCCCAAGGATCTTCACCTGACGTGCTGGGTATTGTCAAACAGTCCTTCCGCGCAGCAGGTCTTTCGTCAGAAGCTGCCTCTTTCGCGGCACACAGTCGTCGATCGTCCACCAGGAAGGTCTACAACAGCCGACTTCGAAATTTCTATAAATGGTGCCGACGGAAAGCTGTTAATCCGACCCATTCTTCTCTGACAGACATTGGCGATTTTCTGGTCTACTTATTTAATTCTGGCCTCAAGGTAGCCACCATCAAGAACTACCGATCAGCCATTGCCGCCATCCACGCGGGATTCCCCGACGGCTCTACTATCTCTAATAATTACGCCTTGGGTCATATCCTCCGCGGGATGTTCATTGAGAAGCCTCCCACTCGTGAGTTACTCCCCTCCTGGGACCTTCCACTTGTTCTTGAGAGCCTTTCGCGTCCCCCGTTTGAACCCTTGGGACAGACGTCCTTGCTCAACCTCTCGATTAAGTTCGCCTTCCTCCTGGCGGTCGCGACCTCTCGACGCCGAAGCGAACTTCAGGCCTTGTCCATCGAACCCGGCCATATTCGCTGGGAGCCCCATGGAGTTCGTCTGGTTCCCCGGACCTCCTTCCTAACGAAGAACCAATCGGAATCCTTCTCTCCTCCTGACATCTTCGTCCCAGACATTAAATCTTACTCGTCTGTTCTGGAAGATAGAAAGTGGTGCCCGGTCCGAGCCCTCAAATGGTACCTTAATAGGACCGAGCTAATCAGAGGTGCTACGACGAGTCTCTTCATCACGTCGACTGCTCCTCATCGTCCAGCTTCACGAGAAACTATTGCTCGCTGGATTGTTACAGCCATTCGGTCCACCGAACAAAACTGGCCGACGGCTTTAAAACAGAACTCCCGAGTCAGAGCGCACGACGTCAGAGCCGTTTCGACCTCGTGGGCCTTCTTCAAGGGAGTTCCGCTCCCTGACATTATGCAGGCTGCGTGCTGGAAGTCATCCAACACTTTCACATCTTGCTACCTCCGGGACGTCCTCCAATCCGAGGGCCGCACCGGCAGATCAGCGTTGCTGTCAGCAAGGGCCTCAGCTCCGACGGATGCTCCACCCTGCATTCAGCAACCCCTTTAGACAGAAGCTTCAACAGCATCTCGCACCCACCCCCTGCATCGGTGCTAGTCTGCACAGGTAGTGGCTCTACGGGTAAGTAGAGCGCTGTAGACTCCCTCCCCACAGAAGTGTGGGAAGGGTCTACTAGCGAATACTTACCCGTAGAGCATCCCGCCCTCCTCCCCACTCGGGAGCTCGATGCATTCTCCTCTTATCTCGCCGCTTAGAGAAAAGGGAAGTGTATCATGGCGGGCGCGCGGGGCACGGTGGGTATTGTACAAAGCATTAGCGGATGATTTGCGCCCTCTAGGGAAATATGCACAGGTAGTGGCTCTACGGGTAAGTATTCGCTAGTAGACCCTTCCCACACTTCTGTGGGGAGGGAATTTAGCTACCATTGTATGTACTCCACTGAATACAATGCCTTGCCTAGACTGGTCATACTTAATCCAGTGTAAATATCCGATGTTATAAACATAGCCACAACCACAGCCAAAGCCACTAATTCCAATCCAGCCTTACACTACTAATAACGTAACCAGGCAGAATTCTGCCTGTCATGGCTACACTTTACCTAGTCTGGTACCCGGACCAAAACTTTATCGACTAGACTGATTTTAACGTCCGGCAACCGCAAACTCCGCCAGGAAATCCTCCTTTTTCCAAAGTTTCCCGAAGTTACCCGTCCACAGTGTTTCGCCGCATGTTTATTTTACAACGTTGCAGACAAGATTTCAATTTTCAATTTTGAAAATTGAATTTGTCATATTATGGAATAACCCTTTTCAATTTGTTATAGATTCTTTTAAAAATTAACGGTTAAGTGCTCATATAAATACATGCATGACGTAATGCTTAGTGCTATTTTAAACACAATAGTCGGTCCTCAAATTCAGTCGTTATATGTGGAATAGTGGAGCGGGAACCAGTCTACCCTTTATCAATCCCAACCAATCTACAGTAGACTTAGATTGGTTCCCGATCCCTATAGATTGGTTCGCTTATTGCGAAAATATGTGTGGAATATGCATACTATGGCGTGTGAAACGTTGCAATATTCGATAATGCACAGATATATGTGCGATGTTAAACATATATGTGCGATGTTAAATTTATATGTGCGATGTTTGATTTATATGTGCGATGTTTGATTTATATGTGCGATGTTTGATTTATAGGTGCGATGTTTGATATATATGTGCGATGTTTTTTCATATGTATGCGATGTTGAAAATATATGTGCAATAATTTGACATATATATGCAATGTTAAAAATATATGTGCGATATTTCGACATATATGTGGGGTCGCGTTGTTCGTAATATGTGGGCATGATCTTTCATAGATTGGTTACCGATCCCTATAGATTGGTTCGCTTATTGCGAAAGTGTGGAATATGTGCACGAGAACCAGTCTATTCTCCTGTGTGGAATATGTGGACGGGAACCAGTCTATGTATGTTTGTAAGCGGAATTGTGGGTAGCACCTAGACTGGTTCCCACTCCACATATTCCACATACAACGACTGAATAATTCAGTCTAGTCAAAACATTTTTAGTCCGGGTACCAGACTGTAGTTAGGTAGCACCCAACTATTAATCACATGATGTGTATCACGTGATAAGAGACACGTGCGCGATGATAACCGTTTCTCCTTTGTTTATTCAGAGACGTAAAGAGAAATATTTATTGCTTTGTGGTAACGAAACAAATTTGACAGACAATAAGATATCAAAATCTCAACTTCTATGGGAAAAATGGATGGCTAACAAATGTGATCTGGCGCTCTTTTAAAGGAGCGTGTCCAGATCACATTTTAGAGCAGATCCCCCCTCCCGCGCGCGTCCCACTCCCCATTTTTCCAATAGGGGTTGAAATATTGATACCATATAATTTTTCATATTTTTGTCATGACCATTCTAAAATTTCGCGTTTTCAATTCGTATATATTGCCGGAAAAAGACCGATGTTTTGCACAATAATTTATCTGTTTTTTTTAGAAAAGTGCAGTAATTCACCTTTATGCTTCCATATCCACAAAGGTCTGTGGCTACCATGAGCAATTTCATAAAGCTTCCACATCCAAACTGGGGATTGCATAAATTTTATGAACACCTCCTTTAACGGCGAGTCACCCTTGCAGGCCCCATAACCTTTATTTCTGACCTTCATTCGTCGCGTAGCCTATGGTGTGGTACGGTTTATTCAGAGACGTAGAGATAAATATTTCTCTTTACGTCTCTGAATAAACAAAGGAGAAACGGTTATCATCGCGACGTGTCTCTCATCACGTGATTAATAGCTGGGTGCTACCTAACTACAGTCTGGTACCCGGACCAAAAATGTTTTGACTAGACTGAATTATTCAGTCGTTGTATGTGGAATATGTGGAGCGGGAACCAGTCTAGGTGCTACCCACATTTCCGTTTACGCACATACAATGAAAGATCTAGACTGGTTCCCGTCCACATATTCCACACAGGAGAATACACTGGTTCCCGTCCGCGATATTTTTTTCCGTACCGTTGTAGAGCGAACATTGCTTCTGATTGGTTTAACCCCCATGCATATGTTGAATACTGATGTGTTTCGTTGATTAACTACCTCAACATAACCCCACACCATACCACACTCTTTCCTCAATTAATAGTAAAAAAAAATAATACGACTCTGAGGAGATTCGATCCTGCCATCTCTCGATTGATAGCACTACGTCTTAACCACTAGGCTACAATGCATTTACAATGCACCAATCGATGAAGCCCCATAGCGAATATGTGGTACGGAAAAAAATATCGCTTCCCGTCCCCATTTTCCACACTTTCGCAATAAGTGAACCAATCTATGAAAGATCATGCCCACATATCACGAACACCGCGACCCCACACATTGAAATATTCCACATGATATATGTCGAAATATCGCACATATATTTTTAACATCGCATACATATGAGAAAAACATTGCATATATATGTCAAATTATTGCACATATATTTTTAACATCGCATACAACCTGCCTTTCCCGTATTAGGGCGACCGGTTATGGGTAAAAAAGGCGTATTAGGACGACCGACCGCATTAGGGCGACCGATAGCCGGTCGTCCTAACGCCAAGTGCTTCAAAAACCATCTTTATTAGGTCAAAAACCATTTTTATTAGGTTTCTCACCATTTTTATTAGGTTTGTAACCATTTTTGTCTAGGTTGAAAAACATTTTTATGAGAACTTTAAGTCGAAAAAATGGGTGTCAACGGCAGAGTTTCTTGCCGACAAATTTGCCGTTTTAGTGGTTCCCCAGAGCACTCTTTCCAAAACGGTCGTCCTAATACGGGAAAAGTAGTTATTTAACATATGAAAAAACATTGCATATATATGTCAAATTATTGCACATATATTTTTAACATCGCATACATATGAAAAAACATTGCATACATATGTCAAATTATTGCACATATATTTTTAACATCGCATACATATGAGAAAAACATTGCATATATATGTCAAATTATTGCACATATATTGTTAACATCGCATACATATGAAAAAACAATGCATATATATATCAAACATCGCACATATAAATCAAACATCGCACATATATGTCAAACATCGCACATATATTTGTGCATTATCGAATATTGCAACGTTTCACACGCCATAGTGGACGGCAACCAGTCTACAGTATATTTTACAAATCAAAAGACGACGCTACAACGGCCTTGGAACCATGGAGGAAATGTGTTTTCTTCCTCCATGTTGGACAAGATTAGATCAATTAAAAATATGTGTGCACTCAAAAAAATATTTCGTTGAGGAAACTTAAAAAAATAAAGGCAATTCTGTTGCCTTAATTCAGTTACGTCCTTTCAACTTAACGTATTTTTAAGTTAAAGCCATGTCTATTTGTTTGTCAAGATTACTTGTTGTCAACAGTACTGAATGTACTTAATTATTTCAAGTTAAGAGGTCTTTTTTAATTTGAATTAGTAATTTCAACTTGTGAAAATGTAAGTTCTTTTTACTCAATCTAGTAAATATTTATTACTTATAGTTGTATTTGTTTAAATAACTCAAAAAAACAAATGGAATGCATTAACTCTCATATTCTATGTATTTCCAATGTCCAGTGTTTTTAAGTTATTGCAACTTCATATCTTGTAGTAAGTTTAACTTTGTAGGTTTGTCAATTGGATTTTCTTGCCAATTTGGTGAACCGGATGACCTATGACCCAAGAGTCGTTTATGGGGAATCGATACTTACTCAAACAATGCTCCAAGAGAGCCTGCCCGTACGTGCTTTCGGCCCGGGGGTAACCAAAACTAAGCAACGTAACAGCCATGGTTAGCACGTCGCAGAAACAACACTTTGTACGTCCCCTACGCGCATGCGTAATTATGCACGGGTCTCTTTCCCATGCAAAAAGCTGGGTCACGGGTTCAACCAGGGTTCAAGCTTCCCAGAGGGTGCACCCAAGTAAATAGGCAGAGATCCGTGCGCGAGCTCATGAATATTTTGTATGCCCTCAAATTCTTCTATATTAGAGAGAATTGCGAGCTGAACAAGTGTGGTCTTGTGGGGAAACTGGCCACCATCGTGATGTGGGGTATTTTGTCTTCCAACTACAAACATTTTGGAGAATGTAGCTCGTGAAAGTTGCCCTATTTTCCCCAGTAGCGAATGTGACTTTTTTTCCAAAATGGCACTGGTCTGTTTGGCAATTTTTACTCTTGCAGGGGTAGTTTTGTTTCATGTGGAAATTAGGGAGTAAAAGTGACGGATTACCCCCATAAAATTGAACAGAATTAAAAAGATGAGATTTCAAAGAAAGGTGACACTTATACACTTTTACACGCAGTATTTTATGCTTCAGGCAGCTTCAGGCAAATCATTGTTTTCAGTTTATTTCACCCTTCACCTTACCTAATATCCAACACACAAATTACAAAAAGACAACAAGTAATTTTCATAGGTTTTACTGAAATTTGTCGCGCTTTTGAACTAACTTAGTAACTTGCACACGGAGTACAACATTTTATAAGTGTTCTTAACTGAATTATTGCAACTATTTGTTATAACTTAAACTGGTTTTGTTCCCGTAAGAAGTAATTTTACGTTGCGCAAAATATTAAAATTTCAGTACTTCCTACTACTTTACAAAAACTGTAAAAGAGACGACAATATGATTTCAGTGATTATTACTCAAATATAACAAATAAAGTTAACTTGGCTTTTAATATTGTTACTTCTACTAATCCAACGTGTTGTTAACACAAGAAATAACAAGTTATATCCACTTGTTAACATTTCAAGTTGGTATAACGCCATTATAAACGTAAATGCAACAATAACATAGTTTTGTGTAATATTTACTAATTTGTCTTGTTTAAAATTTACTTCAGGTCAGTCTCATTTTTTTGAGTGTGCTCTATACAAATCGGGGCACTGCAAAAAAACAAAAAGCACTAGGGACACGATTCATTCATTTTTAGTATAAAACCACGCGTTCCACGCAGCCGACAAAAGGTGATGATATCACTTCAGCAGTCACTAGCTACGGGATCGGGAATACACAAAATTCGATGATCAAAAGCCAGTCTTCACAAACAAATTCTAAACGCGCATGCGCACATCCGGCCGCCAACTCCCACATTTTTCTCTCTCCACGAGCCACATCAACAAAAAGATGTAACGCGCCACTGCCAATTCTGCCTCACAACACCAATTTGTCGGGAGCCGGCCGCCTCTGTGGCTAGGGATTTCTCAACGGACGCGTTAACAAATAAATTTATATGTTGAACCACCGCGGGGTTCGTTGGGTTGAAATATACAACCAGGCAGCTACTGAGCTATTACTGGGAAGGGGCGTCTAGACGAAGAAAGGACCGTCGGAGAAACAATCAAACTTCTAGAACTCTTTAATATTAATCTCAGTATAACTCCTTAGAAACATCAACAATTTACCGCTTAAATGTGCCTGCTTGGCAAAAGATCTCGTACTAAATACATCAATATCTGAATCAATTATTCCCTGGAGTAATTCACTAAGCGCGCGTATAACTTAGCGCGCGCATTTCCCGTAAGTTGCCGTTACTCTGAACTCTTCGACTCGTCAGCCCCTGGCTGCTAAAATACTCCGTCAGCCCCGCTGAATTAATCTGCACCTCGCTGGTGTAGTCATCCGCCCTGCTGGATGGACTTCGTCAGCTATCACGTCAGCTCCGCTGAATTAATCTGCACCCCGTCAGCTCCGCTGAGTTTCACCCGTCAGCCCCGCTGAGTTTCACCCGTCAGCCCCGCTGAGTTTCACCCGTCAGCCCCGCTGAGTTTCACCCGTCAGCTCCGCTGAGTTTCACCCGTCAGCCCCGCTGAGTTTCACCCGTCAGCCCCGCTGAGTTTCACCCGTCAGCCCCGCTGAGTTTCACCCGTCAGCCCCGCTGAGTTTCACCCGTCAGCCCCGCTGAGTTTCACCCGTCAGCTCCGCTGAGTTTCACCCGTCAGCCCCGCTGAGTTTCACCCGTCAGCCCCGCTGAGTTTCACCCGTCAGCCCCGCTGAGTTTCACCCGTCAGCTCTGCTGAGTTTCACCCGTCAGCCCCGCTGAGTTTCACCAGTCAGCTCCGCTGAGTTTCACCCGTCAGCCCCGCTGAGTTTCACCCGTCAGCTCCGCTGAGTTTCACCCGTCAGCTCCGCTGATTAACTGCTACCGCTAGGATTTCTCCCGGAGTCAGCTCCGCTGCCTTAACCGGAGTCAGCTCCGACTATGATTAAACCCCTGGAATTTCACCAGTTACTCCGACGGTACGGCCGGAGTAGTATGAGTCGCCGCCGGCCGGCAAGCTGGACCTGTGAACGAACTGTGTACGAGACAGCGGCTTGTTTAGACGGCGACTGCCGCATTAACTAATTATTTCTAACACAATCTAAACTCAACCTTGCTTCATTAAATAATCTCTCAACTCGTGATAAATAACTCAAATAATAATCCATAGGGCCTATGGATTATCGTACCGGCGCCACTGTACTCCCGGCCGGAGTCACTCCGCCAAAGCAACTCCGCCCAAAGCCAATCACTCGGTTACCGGAGTCACTCGCTCGCCGGGTTCACTCCGGTAAAATATAATTATTTAACAACACCTATTCCATATTCCGTGAGGTTCAAATACATGGGAGATATGGTTCAACACATACACAATAACTCCGCCGGAGTTACTCCGCCAAACGACTCGGTCGGCCGGAGCCACTCCGCCAAAGCAACTCCGCCCGGAGGCACTCCGGCTACACGGAGTAACTCCGTAGCCAAAATTCAGACAAAAGCACTATTAAAATGCATCAAAAAATAAGTGATCAAATATCTGTGGTTTTGTGTATAAGACTTTTTCATAATTAAGCAACTGTCAATAGTTTTGTTTGACCCGCGCGCGCGCGCGCTGTGTCTCGTACTAATAACTTCCAAATACTTAAAACGAAATTCATAACATACAAATTCCATCGTTTCTACTAGATAAACATCAAATAATTGCTAAAAGCCTCGAAATATATTTAGTTTCTTATACAGTCAAAAACACGTTCTTTGGAAGGAAGTTTATATAATAAATCTGGATAATGTTTGAACGAGCCAGATTACATCATCGTCTATATTTATCTGCTAAAAGGCTCGCCGAAAGTTCGCACGCGAGTGTGCTCTTCGTATCGTTCGTAAACAAAGTAATCATTACAAAATATGGGGGTGAAGGGAGTATTCCCTTTGCCAAAAAGAGTAGGCTGGAGTTGCAGGACTGCAAAAATTCTGCACGTTTGGAGCTCAGCTCTGGCGACAAACTCCCGCTGCCAGCCAGTCAGACATGGCAAAAAGGCCGAAACCGCGAAATGAACGTACAGCTTACAAGTCGAGAGATGCATATCGATGCGCGGTACAGTGCACTACAAATTACCTAACGAATTAAAATACCACCTGACCAGTATCCCCAAGGGTACACAACACTATGGGTACGTTCAGACGGAGGCACAAGTTGGTACTTTTTTAATTGCGCTTGGGTTGTTTATATAAGAATTCCTTAATCCAAAATACGCTTGCGTTCATACAGAAAAGTTACGCCGGCACTTCACGATAAAAGTGGCTCAAGTTATTCCTCCGAGGTTAAGCAACGCCAAATTTATGAGGTGACCTTCCGGTCACGCAAGCGCGCGTGCGGGAAAACGGCGGCGCGCCATAATGCACCCACAACATAATATGGAGGTTTAGATGCACGTAAAACGCGAACGCGAACGTGAAATGCTTTAAACACTTGGTCATTATTTTGAGGAGATCTTAGAACAGATGAAAACAAAAACCTACATTTTTTACTTTTGTGGTGGGATAAAACTTTTGATGTGACCAAGATTCGAGCCCGAGTTCTAAGAGTAAGACCTCCTCCTGAGGTGACCGATGCTGAAATAATTTCGCGTTCACGTTTGCGTTTTACGTGCATCTAAACCTCCCTAATAAACAAGGCCCAGTACTTGCACATGTACAAATACACGTATGTACACACAATCGTGTATGCTCCCCGCGCATTGTGCATGTGGGATATGTCAAAATGGCTCCGTGCAATTTGATCAACGATATATTTCTTGCGTTTTTGCTTGCCTGTATTCGGGGTGAAAGAGAGGTGGTCGGATGATGAGGCCGAGTGTAACAATCGAGAAAATCATGAGAAGGGTTAGGGTTAGGGCTAGGGTTCTGCTTCAGCCCCTTGATTTTGTTTTTTATTTGGAGTGTCGTCCGTGGAGGGTAGCCGAAGTGCAACTCCGCCATTCTGGACGCGATCCTTTCCAGTATGGTCTTCTTCTTCGTGAAAGGATTATCACCGGCGCAGCATGACGGAATTCCTCCTCCCTAATATTTATTAGAGCGAGGATTTCCCGACTTTGCCAATTTGATCCACGAAATTGAGTAGATTTTTCAGCAGCCATGTTCCAGTTGTTCTCTCATCAGAATTACACGTGGATATTACGGTAATGGAGGGTATAGTACATGTTGGTCAGCGCGAATAAACTACTACAGGAAGTGGCAGGTCAGTTGCGTTCCACCGGAGATTTACGACACGGCGCAGCAGGGGGTGACAGTTGTCCTTGGCGCAACTTGCGCTATTCCTCCACTTTTCGCGAGAATAAGTTACGCCACCTTGGTGGCGTAACTTATTCCTCTGCGGGTGGATTAGAGCGTTCCAACGAGGAATAACTTAGTATTTTCGGATTAACGATTAACTTACGCCTCGTCTGAACGTACCCTATGCGAGACAACATACTGTTGTTGGTTTTACATAATTATGCGATTAGGAGTAGAACTTCGTCCTAATACTGGGCGGCACTACTTCACACAGTGGCGCCTATATTTCTTTCGAGCTCTGCGTGACATGTAAATAGGTTTGTAACTATAGATACGGGTCAGAGGTCAAATTAAAGGGGCAATCCCCACATATATATATGCCTTGCGAAAGAGTATGTGAACTCTCTGTTTTGGCTAATTGCTGTTTTATAACTTTTTGTATATTTCAAGTTGCCTCGTTTATGTTTTAATCTCAAATGGCCCAGCTATCAATTTTATATAATGTTTAGTTTACTGCCATATTTAATTTATTGTTTAGTTTATCGTCAATTTTAATTTTCTTACTATTTTAAGTATTTACAAAAAGTATATATTTCTTATTACATACAGGGCCCCAAAGGATAGCAGTTTTATAACCGAAGGCGCTACCCTGACAAAATATACATAACAGAAACGATAATAATAATTAATATTTCGTACACACGTACACAGGCCCTTTGTTTTTGTTTCTAAAATATCAAATCATATTTATGCTCAGAACCTTGGTACAACATTCAATAAACAACATATCAAAAATCGAATTGTTTCTTCTGAGTGGAAAGGTTTTTTGAAGTAGTTTTTGTAGGTTATTAATTAAAAATTACGTCGACGTTTTCACGATGGGAACGTTTGGCCAAAAATTGTCATTTTCGGCTATTTGTGCATTTTCGGCTATTTGTGGCTATTTGGGTGAATTCCGTCATGGCGTTTGGATTTTGGGTCCAAATAGTAATTTTCCACTCTTAGCCATTTTGTGCACAGCTCATCAGGAAGTCCAAAGTGACATTTTTGGCCCTTACATGACATGAACAATTTTGCACAGAAGGAATTTTTCTTGCATTATGTGACTCATATACTTGGTTCGCAATCTCAAACCAAATTTGGGTGAATTCCGTCTAGACTGTGGGCCATAGGACTCTATCTGCTTTAGAAACAAAAGTTTCGTGACCACCTCTTCGGGTGGGAATAAAATCTTTATGAAATGATGCCCAAAGGTGTCCTGAGTACCAATTTTTTTTTCACAAGCCCAAATGTTGCACATTAGCGAGAACCACTAGCCCAAACGTCACGAATACATAAAGTCTACGTTATATTTATAAAACACTCAAAGAAAGGAAATCAAATGACAAGATAAAATGTAAGATTCTACTTTGTCTTTTTCATTTTCATTTCAAAAATCATTAAATTGTACAAAAAAATATGTAAATCAATCCAAAACTCATTTGGCTAAAGTAACGTGCTGTTGATGTAATTTTACAGAAAACCCTGTTTTTTCACGTTTTTTCCATGTTTACATAGACAATTTGTAGTATTTACATTTTATACACGATGGAAAGGTTAATTTTGAATAGTTTTAACCTTAGTTTTTAACTATCTACATAAATTATAGCCATATACACTCGCCAAAAGAAGTTCTTGGACACTGGTAAAAGTTCAAATAATTTTTTAAAATAATTCATAAAAAGCACATTATTGTATATCAATATGACCACACAATAGTTCTCTACCAGCATGATATGGAGTTAACGCGTGAGCAATCATGCATGGCTGGTTACACGCATTGAACAATAGCAAGTACAGTAACAGAAAATTGCAAGAAATGGAACGAGTCGAGTTGGCAAACAGTCGAGTGGACTGTAATTGTAAACCGCACAGACAGTGTAATTCGTTTGTCATGTTTGTAGCCGTACAGACGAATTGTAATTGTGTAGAAAACAATATGATTTAATATGAGATATGGGATGAAACTTTTCAGTGAACTCTTTAACATACATGTACAGCCAGCTAATGTGAACGTGGACGTTTGACTTTGACAAGGAACCTCGACGAGACGTGGGGCCGTCTACATAACCGAGCTACAGTCACTCAGGATGAAGGCCATCGGGGAGTAGGCCTAGCATCATTGTTCACCATCGGCATCGCTGAATTTGTTTTTCCGAGACATCATGGTTAGTTGAAGTTATACTTCTAGTCTGTGCACACTATTTTCTTGTAGTGGCTGTTTCTCATTTTGCCTCGAAATTGGAATAACAGATTAATTCCCAGCTGGTTGTCTCCTAGTGGTTTTAAACGTCCATGTTTAGAAAATAATTGAAAATGAATACTTTAAACACCGTTTTCTCTCACGTGAATTTCCGACAAAGCTTTTTCTTAGGAGATTTTTCTCTATAGTGTGTATGCTGAATGGTGAGGGCACTATACGTCACAGCCAGCAAGATAGCGCAACTTCGATCAAGCGACTATAGTCGACTAGAGTCCTTTAAATAATGGATAATTTCTGTACAGTCGGTTGAAGTTCTGTTACAGTTATTGGTTGAAGTTGCGCTAGCTTACCAGCTGTGACGTACATTGTATAGCGCCCTCATCGTTCAGCATACATACAAAAAATCTGCGGAGAAAATCACTTCATCGAAAATTCAACCAAGATAAAATCTTTGCTTCAAAAACGTTGTAAGTATTATTGTTTAATTATTTTCCAGTCATGTGCATATAAAACCACTAGAGGACACAACCAGCTGGTAATTATTGTTATTCAAATTTTGAGGCAAAATGACAACCAGCCACTACATGAAATGGGGTCATTCCGTGTCAATTCAACACGCTTTTGGACCTGACCATCAAGGATTGAAATGAAATTCGGTGTGCTGATTGGACTCCTTGAGAAACCCCTAAAACTAGAATTGTGTCATTGTTCGGTCAATAAATTGTTTTGATACGGGTCAACGAACTTTTGACAAATTAGCATGACCTGCCATGTTCGTACAGTTATATCTCTAAAAGCAATGGACATATAGCTATAAACTTTACATCATTTTAAAGCTCTTGAAATAGCCTTCATTTTAGCCTTCATTTTATAAATAACATGTATATGTAACTGTATGTACATGTGCTGTACATATTAAGTTAGATACATAATTTTAATTGCTCTTGAAACAGCTTCATTTTATCAAAATTGTATCTCGAACCACAAAACAAATATGTACATTTATAACCTTTGACCTGAAAGGGGGTACACCTTTGAATGGGGTCGCCACACCACAGTATTTCATTGACTGTCGGGAGAGAGGAATTTGGTAGAATGCGCTGGTTAGGTCAGTGCCGATGAGGTAACGCCATTGTGCGATTTTTCGAAGAGTTGAGTCAACGTCGGGCATGAGTGACGGTTGAGGTTTGCTGTAGCGGCCGACATCAGCGAAGGCTGTGACTAGGCGGAAGCCTCCATTGGGCTTTTTGATGAAGAAGGAGGGGTTGAGGGTGTACTGGAGATTATGCTTCCAATTCTCGAAGGAATTAACTGTCTCATTCTTGCTGAGGGACCATTGTTTCGGAGCCCTATGTGAAGATGCCATAATGAGATAGGGAGTGAGTAGTCCGTAGAGAAATACGAGTAGTAAATAAAACAGTTGCGTGTTCAGCTGGCTGATCGCTCACCGTTATTCGTGATATGTACGTAGAGACTGGAGTCTGTAGACGGCCACAAAAAGGGAGCTATCCGTTGTGTTGAATAGCGTCCGTTTACTGGATTCGAGATGCGTAGGATTGTTTCGAAACGCTGCCACCACGCCACTATGGGAGTAGTAGTTGGATGTCCAAACATACACGATCAAAATATAACTCGTTTTCATGAGAAACTACGGCTTTTAATACTGCAAACAGGTCAAGTATTATCACAATCCAAACAAACAGTGAAAACCAAAACAGGAAGTGAAGTGAAGGCGACCACCAGAGGGCGCTAGACTGAACTGGCGCTGGACTAATTTTTATTAGTTAAAAATGACTAACTTATGTTTACAGTGTGGAAAAGTGCTATTTGGACCCAAAATCCAAACGCTCTAACGGAATTCACCCAAATTTGCTTTGAGATTGCGAACCAAGTATCTGAGTCACATCATGCAAGAACAATTCCCTCTTTGCAAAAATGTTCATGTAAGGGCCAAAAATGTCACTTTTGAGTTCCTGAGCTGTGCACAATTGGCTAAGAGTGGAAAAGTGCTATTTGGACCCAAAATCCAAACGCTCCGACGGAATTCACCCAAATTTGGCTTGAGATTGCGAACCAAGTATCTGGGTCACATAATGCAAGAAAAAATTCCTCTTTGCAAAAATGTTCATGTAATGGCCAAAAATGTCACTTTTGAGTTCCTGAGCTGTGCACAAATCAAGCCTAAAATGCAAAAAAAATAAAAAAATGACGATGCGACATAAAAATTGACCGAAACTTTACCTATGAGGTCATGTTTACAATGTTGATAAAACAATTGTAAAGTTTGAATAAATTTTACAAATCTTATGCTAAAAAGTGCTATTTTGATGGACTTTGCTTTTGCACACAAAGCATAAAATGCAATTTTTCATTTTTTGCCAAAAAATTACGATGCGACATAGGAATTGACCGCAACTTTACGTATGAGGTCACATTGACAATTTTAATAAAACATCAACAAATTGTCAAGTTTGAACTAATTTTACAAATCTTACGCTAAAAAGTGACCGATATTCTCTCTAGGTGCAGGTCAACTCGACCGTTTGCCTACCACCTCTACCGCTGTGCAGGTTACGCATGTTGTTGTGCGTTCATCCATGGAGGTAGCAATGGTTCAATCAACCGATGTTAAATCTTAGCGGAAGCTAAGATTTTTAAACTAATGTAATGACGTAACTGTTGACGTCACAATGAAGCCATTCTTGGGTGCACACCTCTCATACTATGTCTTTGATGTGACCAAGTTTGGTTAAGATCAATGTTTGGGAACAACCTGAAAAAGCGAAGACAACGCCTATGCGCTATGTCTATGGGGGAAAAATCAGAAGAAGAAGAAATAAACGGGGGGGGGGGGGGGGGAAATCAAAACGAAAACAAAGGCTTTTTCGTCCTAGCGAAAGGGCCAAAAAAAAAGACAAAGAAATTGTACAATAGTAATAGGTGATCGAAATGAGTTCCGATCACCTAATAATGTTGATAAAATGCCTTGTAGATGCATGATACTTCATAAAACATTGCAAATAATCCATGAATGGTTCTCCGTTGAATGAATGGTAAACAAAATCGAAATGATTGTTTTAAAGCACCTTCAGTTGGCAATTTATCAAACAAAGGTATGCAGTGTCTGTTACCATAGGTATTAACAATTTTAGTCGGGTTTTCTCGTCAATTCATGGAGTAACATTTATTGGGGCTTGAAAGGAGGTCTATATGATACGTAACCGTTAACATATGACATTTACCATAGACAACGTCCACCTACTCATGTATATGTTATAACAAAGTTTTAGCTACACAGAATTGTAGTATTGTTTGTTTTATCGGCCAATCTGCGTTTACTCTGCAGACGCCATCTTGTTTGGCTTATTTATACAAGTTAAAGTCAATGTACTTTGAACCTGTAGTCCCATAAAAGTTGGTCGTTGACGAGGTGCCAATGGAGGTACCTTTGTGGGAGAAACAAACATCATGTCTGTGTTATCAGACATTTTATGATAATTCTCACATCGGCCCTTTAGTGTAGTTAATAATTAACCACATTTGGTTGTAAATAAAAGCCAATGGAATGATTTGGTCACGCAACCGTGGGCCTGGACTTTGCCTTTACAAAGACGTTGCACGTGTTTGGTTTAATTAATGTCTGTGTTATCAGACATTTTATGATAATTCTCGCATCGGGGCTTTAGTGTAGTTAATAATTAACTACCCGAACCACTCGAATCCCATCCGAGAACGCTATGAAGTTGTTCATAGTGTCTTGGGAAAGCACTGAGTATATATAGTGCTGATATACGTCGGTTACGGGCAAAGCAAACCCTAACTAGACCTGTGTTCGTTCTTGACAACGAACACATGGCTGTTCCCCTCCTTTTTATAAACATATGTGGTGTTCGGGATGACCTTTGTTAGTGATTGTATATGAAGAAATCACGATCGTATGTCAAACAGTTGAGTTTTTATCGATTTTTTAATATTGAATATTATTACATGCCACTTTAATCTGACATGTAGGGAAGGTCAAAGGTGTTGCTATATGTTTGGATACCCCACCCTAGTCGAAGTATAACACAGTTGACCCCATCGTGATATATTGTACCCCTTTCAAATGGAAAGGCAAAATCTGTTTGACCAATAGGAAACGAGGTCAAAGGTCAAGCCATGTGCGCATCTTAAAGACATTTGTTAGTGATCGTATATGCAGAAGGAATCAAATTTGTAGGTCAAACGGTAGATTTTTTATTGATTTTTGAATATTTAATTACGTAATCATCTTGTCGCTAGAGGGCGCTATTTCGTACGATGACGTCATCACTTATATTTTTGGAAAGCTTAAGGGCCTCTGGTAATAACACCATTGACCCTATCTCAATACCTCCTTTCACTTTCAAACTAAGGGCCACTTTCGGAAGTCAGCAAGGTCAAAGGTCACCAACATATTTTTTGGATACACCACCCTAGGTCCAAGTGTAATACAATTGACCACATCCAGATATCTTGTACCACTTTCAAATGGCAAGGCAAAATCTGTTAGACCAATAGGAAACGAGGTCAAAGGTCAAGCCCTGTGCGCATCTTAAAGACATTTGTTAGTGATCGTATATGCCACAGGAATCAAGATCGTAGGTCAAACAGTTGATTTTTTATTGATTTTTGAATATTTAATTACGTAATCATCTTGTCGGTAGAGGGCGCTATTTCGTACGATGACGTCATCACTTATATTTTTGGAAAGCTTGAGGGCCTCTGGTAATAACACCATTGACCCCATCTCAATACCTCCTTTCACTTTCAAACTAAGGGCCACTTCCGGTTTCGACCGGAAGTGAGCAAGGTCAAAGGTCACAAAAATATTTTTTAGATACCCCACCCTAGTCGAAGTGTAACACAAGTGACTTTGTCCAAATATCTTGCACCACTTTCAAATGGCAAGGCAAAATCTGTTTGACCAATAGGAAACGAGGTCAAAGGTCAAGGCGTGTGCGCATCTTAAAGACTTTTGTTAGTCATCGTATATGGCGAAGGAATCAAGATCGTAGGTCAAACGGTTGAATTTTTATTGATTTTTGAATATTTAATTTATTAAACTTCATACCCCTTTAATCTGACACGTGATGACGTCATGATTACGTCATTAGTACTATGCACTAATTCACATAGTGACCAATGTCCATGTGAAGTTTGAAGTCAATCATCAATGTGCAAGTGTCCGAAATAGCGTCTGAAAAAAAGTGGAAGAAGTAAAAGAATAAACTAGACCTGTGTTCGTTCTTGACAACGAACACATGGCTGTTCCCCTCCTTTTTATAAACATATATGGTGTTCGGGATGACCTTTGTTAGTGATCGTATATGAAGAAATCACGATCGTAGGTCAAACGGTTGAGCTTTTATCGATTTTTAAATTTTGAATATTATTACATGCCCCTTTAATCTGACATGTAGGGAAGGTCAAAGGTGTTGCTATATGTTTGGATACCCCACCCTAGTCGAAGTGTAACACAGTTGAGCACATCGTGTTATATTGTACCCCTTTCAAATGGAAAGGCAAAATCTGTTTGACCAATAGGAAACGAGGTCCAAGGTCAAGGGGTGTGCGCATCTCAAAGACCCTTGTTAGTGATCGTATATGGCGAAGGAATCAAGATCGTAGGTCAACCGGTTGATTTTTTAATGATTTTTGAATATTTAATGTATTAAACTTCATGCCTCTTTAATCTGACACGTGATGACGTCATCATGACGTCATTAGGACTGTGCACAACTTCACATAGTGACCAATGTCCATGTCCACAGTCCATGTGAAGTTTGAAGTCAATCATGAACGTGCAAGTGCCCGAAATAGCGTCTGAAAAAAGTGGAAGAAGAAAAAGAGATGCACAGCCAACAAGCAAAATACGTATTTTCCCGTTTCCTCGCAGTGCACAGTCAATAGGCATTTTGCCTGTGTACAAACAAAATACGTATTTTCCCGTTTCCTCGAAGTACACAGTCAATGGGCCATTGCCTGTGTACAAGCAAAATACGTATTTGCATGTTTCCTCGAAGTGCACAGTCAATATGCCATTGCATGTGTATAAGCAAAATACTTAGTTTCCCGTTTCCTCGCAGTGCACAGTCAATAGGCCATTGCCTGTGTACAAGCAAAATACTTAGTTTCCCGTTTCCTCGCAGTACACAGTCAATAGGCCATTGCCTGTGTACAACCAAAATACGTATTATCCCGTTTCCTCGAAGTACACAGTCAATAGGCCATTGCCTGTGTACAACCAAAATACGTATTTTCATGTTTCCTCGAAGTGCACAGTCAATAGGCCATTGCTTGTGTACAAGTGAAATACTCAATTTCGCGTTTCCCTATTAGTAGTGCACAGTCTATATAGCCCATTCCGGTTTCAACCGGACGTGAGCAAGGTCAAAGGTCACCGCCATATTTTTTGGACACCCCACCCTAGTCGAAGTGTAATACAGTTGACCACATGCATATATCTTGTACCACTTTCAAATGGAAAGGCAAACTCTGTTAGACCAATAGGAAACGAGGTCAAAGGTCAAGCCCTGTGCGCATCTTAAAGACATTTGTTAGTTATCGTATATGCCACAGGAATCAAGATCGTAGGTCAAACAGTTGATTTTTTATTGATTTTTGAATATTTAATTACGTAATCATCTTGTCGGTAGAGGGCGCTATTTCGTACGATGACGTCATCACTTATATTTTTGGAAAGCTTAAGGGCCTCTGGTAATAACACCATTGACCCCATCTCAATACCTCCTTTCACTTTCAAACTAAGGGCAACTTCCGGTTTCGACCGGAAGTGAGCAAGGTCAAAGGTCACCCACATATTTTTTAGATACCCCACCCTAGTCGTAGTGTAACACAAGTGACTTTGTCCAAATATCTTGCACCACTTTCAAATGGCAAGGCAAAATCTGTTTGACCAATAGGAAACGAGGTCAAAGGTCAAGGCGTGTGCGCATCTTAAAGACTTTTGTTAGTCATCGTATATGGCGAAGGAATCAAGATCGTAGGTCAAACGGTTGAATTTTTATTGATTTTTGAATATTTAATTTATTAAACTTCATACCCCTTTAATCTGACACGTGATGACGTCATCATGACGTCATTAGTACTGTGCACAACTTCACATAGTGACCAATGACCATGTGAAGTTTGAAGTCAATCATCAATGTGCAAGTGTCCGAAATAGCGTCTAAAAAAAGTGGAAGAAGGAAAAGAATAAAAAAAAAAAAAAAAAAAATCGTAACGAAAACAAAGGCTGTTCCGACCCGAATCGGAACAGCCAAAAACTAGACCTGTGTTCGTTCTTGACAACGAACACATGGCTGTTCCCCTCCTTTTTATGAACATGTCTGGTGTTCGAGACGACCTGTTACCATATTGTTATATTTAACTATTTTATCATCTTGTGCCTAGAGGGCGCTATTTTATAAGATGACGTCATTACTCATATTTTGGAAAGCTTGAGGGCCTCTGACATTAACACCCTTGACCCCATATTTATACCCTCTACCATTTTCACACTAAAGGTCACTTCCGATTTTGACCGTAAGTGAGCAAGGTTAAAGGTCATCACCATATTTTTTGGATACCCCACCCTAGTCGACGTGTAATGCAGTTGACCACATGCAGATATCTTGTACCACTTTCAAATGGCAAGGCAAAATCTGTTAGACCAATAGCAAACGAGGTCAAAGGTCACGACCATATTTTTTGGATACACCACCCTAGGTCCAAGTGTAATACAGTTGACCACATCCAGATATCTTGTAACACTTTCAAATGGCAAGGCAAAATCTGTTTGACCAATAGGAAACGAGGTCCAAGGTCAAGGGGTGTGCGCATCTCAAAGACCCTTGTTAGTCATCGTATATGGCGAAGGAATCAAGATCGTAGGTCAAACGGTTGATTTTTTAATGATTTTTGAATATTTAATTTATTAAACTTCATGCCCCTTTAATCTGACACGTGATGACGTCATCATGACGTCATTAGTACTGTGCACAACTTCACATAGTGACCAATGTCCATGTGAAGTTTGAAGTCAATCATGAATGTGCAAGTGCCCGAAAAAGCGTCTGAAAAAAGTGGAAGAAGGAAAAGAATAAAAAACTAGACCTGTGTTCGTTCTTGACAACGAACACATGGCTGTTCCCCTCCTTTTTATAAACATATATGGTGTTCGGGATGACCTTTGTTAGTGATCGTTTATGAATAAATCACGATCGTAGGTCAAACGGTTGAGTTTTTATCTATTTTTAAATATTGAATATGATTACATGCCCCTTTAATCTGACATGTAGGGAAAGTCAAAGGTGTTGCTATATGTTTGGATACCCCACCCTAGTCGAAGTGTAACACAGTTGACCCCATCGTGGTATATTGTACCCCTTTCAAATGGAAAGGCAAAATCTGTTTGACCAATAGGAAACGAGGTCAAAGGTCAAGCCATGTGCGCATCTTAAAGACATTTGTTAATGATCGTATATGCAGAAGGAATCAAATTCGTAGGTCAAACGGTAGATTTTATATTGATTTTTGAATATTTAATTACGTAATCATCTTGTCGCTAGAGGGCGCTATTTCGTACGATGACGTCATTACTTATATTTTTGGAAAGCTTAAGGGCCTCTGATAATAACACCATTGACCCCATCTCAATACCTCCTACCACTTTCAAACTAAGGGCCACTTCCGGTTTCGACCGGAAGTGAGCAAGGTCAAAGGTCACGGCCATATTTTTTGGATACACCACCCTAGGTCGAAGTGTAATACAGTTGACCACATGCAGATATCTTGTACCACTTTCAAATGGCAAGGCAAAATCTGTTTGACCAATAGGAAACGAGGTCAAAGGTCAAGGGGTGTGCGCATCTCAAAGACCTTTGTTAGTCATCGTATATGCCGAAGGAATCAAGATCGTAGGTCAAACGGTTGATTTTTTATTGATTTTTGAATATTTAATTTATTAAACTTCATACCCCTTTAATCTGACACGTGATGACGTCATCATGACGTCATTAGTACTGTGCACAACTTCACATAGTGACCAATGTCCATGTGAAGTTTGAAGTCAATCATGAATGTGCAAGTGCCCGAAAAAGCGTCTGAAAAAAGTGGAAGAAGGAAAAGAATAAAAAACTAGAAATGTGTTCGTTGAAAACGAACACATGGCTGTTCCCCTCCTTTTTATAAACATATGTGGTGTTCGGGATGACCTTTGTTAGTGATTGTATATGAAGAAATCACGATCGTATGTCAAACGGTTGAGTTTTTATCGATTTTTAAATATTGAATATTATTACATGCCACTTTAATCTGACATGTAGGGAAGGTCAAAGGTGTTGCTATATGTTTGGATACCCCACCCTAGTCGAAGTGTAACACAGTTGACCCCATCGTGATATATTGTACCCCTTTCAAATGGCAAGGCAAAATCTGTTTGACCAATAGGAAACGAGGTCAAAGGTCAAGCCATGTGCGCATCTTAAAGACATTTGTTAGTGATCGTATATGCAGAAGGAATCAAATTTGTAGGTCAAACGGTAGATTTTTTATTGATTTTTGAATATTTAATTACGTAATCATCTTGTCGCTAGAGGGCGCTATTTCCTACGATGACGTCATCACTTATATTTTTGGAAAGCTTAAGGGCCTCTGGTAATAACACCATTGACCCTATCTCAATACCTCCTTTCACTTTCAAACTAAGGGCCACTTCCTGTTTCGACCGGAAGTGAGCAAGGTCAAAGGTCACGGCCATATTTTTTGGATACACCACCCTAGGTCCAAGTGTAATACAGTTGACCACATCCAGATATCTTGTACCACTTTCAAATGGCAAGGCAAAATCTGTTAGACCAATAGGAAACGAGGTCAAAGGTCAAGCCCTGTGCGCATCTTAAAGACATTTGTTAGTGATCGTATATGCCACAGGAATCAAGATCGTAGGTCAAACAGTTGATTTTTTATTGATTTTTGAATATTTAATTACGTAATCATCTTGTCGGTAGAGGGCGCTATTTCGTACGATGACGTCATCACTTATATTTTTGGAAAGCTTAAGGGCCTCTGGTAATAACACCATTGACCCTATCTCAATACCTCCTTTCACTTTCAAACTAAGGGCCACTTCCGGTTTCGACCGGAAGTGAGCAAGGTCAAAGGTCACAAAAATATTTTTTAGATACCCCACCCTAGTCGAAGTGTAACACAAGTGACTTTGTCCAAATATCTTGCACCACTTTCAAATGGCAAGGCAAAATCTGTTAGACCAATAGGAAACGAGGTCAAAGGTCAAGGGGTGTGCGCATCTCAAAGACCTTTGTTAGTCATCGTATATGCCGAAGGAATCAAGATCGTAGGTCAAACGGTTGATTTTTTAATGATTTTTGAATCTTTAATTTATTAAACTTCATGCCCCTTTAATCTGACACGTGATGACGTCATCATGACGTCATTAGTACTGTGCACAACTTCACATAGTGACCAATGTCCATGTGAAGTTTGAAGTCAATCATGAATGTGCAAGTGCCCGAAATAGCGTCTGAAAAAAGTGGAAGAAGAAAAAGAAAAAAAAAAAAAATCTTAACGAAAACAAAGGCTGTTCCCAACCGTGTTGGAACAGCCAAAAAAAAAAAAAAAAAAATCTTAACGAAAACAAAGGCTGTTCCCAACCGTGTGGGAACAGCCAAAAAAAAAAAAAAAAAAATCTTAACGAAAACAAAGGCTGTTCCCAACCGTGTGGGGTGGGAACAGCCAAAAAAAAAAAAAAAAAAAAAATCTTAACGAAAACAAAGGCTGTTCCCAACCGTGTGGGAACAGCCAACTAGACCTGTGTTCGTTCTTGACAACGAACACATGGCTGTTCCCCTCCTTTTTATAAACATATATGGTGTTCGGGATGACCTTTGTTAGTGATCGTATATGAAGAAATCACGATCGTAGGTCAAACGGTTGAGTTTTTATTGATTTTTAAATATTGAATATTATTACATGCCCCTTTAATCTGACATGTAGGGAAGGTCAAAGGTGTTGCTATATGTTTGGATACCCCACCCTAGTCGAAGTGTAACACAGTTGACCCCATCGTGATATATTGTACCCCTTTCAAATGGCAAGGCAAAATCTGTTTGACCAATAGGAAACGAGGTCAAAGGTCAAGCCATGTGCGCATCTTAAAGACATTTGTTGGTGATCGTATATGCAGAAGGAATCAAATTCGTAGGTTAAACGGTAGATTTTTTATTGATTTTTGAATATTTAATTACGTAATCATCTTGTCGCTAGAGGGCGCTATTTCGTACGATGACGTCATCACTTATATTTTTGGAAAGCTTAAGGGCCTCTGATAATAACACCATTGACCCCATCTCAATACCTCCTACCACTTTCAAACTAAGGGCCACTTCCGGAAGTGAGCAAGGTCAAAGGTCACGACCATAATTTTTGGATACACCACCCTAGGTCCAAGTGTAATACAGTTGACCACATCCAGATATCTTGTACCACTTTCAAATGGCAAGGCAAAATCTGTTTGACCAATAGGAAACGAGGTCAAAGGTCAAGGGGTGTGCACATCTCAAAGACCCTTGTTAATCATCGTATATGGCAAATGAATCAAGATCGTAGGTCAAACGGTTGATTTGTTATTGATTTTCCAATATTTCATTACGTAATCATCTTGTCGCTAGAGGGCGCTATTTCGTACGATGACGTCATCACTTATATTTTTGGAAAGCTTAAGGGCCTCTGGTAATAACACCATTGATCCCATCTCAATACCTCCTACCACTTTCAAACTAAGGGCCACTTCCGGTTTCGACCGGAAGTGAGCAAGGTCAAAGGTCACGACCATATTTTTTGGATACACCACCCTAGGTCCAAGTGTAATACAGTTGACCACATGCAGATATCTTGTACCACTTTCAAATGGCAAGGCAAAATCTGTTAGACCAATAGGAAACGAGGTCAAAGGTCAAGGGGTGTGCGCATCTCAAAGACCTTTGTTAGTCATCGTATATGCCGAAGGAATCAATATCGTAGGTCAAACGGTTGATTTTTTATTGATTTTCCAATATTTCATTACGTAATCATCTTGTCGCTAGAGGGCGCTATTTCGTACGATGACGTCATCACTTATATTTTTGGAAAGCTTAAGGGCCTCTGGTAATATCACCATTGATCCCATCTCAATACCTCCTACCACTTTCAAACTAAGGGCCACTTCCGGTTTCGACCGGAAGTGAGCAAGGTCAAAGGTCACGACCATATTTTTTGGATACACCACCCTAGGTCCAAGTGTAATACAGTTGACCACATGCAGATATCTTGTACCACTTTCAAATGGAAAGGCAAAATCTGTTTGACCAATAGGAAACGAGGTCAAAGGTCAAGGGGTGTGCGCATCTCAAAGACCTTTGTTAGTCATCGTATATGCCGAAGGAATCAAGATCGTAGGTCAAACGGTTGATTTTTTATTGATTTTTGAATATTTAATTTATTAAACTTCATACCCCTTTAATCTGACACGTGATGACGTCATCATGACGTCATTAGTACTGTGCACAACTTCACATAGTGACCAATGTCCATGTGAAGTTTGAAGTCAATCATGAATGTGCAAGTGCCCGAAAAAGCGTCTGAAAAAAGTGGAAGAAGGAAAAGAATAAAAAACTAGAAATGTGTTCGTTGAAAACGAACACATGGCTGTTCCCCTCCTTTTTATAAACATATGTGGTGTTCGGGATGACCTTTGTTAGTGATTGTATATGAAGAAATCACGATCGTATGTCAAACGGTTGAGTTTTTATCGATTTTTAAATATTGAATATTATTACATGCCACTTTAATCTGACATGTAGGGAAGGTCAAAGGTGTTGCTATATGTTTGGATACCCCACCCTAGTCGAAGTGTAACACAGTTGACCCCATCGTGATATATTGTACCCCTTTCAAATGGCAAGGCAAAATCTGTTTGACCAATAGGAAACGAGGTCAAAGGTCAAGCCATGTGCGCATCTTAAAGACATTTGTTAGTGATCGTATATGCAGAAGGAATCAAATTTGTAGGTCAAACGGTAGATTTTTTATTGATTTTTGAATATTTAATTACGTAATCATCTTGTCGCTAGAGGGCGCTATTTCCTACGATGACGTCATCACTTATATTTTTGGAAAGCTTAAGGGCCTCTGGTAATAACACCATTGACCCTATCTCAATACCTCCTTTCACTTTCAAACTAAGGGCCACTTCCTGTTTCGACCGGAAGTGAGCAAGGTCAAAGGTCACGGCCATATTTTTTGGATACACCACCCTAGGTCCAAGTGTAATACAGTTGACCACATCCAGATATCTTGTACCACTTTCAAATGGCAAGGCAAAATCTGTTAGACCAATAGGAAACGAGGTCAAAGGTCAAGCCCTGTGCGCATCTTAAAGACATTTGTTAGTGATCGTATATGCCACAGGAATCAAGATCGTAGGTCAAACAGTTGATTTTTTATTGATTTTTGAATATTTAATTACGTAATCATCTTGTCGGTAGAGGGCGCTATTTCGTACGATGACGTCATCACTTATATTTTTGGAAAGCTTAAGGGCCTCTGGTAATAACACCATTGACCCTATCTCAATACCTCCTTTCACTTTCAAACTAAGGGCCACTTCCGGTTTCGACCGGAAGTGAGCAAGGTCAAAGGTCACAAAAATATTTTTTAGATACCCCACCCTAGTCGAAGTGTAACACAAGTGACTTTGTCCAAATATCTTGCACCACTTTCAAATGGCAAGGCAAAATCTGTTAGACCAATAGGAAACGAGGTCAAAGGTCAAGGGGTGTGCGCATCTCAAAGACCTTTGTTAGTCATCGTATATGCCGAAGGAATCAAGATCGTAGGTCAAACGGTTGATTTTTTAATGATTTTTGAATCTTTAATTTATTAAACTTCATGCCCCTTTAATCTGACACGTGATGACGTCATCATGACGTCATTAGTACTGTGCACAACTTCACATAGTGACCAATGTCCATGTGAAGTTTGAAGTCAATCATGAATGTGCAAGTGCCCGAAATAGCGTCTGAAAAAAGTGGAAGAAGAAAAAGAAAAAAAAAAAAAATCTTAACGAAAACAAAGGCTGTTCCCAACCGTGTTGGAACAGCCAAAAAAAAAAAAAAAAAAATCTTAACGAAAACAAAGGCTGTTCCCAACCGTGTGGGAACAGCCAAAAAAAAAAAAAAAAAAATCTTAACGAAAACAAAGGCTGTTCCCAACCGTGTGGGGTGGGAACAGCCAAAAAAAAAAAAAAAAAAAAAATCTTAACGAAAACAAAGGCTGTTCCCAACCGTGTGGGAACAGCCAACTAGACCTGTGTTCGTTCTTGACAACGAACACATGGCTGTTCCCCTCCTTTTTATAAACATATATGGTGTTCGGGATGACCTTTGTTAGTGATCGTATATGAAGAAATCACGATCGTAGGTCAAACGGTTGAGTTTTTATTGATTTTTAAATATTGAATATTATTACATGCCCCTTTAATCTGACATGTAGGGAAGGTCAAAGGTGTTGCTATATGTTTGGATACCCCACCCTAGTCGAAGTGTAACACAGTTGACCCCATCGTGATATATTGTACCCCTTTCAAATGGCAAGGCAAAATCTGTTTGACCAATAGGAAACGAGGTCAAAGGTCAAGCCATGTGCGCATCTTAAAGACATTTGTTGGTGATCGTATATGCAGAAGGAATCAAATTCGTAGGTTAAACGGTAGATTTTTTATTGATTTTTGAATATTTAATTACGTAATCATCTTGTCGCTAGAGGGCGCTATTTCGTACGATGACGTCATCACTTATATTTTTGGAAAGCTTAAGGGCCTCTGATAATAACACCATTGACCCCATCTCAATACCTCCTACCACTTTCAAACTAAGGGCCACTTCCGGAAGTGAGCAAGGTCAAAGGTCACGACCATAATTTTTGGATACACCACCCTAGGTCCAAGTGTAATACAGTTGACCACATCCAGATATCTTGTACCACTTTCAAATGGCAAGGCAAAATCTGTTTGACCAATAGGAAACGAGGTCAAAGGTCAAGGGGTGTGCACATCTCAAAGACCCTTGTTAATCATCGTATATGGCAAATGAATCAAGATCGTAGGTCAAACGGTTGATTTGTTATTGATTTTCCAATATTTCATTACGTAATCATCTTGTCGCTAGAGGGCGCTATTTCGTACGATGACGTCATCACTTATATTTTTGGAAAGCTTAAGGGCCTCTGGTAATAACACCATTGATCCCATCTCAATACCTCCTACCACTTTCAAACTAAGGGCCACTTCCGGTTTCGACCGGAAGTGAGCAAGGTCAAAGGTCACGACCATATTTTTTGGATACACCACCCTAGGTCCAAGTGTAATACAGTTGACCACATGCAGATATCTTGTACCACTTTCAAATGGCAAGGCAAAATCTGTTAGACCAATAGGAAACGAGGTCAAAGGTCAAGGGGTGTGCGCATCTCAAAGACCTTTGTTAGTCATCGTATATGCCGAAGGAATCAATATCGTAGGTCAAACGGTTGATTTTTTATTGATTTTCCAATATTTCATTACGTAATCATCTTGTCGCTAGAGGGCGCTATTTCGTACGATGACGTCATCACTTATATTTTTGGAAAGCTTAAGGGCCTCTGGTAATATCACCATTGATCCCATCTCAATACCTCCTACCACTTTCAAACTAAGGGCCACTTCCGGTTTCGACCGGAAGTGAGCAAGGTCAAAGGTCACGACCATATTTTTTGGATACACCACCCTAGGTCCAAGTGTAATACAGTTGACCACATGCAGATATCTTGTACCACTTTCAAATGGAAAGGCAAAATCTGTTTGACCAATAGGAAACGAGGTCAAAGGTCAAGGCGTGTGCGCATCTTAAAGACTTTTGTTAGTCATCGTATATGGCGAAGGAATCAAGATCGTAGGTCAAACGGTTGAATTTTTATTGATTTTTGAATATTTAATTTATTAAACTTCATACCCCTTTAATCTGACACGTGATGACGTCATCATGACGTCATTAGTACTGTGCACAACTTCACATAGTGACCAATGTCCATGTGAAGTTTGAAGTCAATCATGAATGTGCAAGTGTCCGAAATAGCGTCTGAAAAAAGTGGAAGAAGGAAAAGAAAAAAAACTAGACCTGTGTTCGTTCTTGACAACGAACACATGGCTGTTCCCCTCCTTTTTATAAACATATGTGGTGTTCGGGATGACCTTTGTTAGTGATTGTATATGAAGAAATCACGATCGTATGTCAAACGGTTGAGTTTTTATCGATTTTTAAATATTGAATATTATTACATGCCACTTTAATCTGACATGTAGGGAAGGTCAAAGGTGTTGCTATATGTTTGGATACCCCACCCTAGTCGAAGTGTAACACAGTTGACCACATCCAGATATCTTGTACCACTTTCAAATGGCAAGGCAAAATCTGTTTGACCAATAGGAAACGAGGTCAAAGGTCAAGCCATGTGCGCATCTTAAAGACATTTGTTAGTGATCGTATATGCAGAAGGAATCAAATTTGTAGGTCAAACAGTTGATTTTTTATTGATTTTTGAATATTTAATTACGTAATCATCTTGTCGGTAGAGGGCGCTATTTCGTACGATGACGTCATCACTTATATTTTTGGAAAGCTTAAGGGCCTCTGGTAATAACACCATTGACCCCATCTCAATACCTCCTTTCACTTTCAAACTAAGGGCCACTTCCGGTTTCGACCGGAAGTGAGCAAGGTCAAAGGTCACAAAAATATTTTTTAGATACCCCACCCTAGTCGAAGTGTAACACAAGTGACTTTGTCCAAATATCTTGCACCACTTTCAAATGGCAAGGCAAAATCTGTTTGACCAATAGGAAACGAGGTCAAAGGTCAAGGCGTGTGCGCATCTCAAAGACCCTTGTTAATCATCGTATATGGCGAAGGAATCAAGATCGTAGGTCAAACGGTTGATTTTTTAATGATTTTTGAATATTTAATTTATTAAACTTCATACCCCTTTAATCTGACACGTGATGACGTCATCATGACGTCATTAGTACTGTGCACAACTTCACATAGTGACCAATGTCCATGTGAAGTTTGAAGTCAATCATCAATGTGCAAGTGTCCGAAATAGCGTCTGAAAAAAGTGGAAGAAGGAAAAGAATAAAAAACTAGACCTGTGTTCGTTCTTGACAACGAACACATGGCTGTTCCCCTCCTTTTTATAAACATATGTGGTGTTCGGGATGGCCTTTGTTAGTGATTGTATATGAAGAAATCACGATCGTATGTCAAACGGTTGAGTTTTTATCGATTTTTAAATATTGAATATTATTACATGCCCCTTTAATCTGACATGTAGGGAAGGTCAAAGGTGTTGCTATGTTTGGATACCCCACCCTAGTCGAAGTGTAACACAGTTGACCCCATCGTGATATATTGTACCCCTTTCAAATGGCAAGGCGAAATCTGTTTGACCAATAGGAAACGAGGTCAAAGGTCAAGCCATGTGCGCATCTTACAAACATTTGTTAGTGATCGTATATGGCGAAGGAATCAAGATCGTAGGTCAAACGGTTGATTTTTTATTGATTTTCCAATATTTCATTACGTAATCATCTTGTCGCTAGAGGGCGCTATTTCGTACGATGACGTCATCACTTACATTTTTGGAAAGCTTAAGGGCCTCTGATAATAACACCATTGACCCCATCTCAATACCTCCTACCACTTTTAAACTAAGGGCCACTTCCGGTTTCGACCGGAAGTGAGCAAGGTCAAAGGTCACGACCACATTTTTTGGATACACCACCCTAGGTCGAAGTGTAATACAGTTCACCACATGCAAATATCTTGCACCACTTTCAAATGGCAAGGCAAAATCTGTTTGACCAATAGGAAACAAGGTCCAAGGTCAAGGGGTGTGCGCATCTCAAAGACCCTTGTTAGGCATCGTATATGGCGAAGGAATCAAGATCGTAGGTCAAACGGTTGATTTTTTAATGATTTTTGAATATTTAATTTATTAAACTTCATACCCCTTTAATCTGACACGTGATGACGTCATCATGACGTCATTAGTACTGTGCACAACTTTACATAGTGACCAATGTCCATGTGAAGTTTGAAGTCAATCATGAATGTGCAAGTGTCCCAAAAAGCGTCTAAAAAAAGTGGAAGAAGAAAAAGTAAAAAAAAAATAAAAAAAAAAAAAATCGTAACGAAAACAAAGGCTGTTCCGACCCGAATCGGAACAGCCAAAAAAAAAAAAAAAATCGTAACGAAAACAAAGGCTGTTCCGACCCGAATCGGAACAGCCAAAAAGAAAAAAAAACTAGAAATGTGTTCGTTGAAAACGAACACATGGCTGTTCCCCTCCTTTTTATAAACATATGTGGTGTTCGGGATGACCTTTGTTAGTGATTGTATATGAATAAATCACGATCGTATGTCAAACGGTTGAGTTTTTATCGATTTTTAAATATTGAATATTATTACATGCCACTTTAATCTGACATGTAGGGAAGGTCAAAGGTGTTGCTATATGTTTGGATACCCCACCCTAGTCGAAGTGTAACACAGTTGACCCCATCGTGGTATATTGTACCCCTTTCAAATGGAAAGGCAAAATCTGTTTGACCAATAGGAAACGAGGTCAAAGGTCAAGCCATGTGCGCATCTTAAAGACATTTGTTAATGATCGTATATGCAGAAGGAATCAAATTCGTAGGTCAAACGGTAGATTTTATATTGATTTTTGAATATTTAATTACGTAATCATCTTGTCGCTAGAGGGCGCTATTTCGTACGATGACGTCATTACTTATATTTTTGGAAAGCTTAAGGGCCTCTGATAATAACACCATTGACCCCATCTCAATACCTCCTACCACTTTCAAACTAAGGGCCACTTCCGGTTTCGACCGGAAGTGAGCAAGGTCAAAGGTCACGGCCATATTTTTTGGATACACCACCCTAGGTCGAAGTGTAATACAGTTGACCACATGCAGATATCTTGTACCACTTTCAAATGGCAAGGCAAAATCTGTTAGACCAATAGGAAACGAGGTCAAAGGTCAAGGGGTGTGCGCATCTCAAAGACCTTTGTTAGTCATCGTATATGCCGAAGGAATCAAGATCGTAGGTCAAACGGTTGATTTTTTATTGATTTTCCAATATTTCATTACGTAATCATCTTGTCGCTAGAGGGCGCTATTTCGTACGATGACGTCATCACTTATATTTTTGGAAAGCTTAAGGGCCTCTGGTAATAACACCATTGACCCCATCTCAATACCTCCTACCACTTTCAAACTAAGGGCCACTTCCGGTTTCGACCGGAAGTGAGCAAGGTCAAAGGTCACAAAAATATTTTTTAGATACCCCACCCTAGTCGAAGTGTAACACAAGTGACTTTGTCCAAATATCTTGCACCACTTTCAAATGGCAAGGCAAAATCTGTTTGACCAATAGGAAACGAGGTCCAAGGTCAAGGGGTGTGCGCATCTCAAAGACCCTTGTTAATCATCGTATATGGCGAAGGAATCAAGATCGTAGGTCAAACGGTTGAATTTTTATTGATTTTTGAATATTTAATTTATTAAACTTCATGCGCCTTTAATCTGACACGTGATGACGTCATCATGACGTCATTAGTACTGTGCACTAATTCACATAGTGACCAATGTCCATGTGAAGTTTGAAGTCAATCATCAATGTGCAAGTGTCCGAAATAGCGTCTGAAAAAAGTGGAAGAAGGAAAAGAAAAAAAAACTAGACCTGTGTTCGTTCTTGACAACGAACACATGGCTGTTCCCCTCCTTTTTATAAACATATATGGTGTTCGGGATGACCTTTGTTAGTGATCGTATATGAAGAAATCACGATCGTAGGTCAAACGGTTGAGTTTTTATCGATTTTTAAATATTGAATATTATTATATGCCCCTTTAATCTGACCTGTAGGGAAGGTCAAAGGTGTTGCTATATGTCTGGATACCCCACCCTAGTCGAAGTGTAACACAGTTGACCCCATCGTGATATATTGTACCCCTTTCAAATGGAAAGGCAAAATCTGTTTGACCAATAGGAAACGAGGTCAAAGGTCAAGCCATGTGCGCATCTTAAAGACATTTGTTAGTGATCGTATATGCAGAAGGAATCAAATTTGTAGGTCAAACGGTAGATTTTTTATTGATTTTTGAATATTTAATTACGTAATCATCTTGTCGCTAGAGGGCGCTATTTCGTACGATGACGTCATCACTTATATTTTTGGAAAGCTTAAGGGCCTCTGGTAATAACACCATTGACCCCATCTCAATACCTCCTTTCACTTTCAAACTAAGGGCCACTTCCGGTTTCGACCGGAAGTGAGCAAGGTCAAAGGTCACAAAAATATTTTTTAGATACCCCACCCTAGTCGAAGTGTAACACAAGTGACTTTGTCCAAATATCTTGCACCACTTTCAAATGGAAAGGCAAAATCTGTTTAACCAATAGGAAACGAGGTCAAAGGTCAAGGGGTGAGCGCATCTCAAAGACCCTTGTTAGTCATCGTATATGGCGAAGGAATCAAGATCGTAGGTCAAACGGTTGATTTTTTAATGATTTTTGAATATTCAATTGATTAAACTTCATGCCCCTTTAATCTGACACGTGATGACGTCATCATGACGTCATTATTACTGTGCACAACTTCACATAGTGACCAATGTCCATGTGAAGTTTGAAGTCAATCATGAATGTGCAAGTGCCCGAAATAGCGTGCGAAAAAAGTGGAAGAAGGAAAAGAAAAAAAACTAGACCTGTGTTCGTTCTTGACAACGAACACATGGCTGTTCCCCTCCTTTTTATAAACATATATGGTGTTCGGGATGACCTTTGTTAGTATATGAAGAAATCACGATCGTAGGTCAAACGGTTGAGTTTTTATTGATTTTTAAATATTGAATATTATTACATGCCCCTTTAATCTGACATGTAGGGAAGGTCAAATGTGTTGCTATATGTTTGGATACCCCACCCTAGTCGAAGTGTAACACAGTTGACCCCATCGTGATATATTGTACCCCTTTCAAATGGCAAGGCAAAATCTGTTTGACCAATAGGAAACGAGGTCAAAGGTCAAGCCATGTGCGCATCTTAAAGACATTTGTTAGTGATCGTATATGCAGAAGGAATCAAATTTGTAGGTCAAACGGTAGATTTTTTATTGATTTTTGAATATTTAATTACGTAATCATCTTGTCGCTAAAGGGCGCTATTTCGTACGATGACGTCATCACTTATATTTTTGGAAAGCTTAAGGGCCTCTGGTAATAACACCATTGACCCTATCTCAATACCTCCTTTCACTTTCAAACTAAGGGCCACTTCCGGAAGTGAGCAAGGTCAAAGGTCACCAACATATTTTTTGGATACACCACCCTAGGTCCAAGTGTAATACAGTTGACCACATCCAGATATCTTGTACCACTTTCAAATGGCAAGGCAAAATCTGTTAGACCAATAGGAAACGAGGTCAAAGGTCAAGCCCTGTGCGCATCTTAAAGACATTTGTTAGTGATCGTATATGCCACAGGAATCAAGATCGTAGGTCAAACAGTTGATTTTTTATTGATTTTTGAATATTTAATTACGTAATCATCTTGTCGGTAGAGGGCGATATTTCGTACGATGACGTCATCACTTATATTTTTGGAAAGCTTAAGGGCCTCTGGTAATAACACCATTGACCCCATCTCAATACCTCCTTTCACTTTCAAACTAAGGGCCACTTCCGGTTTCGACCGGTTTCGACCGGAAGTGAGCAAGGTCAAAGGTCACAAAAATATTTTTTAGATACCCCACCCTAGTCGAAGTGTAACACAAGTGACTTTGTCCAAATATCTTGCACCACTTTCAAATGGCAAGGCAAAATCTGTTTGACCAATAGGAAACGAGGTCAAAGGTCAAGGCGTGTGCGCATCTTAAAGACTTTTGTTAGTCATCGTATATGGCGAAGGAATCAAGATCGTAGGTCAAACGGTTGAATTTTTATTGATTTTTGAATATTTAATTTATTAAACTTCATACCCCTTTAATCTGACACGTGATGACGTCATCATGACGTCATTAGTACTGTGCACAACTTCACATAGTGACCAATGACCATGTGAAGTTTGAAGTCAATCATCAATGTGCAAGTGTCCGAAATAGCGTCTAAAAAAAGTGGAAGAAGGAAAAGAATAAAAAAAAAAAAAAAAAAAATCGTAACGAAAACAAAGGCTGTTCCGACCCGAATCGGAACAGCCAAAAACTAGACCTGTGTTCGTTCTTGACAACGAACACATGGCTGTTCCCCTCCTTTTTATGAACATGTCTGGTGTTCGAGACGACCTGTTACCATATTGTTATATTTAACTATTTTATCATCTTGTGCCTAGAGGGCGCTATTTTATAAGATGACGTCATTACTCATATTTTGGAAAGCTTGAGGGCCTCTGACATTAACACCCTTGACCCCATATTTATACCCTCTACCATTTTCACACTAAAGGTCACTTCCGATTTTGACCGTAAGTGAGCAAGGTTAAAGGTCATCACCATATTTTTTGGATACCCCACCCTAGTCGACGTGTAATGCAGTTGACCACATGCAGATATCTTGTACCACTTTCAAATGGCAAGGCAAAATCTGTTAGACCAATAGCAAACGAGGTCAAAGGTCACGACCATATTTTTTGGATACACCACCCTAGGTCCAAGTGTAATACAGTTGACCACATCCAGATATCTTGTAACACTTTCAAATGGCAAGGCAAAATCTGTTTGACCAATAGGAAACGAGGTCCAAGGTCAAGGGGTGTGCGCATCTCAAAGACCCTTGTTAGTCATCGTATATGGCGAAGGAATCAAGATCGTAGGTCAAACGGTTGATTTTTTAATGATTTTTGAATATTTAATTTATTAAACTTCATGCCCCTTTAATCTGACACGTGATGACGTCATCATGACGTCATTAGTACTGTGCACAACTTCACATAGTGACCAATGTCCATGTGAAGTTTGAAGTCAATCATGAATGTGCAAGTGCCCGAAAAAGCGTCTGAAAAAAGTGGAAGAAGGAAAAGAATAAAAAACTAGACCTGTGTTCGTTCTTGACAACGAACACATGGCTGTTCCCCTCCTTTTTATAAACATATATGGTGTTCGGGATGACCTTTGTTAGTGATCGTTTATGAATAAATCACGATCGTAGGTCAAACGGTTGAGTTTTTATCTATTTTTAAATATTGAATATGATTACATGCCCCTTTAATCTGACATGTAGGGAAAGTCAAAGGTGTTGCTATATGTTTGGATACCCCACCCTAGTCGAAGTGTAACACAGTTGACCCCATCGTGGTATATTGTACCCCTTTCAAATGGAAAGGCAAAATCTGTTTGACCAATAGGAAACGAGGTCAAAGGTCAAGCCATGTGCGCATCTTAAAGACATTTGTTAATGATCGTATATGCAGAAGGAATCAAATTCGTAGGTCAAACGGTAGATTTTATATTGATTTTTGAATATTTAATTACGTAATCATCTTGTCGCTAGAGGGCGCTATTTCGTACGATGACGTCATTACTTATATTTTTGGAAAGCTTAAGGGCCTCTGATAATAACACCATTGACCCCATCTCAATACCTCCTACCACTTTCAAACTAAGGGCCACTTCCGGTTTCGACCGGAAGTGAGCAAGGTCAAAGGTCACGGCCATATTTTTTGGATACACCACCCTAGGTCGAAGTGTAATACAGTTGACCACATGCAGATATCTTGTACCACTTTCAAATGGCAAGGCAAAATCTGTTTGACCAATAGGAAACGAGGTCAAAGGTCAAGGGGTGTGCGCATCTCAAAGACCTTTGTTAGTCATCGTATATGCCGAAGGAATCAAGATCGTAGGTCAAACGGTTGATTTTTTATTGATTTTTGAATATTTAATTTATTAAACTTCATACCCCTTTAATCTGACACGTGATGACGTCATCATGACGTCATTAGTACTGTGCACAACTTCACATAGTGACCAATGTCCATGTGAAGTTTGAAGTCAATCATGAATGTGCAAGTGCCCGAAAAAGCGTCTGAAAAAAGTGGAAGAAGGAAAAGAATAAAAAACTAGAAATGTGTTCGTTGAAAACGAACACATGGCTGTTCCCCTCCTTTTTATAAACATATGTGGTGTTCGGGATGACCTTTGTTAGTGATTGTATATGAAGAAATCACGATCGTATGTCAAACGGTTGAGTTTTTATCGATTTTTAAATATTGAATATTATTACATGCCACTTTAATCTGACATGTAGGGAAGGTCAAAGGTGTTGCTATATGTTTGGATACCCCACCCTAGTCGAAGTGTAACACAGTTGACCCCATCGTGATATATTGTACCCCTTTCAAATGGCAAGGCAAAATCTGTTTGACCAATAGGAAACGAGGTCAAAGGTCAAGCCATGTGCGCATCTTAAAGACATTTGTTAGTGATCGTATATGCAGAAGGAATCAAATTTGTAGGTCAAACGGTAGATTTTTTATTGATTTTTGAATATTTAATTACGTAATCATCTTGTCGCTAGAGGGCGCTATTTCCTACGATGACGTCATCACTTATATTTTTGGAAAGCTTAAGGGCCTCTGGTAATAACACCATTGACCCTATCTCAATACCTCCTTTCACTTTCAAACTAAGGGCCACTTCCTGTTTCGACCGGAAGTGAGCAAGGTCAAAGGTCACGGCCATATTTTTTGGATACACCACCCTAGGTCCAAGTGTAATACAGTTGACCACATCCAGATATCTTGTACCACTTTCAAATGGCAAGGCAAAATCTGTTAGACCAATAGGAAACGAGGTCAAAGGTCAAGCCCTGTGCGCATCTTAAAGACATTTGTTAGTGATCGTATATGCCACAGGAATCAAGATCGTAGGTCAAACAGTTGATTTTTTATTGATTTTTGAATATTTAATTACGTAATCATCTTGTCGGTAGAGGGCGCTATTTCGTACGATGACGTCATCACTTATATTTTTGGAAAGCTTAAGGGCCTCTGGTAATAACACCATTGACCCTATCTCAATACCTCCTTTCACTTTCAAACTAAGGGCCACTTCCGGTTTCGACCGGAAGTGAGCAAGGTCAAAGGTCACAAAAATATTTTTTAGATACCCCACCCTAGTCGAAGTGTAACACAAGTGACTTTGTCCAAATATCTTGCACCACTTTCAAATGGCAAGGCAAAATCTGTTAGACCAATAGGAAACGAGGTCAAAGGTCAAGGGGTGTGCGCATCTCAAAGACCTTTGTTAGTCATCGTATATGCCGAAGGAATCAAGATCGTAGGTCAAACGGTTGATTTTTTAATGATTTTTGAATCTTTAATTTATTAAACTTCATGCCCCTTTAATCTGACACGTGATGACGTCATCATGACGTCATTAGTACTGTGCACAACTTCACATAGTGACCAATGTCCATGTGAAGTTTGAAGTCAATCATGAATGTGCAAGTGCCCGAAATAGCGTCTGAAAAAAGTGGAAGAAGAAAAAGAAAAAAAAAAAAAATCTTAACGAAAACAAAGGCTGTTCCCAACCGTGTTGGAACAGCCAAAAAAAAAAAAAAAAAAATCTTAACGAAAACAAAGGCTGTTCCCAACCGTGTGGGAACAGCCAAAAAAAAAAAAAAAAAAATCTTAACGAAAACAAAGGCTGTTCCCAACCGTGTGGGGTGGGAACAGCCAAAAAAAAAAAAAAAAAAAAAATCTTAACGAAAACAAAGGCTGTTCCCAACCGTGTGGGAACAGCCAAAAAAAAAAAACAAAAACAAAAATTCTTAACGAAAACAAAGGCTGTTCCCAACCGTGTGGGAACAGCCAACTAGACCTGTGTTCGTTCTTGACAACGAACACATGGCTGTTCCCCTCCTTTTTATAAACATATATGGTGTTCGGGATGACCTTTGTTAGTGATCGTATATGAAGAAATCACGATCGTAGGTCAAACGGTTGAGTTTTTATTGATTTTTAAATATTGAATATTATTACATGCCCCTTTAATCTGACATGTAGGGAAGGTCAAAGGTGTTGCTATATGTTTGGATACCCCACCCTAGTCGAAGTGTAACACAGTTGACCCCATCGTGATATATTGTACCCCTTTCAAATGGCAAGGCAAAATCTGTTTGACCAATAGGAAACGAGGTCAAAGGTCAAGCCATGTGCGCATCTTAAAGACATTTGTTGGTGATCGTATATGCAGAAGGAATCAAATTCGTAGGTTAAACGGTAGATTTTTTATTGATTTTTGAATATTTAATTACGTAATCATCTTGTCGCTAGAGGGCGCTATTTCGTACGATGACGTCATCACTTATATTTTTGGAAAGCTTAAGGGCCTCTGATAATAACACCATTGACCCCATCTCAATACCTCCTACCACTTTCAAACTAAGGGCCACTTCCGGAAGTGAGCAAGGTCAAAGGTCACGACCATAATTTTTGGATACACCACCCTAGGTCCAAGTGTAATACAGTTGACCACATCCAGATATCTTGTACCACTTTCAAATGGCAAGGCAAAATCTGTTTGACCAATAGGAAACGAGGTCAAAGGTCAAGGGGTGTGCACATCTCAAAGACCCTTGTTAATCATCGTATATGGCAAATGAATCAAGATCGTAGGTCAAACGGTTGATTTGTTATTGATTTTCCAATATTTCATTACGTAATCATCTTGTCGCTAGAGGGCGCTATTTCGTACGATGACGTCATCACTTATATTTTTGGAAAGCTTAAGGGCCTCTGGTAATAACACCATTGATCCCATCTCAATACCTCCTACCACTTTCAAACTAAGGGCCACTTCCGGTTTCGACCGGAAGTGAGCAAGGTCAAAGGTCACGACCATATTTTTTGGATACACCACCCTAGGTCCAAGTGTAATACAGTTGACCACATGCAGATATCTTGTACCACTTTCAAATGGCAAGGCAAAATCTGTTAGACCAATAGGAAACGAGGTCAAAGGTCAAGGGGTGTGCGCATCTCAAAGACCTTTGTTAGTCATCGTATATGCCGAAGGAATCAATATCGTAGGTCAAACGGTTGATTTTTTATTGATTTTCCAATATTTCATTACGTAATCATCTTGTCGCTAGAGGGCGCTATTTCGTACGATGACGTCATCACTTATATTTTTGGAAAGCTTAAGGGCCTCTGGTAATATCACCATTGATCCCATCTCAATACCTCCTACCACTTTCAAACTAAGGGCCACTTCCGGTTTCGACCGGAAGTGAGCAAGGTCAAAGGTCACGACCATATTTTTTGGATACACCACCCTAGGTCCAAGTGTAATACAGTTGACCACATGCAGATATCTTGTACCACTTTCAAATGGAAAGGCAAAATCTGTTTGACCAATAGGAAACGAGGTCAAAGGTCAAGGCGTGTGCGCATCTTAAAGACTTTTGTTAGTCATCGTATATGGCGAAGGAATCAAGATCGTAGGTCAAACGGTTGAATTTTTATTGATTTTTGAATATTTAATTTATTAAACTTCATACCCCTTTAATCTGACACGTGATGACGTCATCATGACGTCATTAGTACTGTGCACAACTTCACATAGTGACCAATGTCCATGTGAAGTTTGAAGTCAATCATGAATGTGCAAGTGTCCGAAATAGCGTCTGAAAAAAGTGGAAGAAGGAAAAGAAAAAAAACTAGACCTGTGTTCGTTCTTGACAACGAACACATGGCTGTTCCCCTCCTTTTTATAAACATATGTGGTGTTCGGGATGACCTTTGTTAGTGATTGTATATGAAGAAATCACGATCGTATGTCAAACGGTTGAGTTTTTATCGATTTTTAAATATTGAATATTATTACATGCCACTTTAATCTGACATGTAGGGAAGGTCAAAGGTGTTGCTATATGTTTGGATACCCCACCCTAGTCGAAGTGTAACACAGTTGACCACATCCAGATATCTTGTACCACTTTCAAATGGCAAGGCAAAATCTGTTTGACCAATAGGAAACGAGGTCAAAGGTCAAGCCATGTGCGCATCTTAAAGACATTTGTTAGTGATCGTATATGCAGAAGGAATCAAATTTGTAGGTCAAACAGTTGATTTTTTATTGATTTTTGAATATTTAATTACGTAATCATCTTGTCGGTAGAGGGCGCTATTTCGTACGATGACGTCATCACTTATATTTTTGGAAAGCTTAAGGGCCTCTGGTAATAACACCATTGACCCCATCTCAATACCTCCTTTCACTTTCAAACTAAGGGCCACTTCCGGTTTCGACCGGAAGTGAGCAAGGTCAAAGGTCACAAAAATATTTTTTAGATACCCCACCCTAGTCGAAGTGTAACACAAGTGACTTTGTCCAAATATCTTGCACCACTTTCAAATGGCAAGGCAAAATCTGTTTGACCAATAGGAAACGAGGTCAAAGGTCAAGGCGTGTGCGCATCTCAAAGACCCTTGTTAATCATCGTATATGGCGAAGGAATCAAGATCGTAGGTCAAACGGTTGATTTTTTAATGATTTTTGAATATTTAATTTATTAAACTTCATACCCCTTTAATCTGACACGTGATGACGTCATCATGACGTCATTAGTACTGTGCACAACTTCACATAGTGACCAATGTCCATGTGAAGTTTGAAGTCAATCATCAATGTGCAAGTGTCCGAAATAGCGTCTGAAAAAAGTGGAAGAAGGAAAAGAATAAAAAACTAGACCTGTGTTCGTTCTTGACAACGAACACATGGCTGTTCCCCTCCTTTTTATAAACATATGTGGTGTTCGGGATGGCCTTTGTTAGTGATTGTATATGAAGAAATCACGATCGTATGTCAAACGGTTGAGTTTTTATCGATTTTTAAATATTGAATATTATTACATGCCCCTTTAATCTGACATGTAGGGAAGGTCAAAGGTGTTGCTATGTTTGGATACCCCACCCTAGTCGAAGTGTAACACAGTTGACCCCATCGTGATATATTGTACCCCTTTCAAATGGCAAGGCGAAATCTGTTTGACCAATAGGAAACGAGGTCAAAGGTCAAGCCATGTGCGCATCTTACAAACATTTGTTAGTGATCGTATATGGCGAAGGAATCAAGATCGTAGGTCAAACGGTTGATTTTTTATTGATTTTCCAATATTTCATTACGTAATCATCTTGTCGCTAGAGGGCGCTATTTCGTACGATGACGTCATCACTTACATTTTTGGAAAGCTTAAGGGCCTCTGATAATAACACCATTGACCCCATCTCAATACCTCCTACCACTTTTAAACTAAGGGCCACTTCCGGTTTCGACCGGAAGTGAGCAAGGTCAAAGGTCACGACCACATTTTTTGGATACACCACCCTAGGTCGAAGTGTAATACAGTTCACCACATGCAAATATCTTGCACCACTTTCAAATGGCAAGGCAAAATCTGTTTGACCAATAGGAAACAAGGTCCAAGGTCAAGGGGTGTGCGCATCTCAAAGACCCTTGTTAGGCATCGTATATGGCGAAGGAATCAAGATCGTAGGTCAAACGGTTGATTTTTTAATGATTTTTGAATATTTAATTTATTAAACTTCATACCCCTTTAATCTGACACGTGATGACGTCATCATGACGTCATTAGTACTGTGCACAACTTTACATAGTGACCAATGTCCATGTGAAGTTTGAAGTCAATCATGAATGTGCAAGTGTCCCAAAAAGCGTCTGAAAAAAGTGGAAGAAGAAAAAGTAAAAAAAAAATAAAAAAAAAAAAAATCGTAACGAAAACAAAGGCTGTTCCGACCCGAATCGGAACAGCCAAAAAAAAAAAAAAAATCGTAACGAAAACAAAGGCTGTTCCGACCCGAATCGGAACAGCCAAAAAGAAAAAAAAACTAGAAATGTGTTCGTTGAAAACGAACACATGGCTGTTCCCCTCCTTTTTATAAACATATGTGGTGTTCGGGATGACCTTTGTTAGTGATTGTATATGAATAAATCACGATCGTATGTCAAACGGTTGAGTTTTTATCGATTTTTAAATATTGAATATTATTACATGCCACTTTAATCTGACATGTAGGGAAGGTCAAAGGTGTTGCTATATGTTTGGATACCCCACCCTAGTCGAAGTGTAACACAGTTGACCCCATCGTGGTATATTGTACCCCTTTCAAATGGAAAGGCAAAATCTGTTTGACCAATAGGAAACGAGGTCAAAGGTCAAGCCATGTGCGCATCTTAAAGACATTTGTTAATGATCGTATATGCAGAAGGAATCAAATTCGTAGGTCAAACGGTAGATTTTATATTGATTTTTGAATATTTAATTACGTAATCATCTTGTCGCTAGAGGGCGCTATTTCGTACGATGACGTCATTACTTATATTTTTGGAAAGCTTAAGGGCCTCTGATAATAACACCATTGACCCCATCTCAATACCTCCTACCACTTTCAAACTAAGGGCCACTTCCGGTTTCGACCGGAAGTGAGCAAGGTCAAAGGTCACGGCCATATTTTTTGGATACACCACCCTAGGTCGAAGTGTAATACAGTTGACCACATGCAGATATCTTGTACCACTTTCAAATGGCAAGGCAAAATCTGTTAGACCAATAGGAAACGAGGTCAAAGGTCAAGGGGTGTGCGCATCTCAAAGACCTTTGTTAGTCATCGTATATGCCGAAGGAATCAAGATCGTAGGTCAAACGGTTGATTTTTTATTGATTTTCCAATATTTCATTACGTAATCATCTTGTCGCTAGAGGGCGCTATTTCGTACGATGACGTCATCACTTATATTTTTGGAAAGCTTAAGGGCCTCTGGTAATAACACCATTGACCCCATCTCAATACCTCCTACCACTTTCAAACTAAGGGCCACTTCCGGTTTCGACCGGAAGTGAGCAAGGTCAAAGGTCACAAAAATATTTTTTAGATACCCCACCCTAGTCGAAGTGTAACACAAGTGACTTTGTCCAAATATCTTGCACCACTTTCAAATGGCAAGGCAAAATCTGTTTGACCAATAGGAAACGAGGTCCAAGGTCAAGGGGTGTGCGCATCTCAAAGACCCTTGTTAATCATCGTATATGGCGAAGGAATCAAGATCGTAGGTCAAACGGTTGAATTTTTATTGATTTTTGAATATTTAATTTATTAAACTTCATGCGCCTTTAATCTGACACGTGATGACGTCATCATTACGTCATTAGTACTGTGCACTAATTCACATAGTGACCAATGTCCATGTGAAGTTTGAAGTCAATCATCAATGTGCAAGTGTCCGAAATAGCGTCTGAAAAAAGTGGAAGAAGGAAAAGAAAAAAAAACTAGACCTGTGTTCGTTCTTGACAACGAACACATGGCTGTTCCCCTCCTTTTTATAAACATATATGGTGTTCGGGATGACCTTTGTTAGTGATCGTATATGAAGAAATCACGATCGTAGGTCAAACGGTTGAGTTTTTATCGATTTTTAAATATTGAATATTATTATATGCCCCTTTAATCTGACCTGTAGGGAAGGTCAAAGGTGTTGCTATATGTCTGGATACCCCACCCTAGTCGAAGTGTAACACAGTTGACCCCATCGTGATATATTGTACCCCTTTCAAATGGAAAGGCAAAATCTGTTTGACCAATAGGAAACGAGGTCAAAGGTCAAGCCATGTGCGCATCTTAAAGACATTTGTTAGTGATCGTATATGCAGAAGGAATCAAATTTGTAGGTCAAACGGTAGATTTTTTATTGATTTTTGAATATTTAATTACGTAATCATCTTGTCGCTAGAGGGCGCTATTTCGTACGATGACGTCATCACTTATATTTTTGGAAAGCTTAAGGGCCTCTGGTAATAACACCATTGACCCCATCTCAATACCTCCTTTCACTTTCAAACTAAGGGCCACTTCCGGTTTCGACCGGAAGTGAGCAAGGTCAAAGGTCACAAAAATATTTTTTAGATACCCCACCCTAGTCGAAGTGTAACACAAGTGACTTTGTCCAAATATCTTGCACCACTTTCAAATGGAAAGGCAAAATCTGTTTAACCAATAGGAAACGAGGTCAAAGGTCAAGGGGTGAGCGCATCTCAAAGACCCTTGTTAGTCATCGTATATGGCGAAGGAATCAAGATCGTAGGTCAAACGGTTGATTTTTTAATGATTTTTGAATATTCAATTGATTAAACTTCATGCCCCTTTAATCTGACACGTGATGACGTCATCATGACGTCATTATTACTGTGCACAACTTCACATAGTGACCAATGTCCATGTGAAGTTTGAAGTCAATCATGAATGTGCAAGTGCCCGAAATAGCGTGCGAAAAAAGTGGAAGAAGGAAAAGAAAAAAAACTAGACCTGTGTTCGTTCTTGACAACGAACACATGGCTGTTCCCCTCCTTTTTATAAACATATATGGTGTTCGGGATGACCTTTGTTAGTATATGAAGAAATCACGATCGTAGGTCAAACGGTTGAGTTTTTATTGATTTTTAAATATTGAATATTATTACATGCCCCTTTAATCTGACATGTAGGGAAGGTCAAATGTGTTGCTATATGTTTGGATACCCCACCCTAGTCGAAGTGTAACACAGTTGACCCCATCGTGATATATTGTACCCCTTTCAAATGGCAAGGCAAAATCTGTTTGACCAATAGGAAACGAGGTCAAAGGTCAAGCCATGTGCGCATCTTAAAGACATTTGTTAGTGATCGTATATGCAGAAGGAATCAAATTTGTAGGTCAAACGGTAGATTTTTTATTGATTTTTGAATATTTAATTACGTAATCATCTTGTCGCTAAAGGGCGCTATTTCGTACGATGACGTCATCACTTATATTTTTGGAAAGCTTAAGGGCCTCTGGTAATAACACCATTGACCCTATCTCAATACCTCCTTTCACTTTCAAACTAAGGGCCACTTCCGGAAGTGAGCAAGGTCAAAGGTCACCAACATATTTTTTGGATACACCACCCTAGGTCCAAGTGTAATACAGTTGACCACATCCAGATATCTTGTACCACTTTCAAATGGCAAGGCAAAATCTGTTAGACCAATAGGAAACGAGGTCAAAGGTCAAGCCCTGTGCGCATCTTAAAGACATTTGTTAGTGATCGTATATGCCACAGGAATCAAGATCGTAGGTCAAACAGTTGATTTTTTATTGATTTTTGAATATTTAATTACGTAATCATCTTGTCGGTAGAGGGCGATATTTCGTACGATGACGTCATCACTTATATTTTTGGAAAGCTTAAGGGCCTCTGGTAATAACACCATTGACCCCATCTCAATACCTCCTTTCACTTTCAAACTAAGGGCCACTTCCGGTTTCGACCGGTTTCGACCGGAAGTGAGCAAGGTCAAAGGTCACAAAAATATTTTTTAGATACCCCACCCTAGTCGAAGTGTAACACAAGTGACTTTGTCCAAATATCTTGCACCACTTTCAAATGGCAAGGCAAAATCTGTTTGACCAATAGGAAACGAGGTCAAAGGTCAAGGCGTGTGCGCATCTTAAAGACTTTTGTTAGTCATCGTATATGGCGAAGGAATCAAGATCGTAGGTCAAACGGTTGAATTTTTATTGATTTTTGAATATTTAATTTATTAAACTTCATACCCCTTTAATCTGACACGTGATGACGTCATGATTACGTCATTAGTACTATGCACTAATTCACATAGTGACCAATGTCCATGTGAAGTTTGAAGTCAATCATCAATGTGCAAGTGTCCGAAATAGCGTCTGAAAAAAGTGGAAGAAGTAAAAGAATAAAAAAAAAAAAAAAAAAAAAAAGAATAAAAATCGTAACGAAAACAAAGGCTGTTCCGACCCGAATCGGAACAGCCAAAAAAATCTTAACGAAAACAAAGGCTGTTCCGACCGTATCGGAACAGCCAAAAAAATCGTAACGAAAACAAAGGCTGTTCCGACCCGAATCGGAACAGCCAACTAGAGGTGTGTTCGTTCTTGACAACGAACACATGGCTGTTCCCCTCCTTTTTATGAACATGTCTGGTGTTCGAGACGACCTATTATCATTGTAACATTGTTATATTTAAACACCTTGTTAGCGATCGTATGTGATGAAGGAATCACGATCGTAGGTCAAACGGTTGGTTTTTATAGATTTTTAAATATTGAATTGTATTACATCCCCTATAATCTGACATGTGGGGATTTCGGAAGGTCAAAGGTGGACACCATATTTTTTAGATACCTCATCCCAGTCGAAGTGTAATACAGTTGACCATATGCAGATATCTTGTAGGCTACCACTATCAAATGGCAAGGCAAAATCCGTTTGACCAATAGGAAACGAGGTCAAAGGTCAAGCCATGTGCGCGTCTTAAAGACATTTGTTAGTGATCGTATATGCTGAAGGAATCCAAATCGTAGGTCAAACGGTTGATTGTTTATTGATTTTTGAACATTGAATGTTTTTATATCCCCTTTAATCTGACACATGTCATGTGTTGTCAGAATTTAAATCAAAATCTCGTGTGGCTTGTTTCAAATATATGAGGATGCTCCCCGTGTAAACCCGGTATGATACGGTGTAAACACATCGAACGCTACTGTGTACATTTCTGTCGCTAGGACGCGCTATTTACGATGCAACAATATTAGGCCAATTAAATTAGATTACTAGTTTCTCGTCAGCGCCCGCATGTGATTTTGACCCGCACACAAACATTTGACCTATTCAAAAATTTCATAATTTTCCAAAAATGGGGATAATTTTGCAAAAATGGGGATAATTTTGCAAAAATGGGGATAATTTTGCAAAAATGGGGAAAACTAGATGGAAAACGAAACATTTTAATTTCAGTTGTGCAGTCGTGATCTGTGTTTTGCAGCTTTTGTGTTTGCTCTTTCATAACCAGACATCTCCTTTTGTCCTTTCCCATGATTTTGTCATCTCAAGTTGTTCGTTGAAACACAGGTTACTTGGTTTATTACTGGCACCAAACCATTTCTGGGCGAGTTTAGAGTCTTAATAATAATTTTGTAAATGGCAGTTTATTTTTTTCGTGGATTAATTGAAGGCACAGTACAGGCTCGCCAGCAATGCGCGTGTGCTAATTTCGTGCCACGAATTACGCAGCTGCGTAACTAAGGCATGGAGCTGTGTATTTTGTGGTACGAAATTGGTGTGCGCGCATTGCTGAGGAGTCTTTGCCTTTAAATAATGAATAATGAAAAAATAAACCTCACCTAAATTTGATAAATGGTTGACGAGAAACTAGTAATGGAATTGCATTGGCCGTAATTGTGTAAGTACATGTATGTGTGTAAGATTGTGTGGGTTATGCCTGGTGTTTATTTATTGAATTATTAAAACTGAGGGGTAAATGTTTTAATATATTTGAAGTAAGATTACAATGGTTATTTATTACAATGGTTATTTATTTCCTGACGTAATTTCAAGCCTACTCGGTTTAGTTTTAGGAAACTAGGAGTCCAAAAACGTTGGGTGTTGATGGCGGTCATCTCGCCCGTGTGACTTCGCCCCTTTGTTACTTGGTCCTCGCATGCTTTATCAGTTCGGTGCCGCGCCCATATGGAGGACGCGATGTCGCGTCGTTTGATCGGAAAAACTGTCGGATCGCTATTTCGTTTGTGTATGGCATATACCTGGCCCATTTGGTGACCGGTATTTTTTACTTTAGATAACAACTAGAATTTAGGGAAAATGAAATTTATTGCTTGGATGGTAAGGTTTCATTAGAAATGTTTGTTTTCTGTAGAAGAATATCGTCAGTACTCCTAAATCCACGCGGTCCTATTTCTACGCACTCGCATTATGTTTGCCGGCCAATGCGCGCGCGTACATCAGCGTTAGGTGCGCAGATTATGGAGGATCGAGGATACTTATAGCCTAGTGCACTATAGAGGGGGGGTTGTAATTGTACATGTACTTCAAATATATTGAAATATGTAAACATTTATCCTTCGTTAGAATAGATCCTATATGGACATTTATCATGCTGTGCCTAGCAGATGTTCACTGCCCACGCTGCATGTACTGATCGTACAATGCCCGTGCCTGCGTCACAATGAACTTTGAAACGGGACCAAACTATTAATTTTTGCAAGCCTTGTTTTGGTTACGTTCATTTTAATAGGAGAAAAAAAAAGATGGCCGCGCTGTCATTAAAGGTCATGTCCCTATTTTAAAAAAGTGATACATGTACATAGGGTACAAGGGGGAATAATTTAAAGGCACAGGCTCGTGAGCAATGCACGCGCGCCAATTTCGTGCCACGAAATACGCAGCTCCATGCCATTGCTACGGAGCTGCGTATTTCGTGGCACGAAATTTTTCGCGTGCGCTTTACTGACGAGCCTCAGCCTTTAAGTCATACATGTACATCAGTTATGACGTGATGTATAAAATATATGAGAGGGGGTGAAAATGTTATTTTTGAAGTAGCAGAAAAAGTGTTTTTGAAGTCATTGAATTTCTTCCTGTTTAGATTGTTGTTGTGTATATGTACCTATCAAGTGCTCCCCATTTTTCCCTGGGTGACAATTTTCATGTGATGAAATTGTTCATTCTGGGATATGAAAAATATGATGAATGTGGGGGAGGAGGAAACAGTTGATGACAAAGATACATTACCAGAGATAGATGGGCAATATTAGTCATTTTAAGGAAGAAATAGTCATGTCTGGCTGAATTCTTATCCATGAATACAATTTGAAGTATAAATATTGACATAGACCCCGTTTTCACTAGGAAATTGCTTTGTTTGACGATGATTAGTTGATCATTAGTTATGAAGCGTGCGTTTTCATTTCACTCAATGAAGATCGAACGAAGATCAAAGGAAGAGCGGTACTGTACACATTAAACGACTGTTAAACGAAGAACGAATGAAGCTGTGTGATGCCTTCTGCTGATTGATTTTTACTGTTCCGGTAGACTGGTCCCCTGTCCATGTGCGCTACACTGCTCTTACTATACGACGAAGGAGAAGTAGATATGAGAACAGAGAACCAGTCTACTAAAATTGTAAGGAGATCACTCATAATCACTTCTTCGAATGAAGAAGTGTTCGCATTAGAAGTTTGTTTTGTTGAATGAAGCGATGTGTTTGTCAAATGAAGCGACCTGTTGGTCGAATGAAGCTAATTTGCTTCGTCGAATGAAGAGATTGTAATCATCATCGAATTAAGAGGCGTGCGTATACATCAGAAAATCTTTTTGTCGAATCCTCGTCGAATCTTCGTCGAACGAAGTGATTTCCTAGTGAATAACGGGGTTGGTTGGTAGCAGATGTGATACCATTTTGCTTTAGATGCGTGTTCTGTGGGCCCACCCCCAGTCCTCCACATAAGTCGGCACTAGTCTCAAGAAAGGGTTTCCTTGCACCTTGTAATTCTCTAAATTACGGGTCCAAAAGTGTGACATGCTTTTAAAAATGTGCAATTGCGTTTAGTGATTAAACAAGGTTATCCAGAAGTTTCCGTAGCCACATGTATTTGGGGAATATATGAACCATTCTCCGCATCTTGTGACTGTTTAAAGTACATGTACATGTTTTATTATGTCTGAACATTTATACTCCTTAAACGTCCATTACATTACATCATTTGCAGTGACTCAAATGTTATGAAATGAAAAGTTATACAAAAGACAAGTTGTTTTTTGATTAAAATGATATTTTGCCAACTGAAAGTATTTTTAAGATAATGTGTACACTTTTAGAAACCACTCAACAAAAAAATGTATTTGTGTGGTTTAAATTTAATGAATTTAAGTTCTGGAATGTCATTTTTGGAATGTGTGGAAAAAATCGGTTGGAAATGATATAATGATAAAAATAACAAAGAATTATATGTTGCTAAACTTGGGTGAGGGTTTATTTCCTTTGTTACTTGATGAAGTGAAAATTTGTTGAACAAAAATTTGCATTGGGGAATTGATTACACTCCTTTAAAGAAAGGATCAACAAAATTGGATATTTAAGGGATTCATTACTCTATTAGGTACATGTAATAAAGAAAAGTAAATCTTTACCTGATTTTAGAGAAAAGTTGTAACTTCACTGATTTTGGGGGTATAGATGCTAGTGTGCGCATGTCTTTCTAAATGTGCGTTTTGTCTATATTTACAGAAATGGTCCAGGCTCGAGTGATGGCTGGATACGAACCTTCGTCGCTTCACGGTGCCCCTTCGGGAGAACCATCACCTTTGGGTGTAAATCCAAATGCCTTGAGGTTAGCATACCTGCAAGGAAGTCTGTCTATCCCATCTTGGGATATCCCCGCGAGGTGTGACTTATCTGACTCGCCATCAGATGAGTGTACTATACCATATTCCAAATGCTTGGATATGGTCACTGTACCCTGGTCACAAACACGGCTGCGCGACTTTGCACGACAGACGGACCCACTTGGACCAGTTGACGTTCACATTGACGAAACGGTGCAGGCAGTCTGCTCTGTAACTGGTTCCAAGTGTCAACAAAACAATGCACATGAGAACTATGAGAACTATAATGAGAACCATAATGAGAACTATAATGAGAACCATGAGAACTATAATGAGAACTATAATGAGAACCATAATGAGAACCACAATGAGAACCGCAATGAGAACCGCAATGAGAACCGCAATGAGAACCGCAATGAGAACCCCAATGAGAACCCCAATGAGAACCGCAATGAGAACCCCAATGAGAACCGCAATCAGAACCGCAATCAGAACCGCAATCAGAACCGCAATCAGAACCGCAATCAGAACCACAATCAGAACCACAATCAGAACCACAATCAGAACCACAATCAGAACCACAATCAGAACCACGATGAGAACCACAATGAGAACCACAATGAGAACCACAATGAGAAACATGCTCAGCACAAAGACATTCATGTTCAATGCAAAGACATCCATGTACAGTCCAGTGACAACCATGCTGAATCCAGTGACAATTATGCCGAGTCCAGTGACAATCATGCTCAGGCCAGTGTCAACCATGCTCAGTCCAGAGTCAACTCTGCTCAGTCTAGTGACAACCATGCTCAGGCCAGTAATAATCATGCTCAGGCCAGTAATAATCATGTTCAGTCCAGTGTCAATCATGCTCAGTCCAGTGTCAACTCTGCTCAGTCCAGTGACAACCATGCTCAGTGCAGTGTCAACTCTGCTCAGTCCAGTGACAACCATGCTCAGGCCAGTGATAATCATGCTCAGTCCAGTGTCAATCATGCTCAGTCCAGAGTCAACTCTGCTCAGTCTAGTGACAACCATGCTCAGGCCAGTAATAATCATGCTCAGGCCAGTAATAATCATGCTCAGTCCAGTGTCAACTCTGCTCAGTCCAGTGACAACCATGCTCAGTGCAGTGTCAACTCTGCTCAGTCCAGTGACAACCATGCTCAGGCCAGTGATAATTATGCTCAGTCCAGTGTCAATCATGCTCAGTGTAGTGACAACCATGCTGACTCCATTGACAACCATGTTGAGTTTACTGACAGCCATGCTCAGCCCAGTGATAACCATGATGTGGGAGTTGAGAAGTATTTGTTGGAATCTCCAAAGCAATTGGTAAACATTGAAAAGGATCTACTGGAAAACAAGAACTGTGAGTTTGACAGTGGGAAGTATGTGAAAAACAACAGTGTGAGAATTGGTCAGTGGCATGTGTTCAACACCAAAAACCATGTTCCAGTAAATGAATTTGTTTATGCAAATGTAATGTTGACATTTTATGAGCAGATTCTTAAGCCACAGAAGGATCAGAAGAAGCAGAAAGATAAAGAACGGATCAGAACAATGAAGCTAAAGAACAAGAAGTGGTGGGTAGCTCAAGTCAGGAGACAGAGAATTGCACAAATGAAGCAAAAGAAGGTAAAGACATGCTATAACAAAGGTGAGATGTGGGTAAACCAAAGGAAATGGAAACAGTACTGTGGACGTGGAAAAGTACTTGAATATGTTGAGGAGATACTGGTTAGAAAAGGGAAAAGAAAGATGGGAAGAAAGCGAAGAAACAAGATTAGAAGAGAATTATTTAGACAGACTCATAATATTCAGAAAGGTGGTAAAGTTATTGACCAACGTCTAAGCAAGGACCAGAAAAAGGTTCAAGAAAATGTTCGGAAAAACCTTTACTCTCATACAAAGAGAACTCTGGATATCATTATGAAGAAAATGACTATGGTACATGTACGTGGAAAGACAGTGAACAAGAGACATTGTGCTGGTAATGTGTCGCCTTCCAGACAGAAGAAAGTTCACCAGCAATTGAACAGACCTAGTATGCAAAAACAGATAACAGAAAACTGTACTGAAAGCCCAAAGCTAAAACAATGTTGGCTTTGTGATGAAGTAATGTGTCAAACTGAAACAAAGGTTGACTGCCATTGTGGTGTATGGTATCATGTTCATTGTATGGGATTTGTACAGGTTGATGAATCAGTCACAAACAGACCAGTTGTATGGATATGTTGTAAATGTGGCAAAAGTAATTACTGTCATTCTTTGTATTCAGATATTGGTATTCCTACAGACATGAACATATATGGCATGGTTGAAGATAGGGAAGATGAAGACACAGTGGAAGAATGTTCTGAGTTTGAAAGTCATCAGAAGTCCAAGGATGATCAAGGTACTATGAAAAGCAATGCAAAGAGAGAAGTGGAGATGATAAATCATGAGAAGAATGTGCAATTTAGTGCAATAGACGAAATGAGGCAAACTGGTGGAGGATATTCATTAAGAACAAGGAAAAAACAAGCAGATAAATCAAATGAAAGTAACAATGCTAGTACTAAGCAAGTGACGGAAAAAGAAGATAAATACAATTTGAGAAAGAACAGAAGTACATGTAGTACTAAAACAGAGAGTCAAAGTTCGAATACATCCAAAGTATTGAAGTGCGAGCGATATGGGCTTCGTAGCAGGAAGAGGCAAATGTCAGTTAACAGTGAACATGATGAGGTTAAAGAAAAAGCAAGCAAATTGGTAGAAGACAGTGTTCAAGAAAATGACTTGCAGCACAGTAATACAACAATCACATTAACACCAACTGGAGATATTAAATCTGACAGTGCCCAACTCACAGTTTCAAAGCCGAAATACTTACTTGGTAGTTTTCATCAGGGTGATCAGAGATTTGGAAACAATAGTGGCAAGCAGTGTGTAGCAAATGGCTTGTGCGCAGTGTTATACAGCAGAATAAAAAAAAAAAAAAACTGGTCTTGTGATGACCTAGACACTGTGCTAACATATGGCAATGAATTGTATGGTCATTTATCTGGTAGCTCTACGATTCACACTGAATATTTACTGGTGCATGAAATGCCGAATGAATTGGATGCTTTTGATCAACACTTTAGTATACGAACTGATACATCTGTTTATGGTGTTTTTGATGATAACGGTGATATGGAGGAATTTGGTATAATGTCACTGAATGATGCTCTTGAACAGTCAATTGACAAGTACACAGCCTGCTTTATTTGTTTTAATGGAAATACATTTGTTGTAATAGCTGACAATGGAATGTATCATATTTGTGATTCTCATTCTAGAAATAATCATGGTCAGCAAGTCAGTGAAGGAAGAAGTTTACTGATGTCTGTTAAAACGAAGCAAGATGTAAGCAGGTATTGTACTGATTTGGCAAGATCTATGAATGTTGATGATCATGAACAATTTGAAATCACTGGTCTGAATGTATTGGACAATAAACACATGATATGCAATACGTTGTCATGTACTAATGAAATTCATTTGCAGGAACAAAAACCGGAACAAATTGTAGATGAAGGATATGTTTTTAAAGAACACAATGCGAATTTAATTGACGAAGTGAAACATACAAATGATGTGGTTGGTGATTGTTCTAGAGAGGTCTCTGGCGATGAAGATAATGGGTCTGATCATGAAATCAAGATAGTAGGAATAACAAGAAAAGCTAATTTTAAATTCAGTGCTTTGACATTAGAAGAGAAACAGAGGTTGTGTAATGAACATACACTAGAAGAAGTAAATTTACATGTAAGTAGTGATGAGTACGAAGAAATGGACAAAGTAGGATTACCAAAATCTGTCAGGAAAATTGTTGGAGATGGTAATTGTTTTTTTAGAGCTACATCATATGCTATGTCGGGTACTGAAAGTAATCATATGCAGCTTCGTATGGCAACTGTAAATCACATGCTCAAATATGAAAGAAAATTTCAAGGTGTTTTGCGAGAAAGGTATGACAGTATTGAAAATTATGTAACTCAACGAAGAATGTTTGAAAGTGGAACATGGGCAACAGAAGTAGAAATTATGGCAATGGCAAACATGCTCAGTACAGACATATTTACTTTTGATGGCAATAGGTGGTATTTGGTTTCTGCTAGCTTTCTGGAAAAGGATAGTGTCCAATCCAATATGGCAATTTATTTGTTTCACAAGGAAAGAATGCACTATGATGTTGTGTTGTCCGTTTACCCTTCAGAGATTGATACTGATAGAGCAGACAAACAGCAAAGTACACCTACTCCAAAGTGTACGACTGAGGAAAGTAATATCAATATAGATTTGTGTAAAAAGGACATTAATTATGTTAATATTGAATCAGAGGTAAGAGAAACAAAGAAGACATGTAGAAAGAGACGCAAATGTGTAAATTTGAGATTAAAAAATAAGATACAAAGGGAGAAATATAGAGAGGAGAAGGCAAAACAAGAATTGCATGAAAACATAAAGGAAAACAAATGTAAATCCAAAAGGAATAAAATGAAAGAGAAGTATGACGGAGATGGTGTGTATAGGGAAGCTAAATGTAAATCTGAAAAACTAAAATATCAAATACAAGAAAATCGGCTGAAATTATTAACTAGTAAGAGAACTAGGTACTATGAAAATGATGAGTTTCGGCAAAGATTAAAGGACAAAAGTACAATGAAGTATCAAAATGATGCCGAATTACGAAGTTATTTAATTGAAAAAAACCCAAAAAAAATACAAAAACAATCGGCAGTACCAGCAGAGTTTAATTAGAAGTGGTAAAGCAAAATACAAAGAGAATGTACAGTACAGAGAGAGTTTAATTAAAAGTGGTAAAGCCAAATACAAAGACAATGTACAGTACAGAGAGAGTTTAATGAAAACTAGTAAAGCCAAATACAAGGAAAATGTACAGTTTATAGAGACTTTAATTGAAAGTGGTAAAGCGAAATACAAAGACAATGTACAGTACAGAGAGAGTTTAATGAAAACTAGTAAAGCCAAATACAAGGAAAATGTACAGTTTAGAGAGACTTTAATTAAAAGTGGTAAAGTGAAATACAAAGACAATGTACAATACAGAGAGAGTTTAATTAAAAGTGGTAAAGTGAAATACAAAGACAATGTACAGTACAGAGAGAGTTTAATTAAAAGTGGTAAAGTGAAATACAAAGACAATGTACAGTACAGAGAGGGTTTAATTGCAAGGGGTAAACAGAAGTATAGAGACAATGGTCAATACAGAAAATTACTTGTTGAAAAAGTGAAACGGAAATACAGAAGAAATAAATTGTACAGAAAAAAATTAATTAGTTATGGAAAATTTAAATATCAGTCTTGTCAAAAAGTTAGAGATCAAACAGCAGTGAGAAATCGTAAAAGAGCTGCAGTGAAGAAGAATCAGTCCAAACATATGGTGAACGTAAGAAAGTCTTTCAGGGAGGATATTTCAAAAGGACCCGAGTATGTGTGTTGTGTTTGCCATAGACTGCTCTTTAGGAAGCAAGTTGTGAAATGTAACAAAAACAAATATAAGAAGAAGAATTTAATATCTGAAAAGTATTTTCATAGATGTAGTAGAAACTGTCCATCCAAATGTCCTGTGTCTGATTCCAGTAGAGCTTCCTTGTGGATATGTTACACGTGCCATAGGAAATTATTGGCCAATAAAACTCCAGCTGAAGCTAGCTGTAACAATTTGATGCCAGGAAGTATTTCAGATGAATTAAAGTGTTTAAACTCATTGGAAGAACATCTGATTGCAATCAATATTACATTCATGAAAATGGTGGCATTACCAAAAGGAGGGCAACATGGAGTGAAAGGGCCAGTTGTGTGTGTGCCATCTAATATTACAGAAACTGTTACCTCTTTGCCAAGATCTGGTAATGATAACCAAACGATCCGTGTGAAGTTAAAGAGGAAAATAAGTTACAAGGGCTATTATCAATATCAGTTTGTAAGTCCAAAACGGATTGATGATGCATTAGTTTTTTTGAAACACAGTAACAAATGGTACAGGGAAATCAAAATTAATAATGATTGGGAGAATCCATTTGCAGAAATTGTTGAACATGTGAAGGACAAAGCAGTTGATAAAGAACAATGTAGTGATGATAGTGACAGTGAAGAGGAAACAGACGATGCACGGTTACGAGGAATTGCACTTGACACTTGCTTACAACCCATGGACATTGGACAGGAAATTCTTGATCAGTACTTTGATGACATATTTTGTACTGCACCATGTGAAAGAAATAACCCAGTGAGAGTGTTAATGGAAAAGGGAAATGAGGCAAAATGTTTTCCAACATTATTTCCTACTGGTGATAGTATATTTAGCGATAGTCGTGGAGTGAAATTAACATTGTGTCGATATTTCAATATCAGGCTTATGAATGTTGATAACAGATTTGCAAAGAATACACAGTACATATTTTATGCTCAGTATTTGTCAGAAATTCAAAAGGTAATGTCAAGTGTCTCTATTGCATTGCGAAAAGGTTCAGGCAAGTGTTGTAATGGTAAGAGCATAAGTGCAAAAGCAATTAATGATAGGAATCAACTGAGAGATATTTTAAAATCTGATTCTGGATATAAATTTTTGAAACCAATCAGGGGTACACCACCTTACTGGCAAGCAACTCAAAAGGATGCTATGGCAATGATCAGACAGCTAGGTATTCCAACATGGTTTTGCTCATTCTCAGCAGCAGACATGAGATGGCCTGAAGTGATTAATACAATATTAAGTCAACAAGGGGATTCAAGAAATTTACAAGATTTGGATTGGCAGGAAAAATGCAAAATTTTAAGAAGTAATCCTGTGACTGCTGCGAGAATGTTTGACCAACGATTTCATATGTTTTTGAAGAACGTCATACTTTCAAAAGCCCAACCTATTGGAAAGGTGAAAGACTACTTTTATCGAGTGGAATTCCAACAGAGAGGGTCTCCTCATACACATTGTTTGTTTTGGATTGAAGATGCACCAAAACTAGGAAATGATAGTGATGAAGATGTTGTCAAATTCATTGATGCATATATTAGTTGTAACTTGCCTGCAAAGGAAGAGAATGAAGAATTGCATGAAATTGTTTCCAGTGTACAGCAACATAGTCGAAAGCATTCTAAATCATGCAAGAAGAAGGGTACTGACTGCAGGTTCAACTTCCCTAGACCTCCATCTCAAAGAACTTTTATTACAGAACCAGATGTAAGGTGTGATGACAAAGAAAAAGATAAACAGACCACTGATGAAACAGGTGCAAAAGACTTATTGAAATCAGTATGGAATGCAATACAAAGTGAAGAAAACAAGTTTGAGACAACAAGTAAATTATTCAAATCGATTGGAATAACTCAGGAAAGTTTTGAGAAGGCAAATACCATTAGTAGTAGTAGTAAACGTTGCTTCAGAGGCAACCACAAGATGTCTGGGTCAATCTTTATAATCCGGATTTAATTAGATGTTGGAGTGCAAATATGGACATTCAGTTTGTTATCGATGCCTATGCCTGCGTAATGTATGTTGTGTCCTATATGACCAAATCAGAACGTGAAATGGGAATGTTGTTATCACATGCACAAAGTGAAGCACAACATGGTAACTTAGATGCCAAACAAAGTATGAAGGAACTGGGTTGTGTGTATCTTCATAATCGTGAAGTGTCTGCACAGGAAGCAGTTTACCGTGTGTGCAATTTGAGATTAAAAGAAGGTTCTAGAAAGGTAGAATTTGTTCCTGTGGGTGAAAATCCTGTCAGAATGAGCTTACCTCTCAGTGTAATACAGAAGAAATGCCGTGATGATGATGATGATAATATCTGGATGACTAGTAGACTGGATCGTTACCTTGGTAGGCCACAAACTGATCAATTTGAAAGTATGTGTTATGCAGCGTTTTGTTCCGAATATAGAGTAATTTACAGTTGTAGGTCTGTTTCTAACAATGCACAAAGAAAGTCTCCAATTTATGAATTGAAAAATGGTCTAGGCTTCATTCAAAAACGAACTCGTACTGATGCAGCAGTGATCAGATATCCTAGATTTTCAGAAACAAATTGTCCTGAAAAGTACTATCACAGTATACTACAGCTATTTTTGCCACATCGGATTGAGACACAATTGAAGCCACCAACGTTTGAATCATATGAACAATTCTACAAAAATGGGGCAGTCAAATTGCAAAGTAATTTGGAATCTGTGATACATATTGTAGAGAAAAACAGATCTGTATATGAAGCTAATGTTGAGGCATTAGATCAAGCGGAAGAATATCTCGAGAAGTTTGGTCCACAACAAGATGCATGGGCATTGATTTCACCTGAAACTGAGCAGGAGAGATTTGAATGTCAAAGAGAACAGCAGCCAGTGAGTGAAGACAGTGACAATGATTTGGATATTCCTGATTTAAAGCCAAGAAATGCAGCTGCTTTGAAATGTAGTATTGAGCCTCATTCATCACCAATAGGAAAACAAGAAGCGTTAAATTTACTGAGATCGTTAAATTTAAAGCAAAGGCAGGTTTTCTACAAAATCAGACAGTGGTGTTTAGACAAAGTAAATGGAAAAAATCCAAAGCCTTTTCATGTATTTGTCACAGGTGGAGCAGGAACAGGCAAAAGTCATTTAATCAAGTCGGTGTATTATGAAGCAAACCGATTGTTATCAATAATTATTGAGACTCCCAATGATCAGTCAGTCTTGATTACAGCTCCTACAGGCGTTGCAGCTTTCAATGTCAACGGTAGTACAATTCATAGTGCTTTTTCAATTACAATAAATGCAAGATTACCTTATCAACCATTGGGTGAGGAAAAGATTAGTACTTTACGTAATAAGTTGAATCAGTTGCAAATTCTTATCATAGATGAAGTGTCAATGGTTGATCATAAAATTGTATGTTATATTCATGGCCGATTACGTCAGATAAAACAAACACAGAGTCATGCTGCTTTTGGAAATGTCAGTATTTTGGCAGTTGGTGATTTCTATCAGTTACCACCAGTAAAAGGGAAATCGTTGTGTCAAGAAGCACTTGTAAATGACCTATGGAATGATAATTTTGCAAAAGTAGTATTGACTGAAATAATGAGACAAAAGGATGATGCGAAATTTGCTGAGTTGCTGAACAGACTACGTGTACGACGGAAATGTGACAATATGCTTAAAGATGACATTGCTTTGCTGCAATCACGTGAAACCGGGGAAGATTGGGATGATGCTCTGCATATTTATCCTTGCAATAAACAAGTCAATGAGTACAACATAAAAATGCTGCATGCTAAATGTTCAGACTGTGTATGTATTACAGCTAAAGATTTTGAAAAAGATCGAAAAACTGGTAAGTTGATTGAAGTGAAAAAGTCAAATAAAAACATGTCTTGCAGTTTACCACAGTGCTTATGGCTCGGTATTGGTGCCAGAGTAATGTTGTCCAGAAATTTGGATGTGTCTCAGGGACTTTGCAATGGAGTGTTTGGAACTGTGAGAGAAATAATCAAGGACGTTGACAAATCCACCCCAAAATGTATCTTCATTCGGTTTGATGATAGTAATGTTGGAGCTCAGTTGAAACAAACATCTCTTTCAGGACAATTTCATGATGTTGTACCTATTCACATTGTTGAGGAAAATTTAAACAATCAATCTGTCAGACATCAGTTCCCATTGAAATTAGCCTGGGCATGTACAGTTCACAAGGTTCAGGGTCTAACAGTAAAGAAAGCAATTGTGTCTCTTGATAAAACATTTTCTGCGGGACAATCATATGTTAGTTTAAGTAGAGTAACATCATTGAGCGGTCTTGTGATAGAGGGATTTCAAGAAAAACTGATTTATTGTAATGAAACAATTTCAGATGCTTTAAATAAACTGCCAATATATACTGAAGAAGACCAAGATGGTTCTGAATTGGGTGACGAGATAAACATGAGTAACAGCACAACTATTGTAATGCATAACATTCAGGGACTTATAGCACATTACGTTGACTTAACAAGTAATACAGTGATGATGTCATCTGATTTCATTTGCCTAACGGAGACATGGACTGATGAACAAGTTTATGATACAGCAATTAATAATTTTAAATGCTACCATCAGTCAAGGAGAGCATCATACAATAATGCAAGCGAGTTCACTCATAAACTTGCAGAACAAAGTCATGGTGGTGTTGCTGTGTATGGGAAGAACACAAAGAGTTTCAGTAGATTGTTGGTTGGTGTCGAAAATTTGGAATTTATTGCATTTCAGATGATTTCACATGTGTCAGTTGTAGTTGCAATCATTTACAGACCTGCGTCATACCCAATGAAGGAATGTTTAATATCTTTGAGTGAACTACTCAATGAACTCCATAAGGTATCAAACAAATGTATTGTTATGGGTGATTTGAATGAAGATATACTGAAACCTCCTTGTCGTATTCAGAAGTTAATGAATGATCATGGCTATAAACAATGTGTCAATGAAGCTACTACTGAAATGGGAACACTCATTGATCATGTGTATGTCCGTAGTATAGACGACATTCACGTAAAAGTGAGTCCAACATATTATAGTTATCATGAAGCAGTAATAATTAGGTTTTAATATTAAAAACAGACCAAGTGTACAGTGATAAAAGCAAGATAATAAATGCAAGAGACCACTGATACATGCCAGAGAATAGTGATAAAATCCAGAGACCAGTGATAAATGTCAGAGACTAGTGATAAAATCCAGAGACCAGTGATAAATGTCAGAGACCAGTGATAAATGTCAGAGACCAGTGATCAGTAAAGTTAGATAAACATTAATTTCAGTGCTCAAAAATTCCCCCATGAAGACATTTTCATCCTGCTAATACTGTTACACAATACCTTTGTGGGATTTTTTTCTCTACATCATCAGACACTGATTGAGACATCAACCAGAAACCATCAAAATAGCTCCAATAAATAAAGGATCAGAACCCGGCTGGTCCTGAGATGGACCAAAACCTACCTTGTCCCTGAAGTAGACCAGAAACCACCCAGGTTCCAGAGGTGGACAAGAAACCACCCTGATCCTGGAGTGGACGAGAAACCACCCTGATCTTGGAGTGAACGAGAAACTACCCTGATCTTGGAGTGTATCACAAACCACCCTGAGCCTGGAGTAGACCAGAAACCACTTTGATTCTGGAGTGGACCACAAGCCACCGTGATCCTTGATGAGTACCTACCCGCTTCTTGGATCGGACAAAAAACCAGCCTGACACTTCCACAATCCAACTTGATTCAAATGAGAAGCGAGGAACTGTAAACCAGCTATGAAAACTGGTATATGATCATTCTCCACACACTATACGTAAGAATTAGATATGTCAATACTTCATCATTTGACATACGTGACCTACCATGGCAAAACGAGGAATCATTTTGAATGTCCCCTATATATCAAAACCACGTCATTGGTGCCTGAAATTGTTTCCAAATGCACAGAAGAAAAAAAAATTGTCATTGGGAAGCTGAAGAATTGGTCTTTCTTCTCGTGTATAATTTTCAAAAAGTCAAATTTGCAGGCCATTCCCCATTTTGCTATGGCAGGTCACATATTTTTTACTTTACTACTTCTTGATGATACAATATAGCATCATATCATGCCTGTATCTTCAGTATGGATCATGTTATATGTCACTAACTGTGACAAAGAAATCACTGGACTTTCTGTTCATAAATAGATTGTTGCTATGAATGTTAATTCTAGTGCACTATAAACATGTACCTTAACATTCACTCTCTTTTTCTATAGTGAACAGCAAAAGAAACGTCACTTTTTCCAATGTTGATGAAACCTCAACAGAAATGTCCTTTCTTTGTCATTTTGAGCATGCTTAATTGCACATGTACCATTATTACACTAAAAGTTTACCCAAATGCTTCTTAAGATGTCTTTAAAAGCACTGTCGCGAAGCTCAAGGAAATCAGGTGCGGATGGGTCATGACAAAAATGAAATGCACCTGATACTCACGACATCCATGGGTATAAAAACCATCCCAAATCTAAAAGCGGTTTGTTGTTACGTGGATACAGCAGCCATGCCACGACTTAGTGCCAACCAACATGAACAAGGCATTGGACGTTTGCAAACCGAGCAGTCCCGAGATGACACAAAATATCTCAACTGCAATGTATACAGTGTTTGAGACAGGTACATGTAAAATGCCACCAACGCCATTGACAGTTCAACAGTGGTCGTCCGAGGGTCATATCTCGGCAGGTTTGCTACATAATGCGTCAACACTGCCAGGACAGATTTGCCAGTGTCACTGAAACAGCTTGCTAAACAATTGGTACCCACCAAAGACATATCAGTACTGATGAGCAATCCATTGCCGTCTGGCTGCCAACATGTCATGTCTTTGTCCTACCAGGGGTCCAATACTACAGCTGGTCACCATCAGGAACGTCTACAGTGGGCCATGCATCGTTAGCACCGGTGTCACATGCAGTAGTACAGTAGCAGACAGTCATCTTCTCAGATAAAAGCCACAAGCATTATGCAGACGCATGTGTTACGGAACGAGACCCATGTCAAAGACCACACATCATGGTTTGGTGTGGGATTTGCCTGAAAGTGAGATCTGGGCCCACCATACTCCAAAACATCAGTCCAGGCAGAGGAGCTGCTCGCTACATTTACCAGGTTTTGTTAACACATGTCCCCAATTTTTTGCAATAGGACAATGCCTGTGCACACATGAACAGAACCACCAAAGACTTTCTGCTCCATCATAACATTGCAACCATGCCTTGGCTTGCCCCAAGTCAAGACTTAAACCCAGTCGAACACCTGTGGGACAAAATACAAAGGAGGCTTAACCAAGTACAGCGAAGTCCGAGAACTGCAGCACAACTGAGTGGAGCGTTTTTGAGGATGTTGACCCAGATTCTAATGGGGTGTTATGGCCTAGCAGTCTGGTACATCGAACTCAAGTTACTGTGCTAGTACTAGAATGTGGGTTCGAATCCTGGCCCCGACAGGTTGTGGCACTTTACCCTGCTTGTTTATAATTGGTTGTCTCAATTCGAACTAGTTACCCCTCTTAGCCCCATTCGTATCGTAAAGAGACTGATAATTCTAGTCTTGTTTCGGTGTGAAGGGCTAGTTTCTCCGTGATCGACTTCGGTGGCCCTTACCTCGAGTGGCCTGTACGTTGGCCTTGTAATGGGCTACTGCACTCCATGTACCAACAGTATATCAATGTCCGTGGTGGCCAGACATGGTATTGATTTGCATGACCCCGAACACTGGACATTTTTATATCTGACCCACGAAAAAACTCTTCCAAATCGTTTTGTAGATCGTGACGAGTATAAGTTTGCAAAGACTGGACTTCTGCCAAGGCGACTATATGGTTCGTGTAATCACTACGTGTACAATGTATTATCCAGATTTAAGCAACGTTTCTTTTGCTGTTCACTATTTAATAAACTGACCCTGTAAGCCTTGCTGTTATACCAATGTGCTTTGTAACTTTCATAAATAATTTATTGTATATAAACATACGACCATACTTTGAAATCCCATCAGAGTTTGACAATATTCTTTGAGGATTCATTGCAGTGACAACATTTTCTTAGGTATTTAGTATCAATACTGAAAAGTAAATAAATAGGCATTGCAAATTATGATAAAGTGGGCCTTTAACATGCAAGAAGGTACTATATCCCCTTTGATCACATATGCACATATCACATAATTGTTGAAAGGGACTTTTTTTCTAATTTTCTCTGACCTAACGGCTGTGCACACATTTGAACTGGCATAATTGACTTACAGGATAATGTACCAGTAGTATTTCCACAAAATACATCTTTTGCAGTATAATAAGGTCTGAACATGTGAAAGTTGGGCAATTTGTGTTTAGGAAAGAATTACTATGGAGAGTCATATTTTGACATTTAAATTTGATTTTGATAATTTTTTTCACAACGAGCATCATAAAATTATTGTCAAGGATGCTGGATCACTACATTATGTAAACAGTAAGCCGGAGTGTCCATTTAAAGATGCATTGTCAGTGTTTAGGCCGATTTAGCCGTAAATAAATTAGCTAAGATTTGAAAAAAAGTTATCAGCTTTCATTTGGTATCAAGAATGTAAAAACCCATCAAGGATTAAAGGCACAGGCTCGTCAACAATGCGAGCGCCAAATTCATGCCACGAAATACGCAGCTCTGTGTAGCATAGATATGGAGCTGCGTATTTCGTGGCAAAAATTCGGCGCGCGCGCATTGCTGACGAGCCTGTGCCTTTAATGCCAGTTGATTCAAAACAAGAAATATTAAAAGGCAGGTCCCTGCTTTTTATTCAAAAGTTTTATGACGTCAATGTACATTTTCGTACATGTCTGCGTACCTATGTATACACACATGTTAACGTGCGCACACATGTATAACATTTCAAGCTCCTTTCAACAAATGCCGGAAACTAAGAGACACGTAAATTTTGTAAATTCGTTCGCTTGTGTAAATGATCCATCTTTAACCCTAAAGGTGGTTTTTCTGAAATTGTAAAAAGATCTTTCAAATTAAAGGTGGTATGAAATAGGATTTTTATTACATAAAATAATAGTAGAGGATGTCTTTTACACATTTCGATCAAGTTTCATATTTGCATTTTGATTTCTATTTTGTGCTATAATGAGAATTTCCATATTCATGAGCAAAGCTTTGATTTCATCTTAGCACAACAGAAATTCTCCATAAACTTGTGTACAAAAGTTGGTGTCATTTTTAGTTGTTCTGGATATTTTACTGAGTTTGTTTAGTATGTCATTTGAAACAATCTTAACAAGTTTGAGTTAAAAAAGATTAGTGGGCTACTGTTATTGTTTGAAATGTAATGTTCTTTCTTTGTTTTTCAAATGTGAGTTCCCTCCATGACTAGCAATAAACAACGCCTTCACCTGTCGAGAAAATTTTGAAGTACATGTAGATAAAAAGTCACTCTCTGAAATAAAAACAAATTTTAGTTTGTCCCTTTGTCTGCAGCAGTTTAATCTTTCGATTTGTGTACATGTGTAAAAACAGCTGGTTGATATTTTTGATTTCACAAAACCTTTAAGTTGGGACCCACTTCACAGCCATTTGTGGTGGCTGATCAGTATGTCATGCAATACATGTCACACATAAACGCACATGATGGTCATTTATAAAAAAGATGCCCCAAATAAAACAGGTACAAACTAAAAAAGGTTAATTTTCTTCCATCATCATTGAGCAAGATTGTCCAAAACTTTAAACCCGATCCGAGTTGAAGTCTGTGGTTTTTTAACATGGGGACGAAATCAAGTAAATTACCAAATTAACTAAAAGCCTGACAAATTTTATTTATTTGCATCAACTTTGATGTTTTTGTTTTGAATATAACAATCTGTATCAAAATCTGCCACTTCCGACTCGGTCTAAAGCTTCTGAAGGAATGCAAAATCACCCCTCATGTTATTAAACACTACCTTAAATTGTCGTTTTTGTGCAAATCATCGATTATTGCCAAATACTCTCGGACAATTTCATTGACATTGGAGTACGCCAGTAGAAAGTGGGAGACGGAATATCAGGCCAGGTAGAGCGACAGAAATTTAGCTTTTTTTCTATGGCTTCAAAATCTCGCCCTCTTGCGCTAAGTTACTCAACATTCTTGTGGCGCAACTGGAGTTAAACCCCTGTGGGAAAAGTAATCAACAGACATACAGCCATGGAAACGACACAAGCTTACACGTAAACAGGTAAGAGACCCTCTTAACATTTTGAACCAGGTTGCTTATATTTTGCAACAAATAGGCCTAATGACAAATGTAAAGTAATTATTATTGATTTTTGACTTTTTAATTTATTTAATATGTTAAAGGTCGTCACCCAGTTGATTTGTTTATTGATTTTTAATTTATTTTACTGTATTACATCACCTTTAATCTGACACATGATGACGTCATAATGTCCGAGTTAAAGACTTGTCAGTGATCGTATATGGCGCAGGAATCAAGATCGTAGCTTGAACAGTTGATTTGTTATTGATTTTTAATTTTTAATTTATTTTATTTGATGCACCTTTAATCTGACACGTGAAGCAAAGTCAAAGGTCGCCATGCTTAAGGGCCTCTGATAATAACACCATTGACCCCATCTCAAAACCTCCTACCACTTTCAAACTAAGGGCCACTTCCGGTTTCGACCGGAAGTGAGCAAGGTCAAAGGTCACGACCATATTTTTTGGATACACCACCCTAGGTCCAAGTGTAATAGAGTTGACCACATCCAGATATCTTGTACCACTTTCAAATGCAAGGCAAAATCTGTTTGACCAATAGAAAACGAGGTCCAAGGTCAAGGGGTGTGCGCATCTCAAAGACCTTTGTTAGTCATCGTATATGACGAAGGAATCAAGATCGTAGGTCAAACGGTTGATTTTTTATTGATTTTCCAATATTTAATTTATTAAACTTCATGCCCCTTTAATCTGACACGTGATGACGTCATCATGACGTCTTTAGTACTGTGCACAACTTCACATAGTGACCAATGTCCATGTGAAGTTTGAAGTCAATCATGAATGTGCAAGTGCCCGAAATAGCATCTGAAAAAAGTGGAAGAAGGAAAAGAAAAAAAACTAGACCTGTGTTCGTTCTTGACAACGAACACATGGCTGTTCCCCTCCTTTTTATAAACATATGTGGTGTTCGGGATGACCTTTGTTAGTGATTGTATATGAAGAAATTACGATCGTATGTCAAACGGTTGAGTTTTTATCGATTTTTAAATATTGAATATTATTACATGCCCCTTTAATCTGACATGTAAGGAAGGTCAAAGGTGTTGCTATATGTTTGGATACCCCACCCTAGTCGAAGTGTAACACAGTTGACTCCATCGTGATATATTGTACCCCTTTCAAATGGCAAGGCAAAATCTGTTTGACCAATAGGAAACGAGGTCAAAGGTCAAGCCATGTGCGCATCTTAAAGACATTTGTTAGTGATCGTATATGCAGAAGGAATCAAATTTGTAGGTCAAACGGTAGATTTTTTATTGATTTTTGAATATTTAATTACGTAATCATCTTGTCGCTAGAGGGCGCTATTTCGTACGATGACGTCATCACTTATATTTTTGGAAAGCTTAAGGGCCTCTGGTAATAACACCATTGACCCCATCTCAATACCTCCTTTCACTTTCAAACTAAGGGCCACTTCCGGTTTCGACCGGAAGTGAGCAAGGTCAAAGGTCACAACAATATTTTTTAGATACCCCACCCTAGTCGAAGTGTAACACAAATGACTTTGTCCAAATATCTTGCACCACTTTCAAATGGAAAGGCAAAATCTGTTTGACCAATAGGAAACGAGGTCAAAGGTCAAGGGGTGTGCGCATCTCAAAGACCTTTGTTAGTCATCGTATATGCAGAAGGAATCAAATTTGTAGGTCAAACGGTAGATTTTTTATTGATTTTTGAATATTTAATTACGTAATCATCTTGTCGCAAGAGGGCGCTATTTCCTACGATGACGTCATCACTTATATTTTTGGAAAGCTTAAGGGCCTCTGGTAATAACACCATTGACCCTATCTCAATACCTCCTTTCACTTTCAAACTAAGGGCCACTTCCGGTTTCGACCGGAAGTGAGCAAGGTCAAAGGTCACGGCCATATTTTTTGGATACACCACCCTAGGTCCAAGTGTAATACAGTTGACCACATCCAGATATCTTGTACCACTTTCAAATGGCAAGGCAAAATCTGTTAGACCAATAGGAAACGAGGTCAAAGGTCAAGCCCTGTGCGCATCTTAAAGACATTTGTTAGTGATCGTATATGCCACAGGAATCAAGATCGTAGGTCAAACAGTTGATTTTTTATTGATTTTTGAATATTTAATTACGTAATCATCTTGTCGGTAGAGGGCGCTATTTCGTACGATGACGTCATCACTTATATTTTTGGAAAGCTTAAGGGCCTCTGGTAATAACACCATTGACCCCATCTCAATACCTCCTTTCACTTTCAAACTAAGGGCCACTTCCGGTTTCGACCGGAAGTGAGCAAGGTCAAAGGTCACAACAATATTTTTTAGATACCCCACCCTAGTCGAAGTGTAACACAAATGACTTTGTCCAAATATCTTGCACCACTTTCAAATGGAAAGGCAAAATCTGTTTGACCAATAGGAAACGAGGTCAAAGGTCAAGGGGTGTGCGCATCTCAAAGATATATGCCGAAGGAATCAAGATCGTAGGTCAAACGGTTGATTTTTTATTGATTTTTGAATATTTAATTTATTAAACTTCATACCCCTTTAATCTGACACGTGATGACGTCATCATGACGTCATTAGTACTGTGCACAACTTCACATAGTGACCAATGTCCATGTGAAGTTTGAAGTCAATCATGAATGTGCAAGTGCCCGAAATAGCATCTGAAAAAAGTGGAAGAAGGAAAAGAAAAAAAAATAGACCTGTGTTCGTTCTTGACAACGAACACATGGCTGTTCCCCTCCTTTTTATAAACATATATGGTGTTCGGGATGACCTTTGTTAGTGATCGTATATGAAGAAATCACGATCGTAGGTCAAACGGTTGAGTTTTTATCGATTGTTAAATATTGAATATTATTACATGCCCCTTTAATCTGACATGTAGGGAAGGTCAAAGGTCACGGCCATATTTTTTGGATACACCACCCTAGGTCGAAGTGTAATACAGTTGACCACATGCAGATATCTTGTACCACTTTCAAATGGAAAGGCAAAATCTGTTAGACCAATAGGAAACGAGGTCAAAGGTCACGACCATATTTTTTGGATACACCACCCTAGGTCCAAGTGTAATACAGTTGACCACATGCAGATATCTTGTACCACTTTCAAATGCAAGGCAAAATCTATTAGACCAATAGGAAACGAGGTCAAAGGTCACGACCATATTTTTTGGATACACCACCCTAGGTCCAAGTGTAATACAGTTGACCACATGCAGATATCTTGTACCACTTTCAAATGGCAAGGCAAAATCTGTTAGACCAATAGGAAACGAGGTCAAAGGTCAAGCCCTGTGCGCATCTTAAAGACATTTGTTAGTGATCGTATATGCCACAGGAATCAAGATCGTAGGTCAAACAGTTGATTTTTTATTGATTTTTGAATATTTAATTACGTAATCATCTTGTCGGTAGAGGGCGCTATTTCGTACGATGACGTCATCACTTATATTTTTGGAAAGCTTAAGGGCCTCTGATAATAACACCATTGACCCCATCTCAATACCTCCTTTCACTTTCAAACTAAGGGCCACTTCCTGTTTCGACCGGAAGTGAGCAAGGTCAAAGGTCACCAACATATTTTTTAGATACCCCACCCTAGTCGAAGTGTAACACAAGTGACTTTGTCCAAATATCTTGCACCACTTTCAAATGGCAAGGCAAAATCTGTTTGACCAATAGGAAACGAGGTCAAAGGTCAAGGCGTGTGCGCATCTTAAAGACTTTTGTTAGTCATCGTATATGGCGAAGGAATCAAGATCGTAGGTCAAACGGTTGAATTTTTATTGATTTTTGAATATTTAATTTATTAAACTTCATACCCCTTTAATCTGACACGTGATGACGTCATCATGACGTCATTAGTACTGTGCACAACTTCACATAGTGACCAATGTCCATGTGAAGTTTGAAGTCAATCATCAATGTGCAAGTGTCCGAAATAGCGTCTGAAAAAAGTGGAAGAAGGAAAAGAATAAAAAAAAAAATAAATAAATAAAATAAAATCGTAACGAAAACAAAGGCTGTTCCGACCCGAATCGGAACAGGAACAGCCAAAAATGAAAATAAAAAAAAAAAATAAAAAATTCGTAACGAAAACAAAGGCTGTTCCGACCCGAATCGGAACAGCCAAAAAATAAAATAAAAAATCGTAACGAAAACAAAGGCTGTTCCGACCCGAATCGGAACAGCCAATTAACAATAGTTAACCACTTTTGGTTGTAAATAAAAGCCAATAGAATGATTTAGTCATGCAACCCTGGGCCCGGACTTTGCCTTTACAAAGACGTTACACCTGTTTGGTTTAATTGATGTGGGGGGAGGGGGTGGGGGGGAGGGGGGAGGGAGGGGGTGGGGGGGGGGGGGGGGGGGGGGGTGGGGGGGGGGTATAGTTTTCCTTCAATATTCGTTCGCCTTATTTTTGAAACCTTGCCCTCGGTATATTATTGCAACTGGAAAATATAGCAACCACTTGTGTTTATTATACTTTAATATCGTTTAATACCGTTTGAATTGAATCCATGGATTCCGAAATAAATAAATCAGAACATTTAACACGGTCTTCGACTGCTTGACAACTAGTAATCGCATGAACGTCTAAGAAAACCATTGGGCCTTGGTTAAGGTAATCTGTCCGCGCTAAAATGCGATTTATTTGAAAACATTACTCATTTTCTCTGGTATGAAAGTGGACAGAATTACAAATCCTTGAAAAGAAGGGGCGTGTCGGAGAAATGTCTGGAATGATAAACTAATATAAACTTTAACCATAATCTAGACTGACGCTTGTAAATTATTTACTGGGACTTTACCATAGGTGATCCATTCAGTGAGAATAACTCATTCAGTGAGAATCAACGCGTCTCTTCAGCATAATGACGTACATGGGTCATTCCATGTCAGACCAACGCACTTTTTTACCTTATGTCTTCCGATTTTGATAAAAATTGCTGTGCTTGTAGGTCCTAATGAGCAATGAATGCACACTAATTTTTGGCCCGATCCGACCTACCATGTGCTCAGGGCAGACACCACAAAAATCTGACAATTTTAGAGTGAAATACCACCCTTTTGGTACAAATATGTCAATACCATGTAAATTTTCATCGAGTGTATGCAAATTTGGTATTAAAATAATGAGAATTGCATGCTCGAATCAATTCTTTTGTCAACAATATTTTTTTTTTTTAAGTAAGTCACCGTGACCTTTAATATGTCATCGTGACCTTTGACCCAATTTTTGTAATAATGTATCATTCCGAAAATCAACGAAATGAAAATGACTTGATAAAGAATGTCTTCCTCTATCAGAATCCACTTAGAACAAATTGGGATCTTAAAAATTTGCAACTTTATGACTATTTTTGTACAGTTGGTAGGTTACAAATTAGTCAATTTATATACTTTACATTAGAAATCCACTAACACAACTTACTCTTCTGTTTCAATTGTTACTAAAATTATGCTTGGTTGGTGAATTTCTCATTTTGAGGGCTAATGTGATCTAACCAGAATCATACGTTAAATTATCAGCAGTGGCGTACCAAGGATTTGGCTTTTTGGGGGAGCGAGGTTGGGGGTGCTAATTTGTTTCCTTCAAATTTCTTTAGAAGATTGTAAAAATAGATGACCAAAAATTCAAACAAACAAATTGACAACCTTGGAGGGGTTAGCCACACGACCCCTCCCCCCCCCCCCCCCCCCCCCCCCTCTCCCCCTCCCCCCGCCACTGATAATGATTTTTTTTACCACAAGCGCGTTTGGAATACGAAATAATGGTTTGAAATTCCTGCATAATTTTGCGGATACTCCAACTCTTTGGTACAATTGTGAGAATCTGAAGCTTCTCGCTGCTTGTAGCAGTGACAAATCTTTATTTCAATTGTTCCAAAATTTCATCGGAAGTTGAAGGTTGGGGAATTTGTTGAATTCCAAGCTGTGACGTCAATCTGGTTTCAATTGCTTTGAACTTCTTTTGTTGGTACTTTGTATGACCAAGTTTTCTACGCACAATTGGAGTAATCCCAATTGTATGAAGAGCCTGATTTACAGATGAGAGTGATGCGGTGGCAGCTATGTCCTGAATGGGTGTCTGAGATGGGTAAGCTTGACTTGTTGATGGTTCATCAGATGAATCAGTACTTGGAGACGATACAGGTTCAGTACTTGATCTTATTGAAGACAGTTCAGGTTGTGGTACAGACACGCTGAAAATTGATGAACGACAGATCCGGCAGAGTTTCTTTCCAGGTATGAGACCAAGGTGTTGATGTTTTTGTGACTGTTCGAATGTTATTTCTCGCAACCCTTTGGCACGCACCTTACCAGAGTGAAGGTTGTAAGGATCATAGCACCTCCGCTGATTACTGCAATACAGCCTTCCAAATTGTCGGGAGTGTAACTTGCAGACTGTGGTTATTGTTTCACAACCTGATCTGAGACGCAGACATTGCAATTCCTCATCGTGCGGGCAGTGGCGGGTGCAGATAATGTCAGTGTCATCAGAACATACACTGTAAAAATAGATTAGTCATTTTGACTAATAAAAATTAGTCCTACGCGATGTCTCATACGACTAACTTAAATTAGTCATAGAGATCATGTGACTAAAAAATATTAGTCATTTTTTGGTCAGATGTGACTAGTTTGTGTTAGTCCTGTGACTAAACCATGCGATGTCTCATACGACTAAGCAACTAGTCATGTGACTTTTACTGTTAGTCTTTCAAAGTGATGACTAATGTAATTTGTCACATGACTAAAGACCTCCCTGCCGAAAAAACCACACACACACAAAAGTGTTCAATGAACTAATATATGTATTCCATTAATACAAGTACTATACTTGTGGACTGAAGATACAAAAATAATACATACTCTTTAGCACTCGAATAAAATAAACAAATATACACTATACAGTAGATGCTCCAAAGTGCTAGAAAAAGGACGTTTTAAGTCTCATGTTTTCATTGAAGAAAAATTGTTATTGAAAAAAATATAATACTGGTCTTTGTAAAGATTGGCCGGCAAACTGCCACAAAACCTTGAATATAATAACCCTACAAAAATATGGTGATATTATACTTTGTAAAAAGTTGTTGCTGCGTAGCACACACTGTCTAATATCAAAATCCCAGAGTCAGCCAAGCTTATGGTGCAATGCACATTCATCCTTTCAGAGCATCAAAGTCCCGCAGAAGGTGCATCACACCGAAAGCAGATGCACACAATTGAACCATTATTAAGATATAGCAGGATGTTAAAAGCCTCTATTTCACAAAACAATACGGTCGAACACTGACGATAGAAGGTCCTTTGGACTTTGTAAATTACCTTATCAGTCTTGAAAACAAAGGAAAAGTCTTGGAACTGAAACATTTCCTTTTTATAAGCATTACTTTGTATTAACAGTGCTTTTATAATCAGTGTTCGACTGTACCGGTATGCATAATAGACAGTAACATTTAGCATCCACTTTTATATTGATTTAATCTCCTATACAATTGATCACGTTCAAATGACGTCACTTCCTACAAATCGCAACGTGCATCAGAATTTTGAGCGTATTTTTTTGTGACGCGCATCGGCTGTGCCGTATTTCGAACAAATTTCGAGCAACACGCGCGCGTGTTTGAAACATGTTACAGCATGTGCATGCGCGTACTTGTCTTGATATCGTTTAATACGCAGTAGCATTTTTTTCCTACGAAGATGGCGTCTGTGAACGTGATCAATACATGGTTCCTGATACAAGGACATCTTATTTAAAGTTTGACTGTATACATGTACATGTAATAATGATTAAAGGGGGTCATTCCGTGTCAACGCTTTTGGACCTGACCATCACGGATTAAAATTAAATTTGGTGTGCTGATTTGACTCCTTGAGAAACTCTGAAGCTTTTGAAATGGCCATTTCATAAAAGCATCAAAATTGTATCTCTTACACAAGAGTTATGTGAATTTATAACCTTTGACCCTGATTTACAAAAATGCTTTTATTTTATAAGTTAGCTTAATATGTGAAGAACATTTCCAGACAGATTAGGGATGGGCACTCTTGCGGTTTTGAATTATGATTACTTTAAAATTGGCTAACAAGTAAATAACATGTACATAACATGTAAAAAACATTTACAGTATACAAGTATACATACATACATTGTGTAGTACTGCATGTGATATGTATACATGCATTTCACCCTTGTAGTGCAAAGTATAATCCATGTGAACAATGTGGCCACTATATAGAGGCAAAGACTCAATGATGATGTTGGTATCAGTATTTGGTTTCACATTAACATTTATTAAATGGGTTTAATGAACTTCTTAGCCGGTAGGCTGAAAAAAATGAAGCTTACGACTTACGGTACGAGTATGGTCCCACTAAAGGGTGAAATAACATGTAAACTACATGCAGTACTACATCATGTACACATTACAGTGTGTACATGTATGTACATGTTATAATTTACATGTTATTTACATGTTAGCCAATGTTCAAATAATCATATAACTCCAAAACTGTAAGAGTGCCCATTCCAAATATTTCTGGAAATGTTCCTAACATCTTAAGCTAAGAAATAAAAAACTAACCATTTTTCGAAGGAGTGAAATCAGCACACCAGATTCCATTTCAATTTGTGATGGTCAGGTCCAAAAGCGAGTTGAACTGACACGGAATGAGCCAAAGGCCGTCCAAAGTTGTAAGCATTTTCAACGTTCTGCAAAGCGTTGAAAGGGGGTGGCTAGAGGAATGTGTAGGAGGTTGACACTTCGTAGTGTATTTCAGGGGAGGGAGGGGTTCTTGAAAAGTACTATCCGAGTCGGAACTGTAAAAATGTTGACAACTTTTCGATGGCCCTACAGGTGGACCAGTAAGGCTAAACCAACATCCTAAAGGTTTAAGGTTTAAGGTTTAATGAAGATTGTTTAACCTTTTCAATTACAAAATCACACAGCGATGCACTTTCGTGTTGTCTTGGATGTTCAAGATCACCTTTTGGATGAACATCAATTAAATTCAATCACTGCAGCTTTTAGGAAAGAACTTGCCGACGTAACCATGATGTCATTAAGGATATACAACTGCATTGATGTGCCGAGGTTGAGGGTAGTGGCATCACCCGTAACGTACAAGGCACTCCATCATCCTGTAATTAAAAAAAAAGAAAACATAAAATATAAAACTGTGTTCAAAAAGCAGATACAGTTCAAGCGGGAAGAGTTAGCAAGTTGATCAGATTTTTGTTTTTAGCAAGTGATTTTTTTGGGGGGATTATGACCCAGGGACTGCCGAGGTGAATATATTCCATACAAATGTTGATCAATGTCCGTGAGTTTGTGAAATATGGATGCAGTGAAAAGCAACTTGGGTCCACCGGGACTCAAACCGCCGACCTTCTGCTTAACATGCAAATGCCCTACCAATAGACCTGAAACGTAATGACGTCACGCGATGTTTACCGCGGTGCATTATGGGTGAGAAGTGGGGACGAAATCACTAGTTTGTGAACTTTGTGTATTATGCACGTAACTTTGTAAACTTTACTAACCACTTCGCTGGCAAAAAAAACGTCAAAAACAAACATCGTAAATTTCTAAAATGGTTCGTGTCAACTTAGTTGTGCCTGCGTAAGTTTTAAGCCCACGATGGAAGCCGGAACTATGGTTTTAACTTTTTAAGGCCTCAAAAGGCAGCGAAAATGGCCCTGCAATAATTGTGCAAACTAGCGATGCAGCGATTTCGTCCCTACTTTTCACCCATAATGCACCGCGATGACGTCATTATGTCAACTTTCCAATTCTTTCTCCAGAAACACATTTTTGCAAGAAAAACTGATGTATTCACCCTCTATTCTGCAAAGCTAGAGCAACAATTGATGGGTCATCTCTGATTCTCTCTCCCGCTCGGTAGCTAAGGAATGCCAGTCATGCCAGTGATTATAATAATAACACACCGCCTCTGAAATTGAAAATGAAAGATCACAAAAGAACAATTAACATACAATGACATGAAATACTTCCCCTCCTCCATACTCTTTACTTGGTAATAAATACCGCGGTTTTATTAGGAAATTCACACTGGTCTAGCTAAGATAATCTCAGCTCTTTTTTTATCATTTTTCATTGGGATGTGGTCTTTTCACGCGTAGAGCTGAGAAAACTTATGAACATGAACCCGCCATCGCAAAAACAGGACAAAACAAATGTGTCATTTTCTCACCGTGACACACTAATTCCCCCTAAAACTCACCCAAACCTTGCCAGGCATAACCACTACGCAGGTCCTTGAGGGAAATAACCAGCCACGATGATTATTTTGCCAACAATTCCAACAAAACAAACAGGTATTCTCACAGCCAGTGCTGTTGTCTTGTGTTTTAAATGATAATGTGTCTTCTCGTCGCGTGACCCATAGTCTGTGTACAAAGGAATTTTTATGCGCGTCGGTTACCAGTGCACATGCGGCCTACCAGTCAAACCTATTTCGCTGTGCGGACGTGATTACGAAATAGGTTTGACTGCATGGTAGGCCGCATGTGCACTGGTAACCGACGCGCATAAAAATTCCTTTGTACACAGACTATGGGTCACGCGACGAGAAGACACATTATCATTTAAAACACAAGACAACAGCACTGGCTGTGAGAATACCGGTTTGTTTTGTTGGAATTGTTGGCAAAATAATCATCGTGGCTGGTTATTTCCCTCAAGGACCTGCGTAGTGGTTATGCCTGGCAAGGTTTGGGTGAGTTTTAGGGGGAATTAGTGTGTCACGGTGAGAAAATGACACATTTGTTTTGTCCTGTTTTTGCGATGGCGGGTTCATGTTCATAAGTTCTCTCAGCTCTACGCGTGAAAAGACCACATCCCAATGAAAAATGATAAAAAAAGAGCTGAGATTATCTTAGCTAACACTGGTCGAGTTGGTACAATGGTCGAGTTGGTTCGAGTCAATTGGCAAACGGCCGAGTTGACTCGTACGCGTGCCAACTCGTACGCCGACCAACTCGTGTACGAGTTGGTGCGCGTACGAGTTGGCCAGGTGTGTGTACGAGTTGGTGTGTGTACGAGTTGGCACGTGTACGAGTTGGCACGTGTACGACTTGACCAACTTGAGTACGAGTTAACTCGCGTACGAGTTGGTTCGCGTACGAGTTGACCTATTCAACATCGTAATTATCATAATCTGTATACGTTAAAACTCAAGTTTTTGAAACCATCCAGATCGGATCAAAATCATGTCTCACCTTGCAACTGCAGAGGACATCTCTTGTTTTTACTCTATTGATTCCTCTTCTGAGACACTCGATTCATTTGTTTTGACGATGATAGGCTCGTGGTATTACGTTCACAATCAAACTTGTCACGCCACGTTGCAGTAAAACAATGGCGGCAGCCAGCACAGCACAGCCGTTCGTGAATTTCCACTGGTACACGTGATGTGAACGCTGGCCGCGCGGTCTAGCAGGAGTACCAGCTTGGCTTATCAGCCAATAGCAAGCTCGCAGTTCGTGTGGGTATGTGTGAAAACGTCAGGAGACTAATTGTGATTAGTCAAGACGGCAACAAATTTTAAACGCAATTCGCTTAAAAAACGCATTTTGCTTAAATTAAATTTTTTAAAAAGTACAGAGTCCTTGTTTTTACTATCGTACGATCGCCATATCAATTTAAAATCGAGTAAAATGTACTTTCCCTTTTAAATTAAGACGGAAATAATTGGTATTTCAAGAAAAAAGTGTTGTAGTAATCAGATTTTTGTTGAAAAGCTTTGTTTCAACAAGTTTGGAACGTCTCTGTTTTTGATTTCACATTAAAAACAGCCTATCTGTCTATCCGAAGGACTTATCTTAATTAGTCATATCATCAGACAATGACTACATTGAATTGGTCACCGGCGACTTCAAATTAGTCACGAAGCGAAACAATTAGTCATGTGAGTGTGACTAGCTGAAAATAGTCATTTTGACGAATTTAGGGCCACCAATGACTAATCTATTTTTACAGTGTACTTCATTCAGGCGCTGTCCCACTGAACACTGATCCTGAGACATTGTGTCACCCAGTCCAAAGAGAAGACTGTCTATGAGCAAAATTTCCCCAACTGTTGTAGAATCTGTTAAGAACTTGAATTACAGATGCTAAATTGCAAGCCTTGTGTGTTGACTGATGCATGAATTATAGCGCCCTCAAATGTCATGTTTTGTCCAGTCAATAACAAATAGTGCAGGGCTGTAGTGTTAGCACAACTCAGAGGCCAGATATTCTGGAGATACAGTTTCCTTAAAATCAGAAGGTAGAATTTCGCTTTTTCTGGCTTGTTCTTTATACATTTACAAATATTGTGTGTTGACTGATGCATGAATTATAGCGCCCTCAAATGTCATGTTTTGTCCAGTCAATAACAAGTAGTGCAGGGCTGTAGTGTTAGCACAACTCAGAGGCCAGATATTCTGGAGATACAGTTTCCTTAAAGGAGCGTGACCAGAGTTTCTGGAAAATAGTTTTCGATGTAACTTACCAATATTATCAAGTAACTCCCATACACACCTCCCATGTCCCAAAAACCCGAAAACATTCGCAATTTCCAGTAAAAAATTGAACAAAACTATCGAGTATGCTTTCAGCGGATAAACGTTGATACTGGAAAATTAGTTTACAAATAATCGGTGGATTTTCGACGATATCCTCGGAAATATGCGGCCTAGAAGCGCGGGAGTTTCAGTTTCGTAATCAGAAAAATATAACGGATGTTATGATATAAAAATCTCATGACCCATAAGGTAAGTCCCGGGGAGTTATGAGTAAACAAAAGTGATCTGGTCACACTCCTTTAATATCAGAAGGTAGAATTTCTTTCCAGGTATGAGACCAAGGTGTTGATGTTTTTGTGACTGTTCGAATGTTATTTCTCGCAACCCTTTGGCACGCACCTTACCAGAGTGAAGGTTGTAAGGATCATAGCACCTCCGCTGATTACTGCAATACAGCCTTCCAAATTGTCGGGAGTGTAACTTGCAGACTGTGGTTATTGTTTCACAACCTGATCTGAGACGCAGACATTGCAATTCCTCATCGTGCGGGCAGTGGCGGGTGCAGATAATGTCAGTGTCATCAGAACATACACTGTAAAAATAGATTAGTCATTTTGACTAATAAAAATTAGTCCTACGCGATGTCTCATACGACTAACTTAAATTAGTCATAGAGATCATGTGACTAAAAAATATTAGTCATTTTTTGGTCAGATGTGACTAGTTTGTGTTAGTCCTGTGACTAAACCATGCGATGTCTCATACGACTAAGCAACTAGTCATGTGACTTTTACTGTTAGTCTTTCAAAGTGATGACTAATGTAATTTGTCACATGACTAAAGACCTCCCTGCCGAAAAAAACCACACACACACAAAAGTGTTCAATGAACTAATATATGTATTCCATTAATACAAGTACTATACTTGTGGACTGAAGATACAAAAATAATACATACTCTTTAGCACTCGAATAAAATAAACAAATATACACTATACAGTAGATGCTCCAAAGTGCTAGAAAAAGGACGTTTTAAGTCTCATGTTTTCATTGAAGAAAAATTGTTATTGAAAAAAATATAATACTGGTCTTTGTAAAGATTGGCCGGCAAACTGCCACAAAACCTTGAATATAATAACCCTACAAAAATATGGTGATATTATACTTTGTAAAAAGTTGTTGCTGCGTAGCACACACTGTCTAATATCAAAATCCCAGAGTCAGCCAAGCTTATGGTGCAATGCACATTCATCCTTTCAGAGCATCAAAGTCCCGCAGAAGGTGCATCACACCGAAAGCAGATGCACACAATTGAACCATTATTAAGATATAGCAGGATGTTAAAAGCCTCTATTTCACAAAACAATACGGTCGAACACTGACGATAGAAGGTCCTTTGGACTTTGTAAATTACCTTATCAGTCTTGAAAACAAAGGAAAAGTCTTGGAACTGAAACATTTCCTTTTTATAAGCATTACTTTGTATTAACAGTGCTTTTATAATCAGTGTTCGACTGTACCGGTATGCATAATAGACAGTAACATTTAGCATCCACTTTTATATTGATTTAATCTCCTATACAATTGATCACGTTCAAATGACGTCACTTCCTACAAATCGCAACGTGCATCAGAATTTTGAGCGTATTTTTTTGTGACGCGCATCGGCTGTGCCGTATTTCGAACAAATTTCGAGCAACACGCGCGCGTGTTTGAAACATGTTACAGCATGTGCATGCGCGTACTTGTCTTGATATCGTTTAATACGCAGTAGCATTTTTTTCCTACGAAGATGGCGTCTGTGAACGTGATCAATACATGGTTCCTGATACAAGGACATCTTATTTAAAGTTTGACTGTATACATGTACATGTAATAATGATTAAAGGGGGTCATTCCGTGTCAACGCTTTTGGACCTGACCATCACGGATTAAAATTAAATTTGGTGTGCTGATTTGACTCCTTGAGAAACTCTGAAGCTTTTGAAATGGCCATTTCATAAAAGCATCAAAATTGTATCTCTTACACAAGAGTTATGTGAATTTATAACCTTTGACCCTGATTTACAAAAATGCTTTTATTTTATAAGTTAGCTTAATATGTGAAGAACATTTCCAGACAGATTAGGGATGGGCACTCTTGCGGTTTTGAATTATGATTACTTTAAAATTGGCTAACAAGTAAATAACATGTACATAACATGTAAAAAACATTTACAGTATACAAGTATACATACATACATTGTGTAGTACTGCATGTGATATGTATACATGCATTTCACCCTTGTAGTGCAAAGTATAATCCATGTGAACAATGTGGCCACTATATAGAGGCAAAGACTCAATGATGATGTTGGTATCAGTATTTGGTTTCACATTAACATTTATTAAATGGGTTTAATGAACTTCTTAGCCGGTAGGCTGAAAAAAATGAAGCTTACGACTTACGGTACGAGTATGGTCCCACTAAAGGGTGAAATAACATGTAAACTACATGCAGTACTACATCATGTACACATTACAGTGTGTACATGTATGTACATGTTATAATTTACATGTTATTTACATGTTAGCCAATGTTCAAATAATCATATAACTCCAAAACTGTAAGAGTGCCCATTCCAAATATTTCTGGAAATGTTCCTAACATCTTAAGCTAAGAAATAAAAAACTAACCATTTTTCGAAGGAGTGAAATCAGCACACCAGATTCCATTTCAATTTGTGATGGTCAGGTCCAAAAGCGAGTTGAACTGACACGGAATGAGCCAAAGGCCGTCCAAAGTTGTAAGCATTTTCAACGTTCTGCAAAGCGTTGAAAGGGGGTGGCTAGAGGAATGTGTAGGAGGTTGACACTTCGTAGTGTATTTCAGGGGAGGGAGGGGTTCTTGAAAAGTACTATCCGAGTCGGAACTGTAAAAATGTTGACAACTTTTCGATGGCCCTACAGGTGGACCAGTAAGGCTAAACCAACATCCTAAAGGTTTAAGGTTTAAGGTTTAATGAAGATTGTTTAACCTTTTCAATTACAAAATCACACAGCGATGCACTTTCGTGTTGTCTTGGATGTTCAAGATCACCTTTTGGATGAACATCAATTAAATTCAATCACTGCAGCTTTTAGGAAAGAACTTGCCGACGTAACCATGATGTCATTAAGGATATACAACTGCATTGATGTGCCGAGGTTGAGGGTAGTGGCATCACCCGTAACGTACAAGGCACTCCATCATCCTGTAATTAAAAAAAAAGAAAACATAAAATATAAAACTGTGTTCAAAAAGCAGATACAGTTCAAGCGGGAAGAGTTAGCAAGTTGATCAGATTTTTGTTTTTAGCAAGTGATTTTTTTGGGGGGATTATGACCCAGGGACTGCCGAGGTGAATATATTCCATACAAATGTTGATCAATGTCCGTGAGTTTGTGAAATATGGATGCAGTGAAAAGCAACTTGGGTCCACCGGGACTCAAACCGCCGACCTTCTGCTTAACATGCAAATGCCCTACCAATAGACCTGAAACGTAATGACGTCACGCGATGTTTACCGCGGTGCATTATGGGTGAGAAGTGGGGACGAAATCACTAGTTTGTGAACTTTGTGTATTATGCACGTAACTTTGTAAACTTTACTAACCACTTCGCTGGCAAAAAAAACGTCAAAAACAAACATCGTAAATTTCTAAAATGGTTCGTGTCAACTTAGTTGTGCCTGCGTAAGTTTTAAGCCCACGATGGAAGCCGGAACTATGGTTTTAACTTTTTAAGGCCTCAAAAGGCAGCGAAAATGGCCCTGCAATAATTGTGCAAACTAGCGATGCAGCGATTTCGTCCCTACTTTTCACCCATAATGCACCGCGATGACGTCATTATGTCAACTTTCCAATTCTTTCTCCAGAAACACATTTTTGCAAGAAAAACTGATGTATTCACCCTCTATTCTGCAAAGCTAGAGCAACAATTGATGGGTCATCTCTGATTCTCTCTCCCGCTCGGTAGCTAAGGAATGCCAGTCATGCCAGTGATTATAATAATAACACACCGCCTCTGAAATTGAAAATGAAAGATCACAAAAGAACAATTAACATACAATGACATGAAATACTTCCCCTCCTCCATACTCTTTACTTGGTAATAAATACCGCGGTTTTATTAGGAAATTCACACTGGTCTAGCTAAGATAATCTCAGCTCTTTTTTTATCATTTTTCATTGGGATGTGGTCTTTTCACGCGTAGAGCTGAGAAAACTTATGAACATGAACCCGCCATCGCAAAAACAGGACAAAACAAATGTGTCATTTTCTCACCGTGACACACTAATTCCCCCTAAAACTCACCCAAACCTTGCCAGGCATAACCACTACGCAGGTCCTTGAGGGAAATAACCAGCCACGATGATTATTTTGCCAACAATTCCAACAAAACAAACAGGTATTCTCACAGCCAGTGCTGTTGTCTTGTGTTTTAAATGATAATGTGTCTTCTCGTCGCGTGACCCATAGTCTGTGTACAAAGGAATTTTTATGCGCGTCGGTTACCAGTGCACATGCGGCCTACCAGTCAAACCTATTTCGCTGTGCGGACGTGATTACGAAATAGGTTTGACTGCATGGTAGGCCGCATGTGCACTGGTAACCGACGCGCATAAAAATTCCTTTGTACACAGACTATGGGTCACGCGACGAGAAGACACATTATCATTTAAAACACAAGACAACAGCACTGGCTGTGAGAATACCGGTTTGTTTTGTTGGAATTGTTGGCAAAATAATCATCGTGGCTGGTTATTTCCCTCAAGGACCTGCGTAGTGGTTATGCCTGGCAAGGTTTGGGTGAGTTTTAGGGGGAATTAGTGTGTCACGGTGAGAAAATGACACATTTGTTTTGTCCTGTTTTTGCGATGGCGGGTTCATGTTCATAAGTTCTCTCAGCTCTACGCGTGAAAAGACCACATCCCAATGAAAAATGATAAAAAAAGAGCTGAGATTATCTTAGCTAACACTGGTCGAGTTGGTACAATGGTCGAGTTGGTTCGAGTCAATTGGCAAACGGCCGAGTTGACTCGTACGCGTGCCAACTCGTACGCCGACCAACTCGTGTACGAGTTGGTGCGCGTACGAGTTGGCCAGGTGTGTGTACGAGTTGGTGTGTGTACGAGTTGGCACGTGTACGAGTTGGCACGTGTACGACTTGACCAACTTGAGTACGAGTTAACTCGCGTACGAGTTGGTTCGCGTACGAGTTGACCTATTCAACATCGTAATTATCATAATCTGTATACGTTAAAACTCAAGTTTTTGAAACCATCCAGATCGGATCAAAATCATGTCTCACCTTGCAACTGCAGAGGACATCTCTTGTTTTTACTCTATTGATTCCTCTTCTGAGACACTCGATTCATTTGTTTTGACGATGATAGGCTCGTGGTATTACGTTCACAATCAAACTTGTCACGCCACGTTGCAGTAAAACAATGGCGGCAGCCAGCACAGCACAGCCGTTCGTGAATTTCCACTGGTACACGTGATGTGAACGCTGGCCGCGCGGTCTAGCAGGAGTACCAGCTTGGCTTATCAGCCAATAGCAAGCTCGCAGTTCGTGTGGGTATGTGTGAAAACGTCAGGAGACTAATTGTGATTAGTCAAGACGGCAACAAATTTTAAACGCAATTCGCTTAAAAAACGCATTTTGCTTAAATTAAATTTTTTAAAAAGTACAGAGTCCTTGTTTTTACTATCGTACGATCGCCATATCAATTTAAAATCGAGTAAAATGTACTTTCCCTTTTAAATTAAGACGGAAATAATTGGTATTTCAAGAAAAAAGTGTTGTAGTAATCAGATTTTTGTTGAAAAGCTTTGTTTCAACAAGTTTGGAACGTCTCTGTTTTTGATTTCACATTAAAAACAGCCTATCTGTCTATCCGAAGGACTTATCTTAATTAGTCATATCATCAGACAATGACTACATTGAATTGGTCACCGGCGACTTCAAATTAGTCACGAAGCGAAACAATTAGTCATGTGAGTGTGACTAGCTGAAAATAGTCATTTTGACGAATTTAGGGCCACCAATGACTAATCTATTTTTACAGTGTACTTCATTCAGGCGCTGTCCCACTGAACACTGATCCTGAGACATTGTGTCACCCAGTCCAAAGAGAAGACTGTCTATGAGCAAAATTTCCCCAACTGTTGTAGAATCTGTTAAGAACTTGAATTACAGATGCTAAATTGCAAGCCTTGTGTGTTGACTGATGCATGAATTATAGCGCCCTCAAATGTCATGTTTTGTCCAGTCAATAACAAATAGTGCAGGGCTGTAGTGTTAGCACAACTCAGAGGCCAGATATTCTGGAGATACAGTTTCCTTAAAATCAGAAGGTAGAATTTCGCTTTTTCTGGCTTGTTCTTTATACATTTACAAATATTGTGTGTTGACTGATGCATGAATTATAGCGCCCTCAAATGTCATGTTTTGTCCAGTCAATAACAAGTAGTGCAGGGCTGTAGTGTTAGCACAACTCAGAGGCCAGATATTCTGGAGATACAGTTTCCTTAAAGGAGCGTGACCAGAGTTTCTGGAAAATAGTTTTCGATGTAACTTACCAATATTATCAAGTAACTCCCATACACACCTCCCATGTCCCAAAAACCCGAAAACATTCGCAATTTCCAGTAAAAAATTGAACAAAACTATCGAGTATGCTTTCAGCGGATAAACGTTGATACTGGAAAATTAGTTTACAAATAATCGGTGGATTTTCGACGATATCCTCGGAAATATGCGGCCTAGAAGCGCGGGAGTTTCAGTTTCGTAATCAGAAAAATATAACGGATGTTATGATATAAAAATCTCATGACCCATAAGGTAAGTCCCGGGGAGTTATGAGTAAACAAAAGTGATCTGGTCACACTCCTTTAATATCAGAAGGTAGAATTTTGCTTTTTCTGGCTTGTTCTTTATACATTTACAAATCTAGTTTAATTTTAGTAACTTTAGAAACAGAAGATAGAGTTGTGTTAGTGGATTTATAATGTAAAGTATATAAATTGACTAATTTGTAACCTACCAACTGTACAAAAATAGTCATAAAGTTGCAAATTTCAAAGATCCCAATTTGTTCTAAGTGGATTCTGATAGAGGAAGACATGCTCTATCAAGTCATTCTAATTTCGTTGATTTTCGGAATGATACATTATTTAAAAAAATGGGTCAAAGGTCACGATAACATATTAAAGGTCACGGTGACCTACTTTTTATAAAATTTATTTTTGACAAAAGAATTGATTTGAGCATGCAATTATCATTATTTTAATACCAAATTTGCATATACTCGATGAAAATTGACATGGTTTGGACATATTTGTACCAAAAGGTTGGTATTTTACTCTAAAAATGTCCATTTTTTGTGGTGTCTGCCCTGACCACATGGTAGGTCGGATCGGGCTAAAAATTGGTGTGCATTCATTGCTCACCAGGACCTATAAGCACAGCAATTTTTATCAAAATCGGAAGACATAAGGTAAAAAAGTGCGTTGGAATGACCCACATGTACTAAATTCAGAATTTGGAATTTCCAGCTGAATTGTATGCAAATGTTATATCGCAATTTAGTGCTCATTATGTGATTTCGGCCTCGGGTGACTATAGATATATATGTGAAACTTTGACCCTTGTGTAGTACGGCGATCTGTGAGTGCCATCCTACTTGTTTAAAAACACAGGCTCGTCAGCAATGTGCGCGCGACAAATTCGTGTCACGAAATACGCAGCTCCATAGCAAAGGCATGGAGCTGCGTATTTCGTGGCACGAATTTGGCGCGCGCACATTGCTGACGAGCCTGTGCCTTTAAGTCGACTTGGCGACATACATATATCACCAAGGCGACATATTAGATCTAGGACGTCGACTTGGCAACGTAAATTATATCGCCGAGTCGACTTAGCATTTCGCCGAGTCGACATAATCCACGTTATAAATCAACTTGGTTAGATAAATTATCTCGATATCAGTATTTAGATCAAGCGTTTAGTTTCAGTTTCAGTTTCAGAGATTATTACCATTTGTTCACATGAAAACGAACATAGGAATTTTCCTTGGGTCAGCTTACACACAAAATACCACCAATACAACCACCACCAATACAGTCACAATACTAAAAATCAACAATATATGTAATCAATAATGATACAAGTAAAACAATTTCAGTTGTAGGCAACAACTCTTAAAATTACCGACCTTGCCAATAAAATAATTAGTTGCATATACAATTACAGCTTAGATAGAACTGTAACCGCTTGCGGGTAAAAACTATTGGTAAAACGAGTTGTTTTTGTTTTCAGAGCGCGATAGCGACGACCTGACGGGAGCAATGTAAAAAGATAATTGGCTGGATGTGTTGAATCTTGTGCAATGAGCTTGGCGCGTCGAAGCAAGCACTTCTCATACACGCTCTCAAGTGAAGGCAAATCTGCATTTATGATTCTAGACGCGGTTCTGACCACACGATTAAGTCTGGCTTTATCCTTTGCAGAGGCACTGCCAAACCATACAGTGACTGAAAAAGTTAACACACTCTCAATCACTGCTCTATAGAAGTTCACCATAGTCTGCTTACTCACACCAAACGCTTTAAGACGTCTCACAAAATAGAGTCTCTGTTGTGCTTTCTTTATAATACAATTCATATTCTCCGCCCATTTCAGATCGTGAGAGATAACGGTGCCTAAGAATTTAAATTGTTCAACATAATCAACAGCTTGATTGTTGATCACAAGCTGGGACAAAGGGGACTTTTTTTCCCTAAAGTCCACCACCATTTCCTTAGTTTTATCAACATTAAGGTCTAGAGCAGTATTTGTCATCTTGTAATGCAAGTGACACTGTAAATTGTCAAGTGCAGTCTCAGGTTAATAATGTTCCTACAGCCCCAGCTGCCCCTATTTCCCCTACTGCCCCTACTTCCTCTCCATCCCCTGGTGTTCCTACTGCCTTATCACAGCCTCTAGACACAATACATGTAATCTGTGAAGTTAGTAACATGTTATTAAAATAAGAGTTAGTTACTAGTGGTCTAAGAAAGTTTAATGGTCATGCAGGTAGTTAAAGGTCTTGGAAAACTTCCTTTCAACAAGCTACCACAGAGCTGAGATGGAAGCCTTCCCAGGAGATAAACTTGATCATCAAGTGGCTGGGCAAGGAGTCTTACCAGCTGGTTTCACCCGTCCATGCCATTCATGTAGACAGGCCAGACGTAGGTCGGCGTAGAATATGGGATCTCGACAGAAAGTATGGTGCTCTAGAGGCCATAGAGCAAGACCTTCAACAGCGCATTGAAGATTTTCCAAAACTTTCGACACGAGACAACGACAAACTCCTACAGTACGGGCACTTGCTCGTGGAGATTGAGTACGTGAAAGAGGCTGGCAACTGCCCAGGGTTGTTGTATCTGGAATCTGGAAGAGGATTACGCCCTTTGGTGCAGAAGTTGCCATACAACCTTCAAGAGAAATGGTTAATGGAGGGCTCTCGGTACAAGGAGAAGCACAAAGTGACCTTTCCACCATTCAAAGTGTTTAGCGAGTTTGTGCGATACAATGCCAAGGTGCGCAATGACCCGAGCTTCACGATGCCCTATTACGCGAAGCAACGTGACGTGACTAAGAGAGCTATTAGTGTCAGAGCAACAGACGTCAAGACCGTCAGTCAACCAAAGGCTGGAGAGCACTGCCCCATCCACAAGAAAAATCACTCAATCTTGAAGTGCAGGGCATTTCTCTCCCAGAGTCCACCCCAAAAGAAGGCCATACTCAGGGAGCACCACCTTTGCTTCAGATGCTGCTCGCCACAGCACGCATCTCGTGAATGCAAGGCCGATGTGAAATGCGACTCATGCGGCAGTCAGCGGCATATAACGGTTCTCCACTACGAGCAGCACAGCGAGTCTGCAGGCAGGTTACAGGAATAGAACCCTGAACCTACTAACACTTCTTAGCCCCAAATTACGAGTGCCTGCTCCAAAGTATTGGGTTCAACACGCGTTGCCGGGAAGTCCTGCGCCGAAATAATTCCTGTTCTGGTGAGGATTAAGAGGGAACAAAACACGTGCGTCAAGACATACGCCATATTAAATGATCAAAGCAACAAAACCATGTAGCGACGCATAAGCTCCTGGACAAGTTCAAAATCGACTACGGAGAGGTCAGCTACACGCTACGTACCTGTAGTGGAGAAGAATCAGCACATGACCGTTGGGCGGATGACTTCATAGTATACAAATATTGACTGCAATAAGGGGCATGGTTAAGATTATAGGCCCAAGGTGATCTCGAAGCCATGACTATGCCCCGAGGCGGACGCCGAGGGGCATAGTCATGGCTTCGAGATCACCGAGGGCCTATAATCTTAACCATGACCCGAATAAACAGCAGTCAATATTTGTTTTATATACCGAATGTGTAGATTTTTGTCATCTGGTTGGTTAAAAGTAACGAGACATCATACAGTCATGACAGTGGTCCTTCGCATTTCGATTTCGGAAGCTGGTCTACGGCGCAAAAGTTGTATATTTACAGCAAACATTGTAGCATAATCACCTGGCACTTTAGTAGCACATTTCACCTGACACAGTTTTCACTGTAGGCCACTTCTCTTTCTTTCTTAAGGACTTCATCATCTACGACAGACGACAAAATGACGTCGAGATTCCGCCATTATCGTCCTGATGAATGTTTACGTGAAGCGCACAGCTGCATAGTTGGTGCACAGCTATAGCTATGCTAACACATGTAATGCGCGCGTCCGCAACCCGCTAAATGACTATGCCCGGGGCATGGCAAAGACTATTGACCAGTTGGCATACGCGCCGGGTCTAGCCGATTCAATGCCCCCACTTTTAACCAATCAGATGACAGGAATCTACGCATGAGGTATATAATTCAGGATATTAACGCTACCATGAGCTTTGATCTACCTGCTGTTACCGAGTGTTTTCTCATCCCGGATTTCAAAGACGAGATTCCAACACCTGATGTAACCAGGGCGTACAATCACATGCAAGGCGTTGACATACCATAAATCGACCACAACTGCACAGCGACTATGTTGATAGGGAGAGACGTGCTTGAGGCACACCACGTCCTGGATCAAGGGATCGGGCCGCCTGGTGCTCCATTTGCGCAGAGGTTGAAGCTTGGCTGGGTCATCGTTGGTAAAGTGTGCCTTCGGGGTGTCCATAGAGATGACGGCCATTTAAACAATATTTCATCGTTGCGTACCCAGGTACTTTCCACAGGACGACCCACTTTTCTCGAACCATGTCCGAATGAGTTTCATGTGAAGCATCTGTTTGACAATGAAGACGACGGTTTTAGTCTGTCCATCCAGGAGAGGCAGTTTATCAATCTGATGGAGGAGGAAGGAGGCCTAGGAAATTGCAAGTGGACAGCGCCATTACCCTTCAAACAGCTAAGAGACCGACTGCCCAACAATCGGCAGCAAGCCTTGAAAAGGGCACACATTTTCAGAAAGGGCATGGACAGAGATCATATCAAGAGATCAGAAAACACATGCTAACGTTCATGGAAGGGGTTATCTCTCAAGGCCATGCAGATGAAGAGTGTTGGTACCTACCTCTGTTTGGCGTACACCACCCCAAAAAGAAAGATAAAATCAGAGGCGTCTTTGATTCTTCATCTGAGTTCATGTGCCTCTCGCTCAACAAGGTGCTGTTGAAGGGCCCCGACCTTACAAGTGATTTGGTAGGCGTCCTCGTGAGGTTTCGTCGGGGGCGTGTTGCAGTCTGCGGAGACTCGAATCGATGTTCTTGTGCTTTTCAGTGTTGGAGAAACACATACATTTTCTTCGATTCTTCTGGCACGAGAGCAACGACTTTAACAAACCTCTCATCGAGTATCGCATGCTTAAACATGTGTCTGGCAACACTCCATCTCCAGCGGTAGCGAATTAAGGTCTGAGGGATCTCGCTAAAGACGCTGAACCTGATGTCAGATACTTAATATACAACGATTTCCACGTAGATAATGGACTTACGTCATTTGACGACAGTGACACAGCCAACTCGCTTATGAAACGCACCAAGGCCATGTTAAAGGAGAAGGCCAACATTCGTCTGCATAAAATTGCTTCTAACTCCCAGAAAGTACTTGAGGCAGAAGAGGTCCAGAAAGACATAAGGAATCTGACACTCAGTGACGGTGTACCCACACAGAGAAGTTTAGGTGTTCAGTGGAACCTGAGTGACGACACCTTAATGTTTCAAATTGACCTTGAGGAAAGACCGTACACAAGAAGAGGTGTTCTGTCTACAGTCAATGGTGTATTTGATCCTCTTGGTTTCCTCGCACCGGTCATGGTACAAGCGAGAGTTCTGTTCAGAGATATGACCGAACACAAAGTGGATTGGGACGATAGCTTCCCTGAAGAGTATAGAGTTATCTGGGAGTCGTGGAAATCTGGGTTAGCTGAGCTGCAGCTCTTGTCAGTTCCCCCTACCTACCCTACATGTCTTGAAAATGGGGTGTTGGACATCTACTGCGACGCTTCTTAAAGGCACAGGCTCGTCAGCAATGCGCGCCCGCCAAACGTGTGCCACGCAATACGCAGCTCCATATGGAGCTGCGTGTTTCAAGCACGAATTTGGTGGGCGCGCATTGCTGACGAGCCTGTGCCTTTAAGTGGCGGAAGCTGCAGCTGCATACTTGGTAGAAGCAGCAGAGGAACCTAATGTGGGATTTGCCTTCGGGAAATCAAAGTTAGCTCCCAAATTGGGTCACACCATTCCTAGACTCGAACTTTGTGCTGCTGTCTTAGCGACGGAAATCGGCAAAGCGGTATGTAGGGAGTTGAGTATTCAGCCCTCGAGTGTTTTCTTTCACACCGATAGCAAGATTGTTCTAGGATATTTGAACAACACGACCAGACGATTCCACACCTACGTCGCAAATCGAGTTTACAAGGTTCTCGACTTCTCCCAGCCCTGTCAATGGAAGTACATACCTACAGAGAAAAACCCTGCTGACGCCGGCACACGTCCGATTCCGACGCGGAATTTGAAGAGCTCGCCGTGGCTTACAGGTCTGCAGCAGCATGAGAAAGTGCCACCAGAGAATATCGAAATAAGACGGGAGGTCAAGATTCACATCCTTAAAACCCAGGTGGAGTCAACAGAAATTGCTTCACGAGTTGAAAGGTTTTCAAATTGGACCAGCTTGATCAGAGCATTCAGCCTACTTTGTACGTGTGGCTAGGTCCTTCAGCACAAGAAACGACAACTAGCCCTTAAAGGGTGCAACTTAAACGTGATGTCCAGACAATGATGGTACGGATGGTACAAGAACAGTTCTATCACTGAGAACTCGGCTGTCTCCGAGAAGGTGCCCCCTACCACGTGGCTCCCCACTCCTAGACATGTCACCAATGCTTAACCAGGTTGGGCTAATATGCGTTGGTGGACGCTTGATGAATTATTTCCTTCCTGTGGCATTGAAGCAGCCGGTACTGATACCAGTCACATTGCCAAGCTCCTCGTCCTACACCACCATAGTGTCGGTCATCCTGGTAGACAGTTGACAGAGGGTGCCCTGCGTGAGGCTGGTTTATGGATAACCGGGTGCAAGAGAGTGTCGTCAGTCATCCATCATTGTGTGGTCTGTCGAAAACTCAGAGGGAAATTGGCGGATCTCTCCAAGGAACGTCTGACACCCGGGCCTCCTTTCTTACAGGTTGGCGTAGACTGCTTCGGACCTTGGGAGGTGGTTACCAGAAGAATCAGAGGCGGTGTCGCTCAAAGCAAGAGATGGGGAATGATATTATCATGCCTCACATTCAGAGCTATCCACATTGAGGTCCTCGAGGAAATGAGTCCGTCATCATGCATCAACGCATTGCGACGATTTACAGCCCTGCGAGGCAAAGTTAAAGTGTTTTGGTCTGACCAGGGATCACATTTTGTAGGAGTGATGAACGACAAGCTCTTCCGGTCTTACCTCGAAAAGAATGACACGGAATGGAAGCTGAATCCTCCACATATGCCCCTCATATGGGAGGAGTCTGGGATAGATTAGTCGGCATGACCAAAACAAATTGTAAACGTCATCCTGCTCGAGACCAAACACCGTAGTCTCACTCACGAAACACTAGTCACTTTGGGTGATACTATATACCAGAAAACACCGGAAAACACACCGGAAAATACCGGAAAACATACTAAACACCGGAAAACATACTAAACACCGGAAAACACACTAAATACCGGAAAACATACTAAATACCGGAAAACACCGGAAAACACACTAAATACCGGAAAACATACTAAATACCGGAAAACACAGGAAACATACTAAATACCGGAAAATACCGGAAAACATACTAAATACCGGAAAACACAGGAAAACATACTAAATACCGGAAAACACCAGAAAATACACTAAATGCCGCAAAACATACAAGACACTAGTCTTGTCCCAAGACTGAATTTTGGTTCCCCATTCCACGCCCCACATACGCGCTGTACCCACTACCGATAGAGGGCGCCATTCACACTTCGACCTGCCGAATTTCACAGACATAAAGAACCTAGGTTATTTATGTCTGTGCCGAATTTCGGTAGGTCGAAGTGTGAATGGCGCCCTCTACTCTATCCGCAGTGGGTACAGCGCGTAGGCGGGGCGTGGAATGTGGAACCAAAATTTGGTCTTGGAGAAAGGCTAACAAGACACTGGAAAACACCGTTTGACCTACGATTTATTCATTAGACCGGTTCCCGTCCACATATTCCACATAGGAGAATATAAGGAGCGGAGGATTCGCCGGCAGCAGAGACTTCAGTCAGCACCCACGGACATCCGACCAAGTGCTTACATCTGCAGCAGCTGTAACAGACTATGTCGGTCTCGCATCGGGCTCTACAGTCACAGCAGGCGCTGCTACTCAATAACTGACAGTTAACGACCCCCGGCGCAGATCACCATGATCTTTCGAGATCGAAGGAGCCAACAAAGGGCGCTCCCGAAAAAAAACGTCCATTTATGGTGTTTTCTTCATCGTTATCTTGTTTTGTGCAAGTACACTGTATTTGTTTGATTTTTTTCCACGTCGTGAGAAAGACGAAAATCCTTTCTTGGTTTCTTTGATGATTTTGAGGCAATTTTTGGCCTGTGGACAACAACGAACTGTGGGAAGCCGCCATTTTGAAAATGGCTTCGTACGCCCACGTTAGACCGCCGGGTGTTGGGTTGAAGCGACCTAATACTATACGCTTCAATACGCGAAGATTGGACAAAGCTGTCACGCCCGAGGAAGTATACAATGCTGCTGGGCCTGGGGAGACGTTGGATGACACGGGAACAATCAAGTGCATTGCCGAAATTCAAAACGGGTGGTACAACGTTTCTTTCGACAATGAAGATGACTGCGACATGATTGCTACGTACGGTATAGTACTGAATGAAATAAATGTGATTTGTGATAGAGCGAGCATCAGAGATTCGGTGGTTGTATATATCAAAGCACCATATGAAATGAGCGACCACGCAGTAGCCCAGATATTGTCACCCTACGGTATTGTGGCCAATGTGAGACGACAGTACCATGATTTCAATGAAAGCGTTGAGACAGGTGTGCGGAGTTGCCTAATTAAAAGCCTGCTGAAACCCATGCCGGCCTCACCCTACCAGTAAAATACCGCGGACAGCAGAAAATGTGTAAAGTATGCGAAAAACCAGGTCACTTTGCAAGAGATTGTCTAAGTAGAGGTCGCTGTTTTATCTGTGGAAGTTACTACCACCGGGCTTCATAGACTAATAACGGGAAAAATTCAAAACTGGATGGGAATGCGGGGAGAATCCAGCAAACGACCACCACGCCCAAATCAAGACCGATGAGGTTTTGGGAGGTGGCTGTCAAAGCTGGACTTACCCGAAAAAGGAATAGGGATAGTGAAGGGGAAAGTGAGGAAGAGGGCCATCGGAAAACCGCGAGGACGAACGAGTCAACCCGCATCCGTCAAACGAACTGCTCCAAAACCAGCGCCAAGGTCTGTATTAAAGCCAGCAACAAAAAACCCGAAACAGTCTACTGAACAGTCTGTGCGTCGGACTGCCGATCAGCCTAGTGGACGGCCAGTCGATCAGCCTAGCGGACGACCAGTCGATCTGTCTGCTAAGCGACCCATCGACCGGCCCGGCGAGTGGCCCACTGATCAGCCCACCGACCAGCCCACTGATCAACACATTTATCGGCCCGTTGACCAGCATGCAGACCAGCCCGCAGACCAGCCCGTTAACCAACCTGCAGACCAGCCAGTTAGCCAGTCAGTTAACCAGCCCTTTGACCTACCTGTCGATTTACCCAATGACCGACTCGTAGACCAGCTCCCGGACCGGCCTTCCGACCATCACGCCGAACAACCCGCGGAATTATCTGCAGAACAACCCATGGAACAGCTCTTTGAACCGCCAGTGGAATTTGCCGAGGAATCGTCCTCGGAACATCATGTGAAAATTCCCTCTGTATTACCTGTCAAGTCGTCTATCCATCAACCCGCCAAACAGCCTGGTCAGACTGACCGGTAACTTATTCAACAGCCTGCCAAGCAGACTGGTCAGCAGACCGCCCGACCATCCGGTTCACAGCCTTCCCGACAGTCCGGCCAGAGGTACGCACGACGGTCCGAACAGTAGGGTGCCCGACAGTCTTGTCAGCATGCTGCCCGACAGTCCAGTCAACAGCCCGCCCGACAGTCCAGTCAACAGCCCGTCCAACAATCTAGCCAAAAGCCAGCCCGACAGTCCAGTCAGCAACCTGCCCGACAGTTCAGTCGACAGCCCGCTCAACAGTCCGCGCAGCTGTCTGAGCAGCAGCCCGCGCGACAGCTTGAGCAGCAGCTCGCCCGACAGTCCGAGCAGCAGCCCGCCCGACAGTCCGAGCAGCAGCCCGCCCGCCGGACAGCCCGAGCAGCAACCCGCCCGACAGCCTGAGCAGCAGCTCGTCCGAAAGCCCGAGCAGCAGCCCGCCCAACAGCCCGCCCGACAGCCCGCCCGACAGCCCGAGCAGCAACCCGCCCGACAGCCCGAGCAGCAGCTCGCCCAAAAGCCCGAGCAGCAGCTCGCCCAAAAGCACGAGCAGCAGCTCGCCCAACAGCCCGAGCAGCAGCCCGCCCAACAGCCCCAGCAACAACTCGCCCAACAGTCCGAGCAGCAGCTCGCCCAACAGTCCGAGCAGCAGCTCGCCCAACAGTCCGAGCAGCAGCCCGCCCATCAGTCCGAGCAGCTAGCCCGTCAGACCGTCCAACCACCCTTTTCACGGCCCTTACCACCACAGCCTGCTCCGCGGTCCACTCGATGGCCTGCCCCGCAGCAGTTGGATCGACAGGTTACCGGACGGTCTTCGGAAATATCGACAGAAAATCTGTTCGCCATTTTGCCCGATGAACAACTCGTTGAAGACTCTAACGAACAGCAGGTTGACCAGCCGATCGTTAGCGTATGGTCTGAATCACAACTCGATGAACAGTCACAAGAAAAGGAACTGTCGCAAGTAAAGAAAGACGAAGACGGAACAAAGTTTGTGACATACATCAGAGGAGGCATTGAACGTCTTCGCAGGAAAAGAACCAACTGGCCAAGAAAATCAGAGGGCACAGACAGTGAATCAAGTCAAAGTCAATCCAGTCAGAAGCGGAGAGGTAGAAATAAAAAAGATTAATCTGTTCATTGTATTCTGTTTGTTGATCACTGAGCATACAGATTTAAACTCTACATCTAGTGATGTTTAAGATTGTTACTATTAACGTTAATGGGTTGAGAGACTACCAAAAACGAAGCATTATGTTCAATCATTTAAAAAGGGCAAAATACGATATAGCTTGTTTGCAAGAGACACATAGCACTCTGGAGGATGAAAACAACTGGAAAAGGCAGTGGGAGGGAGAAATTATATTTAGTCATGGAGGGAGTACTACTAAGGGCGTAGCCATCTTAGCATCACGACAAAGTGGAGTTAAATTTGAATGTGTTAAAAATGACTGATGGTAGAGTAATAGCGGGTAATATAAAATTTAAAGGTGTCACGTTACGAATCTTTAGTATTTATGCCTCAAATGTTGTCAGTTCGAGACAAATGGGGTGGGGTGTCATGGCCGAGCAGTCTAGTGCGCCGAACTCAAGTTCCTGCCAGTACTAGAATGTGGGTTCGAATCCGGGCCGCGACAGGTTGTGACACTTGTGCTCTTGAGAAAGGCACTTAATCACACTTTATCCATCCTTGTGTTAGGTAAAGTAACGCACTTTAAAGATCCCAGAGCATTTCTTCGTGAAGAGAAGGGGAGGGGAATTCCCGGTGTCTCTGGCCGTATCTAATTCATCATGGGTTTCCTCACGCTTGCCGCGCGAGCGACAGTGCAACGAAAAAGAAAAACACGCGCAGACAAAAAATCCTGCACGCGTCGACGGCTTTTAATTTGATCGATCCTATTGCAAAAAGACAGCATATAACCAGCCCTATAGATTAAACTTTGATTGGTGAAAGTGTAATTTTGAATGCGATTTAACTAAAAATGCGTGGCGTGTTGACGAAAATGAACGGATTTGTTTTGCTAAAATTGTTAATTATACAAGGGTAATACTTACCTGCAGGATGATTTCAATTATCTTGTAGAACTTGTTCCGCAGTAGATAAGGTATTAAATGCGTATTATGTCAATAATTGGCCCCTTCGACATGAAATCACCCCTTAGTTTTCAAAGAGAAAAATGGTACGGTCCACTGGATTCTCATATAAGGCACAGCTCAACGCTGTATAACTAGGGGTGGGCAAATGACTAACTTTTTTTTAAAACAAGTGGATTCTAAGGCCATTTGGGCTGCTGAACACAAATCCGACAATCATTTTGACCTATGATGAAGTTTTTTATTGGTTCCCGCCATTTTTCTGAAAAATGGCGGAAAAATGGCTTTTTGGCCATATTTTTACAGTAAAGTGCATAAAGGTGATGTGTAATATGTCTTTTTATATGTTTTTGAGGTTGCCGAGTTCAAATATTAGCATATTTAAAACATTGGAGGTATTGGTAGGGTGATATCTGTAAAAAATGATATTTAAACAAAAACATACAGAAAATACACGCTTTGAGCCTAAGATGAATGCAAATAATGACCATTATATACATAGTGAATTCATGATTTTCAGTTTTGCACAAAAAAATCAATGATTTCCTAATCTGCAGACCAGCTGCATTAGTGGAAACAATGCTGAAAATACCTACATGGATATGTAGCAACTGATATTGTACTAATTATACTCTTTTTCTCTTTTCTTCAGGACAGATGGAAGCTGTCAAGTCAAGTAGTATCAACCCCTAATAAAAATTGACATTAGAACAGTGCTTAATTCCAGTTGTGTACTTTCAGAGTAACTCGCCGCCACCATGGCTGAAAGAAGACTATCACGCAGTACCACAAGAAAGGAACTATTTGGAGAAAGTTACAGAGAAATCACAGAGTTCAAATCAACTGGCAAATTACCATCTGGGACCCAGGTCATCGGTAGAATGATAGCACTTTGTAAAAGGCCAGCCAAGGGACAGAAGGCAATGTCTCGTGATGCAAGCAGCAAGATAGTTGCTAATGAGCTCAGGCAAGATTGGATCACAAAGAATGTTTATCCTATGCACGAAAACTCTGTAGCAAGGAAAATTAAAGCAGACTATGAGCGGTTTAAAAACTTGAGAAAAATGGAGCAGTGTAAGGAAAAGAAGAAAACCGACGAATGGTTTAAAAGTGCCAATGAATTCAATGACGGGCTGACAAAACACGCTTACAACATTCGAACAAACGATCCAGCATATCAAAAGCAACTTGAAGAGGAATTTGGAGTAAAGATGACCAAAGAAGATGAAACATTCTATGAAGATAATTGCTTTGGATGTTACAAAGCTGTGTGCACTTCCACAGTTCTAAAACATTGGATGAGACAACAGAAAAGGAAGCATGAGCGAGAACAATCTGCAGAGAAGAAAAAAGCAGCAACAGAGAGCAGACTGGAAGAGCAAAAAAGACTAGATGAATCAGAAATGAGTGAAGTACTTAATACTCCAATAGATAGTGAAACTGACCCAAATTTTACAGCACCACAGACATCAAAGAAATCCCTCTTCCCAGATCGAAAACTTCGTTCATCAAAAGAAGATCCAAATCTCGAAGAAACCGACGAAAAACAGGGCTCTCCATTTCCGCAAATTAAAGTACGCACTGGAAGGAGAAGTCTGAATGAGAGTTTGATGAGATGTATTGTACAGTGTCTTGCAGAGACAAGGATGTCACCTGATGAGGTTGCGAAAGTGGTTGTTAGAGTAGCTAATATGGTGTTTGGTCAGAATTGGAAACAGCAGAATGACGAAGATGATGATGAGAATGATGAAATTGAAAGTGACGAAGAAAGTGAGCTAACAGAAACTTCACCCATGACACCAGGAGTCCGCCGCTTGTCTTATGACTTAACTTATGTTTTCCCAAGTCGCAGATCAATTATGCGATACTTACAAGATGCATCTTACCTAAGCCTAGAGTATGTTGCTCAACAAATCCTCAACAAAGAAGACAGTATTGTCACAGTAGGTCTTGATGATACGACAAAGGCAGCTGGTCATCGTCGTTACGATGTGAAAGCAGACCACATCACCATAGCTGGACCTTCAGGTAAAAGGACATCACTGACTACAGGTTACGTGCAAAAAGTGAGCCATAGCGGTGAAGATGGAGCTAAAGCTTATGAGTTTAAGCTTAAGTGCTTGGCCATCCTTGCCAACTCCACAGTCGATGAACTGAAATCAGAGATGGACTTCTGGATGACAGACCGTGCTGCAGACTGTGAAGTGCTTCTTCAGACCCTTGGAGTAGACCCAAGCAAAATCCTAAAGTGCTGTGCCCATATAATCTTGGGTATAGATCACGCAATAGATAAAGTGTTCAAGAACACAGAACAGAAGATTGGCGTACACCAGCTACTGGAGGTCTCAGCAGGGGAGAAGATCTTTCTATCCCCAGGATCCTCAATCCATACACTGGGTCTAATCGCTATCTCCAAGTTACTGTCCCCTAGCCACGCTCAGCACTCAGTGTCCCTCTACAATGACTTTAAGTCTTGGATGGCAGATAACGATATTCAGTGCCAAGGTTTTAAAGGATTTGTAGCCAATAGATTCGGTAGAATCGCAGAACTTGCTAAGGAGTACCTGTCATGGCGTGAGTCCATCCAAGCTTTCTTCAATGCAGTTGTGGACACCAACAGCAACAAGCTTGTTCTTGCAGTCGCTACATTCATTCAGAATGAGTGGTTCACATGCTGTTCCGAGATTTACACAATGATGGGCCATCTTATCATCTTCCCAATGATGGAACTGCTGGGAATCGACAAGATGGGTGATCAGAATACTGTAGACAGAACATGGGCAGGAGTGAAGAGTTTCCTTGAGGACAAACTAGTTGAGTTAGAGAAGATTATGTTGGACAAGAGGGAAGAAGCAGGATCTGGAAGAGATAGACTTGTTGCTGCTGTGATCGAGGAAGTTATTGATGCAGTGAAGAGCCAGATGTCGAAGACTGATTACTTCAGAAGATCGGATGGTGACGGCGATGTTGACATGAAGTATGCTCCGTTGACTAACTTAGGGTGCGAGTCTGAATTTTCAAAGCTAGACAACAGGATCAAAGTTACTGGTGGAAGTTCTTCTGTTCAAACTCTTTCCAGAAAGAATCTGCTTGCAAGTAGTGGTCTTCTGGTACATCCTGAATTTGAAAGTAAGAGTATAGAAGAAAGGAAGGAAAGGTGGAAGTGGGCTCGCTGTTCTGAAGAGGTGAATGCAGTGCAAAAGCTAGAAGCAGACTTTCTTGCAACTGTTGAATCTGCAAAGAAACTAGCACTGCACAAGAAGGAGGAGCTAAAGAAGAAGAAAGCCGGAAAAACTCTAACAGTTTTAGAAAGATGCAAAGACCATAATGGCCCACTGTCTCCAAACAGCCTAGACATATTACCAAGTCTCACGGAAAAACAGCTCCTGGATGAAATTAGTTATCTTCGGCTCACAGTAGCTCCAGACATTCGTCAGATGAGGCGTGTGAAAGCAGCAGATGGCAAGTTTAAAATGGAAAAATTCTCTGTGGGGGAACTGAAAGCCTCAATAAGAAACGCACTAAGACCAGAAGATAGTGTCACTGAAGACATTAATGCTCTGCTACTGAATGTACTGTACTGATTTTTGGGCAATTTTTACCCAATAATGCTGTTTTTCACCCAAAATAGACATTACAAATGACCCAACAGATCTGATTTATCTATTTTTGTGGTCAGTGACCATGAAAACATATGGTTAGACATATTACAAGCCATATTTGCACAGCTATTTAAGGATTTACATAGGAAAACTGTGATTTTGGGTGATTTTGGCGGCCATTTTGAAAAATCGTTTTGAACCAATATCAGATGTAATCTGAAACAAAAAAACTTATTAGATTTGTATTCAGCAGCCAAAATGGCAACAGAATCCACTTGTTTGAAATTAAATTTCCCAAAAATGGTTTAATTTGCCCACCCCTAGTATAACCGTCTGGTCAAAATAAGACACGTACCAGTATATTCCTCAGGCCAGACTGACTATAGGGCGGGTTGAAACCATCGGGGAAAAACAGGCCACATAACAATGGGTGGGAACCCCTTATCTCCTGCGGAACAAGTTCTACAAGATAATTAAAATCATCCTGCAGGTATGTATTACCCTTGTATAATTAACAATTATCTTGCATAACTTGTTCCTTGTAGATAAGGTATTAAATGCGTAGATTTCAAAGATCACCTATTTCATTGTCAGAATGGCCTGAGCGAAATCAGCATGGACTCTCGGTCTGTTGTAGAAACGCTGGAAAATGGTTGCATTTGTCCAGTTTGCCTTTTTTAGGATGTCTGGAACTGACACACCTTGCTGGAATGCGGCTGAAGTTGACGCCGACCTGGTAGAGTGTGGACGGAAAATGGACACATCTATGTCCGCTTTCTTCATTACAAACTTGATCCATCGAGCTACAGTGGGTCTAGACACACCACGGTGAGGTTTTACATACGAGACAAACAACTGTTTGTCTGCTCTTAAGCTTTGTGTTGCCTTCAGATAGGAGTCTAAACAGCGAGAAACACAGACTCGTCTGTCCTTCACAAACTTAGGCAAGTCAATCTGCTTAATTCCTTTACCAGGACGTGTACATTTGGTAGGCTTGGAAATTAGAAAATGGTAGCCAACAGAGTCCTTTGTCATGAAATCGGTACTCATTGCAGCAATAGCATCCCCTCTATCTGCCGAAACTAATGCAACAAGCATGGCAGTCTTCCAGGTGAGAAGTTTCAAAGGGAGTTGGTCATTAGCTGGCATAGTTTTAAGGTAGCGAAGTACCTTTTCCACTGGCCATGTTGTAACATAACGTGGAATCGGTGGTCTTTTGTTGAAGATGCCCTTCATAAGACGTTTAATCAAATAATGGCTGCCCACAGGTACACCTTCCATTGGGAGATGTGTCATAGAAATGGCAAAACGGTAAGTATTGATGGTGGAATACGTTAGGCCTTCCTTGTACAAGGATGTGAGGAATTGGGAAATCTCTCCTATAGACGAAGAAAGTGGATCACTTTTCCGTTTGTTACACCAGCACACCCATCGTTTCCAAGCACCCGTATACTGTCGTTCGGTACCTGATCTCCATGATGCAAGGATAAGCTCGGCTGATTCCTCTGAAATGCCTGTATTTGAAAGGTGTCTGCTGACACAAGCCAACCTGCTAGGAACATGGAGCGGAGTGGGTGTACTTTTTCGGAGTGATGTAGTTGAAGTAGATTGTGAGTCTTTGGAAGAAGAACTGGTCTGCACACTAGCATGCTTAACACACTTGGGTACCAGGGCTGTGTTTTTCAAACTGGAGCGATTAGCAGCATCAGTGGGACTCTTTCCGAATGGAGTTTCTGAACAAGACGACTTATTAGGCAGAATGGTGGAAAAGCATATGCCCTCATATTGGTCCACGGGATTGCGAAGGCATCTATTTTCCACGCTAGTGGGTCTGGTTTCACTGACACAAATGTGCGGACTTGGGCGTTTAGTCTTGAGGCAAAGATGTCGACCTGAGGACAAAAGTTTACCTTGCGGATTAGCTGTAGGAACACATTTCGGTTCAGAGACCACTCGAGGTTGTCGTCTAGGGTCCGAGATAAGTTGTCTGCTGTTATGTTCCGGACCCCTGGTATGTGTTCCGCTGACAGATGGACTTGCTTCTGCAGTGCCCATTGCCAAATATTCTTGGCTATGATCATCAACTGGTATGACCGTGTGCCGCCCTGTCTGTTTATGTACGACACTGCTGTCGAGTTGTCTAACTGCAGACGTATGTGTGTGCGTGGCGTGGTGTTCACGAGGGTTTGAAGAGCGAACCATGCAGTCATGAGTTCCAGAATGTTTATGTGTAATTTTTTCTCCTCCGTTGACCAAAAACCATTGGTCATCACACCCGAGTTTACACACACAGCTCCCCAACCTTTGAGGGAGGCATCCGTCTGGATGATTAGGTTTGGTTGAGGCATTATCATTGCTCGACCGTTCCAGCACTTCAGGTTTTTGTGCCACAGTTGAAGCTCTTGTCTTGCTTCCGTACTCAGTTTCTGTACTACATTGAAGTCCCTTGCCGACTCTTTGAGGGCCTGGTTCATGTCGTTTTGGAGAAAACGGCAGTATACCACTGCTGGTAAAATGGCCCATCTGGCAGACTGCATGATGCCTATCATGCTCGAGACTTGACGAATAGTTGGACGAGGATTGTCCATTAACTGACGTATCTTCAACATGATGTTTTGGCATTTGTTCTCTGGGAGGTAAATTTCCATCTCCCGTGAATCCAAAATAAAGCCCAGAAACTCTGCCCGAGTTAGAGGGGTTAAACTTGACTTCTCCATATTTACAACAAAACCGAGGTTTGAGAGAAGCTGAACTGCAAACTTTGCTTGTTCCGCACATTCTTCCGACGAGGAACCTACTATCAACAGATCGTCGATATAAATGAGGCATCTGATTCCTCTTGCTCTCATGACCGCTATGACTGGCTTCAATATCTTTGTGAAGATCCTCGGGGCACTTGTTAATCCAAACGGAAGAGCAGTGAACTGGAACATTTGGTTTTTCCAAATAAATCGAAGGAATTTCCCATGTAGACTGTAAATTGGAATCGAAAAGTAAGCATCTTTGAGATCTATTGTGATTAAGTAGTCTCCTTTCCTGATTAACTGAATTGCATTCTGAAGGCTTTCCATCTTGAAATGCCTGTGTACTATAAACTGGTTCAGTAGACGTAAATTTATTACCGGACGAAGATCCCCGGTTTTCTTCGGAACTAAAAAGAGACGAGACACAAACTGATCTCGACATGGGGTTGCCAATTGAATTTCCCCTTTCAACAAAAGCTTGTCTATTTCTGCTTGCATTATCTGCTGATGGTGTTTACTTTTCACCACAGTAATTGGTGCAACTTCTTGTGGCGGAACTGATAGGAATTCTAAATGATACCCTTCGATTGTTTGTAGGATGAATTGATCCTTTGTTACTTGCTTCCAAGCATTGATGGCTAACTTCAGCGATCCTGCCGAGTTGCCTTTTACTTCTTTGCCCAGGGTGCACGACCTCGGCCCCTGTATTGGGCGTTTTTTGAGCCGCCATTCTTCTCGAAGTCGAGTCGCGACCACTTTGAACTCCGTCCTCTGAACGGGCCCCTGTTTGAACCTTTGCGGTCAAATTCACTTTGTGACCACCTGGAGGTCTTGTAACTCTGTTTACTCGACTCTTTATCTCGAAAGGAAGGTTTGCGGAGTTTAAGATCAGTGACGGATTTCATCTCTTTGATGGTTTTCTCCGCTTCGTCTCCCAGTAGAAATGCTGTAACAGAGACATCCTTGTTAAAGAGCGATCTGTATTTGTCGGCGACATGAGGACGAATCAATTCTCTGCGTTGTTGAGAAACATTGACTTGAGCACTGCCTAAAAAGGCTAAGCAGTGAGCCAGATGATTCAACAGCTTTTGACGATCTAATTCTGGTTCAGAGCTGTCTACCATCTCGATGGCTCGTACTAATGGGGTAGTGACGGCAGCAAACTGATTTTGTATCTCCAGCAAGTTCTTATCCTTGCCTCGAACAAAGTCCGGTAACTCTGTATACCATGGGGTTCAGGTTTGGGCCTTTGGTAAAAGCAATGACATTGTCTGGAGCATGGTATTCATTCTGCATTTTCTCAAATTGCTCTTTCTTTATTTTCTTTTTAAATACCTTGGTGATAATATCTTGCCAATATTCTGGAATTGGGGAACCAACATTTTTGTCCTTGTATACGCTGGACAGAAACTGGATGTTGTCGTGCAAGGCCGGAGCTACGGGAGACGATTCCGCGTGCGATTGCGGAGTTCCAGCTTCAGCTTCAAAATCATGCTCGATAACTTCCGCTAGGTCGTCCTTGCCATGATCTGCAGTCATGTCATTAAATATGCTACGGAAAATCCTTCCGTGCTGAATATTCCCGCTACCGTCTTCCATACGGTGCGCTTGATTTCCCGTAAAATCATCCCGTGTCAAGGGCGAAGTCGGTCGAAACGCGAACGTGCATGGGGGCCGCCATGTTGAATTTTGGGCCGTGTGGTAACTTCCGGGTTCTGGCGATACCATTCTATGCACGGGGGGTGGTGCCGATGCCGGAATGAGGGATGGAAAGGGCCGTGGTAAAAACGGCGTTGCCGGTGCTACGGTAGACTTATTGGTCTGAACCAGCGGCGACCTTCCAGGGGACAGCGGTGCTCTGGATACGGTCTGCGATGTCGGCTGCTTTTTCTGTGGTGCAGACGAAAGGTCACTCGCCTTGGTAGATGGCTTTTTCCTTGGAGAATTTTGCTTCTCGCTGGATTTCCTTTTAGAACCCTTGTCTGCGGCATCCTTATTCTCGGGTTTTTCCTTTCCCATAATGGGTCGGAAGATTGAAGCAATAACGGTTGAATGTAGCAAAAATCGGTGACTACACAGGACTAGTAAGCACCGACGATATCACTCCACGTGAATGAGGTGACTTCATCAGCACGCTGTTGCATAGCTTAAAACGCAGCGCGCTTAGGGTTGTATTGTCGTCGGGGCTTATTTTGACAAAGACAGTTATACAGCGTTGAGCTGTGCCTTATATGAGAATCCAGTGGACCGTACCATTTTTCTCTTTGAAAACTAAGGGGTGATTTCATGTCGAAGGGGCCAATTATTGACATAATACGCATTTAATACCTTATCTACAAGGAACAAGTTATGCAAGATAATTGGCCGGGAAAACATATATTTAATACAGAGGGTCATTTCGTTTGCGTGTACTTGTACCAGACTATTATGCAACAGTCCCGTTTAGGGTCGGATCGATGCTTAAAAGGGTCGAGCCGTTTGTGTGTGTGTACATGTACCTTGTGTTGCAATAGCCTTCGACCCTCTCATAAACTCCCCTCAGCACGACCCTCTTTCCTTCGATCCCCATCTAGCAATCCCGTTTACTAGGGGGTCGAAGGCTAAATTATAGAGGATTGTAAAAACACACGGCTTGACCCCCTAAACTGACAGGATTGCAACACAAGGTAAAAACACCGCCAATCGTGGACGTCCCTTTTATTGTTCCTTTATTGTTCGGACATGTGTATCAATCACAGAGTATTTACTGGGGTTTTTTTCACTGGACGACGCGCAGCTTTACGTCCGACGAAAATAAATTAGTTCGGCGAACAATGCTTTATCACTTCCTTGCTTTCTATTTTTTTTCTGTTTAACGTGGATATTATTATTGAGCAATAAATTACGAATCTTTCCATATAGGTTTTGTTTAGCCCTCCGGGTGTTCCACGGAGCTTAAAAATCCGATGGATCTACGATACAGAATCTGTGGGCGAGGTTTTATAATAACAGCTAGATAAGAAACGACTGTGTTGTTGAATATGCTAATTCCATCGTTTGCGGAAACCCCCAAAAGGTATATTGTTTCACTCAAAGACTATAGCACTTCAGACCAAACCATTTCAGGGGAAGTTTTCTACTATCACGGGGAGAAACAAACTAGGAAAAAACAAGCAACTGTTGAAAATGTTGTTTTTGTTACTGTTTTTTGAGTGAAATAAATATTTCTTTCATATTTGCAGCGACCAAGTTCTGCTGACAGATGTACATCAAGTGTCAATAAAACTACTGATGTTAAGACCAGATGAAGTAGACCACACCTAGTCACGTTTTCCTGTTCAGCAGGCTGCTGTTGAGGTGATGATTGAAGTGCCTCCAAGCAATGACACTGAAGCACCAACTGACTGCATACCCTGTCTTCCACCAACATCCATTCCGCATCATTGCCAAGGTACTTTTCCAGTTTAGTTCATTCAACATGCCACTTAGACCCAGTATTAACGGTGTGTGGTGTTTTAGCTCCTTTTTACACACTTTGATAGTGACTTGTCGCTAAAAATCACAGAAATTGGAATGTAAAACTGGAATGTTGAGATCCCCATTTTGTCAAAATTTACCTTGCATACAGGTACACCTATTTTCTTGACTTCTCTGAACATAAAAAAAGGGCTTTGGGTAGGTTCTACGTTTTATTTGGACTTTCTTTTCACTTGTTGCTAGTACAGTTTTCAGGGCTTCTAAAAACCCAGCATCGCATTAAATTTAACTAATTAAATAAATTCCCTGTACATGTATAGTTAGTTTCTCATAATCACCATTTGTGATTTGTTTCATTTCAGGTAAAACAAGACATGACAGAGCCAAGGACCGTTCCACCAAGAAACGGCACCTTTTGAAAAAGAGGAGGAAAAAAGCCAAGAGAGAGACACATTACCAGATGCATCCATCAACTGAGAAGAATGAGACAACAAAAGGTTCTCAGACAGACTTAACTCGTTCTAATATTATGCAGATGTAAATGGAAATTAATGAAATGAAAAAACACATTTGCTGTGAGTTGACAAACGTGCGAGTCGGGTGTCACAGAATACAGCCGTATTAACACTGCCCCTTTTTGCGTATAAATTTGATGTGTGTGGGAAAAAAGAGCAACATGAAGTGAAACGACACACTAAAAACAACAGAATAAACTCGGGATAAAGGTGTTTTGTGATTCTGTAATTTTCGGTTGTCATTTCACTCCAAATTATCTACATAGTCATACGACTTTTTGTCAACAGGACCCACATCAAATTTACGCACGAAAAGGCCCAGTGTGATGAACCCACCCTTAGCAGTTCATTTGAAGAAGTCAGACCATCAAAAATATGCAGTGTTACACAACTACAGGTACAAAGTACCACAGACAAACATGGATAATATGAGGCATTCTGTTTTATATAGCAAGGAGATTTGTAGATCTAAACCCCTTTTTTCAGGAAATCTGCAAAGTAGGACCTCTTACTGTACTGAAAGTCAAAAGAAAATTATTTTCAGCAGAAAGGTCAAATTGGTCAAAAAGAAAGGCAATCAGGCATGTCATGCTCAATTTTAGGAACACTTTTTAACATAGTAAACAAAATTCATGTATCTTGGTACTAATTGTTATTCGATCAGTATAACAAGGTTCCACTGTTCAAGGTTAATCTAATTCTTAGGAGTGTATGTGTATTGTGGACCAAGAAACGCTTACTATAGTACAAATGTATTCAGTTTTCTTGAAAACAATTGTCACTTTTATGACTAATGAGTTTGAATAAAATATTGCAAAAATACAAATGTTAGACTTTCCATTGTCTGTGTTTGTTTATTGCCGCTTTTTTCCTCGCAATTATAATGCTAATGCAAACCAACTTAAAGGTTTTGTAGCCCATCATTTGCAATGACCCAACGTTAACAAGAATACAATACTCCAAGTGTTAACAGCAATAACAAAAACCACATTTTATAATTTATTTCTGTCCAACGTGGTACTTTCTGCAAGGTGGTAGTGCACTCAATATTTTTGTTTAATGCAGGAATTTTAAAGCATTGATCTGATGCATGTATATGTGGCTGAAATTTCTGTGGGCTAGTTAAAGTTCACCAACATCCTTGAATGATGTTATTGCAGCACTAGTCTGTAAAAAAACCTCATCTTTTAAACGATATATTGTTGGGCCTTTAAAATTACCCATGTGCATGCATTTTTCACTGGTGGCCTTTTACTTAGAAACCAGGTTGTGGTTATTCAGCCTCGGCCTCGCTCACACAAAAAGACTTGGGACAAGTCTCATCAGTGTCAAAGAGGCGGTTACATTGAAGTCAGACTTAGTCAAGTCTAGCGGCCGGGTAGCGGATTTCACGGTACCAGTATCACTCAGAGGGCGCTTTTTTACGTCACTGCGAGGGGGAAACGAGGGGTTTGTACCTGTTTAGCTTCTTAAAAGTAGACTATATAATATGTTAAAGTTTAGGGTTAAGGTTGGTTAGAAGAGAGCTCGACTTGCAATCATAAGGTCCCTTGGTTCAAATCTCAGTGTTGTCTGGGATTTTCGAAATTTCTCGGTTTCTTCTTTTTCTCTAATAGTGAGAGTAAGAGTTTTGACTATTTCCAAGATTGTCACTTGAGAAGTAGGCCTATCAGTCATTGGAAAAACTGGGGTGTACATGATCATGCTGCGGTGTAAAAAAAAACCACCTGGCCGGGCGCTAGCGGTGATTGTGAACGCCTAAGTTGTAAAGCTAGCAAACCTTGGCAAAAGGCTAACTTGGGACTTGATCACCACGTCCACGATCACGATCACTTACACGAGCCGAGACTATGATAAAAACTGGATCTATCCACTGGCCATGATGAATATGTTCCAATCATATCGCTGCATAATCATGCGTTGTCTGCACATAGCACATGCGTTGACGCACGTGCTGTTTACATGAGTGTCATATGTCATGGCGGCCTCAGCAACAACGCGCGCATACGAAACTACACTATTACCGTAACCGGTTTTAGGCGGTTTGGAACGCGTGCGCGTTTTGTGTTTGAACAAAACACGCGCGATCGTTACAAACATTGAGAAAGTGCGCAAGCGGTTTTACGTGTACATGTAATTAAATGGGGAAGTGCCCCAAACCATGCAAATGAGGTGTCCAAACTTATGCAAATTTTCCCAAAACTATACAAATGAAGCTAGTGCCCAAAACTATTATAGTAATGAGATGGCGCGGTTATGCGCGTACGTCTTCCGTTTCTTATCTATCTTTTAATGGATATATGTGGTGTTCGAACATAACGCACGATGGGCGCGGATCACTTGACTAGCGCCCCCACGCGTTCATCAGGAATACGGCCTATAGAAAGAGCACTTTTGCAAATACGAACATGAGCGGAAATTTTCCAGACGAAATTAAAGTTAATATACGGTTATTAATTTAAAGAGGAAGAATCCCCCTTGACGAAAATCCAGCATTTAGGCTTTATTCGAAGTCCAAACATCCCTCTTGCCGACGTGAATTTTTATTATTTTTTAATTGTCGGTTTTAAGTGGATAAATTGCCAGCAAAAGTGCGCTTTTCGAAAATGAGATTTTCGCGATTTCTGAAACGCTCATTAGGTATTCATGATATGCGCGTGACCCCGTGACGCAATCCTGAGAAAGAGAAGTCAACACGATTGTTAGCTCCATACGACTTTACACGCAAAAAACTTAGAAAACCGTCTCTGTTAGATGGTGTTTTTTTAAGAATTTTGTTGGTCTAAAAAGCCAGAGATATGCCCCGTAGCTGCGTGGTTGTATGTTTTACCAGACACTATGAACAAAAAAGAGCAGAAAGATTTTCTTTTCTATTACCAAGAGAGAGAAAGATGAGTCGGAACTACGCCGTACACAGACCGCTGTGAATGCCGTTTGTTCCGTGACAAAACCACCTGTCGCAATGCACCAGTATTTACTTCAAAAGAGCTTCATTGTGAGCCACAATTTCATCGTTTTTTTACAAAACAGGTAATAGTAGAATGTTGTCATATTTACATGAAGTGTTTTTCACGTTTGTATTTTGAATTACACGGACAAAACAGGCATGATGAACATTCACTTCGTGTATTTTCCATTCAATACTGCACAGACCGTTTTGTATGATTCTCAGGATGACGTCAAAACCCTGTTGATAAACAAGCCAAGTGACCTCGAGCGTTTCAGAATTTCGGGTGAAGAGGGTCGAAACTGCTTTACGTTTTAAGCAAAAGATTTTTTGTGAAAAACAAGTTGTGATGGTGTTGTAGACACATACACCTCCATGATAAACAGAAAAACTAAAAAAATGTGGAAGGGGGGATTCTAGCTGTTTAAATAAAAAGTTTGAAAGTGTGCGGAAAATCACAATACACAAGTGCGTTTTCCATTGTTTTCCGGTATTTAGTATGTTTTCCGGTATTTAGTATGTTTTCCGGTGTTTTTCGGTATTTAGTATGTTTTCCGGTGTTTTCCGATATTTAGTATGTTTTCCGGTACTTAGTATGTTTTCCGGTGTTTTCCGGTATTTAGTATGTTTTCCGGTGTTTTCCGGTATTTAGTATGTTTTCCGGTGTTTTCCGGTATTTAGTATGTTTTCCGGTGTTTTCCGGTACTTAGTATGTTTTCCGGTATTTTTCGGTGTTTTCCGGTATATAGTACTACCGCTAGCGGGTTATTCATTTTCATTGACGATTCCGCACGTAAATTGGACGCAATTTAACAAGCATAAAACAGCAACCGCTTGATGAAATTTTGCAACAAAGTTATTTTTGAAATCTGTTGCAGCTGGTATGTTGTTTGAAAGTGGTTTTTAACTCAAAATAGATATTTATATTTTTTCCAAGTCGCTAACAACGGTCGAGCTGGTGCAACAGTCAACTTGAAGTTGACCAAGTACAACGCTCGACCGTTTGCCAACTGCCGCTGTGGCACTTATGTGTTTTGCTTCAGTAAAAATCATAACTTTGTCTCAGTCGTCTTTTTTTCATCAAACTCTCACTGTTTCGTGGTTTACAGCTCATAACAAGATATGGAATTCAACTCCTAAATTCATACCCAATTAGTATTTTTGTTTCAATTTCAAGACGGCCGTTCGTGTCAAAACCAAGGGCCGCGATTCACTGAAACATACTTTAAAAAGCATCATTGTGAGCCACAATTTATTTTTTTTCCACAAAAAGATAACAATAAATTGTTGTCATAGTACAGAAAGTATTTTTCACTTTTGTAATTTGAATTACAAGGACGAAACAGGCATGATGAACATACACTTCGTATGTTTTCCATTCAATACTACACAGGCCGTTTTGAGGTCTTCTCAGGATGACGTCACACCCCTGTTTGTAAACAAACCAAGTGACCTCGAGCGTTTCAGAATTTCAGGTGAAGAGGGTCGGAACTGAATTGCGTTTTAAACAAAAGACTGTCGGTTTTTGGCGGAAAACACGTTGTAATCGCGTTGTATAAACATAAACCTCCATGATAAACAGGAAAACTAAAAAAAATGTGGATGGGGGTATTCTAGCTGTTTAAAAATGTTTAATTAATTTGTGTGGAGTTAATCTATCTATAAACTTGATAGAACTTTGACTAATCATGTTTCTTGTATTTTGTTTTCCTGGTACGAATAATAACTTTCGCTTTTTTCGTGAATGCTACCTATATATTTATATGGACGATTCTAGAAGCTCGATCGCCGCCGCTGGTTGGTTACAATTTATGAATAATTCATCACCTCCGTTGTTGTTGAATTATTCAGCACAGAGGTCACAACGACGAGATAGTAAAGGCGTTCGTGGCGAACAGTCTGCAATATGAATTCTAGTCTTTCCTCAAGCGCTAGCAAAACAGTGCATAAAACAAACCTCGCCACGGACGCCTTGACTAAAAGCTATTTCTCTGGGGAACAAGCGACAAATCTTGTCGCCTCTAGCTCTCTGCACCAATCCGGACGCATGGCCGGCAGTGCATTGCAGGCATTCAAATGTAATGCGCGCAGATTGTAAACACCGTGCATGCATGTGATACATGTACTCGGTAATGCTGGCCGTTGTCCGCGTCAGCGATTGGCCGCTATTTAAAGCATACAGGGGAATCCGTTATACACTGCAAAAAAGTTGTATAAAATCCGTTGGTTAAATCACTTTAATCAGTTGTTGAACAAAGTTTTAGGCAACATATGCTGAAAGTTTGCGTATTTTCCGCATATGTTGAACAAATGTCTTTGTCCAACGTTGAATAAGAGATGTTGAATAAAAAAGTTGGATAGCTGCGTTTCCCTACACATTTGTTGATTGAATGTGAGCGGCGGGAAAACAAAATTGACAACAGTTGAGCAATATATACCACGTGGTTAAAATTAGCCAACATTTGTGTAAAAAAATACCCAACAGTTATTTAAACGTCATGTGCGCGCGCATACGTGTGCTTGGTAATGATGGAGATAAAACATCGTCGAAGTCGATACCAAGAAAATGAACAAAAATCCTAAACAGTTGGGCTTGTTCAGGCTGTGGAGGACACTGGCACGTTATTTAGGGTATGTTTGCATTAAAAAGACGTTCAGTACTTGAAGAGATTATGTGACATGCGATTAGCACATGCATGCGGCCATTTTCATGTACGCATACGTACAAACGTATGCATGTATGCACGTATACATGCATATATCTGCACATATGGGTAGTTATGGGGTACTTCCGGGTTGTCTCTTTTGTTCCCTCGCACACTTCCCTTTGTCTCCCCTTTGTTCCCTTTGTCAAAATTCATCCCATAGGTAAAGCACTAGTTTTACCTTGTGAGGTACCAAGTGGACAAAGACCGACTTGTGGGGCACCATTGTTCCCTTTGTTCTTTTTTCCTTGTGGGGTACCTGGGTACCCCACAAGTGTAGGTATGTAGGATCACACATCCATCTAGCATATGGGTCTGTCCACAGTAATGGGGTACATTTGAAAAATAAGTCAATAATTCCTTTCAGATGTCTTTAGTTTATCTCAGAATTAAAGAAATGTCCTTGTTTTGTTCTCAGGAGATAACTTTTGCCCAAAAAAGAAAAAAATTGCTGCCACAACATACATTTTTGAAAAGTAACTGCACAAATTTTCCTATTACGCATGTAACGTGGACGGACAATTTTGTGACATTTTTTTCCGTCTTTGTTACATGCGTAATAGGAAAATTTGTGCACAAGGTTTTCACAAATGTATGTTGTAGGACTATTTTTCTTACTCCTTGGTGAAAAAGTTATTTGCTCAGTTTAGCTTGATAATTTAAAGATAAAATTAAGACATTTGAAGTGAACTGGGACCTAAGATCTTGAATGTTACAAAAATGTACCCTATTACCGTGGACAGACCCATATACGTACATACGGTACGGTGTCACCGAATCTCTTGGACAAGTGGACGTATTACGTGTCAAAAAGTCCTACTTTTGATCTTGAATAATTTTGTAATTTTTCAACGGATTTTAACCAAACTTTTATATCATGTAAACAATGCTTGATAATTTTTATTGAGCGAGTTTAATCAGGTTTTTTCAAGAGGCTGAGATTTTAAAAGCCAGACAAAAATAGATCAATTTAAGAATTCGCTATTTTTATTTGACCTGATTCAATAATACATTGCTGGAGACAGTGGTGGAATGTGCGAGCTGCAGGATCCCCCCTAATGTTTGCAAACCACTCAATCGTTTCGCACAAAGAGGTACAAATTGACTTTTGTTTTTGGTATGGCTTTTAAATCTTGCTCTCTATGAACAAGCTGATTTAACTCGCTCAATAACATTTATCAGGCCTTGTTTACATGATCTAAAATTGTGGTTTAAATCCGTCGGAAAATTGCAAAGTTACACTGCAAAAACTGTGGTGTTAAATTAACACCAGTGGTGTTGTCTTATATAGATACCAAGCACGGTGTTAACATTTAACACCGTAGGTGTTACTTTTAATACCACATTTGGAATAAATGCACACTTGTGGTGTTAAAATTTAATACCAGGATTGGTATCTATATAAGACAACACCCACTGGTGTTATTTAACCCCACAGTTTTCGCAGTGTATTTAAGATAAAAAGTACAACTTGTTTCACAAGCCCACACAAACGTAACCCAGCCTGGTGTGTCAGCCAGTGGAGTGTCTTCCACTACACGAACAAGCCTTAACTCCGTGAGATGTGTCTTCATGTCCTTTGAACCGACTTGGAGGACGTTTGACCTTGGTCAGTAACAACCACAGCGTGAAATTGCCCGATAAAGAACTGGGTAAAAGTGTGCATAAACAGCACATTTTTATAGTAAAAGGTTTGAAACCCAACAAGAGGGTACAATACCACACATTTTACACAAAATGACATGTAACATAATTTTACCCAACCATTTTAATATATCTAAATTCCCTAGCCTTTTAATTGAAATCACTTAACAATACATAGAAATTCTGCACACAACAAATTTATCAACAGTTGTTCATTGGATACCGGGGCATGAATACAAAAGTAAGTCATGATGACTTGTGCTAAGTCATAATTATGACTTATAAGTCATAATTTTGACTTGTGCTACAAGTCATAACTATGACTTATGTTTTAATCATGTCCCTTCCACGCTACCATAGATAGAAATGCTCAACATATGAGTAAACCAAAACCCAACTGTTGAGTAGTAGAATTACGCAACTGTTGAGTACTAGAATTACGCAACTTTTGTGTACTAGAATTACTCAACTGTTGGTTAAATTAATTAATCAACTATTGTGTAAACAGAATTGACAACAGGGTTGTACATTTTATTACTCAACAACTGCTCGATTGCATACTTAGACAACGTTGAGTAAAATGTTGAGTAAACCTTTACTCAACGTTTTTGCAGTTTACTTATCCACAACAATTAATCACCTTTTTCCCACTAAATTAGGATATTTACATAATCTTTATCTTTAGTACCGAAATGCAGTTTTATTTTTATTCCGAGTTTAAATCTGAAAAATATTATAACCTTTAGCTTTCTTTTGACACCGCGTTTTTGTTGGTGGCATGAATTTGACATTTTGGGCGTCGTGTCCACGTCGTGTCCACTTTGTCCCTTTTACTAATTCCATATATCTTTCATTAAAGGTAGTCTACATGTTTGGTAATTACCCTCCAACAAAACAAATCTGAATTATTATCTAAAATAGCTTACTGGTTATCAAGATGGTAATGGTAGTTATCATCCTGTGAAATTAATTCGTCTGAAGTGCCCCTATTGTGGATAAATGCCTTTGCTATACAGGGTGTATAAAAAAAAAGTATACACTCAAAGAAATGTCCAAGAAATTAAAACTTATCAGTTTCAGAATCTCTATCTATACCTATTGGTGGGCAATCATTTCAAGCTTCAAATGACACCATGACCATTTGGAAAACTTTAATGACTGATCAGGTTATTGTTTTAATTCACGTTGGCAAACGTGGCTTGCGCACAAACTTGCAGAGTTTTTACCACTGTCAACAGTTATCACAGACAAAAGCAGCACATGCTCTTCTTTAGGACCAAAAACTGTAAATTTATGTCGATGTTAACCCTCCATTTTCCATTTTTCCGCAATCTGTCCGTTTCGGCTTGCGTGATGCTTGCCGCAGAATATCGTAACATGTAGTTGATGTCAATGCTTTGTGTAGTACGTAGGCCTATCAACTACACGCCGTAATGCACACACAGGGCAGACGTCTGTATCCGAAGAAATAAGTGGCCATGCATGTTGAGGATTAAATAGAGATTACATGACTTTGATTGGAAAACTTTTAAAGACAGAAACAGCATTACATAACTAAAGAATAATACTGATGAATACCTTGTAAAAATGTTAGCCTCATGGAAGCAGAAAACGTGAAAATTGTATGCATTTTTTGTTCAATGAATGGTAAAAATTTCTGCAGTTTTTTGTCTTTTTTAAAAATAGTTCAGTTGGCAATTTCCTCCCACAAAGGTACATTATGTATTTTACTGGGAATAAAATGTGTTTGTTACTATTACTATCGGGTTTTTCTTGTTGCTGTTGAATATCACAAACAGGGTTGAATAGGCTGTCACGGCGAAGAGTATGCTTTTTATCAAATCATTGCGTGCTAGTCTTTTCTAAAGCACTAGCAAGACCATTTGTGTGGCGGTCTGGGAAAACCCGTCGGATGTCGCCACGTACATTTTGTAGTTATGGGACGATTTACAAAAAAAATCACCCTGATGTCATTTTTGAGATTTTAGTTCCAAAGTGAAGTTATGGTCTTTAAATTCCCTCTCAAAGTTTTTTGTCCGAAACATTAAAGTGTAAAATGTAATTTGCGAGTGTTTTAAAACCATTTTAAGGTTTTTACGTTTACTGCGTAGCCAACTTCTTTTTGAAGCCTGATTTATCCGTATGTGGGTTTTAGAATAAACCGTCTTCGGAAGGTCATAACTTTAGTTGTGGTTTAAATATTTAACTCATTTAAACTATTCTGAGATAAGTAAAGGGTGTATTATTTGATAAAAGGTACAAACCGGCTTCGTTGGGCTATTTTGGGCTCGAAATTGACCCATACCAGATTCTGAATGCCCTTCCGAAATAAAATGAACATATCCTGAAAAGAAACCACAGAATGTTGCCGTTTTTTAGCAATTTTCAAAAACAGAGGTCACGTGAAAAGTCACATGGTCTTGCGAGTTAGTTTTTTGTCCAGTCGCATGAAAGTTTCTTACTGCAGAACTGCACCAAATTCAACTCTGATTGGTCCACAATATTTATAAGTAGTTGACAAAGGAGAGACTATTTATACAGGTATGAAACCAAGTTAAACATAAGTATGAAAGCTCGAACAGAAATGTTTGTTTCGAGAGTCCGGAGAATGGGACTCAGCCAGCGCGTGCTATGGCAAACTACGGTGGCTCGCCCCGCGCAGTACGGCAAATATTCCGAGTGCACACACGGCGGGTTGGTTGTTGTACATGTACGTTCGTGAAGAAAAAACATGATGCTAACTTCTCCAGAGAAAGCGGAAATTCATAATCGGTCGTCCGGGTTGTCCAGTGAAATCGTAATCAGAAAATTAGAGATATCCCGAGTAGGGAAAGAGCGAATCGTTGTGACAAAGTCGTGAAGCTCGCGCGTAGTTGCAACGGCTGGTAAAGCGTATATCCGTAATTTTACCGTTTTTGTTAATTTTGCACTTCTTTAGTAAATTACGGGATATTTTGATGATTTTTTTCCACAACGACCATCAAAAAAGTATTGTCAATGCTGCTACATCACTAAATCATGTAAACGGTAGGCCGGTGTGTACCTTTAAATGCTCAGCAAGAATTGTAAAATTTTTACCATGTGAGGGGTTTTCCTGGACCGCCACACATTTGGTACATGATATGAGACCGAGAGACTCCCTTTTCCATTTCCCCCATTGTGTTTCACATCCGAGGAAAGTTCTCTCATGTGTTAGGGGGAGTTGTACATTAAAACAGGGGGAAGAGTGTGATGAGGTATAGGGGCGGCAGGGGGAGTCATTTAGCCTCGAACCTTGCAGCATATGAGGAACACTGCGCAATAAATAAATCTCCCCATGCACGTCTTGACAACAGACTAACCCGTTGCAGGCCGTAGCGGGTGCTGCAATTGATACGATTGCAGAAAAATGGAAAATGGAGGGTTAACATCGACATAAATTTACAGTTTTTGGTCATAAATAAGAGCATGTGCTGTTTTTGTCTGTGATAACTTTTGACCGTGGTAAAACCCCTGCAAGTTTGTGCGCAAGCCACGTTTGCCAACACGAATTAAAACAATAACCTAATCAGTCATGCGTGAAGTTTTCCAAATGGTCATGGTGTCATTTGAAGCTTGAAATGATTGCCTACCAATAGGTATAGATAGAGATTCTAAAACTGATAAGTTTTAATTTCCTGGACATTTTTCTGAGTGTATACTTTTTTGGATACACCCTGTAGAGCTGCGTATTTCGTGGCACGAATTTGGCCTCACGCACGCATTGACGAGCCCCTGCCTTTAATGAAAAAAATTACAAAACTATTTGAATCTCCAAAGATCGCCTGCAGGCGATTTTTTGAGCCATTCATTCATGCAGTTTTTCCGAAGTATTACTGCATCTATGTGGTTAAAATTTATACAGATATAGATTTTCAATTACCAGTGGAAATCACGCCGTTTTTATTTTTATTTATTTACCACATCCAACAGCGGAAGGACCGCCAATTACAGGAATTGGAGCAAGTGTGGTTAAGTGCCTTGCCCGTCACGGCCAGGAATCGAACCTACATTCCAGTACCTACATTCTAGTACTAGCACAGGAACTTAAGTTCGACGCACTAGACCGCTCGGCCATAACACCCCACAGTTTACCAATCGTGTATATACATGTACACTATACTGTACCTTTAAGGAAAGTCAAAAATATGTGGACATGTGATGTTCTCCGTCGCAGCTGCTTTTTCCACATTCAATACTCTTTCTAAGTCCAAGTCGTATAACCCGTTCTTGTAGTGTTTCTTAACATTTTCGTAATGTTTCTCAATAACCGCCGTGCATGTTTTTATGCCATCTTCCCCCTTACACCACGGATCCAAGTGTACACCATTTTCAAACAGTTGAAAATTGGCAGTGTTATTGTACTTCTCACAGCCGCTGGGGAGTTTATCCACAATGCGTTTGGCCAAGCAGTACCCTTGCTTCAAATAATTATGCTGATTTGGGGTTTCGTAGTGTTTGTTGTGTATGGCGACATAGACTTCAGGATAGGTGTCGGCAACAGGGACCACAAAATCTTCTTTTTTGATATTTATGTGGAAACGTGTCAACTTGTTGGCATAGAAATGCCAGTCATAGCGCTCGTGTTCAAAGTAGTAAGCATATGTAAGAATAATGCCCGATGGGTGGACATTTAGCCCAGAACCTAGATTTTGAAGAATCCTGAAAGCATCCCCGAAACGCCTAACCTGCATGGAAAAGAACAACAAAAATATGACGACATTCGCGCAGTTATTGCATGAATATAGTGTTCTTTCGTTTTGAACTGTGTAGTGAGTCCGTAGACGACGGCCATCCAATCAAATTTCCCGCAAGACATTTTGCTGGCAGCAGAGTCGTGACGACACATTGCGGGCGCTGGACCACACTCATGGTTACTGGTTCACGCTCACGTTTTACATCCGTTGTCTTTGCGCACATGAAGTGTATTTTACTATTATTCTTTTAGAAAAAAACAATATTTAAAAATAAGGACCATAATGACTTGCAATGGTTTGCTCATACTAGTTACCTATAGAAGAAATATCAATGGACTAACAACTGCGTGCGCGCTCAAATTATGTTGCGTCGACCGGAAGCGCTGAGGTCACCGGTACAGACGGTTTCCGGTTGACCTTTGATGTGCTGTTAACGTGCGTATTTTATAGACATCGTCACTTCGCTGCATTTGGAAACCTCTTTTTTCCCGTCAAAATGGGCAACATACAGGTATGTTCTTATATATATGAGTGCATTATCTACAAATGGTGTACCTTGTGGGTCATAAAGACGGGCAAAGTGTTGCAAATCATGCTCCACAGAGTATGTTGTGCGCTGCGTACGGTAAATACAGATTAGTATTTTCCTCCTAAAAATGCCAGCGAATGTTGTGCAGTTGTTGGTTGCAGTGCCTGAAAAGGCAGGAATAGGAGGTACAAATTTAGATTATTGGTGGCCGGCGTGTTTTTTATTTACACCGCAGTAAGGGGTACACCCCAATTTTTCAACCCGAATAGAGTCTAAGTTTCCAATGACTGACACTTCTCAAGTGACAATCTTGGAAATAGTGACAACTCTTACTCTCACTATTAGAGAAAAAGAAGAAACCGAGAAATTTCGGAAAATCCCAAACATGCATAGATTCGAACCAGGGACCTTATGATTACAAGTCGAGCTCTCTTCGACTGCATTTAAAACCCTAAATTCCTTTAAAATAACCAACCCTAAACCCTAACCCTGAACCCTAACCTATTATATAGTCTCCTCTCAAGACGCTAAAAAGGTACAAACCCCATTGTTCTCCCCTCGCAGTGGTGTAAACAAAAATTACGCGACCCGCTCTGCAAAAAAGGGTGTTAAGTCGCGCTGGCTGGTATTCTTTTTGCGACCATAAAAAGAAATCCGCGGCAAATCCACGCTCAATAAAATACCAAAACACAATGGAAATTCCTGGCGGTGCCCAGATACCGCCTGGAATGTCTGTGTTCCCCTGGAATGTCTGCGTTACGCCTGGAATTTATTAATGAGCGTAAAAATGCCACAGATTTCTTCTTATGGTCGCAAAAAGAATACTAGCCAGCGCGACCTAATACCCTTTTTTGCAGAGCTGGTCACATTTGAGGAAACACAGTCTGTCTGATATATTTTGCACACAAGGTCTGAAGCCATAATCAACTTCTCAATTATTTCCGGAGATTTTTGTCACCTACATTTTGTCACATCAAAAAAGTTACAATCCCAAAAAAATCTTCTTTTAGGTTGGGTGGTTCGGGGCGGAAACATTTGATAATAGGTGCATAATAATTTTCCTGTGTATTATTTATAAATGTATGTTGATTTTTTGGAATAATTACTTGTACATTTCATTTATTATTTAAAGAGAGAGACCAGATCACATTTTTGATACCCTCATTTTTCTCATGGGTGTTGAGATTTTGATGCCATATTTTGTCATATTTTTCTTATGACCACTCTGAAATTTTGTGATCTCATTCCGTATATTTTTAAGGATATCACAAAATGTTTTGTAAATTAATTTATCTGGTTCCATGGCAGTGCAGTATAATTACACCAACCTTTTTGCTTTCACATCCAAACTTATAATAGTAATTTAGGGAGATATTTTATATAATTTTCTAATTAAAATGAAATCAATTTCTGGGAAAACAATCGGAACACGCTGCTTTAATTAAGAACATGCAGACTCGGGATGATTCTAAGAACTTTCTCTTTTAATCTGTCACAGCAGTCAACTTCGCATAGAGATTTAAAATAGCCACATGTTATCTTCCACTATACAGGGTTGGTGAAGTCATCCTCTGTCATTGTTGTTGAACTAATGGGGAAAAGACGGCAGAGCGTTGCGCCGATTGAACAGAAAGCAGATTCCATGTTTAGACAAGGTCAGCTCAGTCCACCTCGGTTGAGGATTGTCTATCACTTACTGCTGCTGGAGATCTGTTGGTGAATCACGATTTGCTATATCATTCACCAACTGTGACTTTTCTTCGCTCATCGTGATCGGACATTTTTATTGCACTTTGACAAACACTTCTTACTATGCTGCTACCAATGTAATTAAGAATGTTTATTTCTTCCTCGGATATTACTACTTTTTAAAAAGACAGGTCCTTAATCTGAAAGTTGAAATTTAGCAATTCTTCAAAGACAACAGTTTATTATTGCTGCACTTTGCATACACTTTACAACATCTGTAATTAATGCCAAATTCTCCACTTGTGTTGTGAAAAATTTCTCAATGGAGGTCGCCCAGCCGTGTAAAGATGACCTGCTTGTTGTTGACGATTGTCAAGGTTGTTTTAAGTTTGGATTGAGCTACTAGCAAAAACATCTTCTGACGCACTTCATTTTGATGCACGCAATGGGGAGTTTGTGATCCTCGCCTATTAGCCTAGGCCGTATAATTAAGTGGCAGGCTCGACACGGCCAGTCATTGCCGGTAGCTAGTGACCGTTCCACTTTCGAAATATCATTATTTCTCCAATACATTTTTACACTTTATCCATGAGAGTGAACGATGTGTTCCACAAAAATTACGATCAACCAAAACACGGTCACTGCGATCATTCCTCTATAAGCCGTTTCACGGATACCGCCATTATTTAAAAAAAATCGTGATAACGTGGTGGCCATGGGGGCAAACACTAGACGAACATCCCGGATGTGTGCGTAAACAAACGTGTCTTTTACGCAGTAACTTTCCTCACTCCGTTTGAAAATGACTGTTTTTCCTATTAAATTTCACTTTACAAAGACTAGAATAGAAAGACTTACGGATGGGAAGAGGAAACCACTTTGCGGTGTTTGTGTGCAGAAAACGAGAGGAAATTGTCTCAAAAATACGTTAATCATGACTTTGTGATGACTCCGCTTACCTTGCGTGATCCAACGCACAGTGTTGTTGTCAATCGCGATGGATCGTGAGCCTTTTCAGTGAGAAAGTTGGATAAATTAAACACAAATATTGCTCAGGGACCTGACAATTACCCTCCAATTATGTGATTCTGGGGAGGAAACATGAATTTTAATAGTGAGCTCCCAGGTACAGAACAGGAAGGGAAAACAAGGAACCAGGGAAGTGAGGTCGGTAGTGCAGCTAGCGCAACCTACACCAGACAGGAACACTGCGAGCACAGGCTACGCGCGTAGACCGCTCGACCGGTCGATGGTGGAGTGCTTTGGGTGCCACGAATTCGGGCACTTCCGGCGCGATTGTCCACGTAGGAAGCCGAACCAGCGGACAGCCGGGGGAAGACCACCATGACGGAACCAGACGACACCGAATGTGCCGCTGGGGGAAAACTACATTGCGGGGAAAGTTGTGTCGACGCATGTCTGCTTCTTGCTGGACACGGGAGCTTCGGTGAGCCTAATTTCGGAACGCATCTATGACGAACTTTACGGACCCGGGAAGCCAAACCTCCAGCCTCCGCCCCCGACTCTGAGGCAAGCGGATGGGAGCACCATGCAGGTCCGGGGGAGGGCTACTTTTGAACTCCAGATCGGAGATCAGGTCTTGAGCCATGCCTGCATTGTGGCTAAAATTGAGCCGGATGTCATCCTGGGGATAGACTTCCTGTCGACATACCGTTGCCAGTGGCGGTGGGGGACAACACAGTGTTGATCAATGGAAGGCCCGCGGCTTTAAGAGGCTACGAACAGCACCCATCGGTGGCAAGAGTTCATGTTGGACACAAGGTGATAATTCAAGGAGCGGTAAAGGAACTACAATGGATAGGGGTTGGGACGGTGTACCTAGGCGAGGCGGCGACGGGGTGGAGAAGATGTTGTCAGCCAGACGCAGCGGCTCCCCGCGAAGAGGAGGCCACCGGGACGGAGAGAGACCTACTGAACCAGGAGACGCGGCCGGCCAGAGAGGGCCCAGGAAATAAAGTGGAAACCGAGGACCTGGCGACGCGGCCGCCGCCGGGAAACCCCGAGGAAGGCGCGGAAGCAGAAGACCGGGAGGCGCCCCGCCACGAGGGCGCGCTCCCACAGCTGAGGGCGGTTCGGAACCCGCCCCTGGTAAGGACGCGGAAGCAGGAGACCGGAGGCGCCCCGACAGCAGGGCGCAACACAAACAGCAAAGAGCGGGCCGGAACCCGCCCCTTATAAGGATGAGCAACGCCCAGTGCAGCCATTGCGACCGGCGGTTCACCCGCCCGTCGAACCTGATGAGGCACCACCGAACAGCGTGCCCGGCGCTACACCCGACGATGCCGTTCGAGTGCCCGTTCGGTTGCGGGAGGAAGTTCTACCGGGAGGACATGCGGCAACGCTACCTCCAGTACTGTGCCTGGCGACTAGGGAGGGTGGCGACCGTGACAGCCACCGACGAACTGGAAGTGTACGACAGCGACGACGAGCTGGACGGTAAAGGCAGGGAGCGGAGGGGGGCTGGCGACCACATGAGCCGCCCCCAGCCGCTGCGGCACTCCCGCCAGTTCGTGGGCGAGATAGCACCACCTCGGAGCAACCCCCGGTCGCTTCTGCACCCCAGCCGACTCCACCTTCCCCCGGCCGCTGGCACGGGGGAGAGGACCACGCCCGGAGAGCCCCGATGTCGCCCCCATCGCGCCATCGGCACCACGAGGGGACCCGGTCCCGGACGAGATCTCCGCCGCGTCTGCGAAGGCAGCCGCCAGAGGGGAGCCGCATCCGGCCGGAGCGGTCCCCGACTTCACCCCCATGTGTTTCTTTTTCTAGCCATGCTACCATTTGTAAAGGAAGCGTCTCCCCGGCGAGACGGCGGGGTTCGCTGCCTGCTTTGGGGACGCAGGGTCCTCGAAGGGGGCTGTGTAACGCCGTTCCCAATCGGCTAGCAGAGGGCGCCAGCACCATTCCACGGTTAGGCCGGCTGACGAGCTGAGGGCGCTAACACGGTTCCACGGAGCCGGTTGGCGCGAGCCCCTGCTAGAAGGTTGGGACACCCGTCTCGGCGGGAGACGTTTCCTGAGCGCCATCTTTGTTGTTGATGAGGAAGGATCGACCCAAATTAACGTGCGGTATTTTCTTGCTGATAATTGTCTTTTCCTGTGTGTTCTTGTTTGTGCCGAGTTTCTTAACAAGTAGGAAATATTCTTGTTACAGTACGTTTACACGCAAAAAACTTGGAAAACCCTACTTTGTTAGATGGTGTTTTTTGAAGAATTTTGTTGGTCCAAAAAGCCAGAGATATGCCCAGTAGCTGCGTGGTTGTATGTTTTACCAGACACTATGGAAAAAAAGAGCAGAAAAATTATATTTTCTATTACCAAGAGAGAGAAAAATGAGTCTCTCATTCTAACTTGTACCGCCGATGTCAAACACGTGGGAACTACGCCCGCAGGGGACCGTACCATGCTGTACACAGACCGCTGTGAATGCCGTTCGTTCCGTGACAAAACCACCCGTCGCAATGCAACAGTATTTACTTCAAAAGAGCTTCATTTTGAGCCACAATTTCATTTTTTTTTTTCACAAAACAGGTAATAGTAGATTGTTGTCATATTACATGAAGTGTTTTTCAATTTGTATTTTGAATTACGAATCCCATAAGTTTTACGTACACATCCGGGACCTTCGTCTAGCGTTTGCCCCCATGGCCACCACGTGAGGACCACGTGATCGCGAAAATTTTACAAGATGGCGGTATCCGTGAAACGGCTAATGCTGGGATATACACAAAAACGATTTCGAAAAAACGATCATGAAAATCACGGTACGACCGACAGCCCAGCTGAGCTAATATCTCCATGTACACACAACAAGTTTTACAAGAAAGCGATAGTGTTGTAAAACGCATGCTGAGTGGCTGATAAAAACAATATGACTTGTTGCTACTAAATTCTGGCCAATGACGTTTAAGTTAAAAATAAAACGGTGATCGGCCGTATGAGATATCAAGCCGCTGACTTGGATTTACTGTGTTCATGCAATAGTCCATGGGCTACCAGAACCCCCCCCCCCCCCCCCCCCCCTCGGGATTTTTCAAGACAACTTTTTTTGGGAACCTTGACCATAGAGCTATACAAATCAGGTTGTTTGCAAATTCCCTACTGGTGGGTGTGGCCGTGGGGGCGTATTTTCAAAATGGCCGCCAAAATCCCTGTTTTTGACCATGCCACGTGGGAGGACGGGTTTTTCTTTTGGTACCACCGCTAAAAATGCATTGTAGAAATGGTGTCCCCCTCTTAAATGCTCAAAACCCCCTTCAAGAAATATTTAAAAAATGGCTAACTATAACAGAACTCTGGAGGGCGCTGTTGACACAATTAAATGACATCTTCCATTGCTATTGTGTGAGGTAAGTTGAAGTACAAATCCTGGTCTGCTTTTTCCAAGTTACAGTACGTCCAATTTAGATTGAAAGGACTTGAACTATATTACTTAAGATAGACAAGCGGTAATAACAACAAGACGATAAAATACGGGTCCAGAAGTCCACCTCGATGAGGTCGTAGCGAGCAACAACAAAAGAGACACACTACCCGCCGCCTGGAAAGCTACTAACTAAGAGATTATATCGCGTTCAGTATGTTACAGCAACAGCAAGTCAGCAGTGAGCTGCCCACTCCTGCGCACACTAACAATGTGGCCAAGCATAAAGCGAGGCGACAACATCTGAGCAACACGGGTCATGACGGTAAGACCGTCGGAGCCCACACTACACAGCACTGCGAAACCACTGCCAGAACTCCCAGTCGTAAGACTATAGGCGGTTCCAAGATGATGCGCAACGTTAACCGGCTTTTGGTCGGCAACATCAACGTAACGACGGCATCATGTGCGAGCAAGCTGGTTCAATGTGCGGTGAGTGTGAGACAACTGTCCCAGTCATTATGCTTCTTCTCGGAGGTGCGGATGGCGGGGGCGGGAGTCATTGAGGAGTGGCCGATAGGGTCGCTCTTGGAGGGCTGGAGGTTTGTATTTTCAGGCTTAGCCAGGAAGAAGGCGGCAGACAAGCGCACCAGTGAATGTATCCTGTAGTACCACTGGGGCCGGTGCCGGAAAGGTGGCCCTACCGGTAGTTCCTGTAAAGGTGCGAGGCCTTACAGGCGCCAGAGATTATGTGACGACCTATGTCCTACTTGACAACGGCTCTACCCAGACGTTTTGCTCCGAAGAATTGGTCAAGAAGCTTGGACTGCGTGGAAAACATGACACACTAAAGCTGACGACACTAGACAACTACGACACCCTATCTGACACCCATGTTGTGAAGCTTGAAGTTACTTGATGTAAATGATGAGAATGTAGTCGTCATGCCATGTACTGACAAGGCCGAGGCTCCACGACAGTGTCAAAGGTTTTGCCCAGAATGAGCTCGACAAGTGGCCCCACTTAAATGACATTACGTCGCCATACATTAGCCCCAAGGAAGTCCATCTTCTTATTGGACAGGACAACCCTTCTGCCTTGATACCGAAGGAAGTTCGTGAATGTGGTGTTGGAGTACCTTATGTACAAGGACCATTCTGGGATGGACTCTCAATGGACCGATTGATGCAGGGCCCTTAAACCACATGACTTTATGCACTCTTTATCGACACCGACACCAGTTTGCAACGACAAGTTAAGAAGTTCTGGAAGTTGGATGACACTGGAGGCAATGAATTAAGTATGTCCATCAGCGACAGAAAGGTCATCCCTGCTTGGGAGCAGTCACTGCATCAAGATGGAGGGCACTACAGTATGGATAACTCTTTCAAGGCAAGACCGCTCTCCCAGACAACAAACCTGTAGCAGAGCACAGACTTCGACTGCTTGGTAGGCGAATGACACGAGATGTAGACCTGAATAAGAAGTACATCACGGGCATTGCAGAATTTATGGCAAAGGGCTACGCTGAGGAGGTACCTTAACGTGAGCTAGACAGAGCAGATGGAGCGGTGTGGTACTTGCCACACCATTCAATATTTCACCCGCGCAAACCAGGGAAGATTCGCATAGTTTTTGACTGTGCTGCAAAGTACCAGGGCATATCATTGAACAACAAAGTACATAAAGGGTCCTGACTTGACAAACAAGCTAGTCGGAGTTCTGCTTCGCTTCCGACAGGAGACTATCGCATTGATGGCGGACATCGAAGGAATGTTCAATCAGGTACTTATGAACACTCCTGACCGCGACGTCTTGCGCTTCCTGTGGTGGACTAACAACGACATAGATGAAGCTCCGACGACATACCGAATGACATCCCACTTGTTTGGTTGGGTATGGTCACCAAGCTGCGCTAATTTTACCCTAAAGCGCACAGCGAATGACAACATGCACCGTTTCGATGCAGAAACCATCACTACATCGACAAAGATTTCTATGTCGATGACTGCCTCAAGGCCGTTGCGACAGAGCAGGAAGCCGTAGACCTTGTCAGACAGCTTCGTGAGGCATTGTCACTTGGATGCTTTCGTATTACAAAGTGGATCAGTAACTCGCGTGAAGTTCTGCGGTCAATACCTGAGACAGAACGAGCAAAGGAAGTTCATTCTCTGGACTTCGACGACGAGATACTGCCAGCCCAACGTGCACTTAGAGTGCTCTGGGATGTAGAGTCCGACACTTTCTCCTTCGATGTGAATGTGAAGGACAAGCCCCTGATACGCCCACTTGGATTTGTGAGTCCCTTCGTGCTCACAGCGAAGATAATATTCCCCCCTGATCAATGGACCAGATGGATGGCTGATTATTTTTTCTTCAGAAGTTGTCAGTACCACGCTGTGTCAAGCTGTCAACCTTCGACACCGTCACTTTAGCACAACTGCACCATTTTCCGGATGCTTCTGAAAAGGGATACGGAGCAGTGACCTACCTATGACTTCGAGACACCAGCGGTTTTGTACACTGCACACTACTGATGGCAAAGGCAAAATTGGCACCATGAAGACCAATACTATTCCACGCTTGGAGCTCTGCGCTGCAGTGACCTCGATGTTAGTTTTCAGCACATCACTGTTTGCCAATCGTGCTTATGGCGGGTCCAAGTTGTTTTAGTTTAACAGAATAATGTGTAAGCGTCGCGCTTGCAGTGCGCAATGCATGCACGGCGTGAGCGCGCGTAAGCATGTTACGACTGCGTGTAATCACATGGGAAAACCTAGGTCCGACTTGGTGTGGGCCCGAGTCTGGCTGGGTCCAAGTGGGGGCGGTGTCCGATTAGGTTTAGGCCAGATTATTTGTCTTGCTTACCGTACATGTGCGTTTCTGCTTTGTTCACGCGCGGTATATTTAACTATTTAATCATCTAGTCCCTAGAGGGCGCTATTTTATACGATGACGTCATCACTCATACTTTGGAAAGCTTGAGGGCCTCTGACATTAAGACCCTTGACCCCATATTTATACCCCCTACCATTTTCACACTGGGCCACTTCCGGGTTCGACCGTAAGTAAGCAAGGTCAAAGGTCATCGTCATATTTGTTGGAAACCCCACCTTAGTCGAAATGTAACACGGTTGACTCCATCCAGATATCTTGTATCATTTTCAAATAGAAAGGCAAAATGTGTTTGACCACTAGAAAACGAGGTCAAAGGTCACAGCATGTGCGCAGCTTAAAGACCTTTGTTAGTGATCGTGTATGACGAAAGAATCAAGATATTAGGTCAAATGGTTGATTTTTTTATCAATTTCTGAACATTGAATGTTATTACAGGCCCCTTTAATCTGACATGTGAGCAAGGTCAAAGGTCATCGCCATATTTTTTGGTTACCCCACCATAGTCGAAGTGTAATACAGTTGACCATATGCATATATCTTGTACCACTTTCAAATGGCAAGGAACAAATGTTTGACCAATAGGAAACGAGGTCAAAGGTCAAGCCATGTGCGCATCTCAAGGACATTTGTTGGTGATCGTATATGCCGAAGGAATAACAATTGTAGGTCAAAGGTTGATTTTTTATTGATTTTGGAATATTTAATTACGTAATCATATTGTCGCTAGAGGGCGCTATTTGGTACGATGACGTCATCACTTATATTTTTGGAAAGCTTACATGTAAGGGCCTCTGATAATAACACCATTGTAGTCGGGGAACATGTGCAACAAAATGGGATGGCTTCGGGCTGGGCTGGGATGGCTTCGAGCTGGGCTGGGATGGCTTCGGGCTGGGCTGGGATGGCTTCGGGCTGGGCTGGGATGGCTTCGGGCTGGTCTGGGATGGCTTCGGGCTGGACTGGGATGGCTTCGGGCTGGGCTGGGATGGCTTCGGGCTGGGCAGGGAGGTCTTCGGGCTGAACTTTAAGGGCCTCGGGCTGGGCTTCAGGGCTCCGGGCTGGGCTTCAGGGCTTTAGGCTGGGCTGGGAGGACTTCGGGCTTGGTTTGGAGGGCTTCGGACTGGGCTGGGAGGGCTTCGAGTTGGGCTAGTCTTCGGGCTGGACTTTGAGGGCCTCGGGCTGGGCTCCACGGCTTCGGGCTGGGCTTCCCGGCTTCGGGCTGGGCATTCAGGGCTTTGTGCTGGGCGGGGAGGGCTTTGGGCTTGGTTTGGAGGGCTTCATGCTGGGCTTGGAGAGCTTCGGGCTGGGCTTGTAGGGCTTCGAGCTGGGCTAGTCTTCGGGCTGGACTTTGAGGGCCTCGGGCTGGGCTTCACGGCTTCGGGCTGGGCTTCCCGGTTTCGGGCTGGGCATTCAGGGCTTTGTGCTTAGCTGGGAGGGCTTTGGGCTTGGTTTGGAGGGCTTCATGCTGGGCTTGAAAAGCTTCGGGCTGGGCTTGTAGGGCTTCGGCCAGGCTTTGAAGGCTTCCGGCTGGGCTTCAGGTCTCCGGGCTGTGCTTGGAAGGCTTTATGCTTGGAAGGCTTTAGGCTTGGAAGGCTTGAGGGCTTCAGGCTGGGCTTGGATGGCTTCGGGCTAGGCTTGGATGGCTTCGGGCTGGGATGATAGGGGTTCGGGCTGGGATGGGAGGGCTTTGAGCTAGGCTGAGATGGCTTCGGGCTGGGCTGGGATGGCTTCGGGCTGGGCTTGTAGGGCTTCGAGCTGGGCTAGTCTTCGGGCTGGACTTTGAGGGCCTCGGGCTGGGCTTCACGGCTTCGGGCTGGGCTTCCCGGTTTCGGGCTGGGCATTCAGGGCTTTGTGCTTAGCTGGGAGGGCTTTAGGCTTGGTTTGGAGGGCTTCTTGCTGGGCTTGGAAAGCTTCGGGCTGGGCTTGTAGGGCTTCGGCCAGGCTTTGAAGGCTTCGGGCTGGGCTTCAGGTCTACGGGCTGTGCTTGGAAGGCTTTAGGCTTGGAAGGCTTTAGGCTTGGAAGGCTTGAGGGCTTCAGGCTGGGCTTGGATGGCTTCGGGCTAGGCTTGGATGGCTTCGGGCTGGGCTGATAGGGGTTCGGGCTGGGATGGGAGGGCTTTGAGCTGGGCTGAGATGGCTTCGGGCTGGGCTGGGATGGCTTCGGGCTGGGCTGGGAGGTCTTCGGCCTGAACTTTAAGGGCCTCGGGCCGGGCTTCAGGGCTCCGGGCTGGGCTTCAGGGCTTTGGGCTGGGCTGGGAGGACTTCGAGCTTGGTTTGGAGGGCTTCGGATTGGGCTAGGAGGGCCTCGGGCTGGGCTTGGAAGGCCTCGGGCAAGGCTTGGAAGGCTTCTGGCTGGGTTTGGATGGCTTAAGTCTGGGCTTGGATGGCTTCGGGCTGTGCTTGGAAGGCTTCGGGTCTGGCTGGGAGGGCCTCGGGCTGGGCTAGGCTTGGATGGCTTCGGGCTGGGCTGATAGGGGTTCGGGCTGGGATGGGAGGGCTTTGGGCTGGGCTGGGATGGCTTTGGGCTGGACTGGGATGGCTTCGGGCTGGGCTGGGATGACTTCGGGCTGGGCTGGGAGGTCTTCGGGCTGAACTTTAAGGGCCTCGGGCTGGGCTTCAGGGCTCCGGGCTGGGCTTCAGGGCTTTGGGCTGGGCTGGGAGGACTTCGGGCTTGGTTTGGAGGGCTTCGGGTTGGGCTAGGAGGGCCTCGGGCTGGGCTTGGAAGGCCTCGGGCAAGGCTTGGAAGGCTTCTGGCTGGGTTTGGATGGCTTCAGTCTGGGCTTGGATGGCTTCGGGCTGTGCTTGGAAGGCTTCGGGTCTGGCTGGGAGGGCCTCGGGCTGGGCTAGGCTTGGATGGCTTCGGGCTGGGCTGATAGGGGTTCGGGCTGGGATGGGAGGGCTTTGGGCTGGGCTGGGATGGCTTGGGGCTTGACTGGGATGGCTTCGGGCTGGGCTGGGATGACTTCGGGCTGGGCTGGGAGGTCTTCGGGCTGAACTTTAAGGGCCTCGGGCTGGGCTTCAGGGCTCCCGGCTGGGCTTCAGGGCTTTGGGCTGGGCTGGGAGGACTTCGGGCTTGGTTTGGAGATTTTCAGACTGGGCTGGGAGGGCTTCGAGTTGGGCTAGTCTTCGGGCTGGACTTTGAGGGCCTCGGGCTGGGCTCCACGGCTTCGGGCTGGGCTTCCCGGCTTCGGGCTGGGCATTCAGGGCTTTGTGCTGGGCTGGGAGGGCCTTGGGCTTGGTTTGGAGGGCTTCATGCTGGGTTTGGAGAGCTTCGGGCTGGGCTTGTAGGGCTTCGAGCTGGGCTAGTCTTCGGGCTGGACTTTGAGGGCCTCGGGCTGGGCTTCACGGCTTCGGGCTGGGCTTCCCGGTTTCGGGCTGGGCATTCAGGGCTTTGTGCTTAGCTGGGAGGGCTTTGGGCTTGGTTTGGAGGGCTTCATGCTGGGCTTGGAAAGCTTCGGGCTGGGCTTGTAGGGCTTCGGCCAGGCTTTGAAGGCTTCGGGCTGGGCTTCAGGTCTCCGGGCTGTGCTTGGAAGGCTTTAGGCTTGGAAGGCTTTAGGCTTGGAAGGCTTGAGGGCTTCAGGCTGGGCTTGGATGGCTTCGGGCTAGGCTTGGATGGCTTCGGGCTGGGCTGATAGGGGTTCGGGCTGGGATGGGAGGGCTTTGAGCTAGGCTGAGATGGCTTCGGGCTGGGCTGGGATGGCTTCGGGCTGGGCTTGTAGGGCTTCGAGCTGGGCTAGTCTTCGGGCTGGACTTTGAGGGCCTCGGGCTGGGCTTCACGGCTTCGGGCTGGGCTTCCCGGTTTCGGGCTGGGCATTCAGGATTGTGCTTAGCTGGGAGGGCTTTAGGCTTGGTTTGGAGGGCTTCATGCTGGGCTTGGAAAGCTTCGGGCTGGGCTTGTAGGGCTTTGGCCAGGCTTTGAAGGCTTCGGGCTGGGCTTCAGGTCTCCAGGCTGTGCTTGTAAAGGCTTTAGGCTTGGAAGGCTTTAGGCTTGGAAGGCTTTAGGCTTGGAATGCTTGAGGGCTTCAGGCTGGGCTTGGATGGCTTCAGGCTAGGCTTGGATGGCTTCGGGCTGGGCTGATAGGGGTTCGGGCTGGGATGGCAGGGCTTTGAGCTGGGCTGAGATGGCTTCGGGCTGGGCTGGGATGGCTTCGGGCTGGGCTGGGAGGTCTTCGGCCTGAATTTTAAGGGCCTCGGGCCGGGCTTCAGGGATCCGGGCTGGGCTTCAGGGCTTTAGGGTGGGCTGGGAGGACTTCGAGCTTGGTTTGGAGGGCTTCGGGTTGGGCTAGGAGGGCCTCGGGCTGGCTTGGAAGGCCTCGGGCAAGGCTTGGAGGCTTCTGACTGGGCTTGGATGGCTTCAGGCTGGGCTTGGATGGCTTCGGGCTGTGCTTGGAAGGCTTCGGGTCTGGCTGGGAGGGCCTCGGGCTGGGCTAGGCTTGGATGGCTTCGGGCTGGGCTGATAGGGGTTCGGGCTGGGCTGGGATGGCTTTGGGCTGGACTGGGATGGCTTCGGGCTGGGCTGGGATGACTTCGGGCTGGGCTGGGTGGTCTTCGGGCTGAACTTTAAGGGCCTCGGGCTGGGCTTCAGGGCTCCGGGCTGGGCTTCAGGGCTTTGGGCTGGGCTGGGAGGACTTCGGGCTTGGTTTGGAGGGCTTCGGGTTGGGCTAGGAGGGCCTCGGGCTGGGCTTGGAAGGCCTCGGGCAAGGTTTGGAAGGCTTCTGGCTGGGCTTGGATGGCTTCAGGCTGGGTTTGGATGGCTTCGGGCTGTGCTTGGAAGGCTTCGGGTCTGGCTGGGAGGGCCTCGGGCTGGGCTAGGCTTGGATGGCTTCGGGCTGGGCTGATAGGGGTTCGGGATGGGATGGGAGGGCTTTGGGCTTGGCTGGGATGGCTTTGGGCTGGACTGGGATGGCTTCGGGCTGGGCTGGGATGACTTCGGGCTGGGCTGGGAGGTCTTCGGGCTGAACTTTAAGGGCCTCGGGCTGGGCTTCAGGGCTCCGGGCTGGGCTTCAGGGCTTTGGGCTGGGCTGGGAGGACTTCGGGCTTGATTTGGAGATTTTCAGACTGGGCTGGGAGGGCTTCGAGCTGGGCTAATCTTCGGGCTGGACTTTGAGGGCCTCGGGCTGGGCTTCACGGCTTCGGGCTGGGCTTCCCGGCTTCGGGCTGGGCTGTGTGCTGGGCTGGGAGGGCTTTGGGCTTGGTTTGGAGGGCTTCATGCTGGGCTTGGAAAGCTTCGGGCTGGGCTTGTAGGGCTTCGGCCAGGCTTTGAAGGCTTCGGGCTGGGCTTCAGGTCTCCGGGCTGTGCTTGGAAGGCTTTAGGCTTGGAAGGCTTTAGGCTTGGAAGGCTTGAGGGCTTCAGGCTGGGCTTGGATGGCTTCGGGCTAGGCTTGGATGGCTTCGGGCTGGGCTGATAGGGGTTCGGGCTGGGATGGGAGGGCTTTGAGCTAGGCTGAGATGGCTTCGGGCTGGGCTGGGATGGCTTCGGGCTGGGCTTGTAGGGCTTCGAGCTGGGCTAGTCTTCGGGCTGGACTTTGAGGGCCTCGGGCTGGGCTTCACGGCTTCGGGCTGGGCTTCCCGGTTTCGGGCTGGGCATTCAGGATTGTGCTTAGCTGGGAGGGCTTTAGGCTTGGTTTGGAGGGCTTCATGCTGGGCTTGGAAAGCTTCGGGCTGGGCTTGTAGGGCTTTGGCCAGGCTTTGAAGGCTTCGGGCTGGGCTTCAGGTCTCCAGGCTGTGCTTGGAAGGCTTTAGGCTTGGAAGGCTTTAGGCTTGGAAGGCTTTAGGCTTGGAATGCTTGAGGGCTTCAGGCTGGGCTTGGATGGCTTCAGGCTAGGCTTGGATGGCTTCGGGCTGGGCTGATAGGGGTTCGGGCTGGGATGGCAGGGCTTTGAGCTGGGCTGAGATGGCTTCGGGCTGGGCTGGGATGGCTTCGGGCTGGGCTGGGAGGTCTTCGGCCTGAACTTTAAGGGCCTCGGGCCGGGCTTCAGGGATCCGGGCTGGGCTTCAGGGCTTTAGGGTGGGCTGGGAGGACTTCGAGCTTGGTTTGGAGGGCTTCGGGTTGGGCTAGGAGGGCCTCGGGCTGGCTTGGAAGGCCTCGGGCAAGGCTTGGAGGCTTCTGACTGGGCTTGGATGGCTTCAGGCTGGGCTTGGATGGCTTCGGGCTGTGCTTGGAAGGCTTCGGGTCTGGCTGGGAGGGCCTCGGGCTGGGCTAGGCTTGGATGGCTTCGGGCTGGGCTGATAGGGGTTCGGGCTGGGCTGGGATGGCTTTGGGCTGGACTGGGATGGCTTCGGGCTGGGCTGGGATGACTTCGGGCTGGGCTGGGTGGTCTTCGGGCTGAACTTTAAGGGCCTCGGGCTGGGCTTCAGGGCTCCGGGCTGGGCTTCAGGGCTTTGGGCTGGGCTGGGAGGACTTCGGGCTTGGTTTGGAGGGCTTCGGGTTGGGCTAGGAGGGCCTCGGGCTGGGCTTGGAAGGCCTCGGGCAAGGTTTGGAAGGCTTCTGGCTGGGCTTGGATGGCTTCAGGCTGGGTTTGGATGGCTTCGGGCTGTGCTTGGAAGGCTTCGGGTCTGGCTGGGAGGGCCTCGGGCTGGGCTAGGCTTGGATGGCTTCGGGCTGGGCTGATAGGGGTTCGGGATGGGATGGGAGGGCTTTGGGCTTGGCTGGGATGGCTTTGGGCTGGACTGGGATGGCTTCGGGCTGGGCTGGGATGACTTCGGGCTGGGCTGGGAGGTCTTCGGGCTGAACTTTAAGGGCCTCGGGCTGGGCTTCAGGGCTCCGGGCTGGGTTTCAGGGCTTTGGGCTGGGCTGGGAGGACTTCGGGCTTGATTTGGAGATTTTCAGACTGGGCTGGGAGGGCTTCGAGCTGGGCTAATCTTCGGGCTGGACTTTGAGGGCCTCGGGCTGGGCTTCACGGCTTCGGGCTGGGCTTCCCGGCTTCGGGCTGGGCTGTGTGCTGGGCTGGGAGGGCTTTGGGCTTGGTTTGGAGGGCTTCAGGCTGGGCTTGGAGAGCTTCGGGATGGGCTTGTAGGGCTTCGGCAGGGCTTTGAAGGCTTCGGGCTGGGCTTCAGGTCTCCGGGCTGTGCTTGGCAGGCTTTAGGCAGGCCTTGGATGGCTTCAGGCTGGGCTTGGATGGCTTCGGGTTGTGCTTGAAAGGCTTCGGGTTGGGCTGGGAGGGCCTCGGGCTGGGCTTGGAAGGCCTCGGGCTGGACTTAGAAGGCTTCGGGCTAGGCTTGGATGGCTTCGGGCTGGGCTGAGAGGGCTTCGGGCTGGGATGGGAGGGCTTCGGGCTAGGCTTCAGGGCTTCCGGCTGGGCTGGGATGGCTTGGGGCTGGGCTAGGACGGCTTGGAAGGTTTCGGGGTTGGCTTGGAAGACTTTGGGCTGGGCTTCAAGGCTCCCGGCTGGGCTGGGAAGGCTTCGGACTGGGCTGGGATGGTTTTGGGCTGGGCTGCAGAGCTTCGGGCTGGCTGGGAGGGTAATCGGGCTGAGCTGTGAGGGCTTCGGGCTTGTTTGGAAAGGTTTCGGGCTGAGCTGTGAGGGCTTCGGGCTGGGCTTCAGGGTTTCGGGCTGGCTGGGAGGGTTATCGGGCTGGGTTGGGGGGCTGCAAAGGCTTTGGGCTTGGTTGGGATGGCTTCAGACTGGAATTTAGGGCTTCGGGCTGGGCTGGGGATGGCTTCGGGCTGGGCTTGGAAGGCTTCGGGCTAGGCTTGGAGGGCTTCGGGCTGGGCTGGCAGGGCTTCGGGCTGGGATTGGAGGGCTTCGGGCTATGCTTTAGGGCTTCCGGCTGGGCTTCAGGGCTTTCGGCTGTGCTGGTATGGCTTCGAGCTGGGCTAGTTTCCTGCTTGGCTTCAGGGCTTCGGGTTGGCTGGGAGGGTTATCGGGCTGGGCTGGGAGGGCTTCGGGCTGGGCTGGAGAGGCCTTGGGCTGGGTTGGGATAGCTTCGTACTGGGCTTTAGGGCTTCGGGCTGGGCTGGGGATGGCTTCGGGCTGGGCTGGGATGGCTTCGGACTGGGCTTGGAAGGCTTCGGGCTAGGCTTGGAAGGCTTCCGGCTGGGCTGGGAAGGCTTCGGGCTGGGCTGGGATGGTTTTGGGCTGGGCTTCAGGGCTTCGGGCTGGCTGGGAAGGTTATCGGGCTGGGCTGGGAGGGCTTCGGGCTGGGTTGGAAAGGCTTCGGGCTGGGCTGTGAGGACTTCGGGCTAGGCTTCAGGGTTTCGGGCTGGGATGGGATAGCTTCCGGCTAGGCTTTAGGGCTTCGGGGTGGCCGGGAGGGTTATCGGGATGGGCTGGGAGGGCTTCGGGCTGGGCTGCAAAGGCTTTGGGCTGGGGTGGGATGGCTTCGGACTGGGATTTAGGGCTTCGGGCTGGGCTGGGATGGCTTTGGAATGGGCTGGGATGGCTTCGGGCTGGGCTTGGAAGGCTTCAAGCTGGGCTGGGATGGTTTCGGGCTGGGCTTCAGGGCTTTGGGCTGGCTGGGATGGTTATCGGGCTGTGCTAGGATGGATTCGGGATTGGATTTGGTGCTTCGAGCTGGGCTGAGAGGGCTTCAGGCTGGCCTGGGATGGAGGGCTTCGGGCCAGGCCGGGATGAAGAGCTTCGGGCCGGGCCAGGATGGCTTTGGGCAGGTTTTGCCACGGGCTGGATTGGGATGGCTTCAGGGTGGGCTGTTTGTTGGATTTTTATCCTGCTTATACCTGCGTGGGATGAGCTGACCTCTTGAATCGCGCGTCTCAAAAACAGTCCTAGAAGTGCAGGTTGTAAGGGAGGCAATACTGGCAGAGTGGCTTGTATGGTGGCTGATGCAACCAGCCATACCACAGGAAGGCATGATGTTATGTACATTACTGACCAGTAAACGAAGCTACATCTGACATCAGCAGTTAGATAAGTTATTGTCTCATACCATGCCACGTAATAACGACCGCCATTTTGAATTTTTTGTTGTCATTGTTTGTCAAAGGTTGGCTTGACATTGTAGGGATACCAGTGAATTCCCAGGCCCTGAAAACCCTAGGGTAGACATTAAAATCACTGTTCTACTCCAAATATTAAAGATGTTAGAGCCATTTCAGCGATTTTCTTTGCCATCTTGGAATTGACCCAGATTCCAACCATTTCCAGTGGGTTTATTTTGGTGGACTTTTCTTGTCATTCACCACATTCAGTAAGACCAGAAACCTTTGAGAAACCTTTGTTAGAATTTGTTTGGGGTTAGGGTACTTTTTCCCCATAAATATACAACTGTACCCGTCTAGAAGGCACTTCAGGCAGGCAGAGTGGCATACCCTACCTCAGCGGCTCTTATTGAGGCTGGTGCAGTTAGCCTAGTCACAATAAGTGTTCACACACGTTACCGATAAAATATTACATTTTTGTAGGCTGCTCAATCTTTCATCAGAGTATAATATGCTTCTTTTTAACCGTATATATACACAAACAAATGGGATTTTTGCTAATTTTGTTGTAAAATTCACAAGGTGACTCACAGCAATTTCCACGATTGTCAACATGTGTTTTGGTGTTCTTTATGGTTCATTCCACCAATCTAAAGTGGTAGTTTGCTTTCACAACAAAATTCCCACGGGAGTGCACATGCTCCCAGACTATTGACCACATCTCAATACCTCATATAACTTTTAAACTAAAGGCCACTTCCTGTTTCGACAGGTAGATAGCAAGGTCAAAGGTCACCGCCATATTTTTTGGGATACCCCACCCTAGTCGAAGTGTAACACAATTGATCCCGTCCAAATACCTTGTACCACTTTAAAACGGCAAGGCAAAATCTGTTTGACCAATAGGAAACGAGGTCAAAGGTCAAGGCATGTGCGCATCTTAAACACCTTTGTAAGCAATCGTATGGCGCAGGGATCAAGATCGTAGGTCAATCGGTTGATTTAATGGTATTACGTGACGTTGTGGAGCAGATTGCTTGGCAGTTTTGGGCGGATGTTTCGGATCAGACTTTTTTCTATGCATATGAAAACAGGCGGTGGATTTAGAGGGTTAACGTCATCATTGGTCTTGGGAGGGTTCTGTGTTTTTGTTGCAGTGTTTACTTGCATGACTGCTTTCTCTACAAATGAAACATTTGATGGAATCGTTGGAGAGAAAAATAGTGGAGTTGGCCGACTGTGCAGTCGGTTTGCCACGAACACTGGAAGGGCCTGCTCTCGCTTGACTTGCCATGGTGGCCAGCCGAGGAAAAGTATTACTTACAGTACACAATTCAACATAACATTTCTCCAAAATTTGAAAAACAGTAGAACCGATACTTATACACAGTATATATATATACAACACGCTTTCAAGTAGTAATAACCATTTGGTCTAAAACCTACAAAAAAAACTTAAACTTTACGAGAGCCAAAATGCAACACAACCTCACCCAACAAACACAACACCAGACAAACACAACAACCACCAAACAACCAAACAGACAAACACCAACAATAACAACCACAACAACAACCACAGCAACAACAACCATAACAACCACAACAACAACAACCACAACAACAACAACAAACAACAACCTCCTTTCATATGCATATATAAGTGAAACCGTTAACGTACGTTGGAATTTAGGTACAACGGTCTTGTTCGTGGACGTTGTTTCATATGCAGGCATGGGTGAACCAATGACTTTAGAATGAGTCAACGTCATCAAGCATCGAAAAGATGAAAGGAAAGGAGTGACAATTTTGAAGATTTTATGAGGAAACACACATTTTTCAGCCTGCCTCATATGTTTTGTACACAAGGTGTGAAGACATGATCGATCGACTATTCAATTATTTCCTAAACATTTATGAAAAGGCAATGATAAAGCCTTATGAACGAAGATGCTGCTACAGGATTCTCGACTATTATTTACAAAGAGCTCTGCAAGTATAAACATCTTCGCATTTTTTACCCCGCGTGCTCCAGCACGTGTTAATCCACGTACACGCTGCAAACATCATTACATCAGTTTACTTTAGTCATTCAATATTCATTACATGAATATTAACACAGGGCGTGTCGCAACGCGCGTGCAGTGATTGGAGGGCAGCTTTCGAGTATACCGTCTCAATTGTCTTGCGGGAATTTGATTGGATGGCCATCGTCTATATACGGTCACTACACAGTTCAAAACGAAAGAACAATATTACAAATCAAGGTTTTGATAGCAATGGTAAGTTGGTAACATAGGCCTACATGTACACTACACTATTTTCTGCACAAAATTCGTCGCGTTTTTCCCATACTGACGAACATGGCCAAACTGCAGTTTCGAGTAATTCGCGTTTTTAGTTGGACTTATTTTGGTCCTTCGAATTCATTGTTTTTGAAAATAAAATCCAAATTTTGGGTTTAATAACCTTCTTGCTTAAACAGCTAGAATCCCCCATCCACATTTTTGTTTAGTTTTCCTGTTTATCATGAAGGTTTATGTTTCTACAACGCGATTACAACGTGTTTTCCGCAAAAAACCGACAGTCTTTTGTTTAAAACGCCATTTAGTTCCGACCCTCTTCACCCGAAATTCTGAAACGCTTGCGGTCACTTGGTTTGTTTACAAACAGGGGCGTGACGTCATCCTCAGAAGAACTAAAAACGGCCTGTGTAGCATGATTTAATGGAAAACATACGAAGTGTATGCTCATCATGCCTGTTTCGTCCTTGTAATTCAAATTACAAACGTGAACAATACTTTATGTACTATGACAACAATGTATTGTTATCTTTTTGTGAAAAAAAGGAAATTGTGGCTCACAATGATGCTTTTTTAAAGGAAAATTTCAGTGAATCGCGGCCGTTGGTTTTGACACGAACGGCCGTCTTGAAATTTAAAAAAATGTTAATTGGGTATGAATTTAGGAGTTGAATTCCACATCTTGTTATGAGCTGTAAACCACGAAACAGTGAGAGTTTGATGGTGAAAAAAAAGACGACTGAGACAAAGTTATGATTTTTTGTGAAGCAAAACACATAAGTGCCACAGCGGCAGTTGGCAAACGGTTGAGCGTTGTACTTGGTCAACTTCAAGTTGAATGTTGCACCAGCTCGACCATTGTTAGCGACTTGGAAAACAAATATCAAAATATCTATTTTGGGTTAAAACCACTTTCAAACAGACCATGATTGTTAAATTGCGTCCAATTTACGTGCGGAATCGTCAATGAAAATGAATAGACAGCTAGTTCAAAAATGGTGATGTGATCCACAGCCCCTATACGCGCGCACACACGGCAGCATAGCCGTACACATAACCCAACTCACGGCAGCCTACCCGGTACAAGTTCGCCTATAAGTATACCTTCGCGCGACTTATTTTTCTCATTCTTTGAAAATAATAAAGAAAATGTTTCTGCTCTTTTTGTTTTCATAGTGTCGGGTAAAACATACAACCACGCAACTACTGGGCATATCTCTGGCTTTTTGGTCCAAAACAATTCTTCAAAAAACACCATTTAACAGAGACGGTTTTCCAAGTTGTTTGCGTGTAAACGTATGGAGCTAACAATCGTGTTGACGTCTCTTTCTTTGGATTGCGTCACGCGCATATCATTAATACCTAATGAGCGTTTCAGAATTCGCGAAAATCTCATTTTCGAAAAGCGCACTTTTGCTTGCAATTCATCCACTTAAAACCAACAATTAAAAAAAAAAAATACACGTCGGCAACGTTTGGACTATCGAAACAAGCCTAACGGCTGAATTTGATTAATCTCTGATCAATTATAAAGCTGTGAACGTGTTAGTCGGTTTGACAAAAAACAAAAATTCGATGCGCGTGCTGTTCGCTACCTGTAACGCTATGCATTTTCGAGTTCTTCACTATGAGAAGAACTCAAAACAGATCTCGGTAGCTGTCCGTCACCTCCATATGTTTAATGTGTGTTTGAGCGGCGGTCCTCCAGATTAGCGGTTATATTACTTCATTGAACACTTAGGTAATTTAGTACCATATCCACAAACTAACATTTTTGTAAATTCCATATATTTATTTATTTATTGATTTTTCTTACCTGTAAACAGCATTCAGCTTTGCGCGATATTGGTTGGTACCCGGTACCAGCGCGCTCTGTTGTAATACGCAGAAGCAGTGATCGGTCACCAACCAATAATTCATGTTCGTCAGTATGGGAAAAACAATTTAAGCGAAATGGGGTTTTTCGACATTTTCAGATGTTTCATAACTAAAAAAACATACATTATTTTGGTTTGAAATGTTCAGAAATGAAAGAGGGCACCCAAGAACCTCAAAAATGTAAAAAAACGGAATTTGTTAAATAGTGCCTGTTCGTCAGTATGGGGAAAATAGCACAAACCATCATTTTAAAAGCCTATAAATAGGGAAACTCATGTAACCAATCTGTCTGCATACTCTCTAAATTCAAAAGAGTGAAAATTCACTCCCTCTCATTGAAACTGGGGACAAGACTAATTGGAGTCAGTGACAATTCCTTACTCCTATAGATTGCGATTTCACTCGAGTTGGCACTAGAAATGGTCCTTTTTCAAACTTTTTCAAACTAAACTTAGAGTGATTTTCACTCTAAAACGTCTATATAGTTTCACTCTTTCAGATTCAGAGAGTAGCGTTCATCCCTATATTCATTCATCCATTCTGACTCGTGTAGTAATTTGAAGCCACAGCCAACAATTCCGACAATTTGCATCACTTGTGATAAAGCTTATGAGAAACACATTATAAAGTACGTACGTTCATGTGTTGCAGAATGTATTTCCGACAGTTGGTGAAAGTGTCTCTCCAGACGTAAGTAGGGAAATTGCCAAACGATGCAACCGGTGGCTTTCCAAGAGCAGCCCTTGTCGACGGTATCCAATGTTTCATCGTCTTGTATGGCACGTCAATGCCAGTAACCCGCAATTTGTTGCCTTTGAATATATTTTCCGGTGTGACTGGCGTGGTAAACACCACATCAGTGTCTGTCCAAGCAATAATGTCTACATCGGTGTATAAATCCATGAAGAAACTGTTCCACATCATGCGGTTGTATCCCACGGTGTGCCGTTTTGTCTTCAGGCAAGTCGCATCCTCAGGTAGAGGCTCATACCTTATTTTAATGTCAAATCCGATAGAGTGTTGTTGTTTCTGAACCCGAGCTGCAAACTCATGATCCGTCTTTGATTCCTCGTCCAGTACTAGACTGACATTACCCAACTTTGGGGACCAGAACAGCGCAGCGGAGCGAAACTTCTTACAGTAGAAAAACTGCAGAAGATCTGGTCTCGCGGTCATTCGTAATGTCAACTCCATACTGTAGCCGTTCGTGAGAGACAGGTTTGGCCAAGTTTTGGAACGGATGACCGATGACTCGATTGTACTTGGACGCCTTTCGAGTCCTTTTTGGTGTGAGTATATTGTCATTAGAGTGACCATAACGGCCATATATGATGCGATTAAAAACGCGAGATGTTTTATATTTACATGCATGTTGCCAATGTTATATACTTACATGTAGATCGTATTAAGCCACGTTAACTCAGTATGGTCACAGTTGGGCTTTTATTACAGGTTTTGGTAGCATTTCAGGTGTGGCCCAGTGGCAGATCCAGCCTCATGTATCAACAGTCAAACGTTTTTCTTGCATGACTTAAAGCTAGGTTTATACTTCTCCGCCGAACTCGCCGCATACTCGCCGATTGTAGTCGCCGCAGAGTTTTTACGCGATCTAACAAATCCGCTTTGCGCATAGTAGTCGCGGAGGTATAAACGGTCAAACAATAATGCAAAGTGCAAGGTGCAAACACAATAAAACTAGTTGTCAGAAAGCATTCCTGATCAGGGGACTTAAATAGCGCCCTCTGTTGATTTATTTAGTGAAGCCAGTAAGGAAAGCAATCCAACGGTCTCAATGAATAGCGCCCTCAATAGTTTGTGTATCTAATCACCAGACGACAGTTCATTCGCATGTCAATTATGTTCCTAATCTTTTGCCATTTTTCAGACTCCGTTTTTAAGCCTGAATTTCCACCAATTTCAGTAACCGGATGTGATAGACAACCAACCTATCTTAACCGCAATTTATCCAAGATTATTCCTGTGCGTGAATCTTTAAAAGTAAGTGTGATATTTGTGATAATTCTGGAGATTTTCCTAGGGCAGTTGATTGATGTTGTTATTGCCAAAGTTTTTAACAAGTATTTACGGTATAAAGATGAAGGCTCATAGTTGTCACCCTAATCAATTTTTTATCGGGACAACTGCAAAAGAGTTATTTTGCAGAAAAATTGAACCTTTCTTCTCACAAAACCCCCTTTGAAGCTAGACTCACGCAGTACCCCGATTTGCAAGTTTTCCTCCTAATCAACTGTTTTCCTGATCCTGGCATTACTACCAACCTCTCATCTCCACAGAAATTCTCTCTGACTCGTGTAAATCATGCAGATGAGAACGAGAAGGGTAGTATTTGCATGGAAACAATAAATACGACAAGGAAATCATCTGTCGACAACAAAAGTGTGTAGCTTGCAGAGCTTTCGAGAAATTATCCCACAGTTGTTGCCATACAGCTGATGCAGGTGAGTTGCAGAGATAAGATATGATCCTCAGTTCAATGTTCTTAAAACTGCCACACTGCTGTGTGTCTGGCAGTCTAATTCCACTAGATACAGGGGTCTAAACATTAGATTCTCAAGATTGGCACATCAATAAGCCAGTTCGGGGCTAGGTTCTGCACATGCGTGGGATCCTAACACAAACGTTTGACAAAGGTCATTTGTAAATAAACGCACGATCCACGAATGGCGCGTTGTAAGATGCAAAAAAAGCACTTCAGTGTACATTAAAGTAGGCTACATGTATCTTTTGATAAAGTAATTGATAAGCAGACCGGCGTGGACTAATGTTAATTTAGTACTTCGTAATTCGTGATAAATTCCATGACTCTTAACGACGTGAACAATTTATTTTTTCTACAATAATGTTTGTAGCCTAATGTTTTTATACATGTTTTTACTGATGGGATTGAGATCACATGCTTTCTGTGCACTGTGCATTGGGATATCCAGTTATAGGAAAGAATAACTGACAATTACAACAGCCAACTCTTGTTGATTTCATTTCCAACAAACCATTGACATATTAGCAAGCCTGTTTTCCCAGCTTTTATTAAATTTCCACAGAAAATGGAGTTAGGAAGCAGTTCAGTGAGTATAAGCGGCTCTGTAGTACAGGCTAATTTAAATGAGTTGAAATAACCCTAATTTTGTTTCTTGCCAGTGGAATACTTCATCCAGAAGAAGGGTTATTTTATATACACGGACGGCACTTGGGATTTGATTGCCCGGCCGCCCGCATACAAACTGTTTTATGACACACAATTTTTGTTATATACAGTTGTGCTCAAAATTATTCATACCCTTTGAAAAATCTAACATTTTTCAAATTTCCTCACTCCCAAAAAACTATTGTGAAGGAACTTCCACTGGGGTGTTTTCTGGTATTTAGTATGTTTTCCGGTATTTAGTGTGTTTTTCGGTGTTTTCCTGTGTTTTCTGGTTTGTATGCGGGCAATCAAATCCCAAGTGCCGTCCGTGTATATAAAATAACCCTTCTTCTTGACGAAGTATTCCACTGGCAAGAAACAAAATTAGGGTTATTTCAACTCACTTAAATTAGCCTGTACTACAGAGCCGCTTATACTCACTGTACTGCTTCCTAACTCCATTTTCTGTGGAAATTGAATAAAAGCTGGGAAAACAGGCTTGCTAATATGTCAATGGTTTGTTGGAAATTAAATCAACAAGAGTTGGCTGTTGCAATTGTCACAGTTATTCTTTCCTATAACTGGATATCCCAATGCACAGTGCACAGAAAGCATGTGATCTCAATCCCATCAGTAAAAACATTTATAAAAACATTAGGCTACCAACATTATTGTAGAAAAAAAACATTTGTTCACGTCGTTGTTACGTATACGGTTGACTAATGAATATGAATTAGGTGTGTGGTAGCGCCCTCCTCTGGTGGTCTGACTAATCTTTAGCCAATCAGTACGTGAAGCGTGTTTAATTTGAATAACTCAAAGAATTTATGCAAATGTTGCTATATATAAGGGTTTGTCACGCGTTCTTCGAGGAGTCTATGCTGTGGCATTCGGGGGTTGATGGGCGCGGTCGGTACTGATGTTTCGTGATGTCTCGGCTTTAACCACGCCCTTGCTGATGTCCTGGGAGGGAACTTTGGTGTTTTGGACGGTTGGACCCTTGGGACTGTGGCGTGCTACCAGAGACGTGAGCTTTAACGTGACGATTGAACTTGTGGCCGTGGCCGTTGTCCCAGTCAACTCCCGAAGTTGGTCCCCAGCATAGGCCCCGTTATAGAGGTACCTCGTTTATTAAAGTTTTGGTATGAATTTAGTTAACTATCTGAAGTGAATTCGGTTTTGTGTTGTAAAATGTTAATAAAATAAGTTAAGAACGTTACACTGATGGCTCATGCATGTATCTTCTGTCTGTTCGGGGGTCTCCTGGGGTGACTTCGTAACAGATAATGGGGGCTTGTCCGGGAATCGAACCCGGGACCTCTCGCAAGCTAGTTTGAAAATAAAACTGTGATTGATTTTTGGCGTTGTAGTTCAATTATTTTCAGCACTGATTAATTTTCAAAAATGAGTTTCACAACTGCAGAGGAATTTTTACAAAGGGAAGATTTAACTATTGATGACGTTGACGAACTGCTGAAAGATCAGTTGTGTGCCGTAGCCAAGGTTTTGGGACTCGATGTGTTTGCGGGGGCTAAGAAAACGTTTTTGAATCGTGTAGTTTGCCAAGCTTTAATCAAAAATGGTTTGCTTGAGGGAGACGGTGAAGAGGTTTCCCCGCCTACCAAAACCAGTGCTGAAAATCAAATTGAAACGCTTCGATTGCAGTTGAGAATTAAGGAAGAAGAGAAAGAAATAAGACGAATAGAGACAAGTCATGCATCGGCCATTAAAGAAATGGAAATGAAAGCTAGTGTGTCTTATTTGACACCTGCTGCCCCAAAGGGATTTGACTTTGCTAAAAATATAAGACTTGTTCCAAAGTTCGAATGCCAAGAAGTTAGTCGGTACTTCACTTCATTTGAAGATTTGGCACGAAAACTTGAATGGCCCAAAAAATATTGGACCACGTTATTGCATAGTGTGTTTGACGGCAAAGCGAAAGAGGTTTATACCGCTCTGTCGTCTGAGCAAAGTGCTGACTATGACTTTGTAAAGAACACTGTTCTTAAAGCTTATGAACTAGTTCCGGAAGCTTATAGACAACGGTTTAGGAAGATTAAGAGAAAGGAGTCTGGCGAAACTTATGTGGAATTCGCACGTGAGAAGATACGAGCCTTTGACCGTTGGTTACGATCGAAGGACGTCGGTAATAGTTTGGAGAAAATAAGGGAGTTGATGTTAATGGAAGAATTCCTAAACTGTGTCCCTAATGAAATTAGAACACACATTGCAGATAAAGGTGTTGAAAACATTGAGAAGGCCGCTAGTATGGCCGATGATTATGAACTAGTTCATAAACAGTCGTTTGGTTCTGACTATCGATCTGGTTTCAGAAACTTTAAAGCTTCCAAACAGTGGTCGAAAAAACCTGAGAAAATGGGCAAGAGTGCCCAACTTGAAAATTCAGGTTTGAAATCTCCAGAAACGGGTAAAGAAAACCCATCTGAGATCGATCGACAGAAATGGCGGAAAAATCGCCCAGTTTGTTCTTACTGTGGCAAAATCGGCCATAGTTATGACAATTGTTATAAACGAAGGAATGACATGGGAAAACCTGTTGTGTTTATTGCCAGCCCAAAGGCGCCGATTTGTGAAAGTGTCCCTTCGGTGGATTTTGACTGTGAAAATGAGGAAAAAAGTGTCTGAAATTAAAATACAGGAATCTGATGAAATTTCCAGGTCATGTTTGACAAATGGTTATGAGCCATTGATGTCACAAGGTCGTGTATCTTTAACTGACACCGTTTCGTATTCTGTTAATATTTTGAGAGATACAGGAGCTTCGCAATCTTTGCTGTTGAAAGGTGTAGTTCCATCCCTTGGTGAAAGCAGCCAGACAAGCGTACTCATTAAAGGTGTTGGAGGTATGTACTTAAAAATTCCGATAGAGACTGTGTATTTGGAATCGGACTACATGACCGGCCCTGTAACAGTTGGGGTAGTTTCTACTTTGCCAATTGAAGGGGTGACCTTTTTGTTAGGAAATGATATAGCTGGCGTTCAAGTACAAGCCAGTCCTCCTGTAAAAGTCATTGATGTTCCGTGTCGTAGTGAAGACACAGAACGTTTGTCTAGTGAATATCCAGGGATATTTCCCGCTTGTGTTACCACACGCTCTATGAGGAGTCTAGAAAGTGAGGGTAACGTGGATAACACAGACAATGACACAGAATGTTTCCAGCTGGCGGGAACATTTTTCAGTCGGTTGAATGACTCGACTAATGAAAACAGTCAAAACTCTACGTCAGAACCTCTAGTTTTAAATCGTGATTATTTGATTATGAAGCAAAAGGCTGATCCAGAATTACGTAAAGTTGCCTGGGATGCATTGAGCGAGCAAGAGGCTGTGTGCTACTTCCTCAATAAATCAGGTGTACTGATGAGGAAATGGCGACATCCAGAAGCTCCTGGAGATCATGATTGGAGTGTGGTCACACAGATTGTGGTGCCACTTCCATATAGATCGGAAATACTTAAGTTGGCCCATGAATCTCCAACTTCTGGTCACTTGGGCGTTCGGAAAACGCAAGACCGTATTTTACGGCATTTTTTTTGGCCCAAGTTGCATAAAGATGTGTCAAACTTTTGTAGAACTTGCCACACTTGCCAACTAGTGGGCAAGCCAAACCAAACAATTCAGACAGCTCCACTCATTCCCATCCCTCCTTGTGACCAGCCGTTTGATCGTATATTGATCGATTGTGTTGGGCCCTTACCTAAGACTAGGTCGGGATATATTTATCTCTTGACTATAATGGATACTAGTACAAGGTACCCAGAAGCCATCCCATTGCGAAATATAACTGCTAAAGTTATTGCTGAAGCCTTGATCAAGTTCTTCACTAGAATGGGACTTCCTAAAGAGATCCAACATGATCAAGGGTCTAATTTCACAAGTCAGTTGTTCAAGGAAGTGTTGAACGTGATGGGGATTGAGCAGCTAATGTCCTCTCCATATCACCCAGAATCTCAAGGTGCTATCGAGAGATATCATCAAACGTTGAAAACGATGATTCGTGCGTATTGTCACGATCATCAAATTGATTGGGACAAAGGGATCGATTTCCTATTGTTCGCCACAAGGGACTCTCCCAATGAGTCTACGGGGTATAGCCCTTTCGAGCTAGTTTTCGGTCATGAAGTCCGTGGTCCTTTAAAATTAATTAAAGAAAAATGGCTGGCTGAAACGGGGGATGAAACTAACCTTCTAGATTATGTTAGTGATTTCAAACAGAGGCTGCATGATGCTTACGATGTTGCGAGAAGGAATCTGATAGCAACGCAGGGACGCATGAAAACATGGTACGATAGAAAAGCAAGAGAACGTAGTTTCAAACCAGGTGAGAAGGTTCTGATATTGCTCCCTGTCCAAGGTGAACCATTTAGAGCAAGGTTCAGTGGACCTTATGTTGTCGAAGAAAAACTGAACAGTGTGAACTATGTTATACAAACGCCAGATAGGAGAAAATCAAGGAGAGTTTGCCATGTAAACATGATGAAAAAGTATCATGACAGAGCTGACCAGATTCCTTCCGCAACATGGACTATCTGTGTTGAAAATGAGCAAATTACAGAAAGTGAAAATTCAGTTCAAAAAGAACTTGACACGGAGTGTTCACAGAGCTCATTTCTTATGGTGCAAAATTCCACCATTCTTGCCAATTTAAACGATGAATTGTCTCATTTACTTGGTAATGAACAAGATGAGATGATTGAACTGATGTATTCATACACTGAATTATTTCGTGATAAGCCAGGAAGAACGTCGGTTTTATTTCATGATGTTGATGTTGGCAAAGCCACTCCGATCAAACAGCACCCATATCGCTTGAACCCAACAAAACTCGAGTTAGTTCGAAAGGAGATACAATATATGTCAGAAAATGACATTATATCTCCTGCAAATCAAAGCCCTTGGAGTTCACCAATACTGTTGGTGCCCAAGGAGGATGGATCAAAAAGATTCTGTATTGATTACAGGAAGGTTAATTTAGTGACTAAATCGGATTCGTATCCGATACCTAGACTTGATGAGTGCATTGATCGGATTGGGCATGCCAAATATATGAGCAAGTATGATCTCTTGAAAGGTTACTGGCAGGTGCCTTTGACCGAGCGGGCTAGGGAAATCTCGGCGTTTACAACACCTGATGGTCTTTGGGTTTGTAATGTCATGCCGTTCGGTATGAAAAATGCCCCAAGTACATTCACGCGAATGATGAATCAAATTACACGTGGATTAGAAGGGTGTGAGGCTTACATCGATGATGTTGTGGTCTATTCTGAATCTTGGCCAGAACACATTGACAGAACTAGAGCATTATTTGACAAGTTGGCTGAAGCCAACTTAACCATAAATCTCAAGAAAAGTGAGATTGGAAAAGGCTCTGTTACATACTTGGGACATGAAGTTGGACAAGGAAAAGTATTGCCAAAAAATGCAAAAGTCCAAGTTATCAATGAGTATCCTGTGCCAGTTAACAAGAAGGAATTGTTGAGGTTCCTGGGGATGACGGGATTTTATCGAAAATTCTGCCCAAATTTTGCACAGATTGCTGAACCCTTAACTTGCTTGTTGGCCAAACGAGTAAATTTTATTTGGTCAAATGAATGTCAAAAGGCATTTGAAAGCCTTAAAGCAATTTTAATCAGTGAGCCTGTGCTGATGGCACCTGACTTTCGAAGACCGTTCACACTGGCGATTGACGCCAGTGATGTTGGCGTGGGATCGGTCTTAATGCAATGTGACGAAAATGGTGTAGAACACCCTGTCAGTTACTTTTCTAAGAAACTTAACAAATATCAACAAAAGTACTCGACTGTGGAAAAAGAGACTTTAAGCCTGGTTATGGCACTTGGTCATTTTGAGGTATATGTTACTGGTCCATTTCCTGTTACAGTATATACGGATCATCACCCACTTGTGTATATTAATAAGTTTAAAAATAAGAATGCTCGGTTGATGAGGTGGAGCATAATGATGCAAGGGTACAATCTCGAGTTCATGCATGTGTCAGGAAAAGAAAATATTATTGCTGATGGGTTGAGTCGATTATAATAATTCAATCTTAAGTGAGCAAATTATGATTGTATAAAATGTCACGTATTATTGATTTGATTAATAAAAATCCTCTCTAAAAGTCGTATTTTTGCCTTTTAAGGGGAGGGTGTTACGTATACGGTTGACTAATGAATATGAATTAGGTGTGTGGTAGCGCCCTCTTCTGGTGGTCTGACTAATCTTTAGCCAATCAGTACGTGAAGCGTGTTTAATTTGAATAACTCAAATAATTTATGCAAATGTTGCTATATATAAGGGTTTGTCAAGCGTTCTTCGAGGAGTCTATGCTGTGGCATTCGGGGGTTGATGGGCGCGGTCGGTACTGATGTTTCGTGATGTCTCGGCTTTAACCACGCCCTTGCTGATGTCCTGGGAGGGAACTTTAGTGTTTTGGACGGTTGGACCCTTGGGACTGTGGCGTGCTACCAGAGACGTGAGCTTTAACGTGACGATTGAACTTGTGGCCGTGGCCGTTGTCCCAGTCAACCCCCGAAGTTGGTCCCCAGCATAGGCCCCGTTATAGAGGTACCTCGTTTATTAAAGTTTTGGTATGAATTTAGTTAACTATCTGAAGTGAATTCGGTTTTGTGTTGTAAAATGTTAATAAAATAAGTTAAGAACGTTACACTGATGGCTCATGCATGTATCTTCTGTCTGTTCGGGGGTCTCCTGGGGTGACTTCGTAACATCGTAAAGAGTCATGGAATTTATCACGAATTACGAGGTACTAAATTAACATTAGTCCACGCCGGTCTGCTTTTGAATAACTTCATCAAAAGATACATGTAGCCTGCTTCAATGTACATTGAAGTGCTTTTTTTTTGCATCTTACAACGCGCCATTCGTGGATCGTGCGTTTATTTACAAATGACCTTTGTCAAACGTTTGTGTTAGGATCCCACGCATGTGCAGAACCTAGCCCCGAACTGGTTTATTGATGTGCCAATCTTGAGAATCTAATTTTTAGACCCCTGTATCTAGTGGAATTAGACTGCCAGACACACAGCAGTGTGGCAGTTTTAAGAACATTGAATGCAAATCAGCAAATCGGCTGTATGGCAACAACTGTGGGATAATTTCTCGAAAGCTGTGCAAGCTACACACTTTTGTTGTCGACAGATGATTTCCTTGCAAAAACATTAGGGGGAAAAAAGCTGGTAAATCATCAACCGGCAAGTATAATTTGTGTAGACTTTCACTTCCACACCAGATGGTAGGCCTAGTAAGTTCAAAAATTACTACGTGGTTATGTGCATCTGGCGTACGCTAAGTAGGCTATGTAAATAATGAAAGTTCTGGAGAAAATGAAAGTTGTTCAAACTTCAACTTTAAAGGAATATTTTACATAGTGTACATCAAACAAACAATTGAAAAAAAGCTGGTAAATCATCCATCGGCAAGTACATTTTGTGTAGACTTTCATATCCACACCAGATGGTAGGCCTATAATTAAGTACAACAACAACTGTTTGCTAGGATAGAGCGACAATTTGTGTGTGAAAAAGCTATATTTGGGCGACGACACGCTCAATAGGGCGACAATTTGGTGTCGCCCTAATATTTTTTAGATTAGAAACCATTTTTTTAGGTCAAAAACCATTTTGTTTAAATCGAGAACCATTTTTAATAGGTCTAGAACCGTCTCTCTTAGGTCTGTAACCATTTTTGGAAGCTTTGGGTAGAAAAATTTGGTGTCAATTTGAGTAATTATTCCCGAAATTTCGGTGGTCCCCGGGGAAAGGCTTCCCGAATTGTCGCCCTATTGCTGCATCCAGGGTTATTACAATTACTACGTGGTTATGTGCATCTGGCCTACGCCAAGTATGTAAATAATGGAAGTTCTGGAGAAAATGAAAGTTGTTCAAATTTCAACTTTAAAACTTTAAAGGAATATTTGTTCACGTCGTTGTTACGTATACGGTTGACTAATGAATATGAATTAGGTGTGTGGTAGCGCCCTCCTCTGGTGGTCTGACTAATCTTTAGCCAATCAGTACGTGAAGCGTGTTTAATTTGAATAACTCAAAGAATTTATGCAAATGTTGCTATATATAAGGGTTTGTCACGCGTTCTTCGAGGAGTCTATGCTGTGGCATTCGGGGGTTGATGGGCGCGGTCGGTACTGATGTTTCGTGATGTCTCGGCTTTAACCACGCCCTTGCTGATGTCCTGGGAGGGAACTTTGGTGTTTTGGACGGTTGGACCCTTGGGACTGTGGCGTGCTACCAGAGACGTGAGCTTTAACGTGACGATTGAACTTGTGGCCGTGGCCGTTGTCCCAGTCAACTCCCGAAGTTGGTCCCCAGCATAGGCCCCATTATAGAGGTACCTCGTTTATTAAAGTTTTGGTATGAATTTAGTTAACTATCTGAAGTGAATTCGGTTTTGTGTTGTAAAATGTTAATAAAATAAGTTAAGAACGTTACACTGATGGCTCATGCATGTATCTTCTGTCTGTTCGGGGGTCTCCTGGGGTGACTTCGTAACAGATAATGGGGGCTTGTCCGGGAATCGAACCCGGGACCTCTCGCAAGCTAGTTTGAAAATAAAACTGTGATTGATTTTTGGCGTTGTAGTTCAATTATTTTCAGCACTGATTAATTTTCAAAAATGAGTTTCACAACTGCAGAGGAATTTTTACAAAGGGAAGATTTTACTATTGATGACGTTGACGAACTGCTGAAAGATCAGTTGTGTGCCGTAGCCAAGGTTTTGGGACTCGATGTGTTTGCGGGGGCTAAGAAAACGTTTTTGAATCGTGTAGTTTGCCAAGCTTTAATCAAAAATGGTTTGCTTGAGGGAGACGGTGAAGAGGTTTCCCCGCCTACCAAAACCAGTGCTGAAAATCAAATTGAAATGCTTCGATTGCAGTTGAGAATTAAGGAAGAAGAGAAAGAAATAAGACGAATAGAGACAAGTCATGCATTGGCCATTAAAGAAATGGAAATGAAAGCTAGTGTGTCTTATTTGACACCTGCTGCCCCAAAGGGATTTGACTTTGCTAAAAATATAAGACTTGTTCCAAAGTTCGAATGCCAAGAAGTTAGTCGGTACTTCACTTCATTTGAAGATTTGGCACGAAAACTTGAATGGCCCAAAAAATATTGGACCACGTTATTGCATAGTGTGTTTGACGGCAAAGCGAAAGAGGTTTATACCGCTCTGTCGTCTGAGCAAAGTGCTGACTATGACTTTGTAAAGAACACTGTTCTTAAAGCTTATGAACTAGTTCCGGAAGCTTATAGACAACGGTTTAGGAAGATTAAGAGAAAGGAGTCTGGCGAAACTTATGTTGAATTCGCACGTGAGAAGATACGAGCCTTTGACCGTTGGTTACGATCGAAGGACGTCGGTAATAGTTTGGAGAAAATAAGGGAGTTGATGTTAATGGAAGAATTCCTAAACTGTGTCCCTAATGAAATTAGAACACACATTGCAGATAAAGGTGTTGAAAACATTGAGAAGGCCGCTAGTATGGCCGATGATTATGAACTAGTTCATAAACAGTCGTTTGGTTCTGACTATCGATCTGGTTTCAGAAACTTTAAAGCTTCCAAACAGTGGTCGAAAAAACCTGAGAAAATGGGCAAGAGTGCCCAACTTGAAAATTCAGGTTTGAGATCTCCAGAAACGGGTAAAGAAAACCCATCTGAGATCGATCGACAGAAATGGCGGAAAAATCGCCCAGTTTGTTCTTACTGTGGCAAAATCGGCCATAGTTATGACAATTGTTATAAACGAAGGAATGACATGGGAAAACCTGTTGTGTTTATTGCCACCCCAAAGGCGCCGATTTGTGAAAGTGTCCCTTCGGTGGATTTTGACTGTGAAAATGAGGAAAAAAGTGTCTGAAATTAAAATACAGGAATCTGATGAAATTTCCAGGTCATGTTTGACAAATGGTTATGAGCCATTGATGTCACAAGGTCGTGTATCTTTAACTGACACCGTTTCGTATTCTGTTAATATTTTGAGAGATACAGGAGCTTCGCAATCTTTGCTGTTGAAAGGTGTAGTTCCATCCCTTGGTGAAAGCAGCCAGACAAGCGTACTCATTAAAGGTGTTGGAGGTATGTACTTAAAAATTCCGATAGAGACTGTGTATTTGGAATCGGACTACATGACCGGCCCTGTAACAGTTGGGGTAGTTTCTACTTTGCCAATTGAAGGGGTGACCTTTTTGTTAGGAAATGATATAGCTGGCGTTCAAGTACAAGCCAGTCCTCCTGTAAAAGTCATTGATGTTCCGTGTCGTAGTGAAGACACAGAACGTTTGTCTAGTGAATATCCAGGGATATTTCCCGCTTGTGTTACCACACGCTCTATGAGGAGTCTAGAAAGTGAGGGTAACGTGGATAACACAGACAATGACACAGAATGTTTCCAGCTGGCGGGAACATTTTTCAGTCGGTTGAATGACTCGACTAATGAAAACAGTCAAAACTCTACGTCAGAACCTCTAGTTTTAAATCGTGATTATTTGATTATGAAGCAAAAGGCTGATCCAGAATTACGTAAAGTTGCCTGGGATGCATTGAGCGAGCAAGAGGCTGTGTGCTACTTCCTCAATAAATCAGGTGTACTGATGAGGAAATGGCGACATCCAGAAGCTCCTGGAGATCATGATTGGAGTGTGGTCACACAGATTGTGGTGCCACTTCCATATAGATCGGAAATACTTAAGTTGGCCCATGAATCTCCAACTTCTGGTCACTTGGGCGTTCGGAAAACGCAAGACCGTATTTTACGGCATTTTTTTTGGCCCAAGTTGCATAAAGATGTGTCAAACTTTTGTAGAACTTGCCACACTTGCCAACTAGTGGGCAAGCCAAACCAAACAATTCAGACAGCTCCACTCATTCCCATCCCTCCTTGTGACCAGCCGTTTGATCGTATATTGATCGATTGTGTTGGGCCCTTACCTAAGACTAGGTCGGGATATATTTATCTCTTGACTATAATGGATACTAGTACAAGGTACCCAGAAGCCATCCCATTGCGAAATATAACTGCTAAAGTTATTGCAGAAGATACGAGCCTTTGACCGTTGGTTACGATCGAAGGACGTCGGTAATAGTTTGGAGAAAATAAGGGAGTTGATGTTAATGGAAGAATTCCTAAACTGTGTCCCTAATGAAATTAGAACACACATTGCAGATAAAGGTGTTGAAAACATTGAGAAGGCCGCTAGTATGGCCGATGATTATGAACTAGTTCATAAACAGTCGTTTGGTTCTGACTATCGATCTGGTTTCAGAAACTTTAAAGCTCCAAACAGTGGTCGAAAAAACCTGAGAAAATGGGCAAGAGTGCCCAACTTGAAAATTCAGGTTTGAAATCTCCAGAAACGGGTAAAGAAAACCCATCTGAGATCGATCGACAGAAATGGCGGAAAAATCGCCCAGTTTGTTCTTACTGTGGCAAAATCGGCCATAGTTATGACAATTGTTATAAACGAAGGAATGACATGGGAAAACCTGTTGTGTTTATTGCCACCCCAAAGGCGCCGATTTGTGAAAGTGTCCCTTCGGTGGATTTTGACTGTGAAAATGAGGAAAAAAGTGTCTGAAATTAAAATACAGGAATCTGATGAAATTTCCAGGTCATGTTTGACAAATGGTTATGAGCCATTGATGTCACAAGGTCGTGTATCTTTAACTGACACCGTTTCGTATTCTGTTAATATTTTGAGAGATACAGGAGCTTCGCAATCTTTGCTGTTGAAAGGTGTAGTTCCATCCCTTGGTGAAAGCAGCCAGACAAGCGTACTCATTAAAGGTGTTGGAGGTATGTACTTAAAAATTCCGATAGAGACTGTGTATTTGGAATCGGACTACATGACCGGCCCTGTAACAGTTGGGGTAGTTTCTACTTTGCCAATTGAAGGGGTGACCTTTTTGTTAGGAAATGATATAGCTGGCGTTCAAGTACAAGCCAGTCCTCCTGTAAAAGTCATTGATGTTCCGTGTCGTAGTGAAGACACAGAACGTTTGTCTAGTGAATATCCAGGGATATTTCCCGCTTGTGTTACCACACGCTCTATGAGGAGTCTAGAAAGTGAGGGTAACGTGGATAACACAGACAATGACACAGAATGTTTCCAGCTGGCGGGAACATTTTTCAGTCGGTTGAATGACTCGACTAATGAAAACAGTCAAAACTCTACGTCAGAACCTCTAGTTTTAAATCGTGATTATTTGATTATGAAGCAAAAGGCTGATCCAGAATTACGTAAAGTTGCCTGGGATGCATTGAGCGAGCAAGAGGCTGTGTGCTACTTCCTCAATAAATCAGGTGTACTGATGAGGAAATGGCGACATCCAGAAGCTCCTGGAGATCATGATTGGAGTGTGGTCACACAGATTGTGGTGCCACTTCCATATAGATCGGAAATACTTAAGTTGGCCCATGAATCTCCAACTTCTGGTCACTTGGGCGTTCGGAAAACGCAAGACCGTATTTTACGGCATTTTTTTTGGCCCAAGTTGCATAAAGATGTGTCAAACTTTTGTAGAACTTGCCACACTTGCCAACTAGTGGGCAAGCCAAACCAAACAATTCAGACAGCTCCACTCATTCCCATCCCTCCTTGTGACCAGCCGTTTGATCGTATATTGATCGATTGTGTTGGGCCCTTACCTAAGACTAGGTCGGGATATATTTATCTCTTGACTATAATGGATACTAGTACAAGGTACCCAGAAGCCATCCCATTGCGAAATATAACTGCTAAAGTTATTGCTGAAGCCTTGATCAAGTTCTTCACTAGAATGGGACTTCCTAAAGAGATCCAACATGATCAAGGGTCTAATTTCACAAGTCAGTTGTTCAAGGAAGTGTTGAACGTGATGGGGATTGAGCAGCTAATGTCCTCTCCATATCACCCAGAATCTCAAGGTGCTATCGAGAGATATCATCAAACGTTGAAAACGATGATTCGTGCGTATTGTCACGATCATCAAATTGATTGGGACAAAGGGATCGATTTCCTATTGTTCGCCACAAGGGACTCTCCCAATGAGTCTACGGGGTATAGCCCTTTCGAGCTAGTTTTCGGTCATGAAGTCCGTGGTCCTTTAAAATTAATTAAAGAAAAATGGCTGGCTGAAACGGGGGATGAAACTAACCTTCTAGATTATGTTAGTGATTTCAAACAGAGGCTGCATGATGCTTACGATGTTGCGAGAAGGAATCTGATAGCAACGCAGGGACGCATGAAAACATGGTACGATAGAAAAGCAAGAGAACGTAGTTTCAAACCAGGTGAGAAGGTTCTGATATTGCTCCCTGTCCAAGGTGAACCATTTAGAGCAAGGTTCAGTGGACCTCATGTTGTCGAAGAAAAACTGAACAGTGTGAACTATGTTATACAAACGCCAGATAGGAGAAAATCAAGGAGAGTTTGCCATGTAAACATGATGAAAAAGTATCATGACAGAGCTGACCAGATTCCTTCCGCAACATGGACTATCTGTGTTGAAAATGAGCAAATTACAGAAAGTGAAAATTCAGTTCAAAAAGAACTTGACACGGAGTGTTCACAGAGCTCATTTCTTATGGTGCAAAATTCCACCATTCTTGCCAATTTAAACGATGAATTGTCTCATTTACTTGGTAATGAACAAGATGAGATGATTGCACTGATGTATTCATACACTGAATTATTTCGTGATAAGCCAGGAAGAACGTCGGTTTTATTTCATGATGTTGATGTTGGCAATGCCACTCCGATCAAACAGCACCCATATCGCTTGAACCCAACAAAACTCGAGTTAGTTCGAAAGGAGATACAATATATGTCAGAAAATGACATTATATCTCCTGCAAATCAAAGCCCTTGGAGTTCACCAATACTGTTGGTGCCCAAGGAGGATGGATCAAAAAGATTCTGTATTGATTACAGGAAGGTTAATTTAGTGACTAAATCGGATTCGTATCCGATACCTAGACTTGATGAGTGCATTGATCGGATTGGGCATGCCAAATATATGAGCAAGTATGATCTCTTGAAAGGTTACTGGCAGGTGCCTTTGACCGAGCGGGCTAGGGAAATCTCGGCGTTTACAACACCTGATGGTCTTTGGGTTTGTAATGTCATGCCGTTCGGTATGAAAAATGCCCCAAGTACATTCACGCGAATGATGAATCAAATTACACGTGGATTAGAAGGGTGTGAGGCTTACATCGATGATGTTGTGGTCTATTCTGAATCTTGGCCAGAACACATTGACAGAACTAGAGCATTATTTGACAAGTTGGCTGAAGCCAACTTAACCATAAATCTCAAGAAAAGTGAGATTGGAAAAGGCTCTGTTACATACTTGGGACATGAAGTTGGACAAGGAAAAGTATTGCCAAAAAATGCAAAAGTCCAAGTTATCAATGAGTATCCTGTGCCAGTTAACAAGAAGGAATTGTTGAGGTTCCTGGGGATGACGGGATTTTATCGAAAATTCTGCCCAAATTTTGCACAGATTGCTGAACCCTTAACTTGCTTGTTGGCCAAACGAGTAAATTTTATTTAGTCAAATGAATGTCAAAAGGCATTTGAAAGCCTTAAAGCAATTTTAATCAGTGAGCCTGTGCTGATGGCACCTGACTTTCGAAGACCGTTCACACTGGCGATTGACGCCAGTGATGTTGGCGTGGGATCGGTCTTAATGCAATGTGACGAAAATGGTGTAGAACACCCTGTCAGTTACTTTTCTAAGAAACTTAACAAATATCAACAAAAGTACTCGACTGTGGAAAAAGAGACTTTAAGCCTGGTTATGGCACTTGGTCATTTTGAGGTATATGTTACTGGTCCATTTCCTGTTACAGTATATACGGATCATCACCCACTTGTGTATATTAATAAGTTTAAAAATAAGAATGCTCGGTTGATGAGGTGGAGCATAATGATGCAAGGGTACAATCTCGAGTTCATGCATGTGTCAGGAAAAGAAAATATTATTGCTGATGGGTTGAGTCGATTATAATAATTCAATCTTAAGTGAGCAAATTATGATTGTATAAAATGTGTCGTATTTTTGCCTTTTAAGGGGAGGGTGTTACGTATACGGTTGACTAATGAATATGAATTAGGTGTGTGGTAGCGCCCTCTGCTGGTGGTCTGACTAATCTTTAGCCAATCAGTACGTGAAGCGTGTTTAATTTGAATAACTCAAATAATTTATGCAAATGTTGCTATATATAAGGGTTTGTCAAGCGTTCTTCGAGGAGTCTATGCTGTGGCATTCAGGGGTTGATGGGCGCGGTCGGTACTGATGTTTCGTGATGTCTCGGCTTTAACCACGCCCTTGCTGATGTCCTGGGAGGGAACTTTGGTGTTTTGGACGGTTGGACCCTTGGGACTGTGGCGTGCTACCAGAGACGTGAGCTTTAACGTGACGATTGAACTTGTGGCCGTGGCCGTTGTCCCAGTCAACCCCCGAAGTTGGTCCCCAGCATAGGCCCCGTTATAGAGGTACCTCGTTTATTAAAGTTTTGGTATGAATTTAGTTAACTATCTGAAGTGAATTCGGTTTTGTGTTGTAAAATGTTAATAAAATAAGTTAAGAACGTTACACTGATGGCTCATGCATGTATCTTCTGTCTGTTCGGGGGTCTCCTGGGGTGACTTCGTAACATCGTAAAGAGTCATGGAATTTATCACGAATTACGAGGTACTAAATTAACATTAGTCCACGCCGGTCTGCTTTTGAATAACTTCATCAAAAGATACATGTAGCCTGCTTCAATGTACATTGAAGTGCTTTTTTTTTGCATCTTACAACGCGCCATTCGTGGATCGTGCGTTTATTTACAAATGACCTTTGTCAAACGTTTGTGTTAGGATCCCACGCATGTGCAGAACCTAGCCCCGAACTGGTTTATTGATGTGCCAATCTTGAGAATCTAATTTTTAGACCCCTGTATCTAGTGGAATTAGACTGCCAGACACACAGCAGTGTGGCAGTTTTAAGAACATTGAATGCAAATCAGCAAATCAGCTGTATGGCAACAACTGTGGGATAATTTCTCGAAAGCTGTGCAAGCTACACACTTTTGTTGTCGACAGATGATTTCCTTGCAAAAACATTAGGGGGAAAAAAAGCTGGTAAATCATCAACCGGCAAGTATAATTTGTGTAGACTTTCACTTCCACACCAGATGGTAGGCCTAGTAAGTTCAAAAATTACTACGTGGTTATGTGCATCTGGCGTACGCTAAGTAGGCTATGTAAATAATGAAAGTTCTGGAGAAAATGAAAGTTGTTCAAATTTCAACTTTAAAGGAATATTTTACATAGTGTACATCAAACAAACAATAGAAAAAAAGCTGGTAAATCATCCATCGGCAAGTACATTTTGTGTAGACTTTCATATCCACACCAGATGGTAGGCCTATAATTAAGTACAACAAAAACTGTTTGCTAGGATAGGGCGACAATTTGTGTGTGAAAAAGCTATATTTGGGCGACGACACGCTCAATAGGGCGACAATTTGGTGTCGCCCTAATATTTTTTAGATTAAAAACCATTTTTTTAGGTCAAAAACCATTTTGTTTAAATCGAGAACCATTTTTAATAGGTCTAGAACCGTCTCTCTTAGGTCTGTAACAATTTTTGGAAGCTTTGGGTAGAAAAATTTGGTGTCAATTTGAGTAATTCTTCCCGAAATTTCGGTGGTCCCCGGGGAAAGGCTTCCCGAATTGTCGCCCTATTGCTGCATCCAGGGTTATTACAATTACTACGTGGTTATGTGCATCTGGCCTACGCCAAGTATGTAAATAATGGAAGTTCTGGAGAAAATGAAAGTTGTTCAAATTTCAACTTTAAAGGAATATTTGACATAGTGTACAACAAACATATTTTAAGACTTTTCACAAATGCAACAATCAAATGCAGGTTAAGAGAAACATACATCTTGTACCCCACTACCATACTGCTATCCCCTCGCGCCGGTATCGAGAGGTACGCAGTAGGCCTAGATACCTGTTACAACTTTAGGTTCATACAGTCTTCCAAGAACATGCGTATGTATTGCTCTCATAAGGATTTAAAGTTGAGACATTTGGCACACTGAGCAGAGATGCTCTTAACAGCATTGGATATATTTTGGTATTATTGGAAATTTGATTATTGCAATTTTTACTATCAATTTCAATAAAATACGTCATTTTTAAGGGGCCAACTACATTTTTTGACACCATTTTTTAAAGTTGCAGGTAAATTGAGGGAAACTTAAGGTTCTGACAGCATATTATCGTAATTACACGTGAAACACACCAGATGACAAACAAATTTAGAAGGGTTCAAAACCTAATTAGTCAACTGAGCATCTTTATTTCTTCTTTTAAATTCTAAATTACACAAATAAAATAACAAGTAGTAATAAATTAGAATTGTTGTCTGCCAAAATTAAACAATCTGTTATACTATGGAAACCAAACTGAATAAGTAACACATATGTACCCAAAAGTGGCACAGGCAATAAACCATACCGTTTTTAAACTAAAAAATACTAACTATTGTGTTTAAGGCCGTTTGTGTTCTATATTTGACAATTCCAACATAATTTTTAACAACTTCTTTGAAATAAGTGGATTTAGCAGGAAAAATAAATAACAGTGACATGACAAAGCCTTTACAACAACAAAATACAGACCAAAACTGTAGTGAGCATTGTTTATAACACCGAAAGCAGTTTGTGATAAGCACATCGCAGAGCGGGAAGTTGTGATACGCTCTCTACATGAACCATAGAGGGCAGACTATTATGGTACACCGACAGGCGTACCTTACTGTTCATGGACCACATAGGGGACAGACTATTAAGGTACGCCGCCTGGCGTACCTTACTGTACATGAACTATATGGGAAATTTCTTAGGGTACGCCACCCGGCGTACCTTACTGTACATGAACTATATGTGCAATTTCTTAGGGTACGCCACCCGGCGTACCTTACTGCACATGAACTATATGTGCAATTTCTTAGGGTACGCCACCCGGCGTACCTTACTGTACATGAACTATATGGACAATTTCTTAGGGTACGCCACCCGGCGTACCTTACTGCACATGAACTATATGGGAAATTTCTTAGGGTACGCCACCTGGCGTACCTTACTGTACATGAACTATATATGGACAATTTCTTAGGGTACGCCACCCGGCGTACCTTACTGCACATGAACTATATGGGCAATTTCTTAGGGTACGCCACCCGGCGTACCTTACTGTACATGAACTACATGTATATTGGCAATTTCTTAGGGTACGCCACCCGGCGTACCTTACTGTACATGAACTATATGGACAATTTCTTAGGGTACGCCACCCGGCGTACCTTACTGTACATGAATTACATGTATATGGATAATGGCAATTTCTTAGGGTACGCCACCCGGCGTACCTTACTGTACATGAACTATATACAGTAAAACCTGCTACTAAGGCCACCTTACTTTGGTCCCAAACGCTATTTGTATAATGCTTAAAAAAACCTTTATAAAGAGGCCACCTGTTTATAGTGGCCAGTTTTTTACGGTCCCGAGAGTGGCCACTATATTCAAGTTTCACTGTAGTGTAATCCAAGCAACATTTAGTGAGCCCGCCCTCTTGTGGTTATTGCATTGTTACTGCGGTGTATGTCTATTGTGACGTCACGTAAATGAATTGGAGATACACTGCAGTTTTTGTTAATTGGATTAGTCTATGCCTTACTATACATGAACTATAACATGAGCAATTTGTTAGGGTACGTGTATGCCGCCCAGTGTACCTTACTGTAAGTGAACCATAGTCATTAGAGGGCAGTGTGCTACAGTACACCAGCAAGCGGACCTTATACACCTATCAATTGTGTGCCCCACCTAAGAGGTGGCTAATGTCACTTTTTGAGTAGAGTTTTCCAACCCAGGGGCAAATTTTGAGTGACAAAATCCCCAGCCACGGGGCAAATGTGAGGTCATAAAATAATGTTGGCTCCGCCCCTGCACAAACCAATAAGTCCCACTTTTCGAGGGCTATGTAAAACTGCCGCGACTGAGCGGAGAGTTTTATAACGTGGTCGGGTAACTTTACAAGGACGCTAATTCTCCTTGCATCCCCATTGTACTAAATTGTGTTACTCTCTCGCACAACCACGGAAGTTTTACCAAAAATGGTCAAATGGGAACACCACTTTTAAAAGACACACAAATCTAACCGCAGTCAAGGATAAGCTCCTACAGCATGTCGAGTTCACTGGGAATGTTGCCGACCAACTACATGTCCAGTATGAAGTGGCCAAACTCGTGTTACGCCTACTTAGGACTGCAAGGTGATAGTGCAACTTGTTCATGTGTGGCATCAAGACGGTTCAGGACTAACGGCAGGCCAACATCTGTATGAGCCACCAAATTGTATGCAAAAGTTTGTGCTGCTTGTTCTATAGCAGCCGATGATCTCTGCAAGGGGAGGGTGCCATGGTCATAGGTGTAGCAAAGCAACAATGGAAGTGGCACAAAGCAGATTGAGTAGGGCAGGTAGAGCAGGGCAGATGGGGAGACCCGGCATCATGGTGTGGGCGAGTGTCATTGCGCATTCACAAACAGATAGGCCTATTGGATGAATGTCATGAAACCACAGTCCTACACCTCCTCCAATTTTCCACCTCTACGGTGATATCAACTATTCTCGGTCTCTTGTCTATTTGTTGATTGTAACGAGTCTGTTGATGGAATACAGTAGTTTGCTAGTACATGTATATGTATCTGGCTCAGCACTGATGCAGTTTCGTCTTTCGGCAAGACAGGCCAACATCGCAGTTCAAGTAGAATCACAAGTCAACTGTGGAAAGAATCACAAAAAATTAGGTAACGCACACTCTTGTTACAACACCCACTGATATAAAGCTCCCCTGATATGTAAAGCTCTGCTTAATTTAAAGCTTCCCCATTACATGTAGCCATGTTAGCTACAGCGCTCTCTGGGTATAAACCTCAAATTATATGGTTTGGTTTCTTTAAAGATGTATTGTCCGTGCATTATGGCTGTGTCACCCCGAAAAATAAATTTCTTTTTCTTCAATTTATTTTTTTCTAGAAACATTGGCTTTCAAATGAGACATGAAGAACAATGACGAAAGTTTAGTTATTTAACAATTACTTTCAATATATATTTCAAATTATTGGTGGTCTGCCAATAATCAACTCACTGCAAGGCCGACTTGCCCAAGTCCGACTTCTCATGTTTGTCTGAATTGGGAAACATACAGTGCGCCCATGGACTAATGGCCTGTCTCCACTAGTCCAGGGGGTGCACTGTATACTGCGCATTACAGGCCAAACACGGTAAGTCAGACTAGGGCATGACTAGAGCAAGACACAGAAACTACCATATACAAAATGGCATTTTAAAAGTATGATTTCCTTTTTTTAAATTAAAGTAAATCTATGCTTTAGAATCGAATTTACTGAGAACCACGGACAATATAACTTTAAGAGCACTACAAATAATGAGAAGTTATTGTGTTAAGATTTTAAGTTTAGGATGAAAGCACATTTAAAGAGCTAGAGTCCCCCTTGACGAACCTAAAGATTCCAGACTAAAAGATTCCAATTATTCAGTCACCGTGACTAACTCAACCGTTTACCATTACCAACTCGACTCGAACCAACTCGACTGCTGTGTGTACTCTTGGTAAAATGGTCGAGTTGGTTTAAAGGCGGGATATGGGAACCTGTCTAATGTTTAACACGTGCCAATGCACTCGACATGATTTGGTCGAGACCAAATTTTGACTTGCATCTCTCTTACTGGTTGACTACTGAAATATGACAGCCAAGTGAGGAATCCACCAGGACTATACATAGAGTGAGTAGCACGCATTTTAAGAAGAAAAATAGGCATTCAAAGATTTCTAAGCGAGATGGACTGTAGCTAGTGTTACCGTGCTCATTTCAGTTCGTTGATAAGAAAATAGGAGGAAATGTACATACTCTACTGATGATAAATGTTTTCCGTGCCTTCTTATGATGGTGTCGGTGAATTGATTCCGAGTCCTGTGTGGGGTATACGAAAATACGCTGTCTTTGTCATCAAGTCTTTTCACCTGCAAATATTAGGGTATAACAAAATATAACTTTTGTAATTTAAAGGGCCTGTGACATGCTAAACAACTTTGTGCCTAAGCTTTGCTTCATAATGACGGATTACTTGTTCAGCAAGACATACTATTGTTCGTTTGGATGTAAAATCAATAAAAGGTGGCATTTTTCAACTTTGAAGATTTCACTGCAATAAATCACAGACAGAGGGCGCTGTTTTGAGTGCATCACATAAGGAAGACAGAAGGGAAAAGTTAAGAAAAAACATAAGACTTCAAGTTGGACTTGTGGCAAATTGCTGCAGTTTCTACCCCTAGTTTTGTCATGGCTTACAGCAGGCAACATGTAAAACAAACTCAAACAGCCATGGATTACAAAAGTTTCAGGAAAATTTAGAAAAAAGTGGAATCTTTTGTGCACAGTGTAATGTGATTTTCCTGTGTTTGCCTCTTGTGACATAGTGACCTTGGTCATGAATATGCTAATTTGCATTAGCATAAAAACTAAAAACCTTTGTTTTAACCCCCAAAGCCAGCTCCAAATAGGATTTTTATGACTTTAACTGAGTAGAGTGGTTTTAAAGCATAGATTTCATTGATAAAAATCCTAAATAAGGGGCCCTTTAAAGCTGTAGACATTTAACACTACATGTCTCTGTGTAAAGAATGTACATGTGAAGTCATACATGTACATCGCCTATTAAGGCTACCACCTCATCATGTACAAATCATGAGTACAGAGATGTTTCTGCACCAGCTGCATGCATATATTCGTGATCAATCGTATGCGTACGTACGCCTGTCCTCCGGATGGCTCCGGCGGTTGGATTTTTTGAATGGGAATTTGCCGGGCGTTTGCCTTCGATATTCATTTTCGCCGTGTACATTTATATATTTAATTATGTACATGTATGTCAGTCATAATCCGTCAAGGTGCGTCGTTTTTTAAAGATGGTGCGTCAAAATTTGGTAGTTTGAAGCGTCATTTGACAAGAATGGTCCGTCACAAAAAATGACCGAGGGTGCGTCATGTTACCCAAAAGGATGACAATCCTGTGCCAGGACATTGACGCACCTAGTACCTTTCCCGGGGGTCCAAAGGTGCGTCCTACAATTGATAGGTGCATTAAAGGCACAGGCTCGTCAGCAATACCCCCGCGCCATATTCGTGCCTTAAAATACGCACCTTAATGCCTTTGCTATGGAGCTGCGTATTTCGTGGCACGAAATTGGTGCGCGCGCATTGCTGACGAGACTGTGCCTTCAAGTGTAAAGTAATAAAACAACCGTCGGAAAGTGCAGCGCAGCCAAGTCACTTCATCTGTGCGTACTAGCGCTAGCGGCACGGAAAGGACTGCGTACTTGTAAATGTATTTTTGCCCGATTCTTGATACCAGTCTGTCCGCAATTGGGCATTGGGCATTGCCCAACTGTAATTTATTTTCATGTAGGAAAGCACCCTCTTACGTTCAGAATGATTAAAATGGCAACAAGAAAACCTGTCATCGAGTTTGCACGTGGGAGAACATTTTGGCTTCAAAAACGGTGTTGTAAGTATTTTTTTTTTTCAATCATTTTCCAATAATGGACATCTCAAACCACTGCAGGACACAATGAGGAGGAAATTTTTGAGTGCGATTCAAATTTCGAGGCAAAATGACAGCCACTCACATGACTCACTACATGAAAAGGGTGTGCACAGACTTGCCCATGTCGTTGGTCGTAGTACCATGGGAGTCAGGTCAACTCGACCGTTTACCAACTCAACTCGTACCAACATGACCAACTCCACCGCAAACCAACTCGACAGCGTACAGTCACCGCCGACAGCAGTTTCACACACTTTTGTATGGAGGCGGGTACTTTTAGAAGGCTAAAAGTGTTTATTTGACGTTTATATTGGGACGTTATCATTTTGATGTTACACTATTAGCCCCTTACCTTTTGAACCCCCATTCCTTGTGTTGAATTTTCCTGCATGACCAAGATGGCAGCCTTTCTGCAAAGTGAAATTTGACCTTACAGTCAAAATTAAACATTGAAAAACTTACCATGGAAGTCCCTGGAATCTCCAGAATTTTGTACCGTGGTCTATTCTTCCCGATGATTCTTTTAAACAGGAAAAAAAATAGTCCAACGTAATTTTTTTTGACATTTTCCGAGCATACTGAAGATAATAGCGTGATTTGATGATTAACCAATTATTGCAAAGATATACCGCCCTCTTGTGGTCACCTCATTGTACTGCAGTGACGTCATACAATGAGGTGACCACAAGAGGGCGGTATATCTCTACCCTGGTTGGTTGTGCGCGTTCGAGTATTACATCCCGCTATTCTCTTCAGTATGCTCGGAAAATGTCAAGAAAAATGACGTTGGACTAGTTTTTTTCCTGCTTAAAAGAATCATCGGGGGGAATAGACCACGGTACAAAATTCTGGAGATTCCAGGGACTTCCATGGTAAGTTTTTCAATGTTTAATTTTGACTGTAAGGTCAAATTTCACTTTGCAGAAAGGCCGCCAACTTGGTCGTGCAGGAAAATTCAACACAACGAATGGGGGTTCGAAAGGTAAGGGGCTAAAAGTGTAACATCAAAATGATAACGTCCCAATATAAACGTCAAATAAACACTTTGGTATTTTTTTTGTATACATTGAACAAAGATTTTAAGGAAATTACCTCCTGGAATCAACACATAATGTAATTTTAAGATATACTTCCCACTTGCACTTTTGTCGCAAATGTTGCTTTTCTGTAGAAAAATCACGTTTTCTTCTTCAAAAATTGCCTTCAGTTAGTGCACAAGATAACCATTCACGCGCGCAGCGCCCTCTGTTGTCGCGCTTACGCACAGACCGCTCGCCGCGTCATTTTGTGCATTACTTTATGCAGTAATTTTATCATTTATTTATCTCAGAAATGCAACATTTGCGACGGAAGTGTCAGTGGGAAGTATATCTTAGAATTGAATAAACTATCGATTCCAATATATAAATTTACCCAAATCCGTGTTCAATGTATATGAATAAAATACCAACACTTTTAGCCTTCTAAAAGTAGGAGGCGGGCATGACAAATACACAATTTTCAGGGAAATGCAACATTTGCGACGGAAATGCCAATGGAAAAGGTATTATAAAATCGTCCAAGCTATCGATTCCAATAATTATTATAAGCTATCGATTCCAATAATTATTTTCCTTAAATTCGAGTTGTGACATAAACTAAAAAAATACCTTTTTTCCCGGTCGAGTTGGTCCGAGTCGAGTTGGTATTCGGTCGACTAGATAGATGGACTGTTCATGAAGTTAAGTAATAGGCCTATTCACCAACAGAAAAATCCGCACAAATACACTTTGATCTCTGTCATCTCTGTATTATTTTAGATGGATTTTGTTTCAAAAAGAAACGGAAACAGTGCAATTATTTCGCAAAGTCGATACTGCACCCACCTGTTCACGAAGATTTCTTAAAAGTTCAGTCAAACGGTTAAAGTTGTACCGTTGGTTCCCCGACTCATGACAACGTGTTCAATTGATAGCTTTCTCATGACGTCATGGCGTATTCGCACGTGTTCGAATACTATCTATATTGTTCAGATTGTTCAGTGGTACACTTAGACTGGTTCCCGCTCCACATATTCCATATACAACGACTGAATATGAGGACTAGATTGGTTCCCGATCCCTATATATTGGTTCGCTTATTGCGAAAATATAGGGATCGGTAAAGGGCGGCCATGACGGGCAGAATTCTGCCCGTCACGTGGTTATTATTATTATTTTTTTAGTAAGTGCGCAGATTTTGCATTGACATTTGTAACTTGGCCGTGCGTGTCGAACATATCCAATTATGTAAATAAAGTACATTGCCAAAAGCAAAGGCTTGGCCAATTTTTAAATATAAAAAACACAATGCGCAAGACGACCAATTACAGATCAAGATGAAGCGCCCTTTACCTGTCCTTATATTCTCCTGTGTGGAATATGTGGAATATGTGGACGGGAACCAGTCTAGTACGGGGTGGAGCACTGTATCGTCATGCATTTATTATTCGGTTAAAGGATGTCAGAAGATGATAAAATTGTCTCATTTTGTACATTAGAGTTTGTTTTAAATGATAACATGGACATTTCTGTCATATGACGAATACATCTTTTTAAAAATTGAAATAAAAATGACTTCTGGGCGCCGCCATGACACTAAAAGCGAACCTCTGTGCCAGCCATTCTCCACCATCTACCGCTAGCGGGCGCTTTTCATCGCGACGTCAGCGCGGCTGCCTGATCTAGCTAGCTATAGCTAGCTGCATACAGCTAGCTACAGGGTACCATACCCACGCACGCCGCGCTGCAATTTTCCCGACTCGCTCTTCTTCGGGGTTGGTTTTGTCAACATGTGTTTTGATATTTTGATGGTGGTTTTGTAGTTCTTCTGTAAACTCCGGTTCGAACATAAACATGGTACGTATACACACGACACAACGTTCGTTCGGCCGGAAAAGCTTCGCTGCCAGAGGGCCGTGCAAAGTACCAGCGATACAAACCCAGCCGGCGTGACGTCATGTCCTTCGGGGTATTGGAGCGCGAAAACATATGGCTTGAATAAAAACATGGCGCGGCCCATTTACAACAAAACGGGGTAATTTTGCCCCCTTTTCCTGGTTTTACTCATAAACCATGTGGAAACATGCCAAGTGAAAATGCAGTACACTAACAAGTCACTACTTGGGGTTGTTTTAAAGCCATCTTTGTCTTTAATGACAGTACTCCTGCCTGGTTTCCATATGATCGTAACGCGCGCACGCAGACTAGACGCAAACAACCGCAACGCAAACACTGACGGAAACAGTCGGCAAGGTTGAACTTGGTTCAACTTTGCCGACTGTCTGCGTTACTGTTTGCGTTAGTAGTTTGCGGCACTCTCGTTTGTCACGTCTATATGGAAACCGGGCTTAACCGTTAATTTTCAAAGCGCGCTGCGCGCTACGGCACGAGTTTATAACAATTTGACTATAGAATACAGGGCCCACGCGACAGCACCTTTTCAAAGACGAACGGAGACGATGTGATCGAAGAGACGGCGCCCTTTGGTTTGCGAAAGTATCACTTTGCCGCGACTTCGTAATAAAACAATCTCCGAAGTACAAAGTGACCGAGGAGAGAACTTCGAAGACGCGGGACGGGAGGCGACGGAAGAGGAGCGCCCTCTTGTGGTCGAAAGCACAACTTTGCCGTGAATTCGTTAATTAAAAGCGCCCTCTGGACTGTTTCCAGTCTTTATTTACCTTTTTTGAAGCATCCCTCTCGTGCCGCGATTATTCTAGGTAAGAGGGTCTCTGGAGGAGCGGAGACGGTTGAGAGTGTGGGGGTGGGGGGACCGAATTAAGTTGAAACGTAGAACGCCCTCTGTTTCCAGTCTTTATTTACCTTTTTTGAAACATCCCTCTCATGCCGCGATTATTTCAGGTAAGAGGGTCTCTGGAGGAGCGGCGACGCGGAGACGGTTGTGAATGTGGGGAGGGGGGGCGACCGAATTAAGTTGAAACGTAGAACGCCCTCTGTTACCAGACTCGTAGAACGCCCTCTGTTTCCAGACTCTGTACAAGTACAAGTCCGTGACTCCGTCTCCGGAGACGTGGAGATTGAAGTATTGTGGGCAGTGCAAGTCCGTGACTACGTCTCCGGAGACGTGGAGATTGAAGTATAGTGGGCCCTGCATTACACATAGGCCTACCCATTATATAGATCAAAAATCAAATTCAAACCTTGTCTGTATCATCGTAAATAGACACGCGGCGAAACACTAACGAATCGTACCCGACGATTAACGATAACGCCCGGGCGTGCATTCGGGTAACTTCGGAAACCTTCGGAAAAAAGGAAGAATTCCTCCTGTTTCAATTTGGCGGACTGGCGGTAGCCGGACCTTAAAATCAGTTTAGTTATCGAATTTGTTGGTCCTGGAACCAGACTAATGATTAGGACTGGGTTTCGGGTAGGTTCAAACACTTCCCATGTGGTTCAAATATAGCTAGCTTTCATATATATATTTTTTTTTTGATAATGTTTTCTTCAAATACAGTTTTCCGTTCTCTAATAGATCTTTGATTCTCCTGTATTTTTTTGTTTTCGTCATTCATTTTCTTTGTAATTGTTGATTTCAGTCTGTACTTAGTCTATACTTAGTCTATACTTTCTAACATATAGCATTTAAAAAAAACTTATGTTTAGAAACGTTTGAAATTTTTGCCTTTGCAGGATTAGTAGATGTGTCGTCACGTATCCTCCAAGCTTCTATTCGTTTTTGGCTCATTTTACCTAAAAGGCCGGGGAAAGAAAATGGGTCCCACTTAATTGGGATTCAGTTGGAAATCAGTGGGCAAACTTTGCCCAGTTTGTAACCAGATGGGTCCCATTCACAATTTTTTTGTTGCCCCACACTATAGTGTGGGAATGTTCATTGTTTATTTGTGTACCCACCAAGCGATTTATGACTTGGCGGGATTAGGCAATTACTGTGTGAAAGTTTATGCCATCGATTGCAGGCCAAGGCCACAGGTCTTGTGTTGCACACTGCTGCACTTACAGTGTATTCATGTATTTGGCCTATAGACTGCTTCCCGTTCCATGCGATCGCTTGCATGCCACTCAACACATGTAGACCATGACGTAACTATAGTGAAGACAGTATATGACCAGTCTAAGCAATGCATTGTATTAGGCGGTGTACAATGGCGGACGTTGGCATCAACGTCATTGCTTCATCCAGTGTATATACATATATGTCACCCAGCTATTATTCACGTGATGTGTATCACGTGATAAGAAACACGTGCGCGATGAGGAACAAAAGGTTGGAGGATACGACAACACTATCCCCAGTCAACTCTGCAAAGGCAAATCAAAACGTTAACAAAATGTGTATACCATGGAGGAAGGAAACCTTCCTCCATGTGTAGACTAATGTACAATTACAAAGAAAACTAGAAATGTGTTCGTTGAAAACGAACACATGGCTGTTCCCCTCCTTTTTATAAACATATGTGGTGTTCGGGATGACCTTTGTTAGTGATTGTATATGAATAAATCACGATCGTATGTCAAACGGTTGAGTTTTTATCGATTTTTAAATATTGAATATTATTACATGCCACTTTAATCTGACATGTAGGGAAGGTCAAAGGTGTTGCTATATGTTTGGATACCCCACCCTAGTCGAAGTGTAACACAGTTGACCCCATCGTGATATATTGTACCCCTTTCAAATGGCAAGGCAAAATCTGTTTGACCAATAGGAAACGAGGTCAAAGGTCAAGCCATGTGCGCATCTTAAAGACATTTGTTAGTGATCGTATATGCAGAAGGAATCAAATTTGTAGGTCAAACGGTAGATTTTTTATTGATTTTTGAATATTTAATTACGTAATCATCTTGTCGCTAGAGGGCGCTATTTCCTACGATGACGTCATCACTTATATTTTTGGAAAGCTTAAGGGCCTCTGGTAATAACACCATTGACCCTATCTCAATACCTCCTTTCACTTTCAAACTAAGGGCCACTTCCGGTTTCGACCGGAAGTGAGCAAGGTCAAAGGTCACGGCCATATTTTTTGGATACACCACCCTAGGTCCAAGTGTAATACAGTTGACCACATCCAGATATCTTGTACCACTTTCAAATGGCAAGGCAAAATCTGTTAGACCAATAGGAGACGAGGTCAAAGGTCAAGCCCTGTGCGCATCTTAAAGACATTTGTTAGTGATCGTATATGCCACAGGAATCAAGATCGTAGGTCAAACAGTTGATTTTTTATTGATTTTTGAATATTTAATTACGTAATCATCTTGTCGGTAGAGGGCGCTATTTCGTACGATGACGTCATCACTTATATTTTTGGAAAGCTTAAGGGCCTCTGGTAATAACACCATTGACCCCATCTCAATACCTCCTTTCACTTTCAAACTAAGGGCCACTTCCGGTTTCGACCGGAAGTGAGCAAGGTCAAAGGTCACAAAAATATTTTTTAGATACCCCACCCTAGTCGAAGTGTAACACAAGTGACTTTGTCCAAATATCTTGCACCACTTTCAAATGGCAAGGCAAAATCTGTTAGACCAATAGGAAACGAGGTCAAAGGTCAAGGGGTGTGCGCATCTCAAAGACCTTTGTTAGTCATCGTATATGCCGAAGGAATCAAGATCGTAGGTCAAACGGTTGATTTTTTATTGATTTTTGAATATTTAATTGATTAAACTTCATGCCCCTTTAATCTGACACGTGATGACGTCATCATGACGTCATTAGTACTGTGCACAACTTAACATAGTGACCAATGTCCATGTGAAGTTTGAAGTCAATCATGAATGTGCAAGTGCCCGAAATAGCGTGCGAAAAAAGTGGAAGAAGGAAAAGAAAAAAAAAAATAAAAAAAAAAAAAAATCTTAACGAAAACAAAGGCTGTTCCCAACCGTGTTGGAACAGCCAATGAATGAGGAAACAATTACAGCATAATCAAAGATCTGTCAGAGGGCCGGCGGAAAACGGTACTTAAAGAAAAGAGTGAAAAAAAAGAAATATATGAATGCTGTATTTGAACCTACTCGATCAGTCCTAATTGTCACCCTGACCTGCTAAGGCCAATTTCATGGCACTGCTAAGCACTAAAATGTGCTTAGCACAGGATTTGTTTGTTTTATTTTGCTAATTTAAAAATGGATTGCCAGCCAAAATCGTAAGTGATGTGTATTAAAAGGTATTATCCTACTCTTGTGAAGAACACAGTTTGGCGTATAATTTTGGCTTGTAATTAATTTTACAAAGCTAATAAATTCTGTGCTAAGCAAATTTGTGTGTTTAGCCATGGAGGAAGGAAAGTGGTTTAGCACAATCCTTGGCGTTTTTAGCATATTCAACACATTGTCGTGAGTCGGGGAACCAGACTGCATGCAACAGTTTGTCACACTTTCAAAGAAAATCTTCGTGAACAGTGCGGTCAGCATATGATACATAATACAGTATCGATCGACTTAGTACAGTACTGTTCTGCAGATGATGACCATCAACTAATCAAAGTGTGTTTGTGCGGAATTTTCTGTTGGTGAGTAGCTGTACTGTACTGTACAGGAATACTAACTGACTAACTAGACAACTCGAACCCGGGACAACTCGACCCCGGGACAACTCGACCCCGGGACAACTCGACCCCTGGACAACTCGACCCCTGGACAACTCTAATTTTAGAAGGCTAAAAGTGTTTTGGTATTTTTTTCGTATACATTGAACAGAGATTTTAAGCAAATTACCTCCTGGAATCAACAGAGAATGTAATTTTAAGATATAGCCTACTTCCCACTTGCACTTTTGTTGCAAATGTTGCTTTTCTGTAGAAAAATCACGTTTTCTTCTTCAAAAATTGCCTTCAGTTAGTGCACAAGATAACCATTCACGCGCGCGCGCGCAGCGCCCCCTGTTGTCGCGCTTACACACAGACCGCAAGCCACGTCATTTTGTGCATTAATTTTCATGCAGTAATTTTATCATTTATTTATCTCAGAAATGCAACATTTGCGACGGAAGTATATCTTAGAATTGAATAAGCTATCGATTCCTATAAATTCACTGAAATCCGTGTTCAATGTTTATGAAAAAAAATTGTGTTTTTCTGACTTTTACATTGGGATGTTATCATTTTCTATACGGGTGTGGGTGAAGAACGGACCCTCCGGATCCTTCCAGATCTTCCGGATCTTTTTCAAAAATGGCTATTTAATGAACAGAAAGTGCCTAGTTTGACTTCTTAATACGCTTTCATACCTTTTACCGCCATGTACGGGCCTTATTTTTAAAGATCCGGCGTGGAAAAAGAAACAATTTATTTTTTCTTAGTGTCCTGCACTTCCTACGCCTATTTCTTCGAAAATTTCACTTTGTGGATAGTCGATGTGGTGTATGATTAGAAATTGGTGCAATACATGGTGGTAAAAGGTATGTAAGCGTATTTAGAAGTCAAACTAGGTACTTTCTGTTCGTTAAATATCAATTTTTAACAAAGATCCGAAAGATCCGGAGGGTCCGACTTTCACAAACTGCCTTTCTATACAACACTTTTAGCCCCTTACCAATTTAACCCCATTCGCTATCTTGAATTTTCCTGCACGACCAAGATGGCTGCCGTACTCCAAACTAAAATTTTACTTTACAGTCAAAATTACTTTTAGAAGGCTAAAAGTGTTTATTTGACAATTATATTGGGACGTTATCATTTTTTATGTAACACTTTTAGCCACTTAATATTTTAACCCCCTTCGTCGTGTGGAACATTCGAGCACGCCCTCAATAGTCCAAATACCCGTGTGAAAAATCTTACTGTAAATTCCAAATCAGACATTTAAAAGCACACCATGGAGGTCCTTGTAATCTCAAGACTTCTGTACCCTTGTCGTTCTTTTTCCATGATGACTCAAACATCAGAAAAGGATAAAAGGGAGCAACATTTGGAGTAAAATCAACAAATCTGGAACAGACGGGGGACTTGACTTCGCTACTATTATCGCGTCAAAAGGAAAGTAGTCCCACCAACGCGGCCGCGGATGGATTTTGTTTACACTATGTTAAGCCTAGACTGGTCCCCTGTCTATATGTGCGCTATGCTGCTCTTGCTCATATACGACGCATGGGGAAGTAAATATGTGGACAGGGGGTCAGTCTAAGCTTAATATAGTGTAAACAAAATCCATCCGCGTTGGTGGGACTACTTTCCTTTTGACGCGATAGTAGTAGCGAAGTCAAATCCCCCGTCTGTTCCAGATTTGTTGATTTTAGTTTTTACTCCAAATTTTGCTCCCTTTTACCCTTTTTTTATGTTTGAGTCATCATGGAAAAAGAACGACAAGGGTACAGAAGTCTTGAGATTACAAGGACCTCCATGGTGTGCTTTTAAATGTCTGATTTGGAATTTTAATAAGATTTTTCACACGGGTATTTGGACTATTGAGGGCGTGCTCGAATGTTCCACACGACGAAGGGGGTTAAAATGTTAAGGGGCTGTACTTCTAAAAGTACAGTCAAAATTAAACATTGAAAAACTTACCATATGGAAGTCCCTGGAGTCTCCAGAATGTTGTACCCGCAGTGGTCCATTATCCCTGATGATTCTTCTAAACAGAAACAAAACTAGTCCAACGTCATTTTTCTTGACATTTTTCGAGCAAACTCGGGAGAAGAGCCATGATTTACCACGTGTTTAGAGATGAACAATCACGGTCCAGATATACCGCCCTTTTGTGGTCACCTCATTGTATGACGTCAATGCAGTACAATGAGGTGACCACAAGAGGGCGGTATATCTGGACCGTGATTGTTCATCTCTAAACACGTGGTAAATCATGGCTCTTCTCCCGAGTTTTCTAGAAAATTTCAAGAAAAATGACGTTGGACTAGTTTTTTTCCTGTTTAGAAGAGTCATCGGGGAAAACGGACCACGTTACAACATTCTGGAGACTCCAGCAACGTCCATGGTAAATTTTTAAATGTTTAATTTTGACTGTAAAGTAAAATTTTAGTTTGGAGTACGGCGGCCATCTTGGTCGTGCAGGAAAATTCAAGATAGCGAATAGGGTTAAATTGGTAAGGGGCTAAAAGTGTTATATAGAAAATGATAACGTCCCAATGTAAACGTCATAAAAACACTTTTAGCCTTCTAAAAGTAGGACAACTCGTACCTGGGACAACTCGAACCCGAGACAACTCCTCCCCCCTTTTGTTGTTATCATTTTGGTAATTAAATGTCCTGCGAAACGTCCCCAAACGTTCTAGCAAACATCGCGGCAAAAGTCAGTAAAGTCGAAACAGATATCACGGCGAAAGTTTCAACAAAGTCCTGTGAAATTTCCTGGAAAAAGTGCCACGAAATGCTGTGGCAAAATTGCGAATGAAATCGGGTGAAATGTTTGCAAAACTATTGCCGGCAAAAGTGACACAAAAACTCGGCATCGCGCAAAAAGTCCGAAAGTCTTGGCAAACGTCCCGGCAAATTCTCGATAAAGGTCCTACAAGAGTCACGGTAAAAGTGTCGTTCCAAGTAGGGGAAAAAGTGCCTAAAATAAAGTCTCTACAAAAATAAGTTAGTGAAACGGTTTTATAAAGCATGTAAAGTGGCGCGCACGTACATGATAGAAAGGGTTCGAGTTGTCCCGGGTACGTGTTGTCCCGGGCACGAGTCGTCCTGGGTACGAGTTGACCAGGGTGTCTTTTTTTGAGTTCGAGTTGTCCCGGGTTCAGTTCGGTTAACTGTCTCATCCCTACTTTGAGTACACACAGCGGTCGACTTGGTTCAAGTCCAGTTGGTAATAATGAACGGTCGAGTTGGTAGCGGCGACCGAATAATTGGAATCTTTAGGTCTGTGAATCGGTCAAGGGCAGCTAGTGCGCCATCTAACGTCTGCGAAGGGGCGCATGATAAGGTTATATGCAAAGCAGATTTTCAGAAGATTTGGTCGAGACTGGACGTTTTGTGCGGAAAAAATTCATTTGGACGTGAATCTTTCTTTGTTGACGACTAAAATATAGTAAGGAATCTTGCAGAACGATAAATAGAGTGAGTATCATGCATTTTATGAAGAAACAGGCATTCAAAAATGTTGAGGGGAGATGTACCATAGCAAGCCAATCCACGAATTATCAACAGGAGCGATCGCTGCTCCGCAGTGTCATAATAGTTAAAAGGATGTGCCGTTTAACAAATTTTGCCTTGCCTTGCCCAAGTCTGACTTATCGTGTTTGGCCGGTAATGCGCAGTGTACAGTGCACCCTCTGGACTAGTGGCCTGTCTAATCTCGTTTTTTTTCTGTCTCAGAATTAGAAGATAACTAGTTACACAGGCCACTAGTCCACGGGTGTACTGTACGTTGCCCATTTTAGACCAAACACAAGAAGTCAGACTTGGGCAAGTCTTTGCCTTGCAGTGAGTTGATTATTGGCGGAACGCTAATAATTTAATATATTGACAGTAATTGTTGAATAACTAAACGTTCATCATTGTTCCTCGTTGATTTCCAATTTGGAAGCCAATGTTTCTAGAAAAAATTCAATTAAAGAAACACAATTTTTTTGAGGTGCCACAGTCCAAATGCACGGACAATACATCTTTAAGGGAACCAAACCAAATAATTTGAGGTTTATACCCAGAGAGCGCTATACACGTAGCTAATGTGGAAGCTTTAACTTATGCAGAGATTTACATGTGGGTTTGTCCATGAAGTTGGGTCACGTTTGGTGACACATCATATCTCAAAAACTGTGTCTCATTCTAGCCCAGAGCTACTTCAGTCAATATTTAATTTCAGAAAGAAAAGCATATCCCACTACAGTAAAAGTACTTGCATTGTGGTGTACCAAACCACAGACTCAGTCAAATGTCTTGACAGTGTTAAACATATGTGGTGTCCACGTAGCGTCGGTAAAACAAGAATCTCCTATTCAGTGAGAGATTGCCCAAAGAAAACATGAATGAATATAGCCGGGCACTATACCATATCCGTTGCAACAACAATTTGAAGTTGTAAATACATATTCAGTATATAATTAACACAGACTATACCGATGCTACGTGGACACCGTGCCCTAACTTCATGGACAAACCCATGTACATGTACATATCCGAGGAGCTTTATATCGGGGGGTGTTGTAACAAGAGTGTTTGGTACATGTACTCATATTTATTTGTTATTCCTTCCCCAGTTAATTCTACTTGAACTGCAATGTTGGCCCATCTTGCTAAAGGACGACACTGCATCAGTGCCGAGCTAGATGGTAGCAAACTACTGTATTCCACCGACCGACCTGTTACAATCAGCAAATAGCCAAGAAACCAAGGAAAGTGGATCTCACGGAAGAAACATAAACAGCAACATGTAAAGAGGATAATGGGAAGGTGGAAGACACTGGTTTCATGACATGTACAGAAGAACTACTTGGACTGCAACTAATCATTCATCCAATAGGCCTATCTGTTTGGGAATGCGCCGTGACACCCGCCCACATCAAGATACTGGGTCTTCCCATCTGCTCTGCTCAATCTGACCTGTGCACTTCCATGGTTGCTTTATCACACGTACAATGTATGACCATGGCACCCTCTGCTCGCAGGGTTCATCTACTGCCATAGCAACACATATTTTGTTCAATACAATTTGGTGGCTGATACATGTACATACCGTATGTTGGCTTCCCGTTATTCCTGAATTGTCTCGTGGCTGTCATGACGCCGTACACGAAAATGCTGCACTACCACCTTGCAGTCCCGAGTAGACGTGGTAATGTGAGGTTGGCCACTTCAAAGTTAGTCGGCAACATTCTCAGTGACCCATGCTATTGGAGCTTGCTTATACTTGACTCATGGACATGATACTGTCTGGCAGCATAGAAAACTGACATTCAAGTGACTTTTTTTTTTTTTTTTTAATCTTAAGGTACTCCAACAGTTTACCCGGGCGTGCCTCAAAGATACTTTAACAAACTGTCCTCATGGTTCATTTAGGCCAAGAAAAAAATACCCGTGTCTCCTATTATATCAAAAAATTATTCAAAGTGGGTAGGTGGGAAATATCTTTTTATTTTGCTCTAAATTTTTGAGCCAAAAATATTATGGTGGGATGACGGTCAGTAATTTTTTTTACCACTTGCACGTTACAACACTGCAAATATACAAGAGTGAGCCACTTTTTCATGTTTTAAAGGGGTCAAAATGTTGGCTTCAGGTTTTTGAATTTGTAGCAAAAAAATATAGGTTATGCATGATTTGTTTAAGTCGGAGCGGGTAATAGGAAACACGGCTATTTTTTTCTTGGCCTTATAATAATGCACCTATCAATTAATGCGAAACACCCACACCCTTACCCACCCCCCCCCCCCCCTCCCCCAACCCACCCACCCTTACACCACCCCACCCACCCTTACACCACCACCCCCCTTACCCACCCCCCACCCCTAAACCCACCCTTACACCACCCCCACCCCACCCTTACACCACCCCCACCCCCCCCTCCCCCCTCCCCTACACCCCCCTCCCCCCACCCCCTCCCCCCCTCCCCTACACCCCCCTCCCCTACACCCCCCTCCCCTACACCCCCCTCCCCTACACCCCCTCCCCTACACCCCCCTCCCCTACACCCCCCTCCCCTACACCCCTAAGAAATTGCCCATATAGTTCATGTACAGTAACGTACGCCGGGCGGCGTACCCTAAGAAATTTTCCATATAGTTCATGTACAGTAAGGTACGCCGGGCAGCGTACCCTAAGAAATTTTCCATATACAGTAGTTCATGTACAGTAAGGTACGCCGGGCAGCGTACCCTAAGAAATTGCACATATAGTTCATGTGCAGTAAGGTACGCCGCGTGGCGTACCCTAAGAAATTGCACATATAGTTCATGTACAGTAAGGTTCGCCGGGCGGCGTACCCTAAGAATTTTTCCATATAGTTCATGTACAGTAAGGTACGCCGCGCGGCGTACCCTAAGAAATTGCACATATGATATAGTTCATGTGCAGTAAGGTACGCCGGGTGGTGTACCCTAAGAAATTGCACATATAGTTCATGTACAGTAAGGTACGCCGGGTGGCGTACCCTAAGAAATTGCCCACATAGTTCATGTACAGTCAGGTACGCCGGGTGGCGTACTTTAACAGACTGCCCCTATGGTTCATGAACAGTATTTTTTTACAGTATATTTTTGTTAGTCCACATAGCGTATACACACTTTATATGTGAGTTGTATGTATCTACGTGTCTATGCAGATTTGTTTACCAAATAAAGTGAATTCAGAAAATTACTAGACAACTGTGTTCTTTTGATTACTTTTTTACATAAATTTGAGTTTTCTCTCTTTGCACAAATGAAATTCAGTTTTTCGTGATTAATTTCATTTGTTGGCACCCAAGGTTCATGACAATTCATTAATTGCACCATAATTTCGGTTATTTACGCATTTCTCACGGGACAGTTTAATTATTCTTTGAAATTCCGGTTGAATCAAAAATTGTGAAGACAATATCAGTTTGGGCAGTGGTCAACGACTATAAGCGTTACGATGAAGTCCAAATGTTATCTGAAAATAGCTCATTTCCAATTTCCAATAATACCAAAATATATCCAATGCTGTTTCTTCCAAAACCTAAACAGAAAACTACGTGTGCCATCTTCCGTTGTATCCAACATAGAAAGTATAAGGAAACCGGCACACAATAGTTGCCTCTAGAGTTCTTTTGCACGTCATTATCGATGTATTCATTCAGTGACAGCTCTGGGCTGCTTTTATATCAAATCCACTTTGGTCTCAGTTCCCACATGAGATGACAACGGTATGTTAGGTTGTGACAAGTCGGCGGGGCTAGAATGGACACATCTACGGTGCCAGTCTCCGCCCCCTCTAATAATCTGCTGTTCAAAATTCTTCTGTTTGTCAAAGAGGTTGATCACAGTGAATTTCTGGAGGCAATAAGTTAAGAAAAGAATCTTACAGACCTTTCAGAATATAAACTTGTGAAAGATTGTCTGATGGTTTTACCTAATGATGGATAAGTTTAAATGACACCATGATCAGTGCGTGTGCGTGTCTGCGCGAAAGCGCGTGCAGTCTTCCGTTGTTGTTTTTAGAGAATCACTGCACTGTCCGCGCTGCGCGTTTTCTTTATCGCACCGCGCGCATGTCATTGTGATGCACATAATGAGCATTTTCAACACGGGGCCAAACTATTTTATTTCGGCAAGCCTCGCTTTCGTTACGTTCATTTTAATAGGGGAAAAGGGAAGATGGTCGCACCGTGATAAAGGTCTATTGAGACGATCACGTTAGCCACTAGGCCTATATATTATAACGATTTAAAACCGGATCAAAAACAAACTGTTAATTTATATAGCCAACGAGCGTTAGGAATCGGTGGTGCGCGCGCATGTGTGTCGCATCACGTACATTTCAAACATGATAATTCGACCAATAACGTCGCCTACGGTGTTGTGGAATACATGTAGTCCATTACCATAATATTACCTTAATAAGTTTGACACACTAGATTTCAGGGGCGTAGGTTGGGGGTTTGGGAGATGCGGACGGCGGACGAACACCCATGCCTCCGCCAGCACCATTTCATCATCTTGCAACAGTGCCCCTTTAACGCACTCCCCAACTCCAGTAGCCCTGTTGAATCCGGCCCCATTTCGCGGGGGAACAAGCGACAGAAATCTTGTCGCCTCTGCTGGACCAATAAGGGGCCAATTTCATACAGCAGTTTAGCAGATAACTTTGCTTAATCAAAAATTTGCTTGCTTTATAAAAATGAGTCAATAGTCGAAATTGCATGTCAACTTGTGTTTTTCACAAGAATATCTGCTATTCTTGCTAAAAACACAAGTTGACGTACAATTTTGATTATTAACCCGTTTTTATAAAGCAAACAAATGTTTGATTAAAGTTGCACTGCCCGTGTTTGGGCCGATTTGGGCGTACAATTTTTTTTTTAAAGTTAAATGGGTATTTTTCTAGAATAGAAAAAGTTATCAGCTTTCATTTGGTACCAAGAACGTAAAAATCCGTCAAGGATTAATGCCAGTCGATTAAAAACAAGAAATGATTAAAAGGCTGGCAGGTCATTTAATCGACAGGGTTATGACGTAAATGTACATGTGCGCGTACATGTGTACATTGTACACATACTATGCACATATGAGCGTACGCGCACATGTACAACATGTGAAGCACGTTTCAAGAAAAAGGCTTGTATCTCCAATTCCCGACGTCGGAAATTTAAGTTTTTGATATTTTTCGTTACAGAGAAACGTAAGCTTTCTAAATTCGTTCGCTTGTGTAAATTCATTTTTTTAATCCTTTCACCCAAACACGGGCAATGCAACTTTAAGCAAATGTTTCTGCTAAACTGCTTTATGAAATTGGCTCCTGGATGCTTAGCAGTGCGTCGCAGGCATTCAAATGTCACGCGCGCAGATTGTAAACACATAGCATGAATGTGATACATGTACTCGGTAAGGCTGGCCGTTGTCCGCGTCGGCGATTGGTTGCTATTTAAAGCATACTGGGGAATCCGTTCCATTACATTCGTGCACTGTAAACAATTCCCGTAAAATTAAAAGATTTTCTTCGTGTACAATAACGGTGTCGGACAGTATTTCTGGTTTTACAGAGGTTTTGCATGTAAATACATCCGGTCAAACCGTTGATTAACAGAATGCCATTGATTTAAAGGCAATGTTGTAAATTAATGGCATGGGTGGAAGTTTCAAAGCATATTCCCGTAAAAAGACAGGTTTGAGTTGTAAACTGTCCATTAACCCTATCAGCCCCACATTGTTTATGGGCATGCAGCCTGCAGTGCCCACATTGTTTATTCACACAGTGTTCCCAGTCCCACGTAGGGGCGGTCGGGTTGGCGTACGGGTTCTTTCCTCGCCTTTCACCTCTGGGGTCCCGGGTTCGAATCCGGGGCGTTTATGTGAATTGGGTTTGCAGTCCCTACTTGACCGCGTGGGTTTTCCCCTGGGGCATTTCTCTGGGGGTTTTCCTCCCACTTCTAAAACTGCAACTCCTTCTCCGTCATCTCAAGTTGATAATGTAGTATAGTTAAAGCTAAAACCGTATAGTTGATGGCATAAAGGGCCTTAGTTGCCGAAGATGCCATAAAATATACAACAACAACCAGTCCCACGTGCTACGTGCGTGGCATACTGGCACAAGGTCACCGCGAGTTCATGCATTAATACACATTAGGATGCACCCAAGTAAATAGGCAGAGATCTGTGCGCCAAGCTCATGAATATTTTGTATGCCCTCAAATTCTTCTATATTAGAGAGAATTTCGAGCTGAACAAGTGTGGTCTTGTGGGGAAACTGGCCACCATCGTGATGTGGGGTATTTTTTCTTCCAAGTACAAACATTTTGGAGAATGTAGCTCGTAAAAGTTGCCCTATTTTCCCCAGTAGCGAATGTGACTTTTTGTTCAAAATGGCGCTTGTCTGTTTGGCAATTTTCACTCTTGCAGGGGTAGTTTTGTTTTATATGTGGAAATTAGGGTATGAAAGTGACGGATTACCCCTATAAAATTGAACATAATTAAAAAGATGAGATTTCAATGTGTATTTTGGTTGTCGTCTCCAGACGCTGAGAGAGTTGTGGGTATTTTTAAATGATTTTTGAAAATTGGGCATTTAAGCATTGGTTCATATGGGAGCCCTATTGTATCATACACCAAACGAAAGCGGTGGCCATTGGGGCTCAAGCGTGGTACAGTGCACGGGACTAAAGTCGCTATTGGGGCTGAAAGGGCTAATCTGTCTTTCAGTGGCGAAGGACAGCGGAATTGCTTTATACAATTGATTCCATAAGAATATTCCACACTGTAAAAATTGTTTTTTTTTACACAGAGTTTCACTAACCCGTTCCTGTTAATACACAATAAAGGCATACTTGTAACCAATGTGCGACGTAAAATAATATAGACAGACTGTTGGTATATGCTCGGAATTTGGTGAATTTACAGTTTAAATACTGTGTTCTTACAAGGGAAACCGATGGTAATTAACAAGGGCGCTGTCGTTTTTTTTACAAAATCAGATCATATCGCGGAAGACCTGTCTATATCTTTCAAAATATTTAGATCTTCCAAATTATGTCTCTCGAATTAATCCCCGCAGCCTTTAGGTACCAGTGGTCACCTGTATGGAGAAAATGAAAGAAAGACATATAACTCCAATTATAATAAATTGATATACAAATTCTAGCCCCCGGTGATGCTTCGTATTAACGTGAAGTAAGTCCATCGAAACGGTTTCAAACGAAGGAATTACGTAGGAAGATTTAGAATCAAGATTTAGATAATAAAATCATGACTTGGTCCTAATTGGTTGGCGTCCTAATTGGTTGGCGTCCGACTTGGTCCAACTCGACTCTGGTCCGACTCGACTTGGGTCCGATTTGACCTGCTTCCACTGTAAAACCCAGGCACAAAATATACTCTCTTTTTCACAGTGGCAGATCTAGCTTCATTCAATACAAGAATGCAAAGGAAAAGCGGGGGCTACAGCCCCCTGGAATTCATTGTATTCCTGTATTTTAATGAGGCTGGATCCGCCACTGTTTCAAGATGATTTTTTCCAATATATCGCACTTATCAAAAAGCCTCAGATACAGTGACAATTTCTTATAGCTATACCGTAAATGGATTTCATCCAATAAAATACTAAGTTTCTGGTATGGTATGGGTGTTGTGACGTCTGCCGGTCAACATGTAGCCTTTCGACAAGGCCTCGTGAATTTGGGCGATGTTGTGACTTGAGTAGAGTCTCTGAATTTTGACTAGGGCAAGGTGCTTAAAAAAGTTTGCGGCATTCTTACTCAAAAGCTAGGCATGGAATTGTATGGTTTCCAGAGGTTCTGTGCCCACTGGGCAAAATGTTACCGATTACCGATATTACCGGATATCACCGCTAATATCACCCCGAAATTTGACTAAGTCTAAATATTACCAATATTACCGTGTTATTACCCAAAAGATATTACCTGGTTGGGTTACACAGTTTTAATATATGGTATTTAAGGATGACAATTAAATTTGATTGATCCTCGCAGATGACAGGGACTTTTAAAAAAAAGAAAACAATTAAAATGTGGCACACCTTCTGCCGAAATTATTAAGTCCAAAATGTTACTGTTATTACCCTGTTGAAACCAACATTTTACCGAGTTACAACAGGCTAATGAAAGGTAATATGGGTAACAACGAAATGTTTGAATTGGTTATAACATTCGGAACGTGAGTAATAACAGTAAAATCATGTAAATCCCAGGTCCAAAATGTTACTGTTATTACTCTGTTGAAACCAACATTTTACCGAGTTACAACAGGCTAATGAAAGGTAATATGGGTAACAACAAAATGTTTGAATTGGTTATAACATTCGGAACTTGAGTAATAACAGTAAAATCATGTAAATCACAGGAAAACACCCAAGTCGAAAATGTTACTGTTATTACTCTCTTGAAACCAATATTTTACCGAGTTACAACAGGCTAATGAAAGGTAATATGGGTAACAACGAAAAGTGTGAATTGGTTATAACATTCGGAACTTGAGTAATAACAGTAAAATCATGTAAATCCCAGGAAAACACCCAAGTCCAAAATGTTACTGTTATTACTCTGTTGAAACCAATATTTTACCGAAATCGCTCGGAGATAATTTTCCCATAAATTTTACGAGAAATGCATTGTTTTAAGCTGTACGTACTGTAACCACTGCCTGATTTCGAATGTATGTACTTTTGTATATAAAACCAATCTTAAGTCTACAAAAGTAAGATTTTCAAGAAATGGTTGAACAAATGTGATTTCCAATGTTCGCCAACCGTGACTACATACGAAGGAAATTCAAGGAGCATATATACCAAGCGTACTTACTTTTATAGTAAGAGGCAGTGACTGAGATCCCTGGAACTTATAATGTAAGAGATTATACCGTATGTATTCGTATATGTCGTTGTACATGTAGTTGATAATTGCACATTACGTCATCATTACCTTGTATCGTAAATGGGGTAATATAGGGCAATGCCGATAATATCGGTAATATATATATTTAAAAATATATGGTAATATCGGGTGGTAATAACATGCCAATGCAAAAAATATCCGTTACATTTTGCTCGGTAATGTTGGGTAAACGGGACAATACCCGGTGGTAATAACAGGGTAATGCAAGAAATATCAGTTAAATTATCCTGGTAATACCGGGTGGTAATAACAGGGAATATCGGTTACATTCTCCCTGGTAAATAGTAATCTATTTGCACAACCGTCTTTGTTTCCGTCCGACTCCGGTATCTATAGGGTTTAGATATGGGGTGAGATGGATTGAGCATAGAAACCGAAGCCAGAGGAAAGCTCAGAAATGAAGAAGGAGGTCGAGTGGGCGGGAAAAAAAAAATATATATAATAATACTCACCAGAAGCTGGCCGCCGAGGCCAAACTATTATCTTACCACCGTTGAGACATACAACCGTACCGTCCTCTGCCGACTCGTTCCTTCTCGTCCAAATACTCCCCACCTGCCACCTTGATATACTCGAGACTGCGTAGATTCCTACGCTGCCCTCAACGTCGACGGATGTGCAAATAGTAATCTATTTGCACAACCGTCTTTGTTTCCGTCCGACTCCGGTATCTATAGGGTTTAGATATGGGGTGAGATGGATTTCGCCAAAACCTGCCCCCTAGGCCGCCGAGAACCCCAAAAACCTGCCCAAATACACCCCAAACCTTACCCAAACCTCAAATGAAAGTGGGATACCATATCAGATACAAAGGAAAGAAAACTGGACTAGCTGTCTTGCCGCCTTTCTTCCATTCTCTTTTCTTCTCCTTTCTTTTCTCAAGCTGTCGCGCCCAAATTAGTACACCCTAAGCCGTGAATCCGCGTGCGACCTTCCGAGTCACGATCGATCAAAAAACATAGGGTGTCCAGTGGTGTGCTGACTCCAGATCCTCCCCTTCAGTACCGCATCCTTTGCCTAGATGCTACCGCAGAAATCGGTCCAACGCTGCAAATGAGTCTGCTCTTTTGCACTTCACATCCATGCTTATCCAACTTGTTTGCTCGTTCTGTCAGCCTGGTTGCCACACTGATCATCTTCCAAAAGGGAAAACAAAACGCTCTTGTGAAGAAAAAGGGGGGGGGGGGGTGTGCCTGATTGAAGAATAAATTTAGCATTATATTGCGATTCCCGAGGGCAAGCCCGAAACGGATGTTAACAACAGCCGCAGCTTGCGCTGGAGCTTAGATATCCCATAATCGATAGGTGCACATTGTCCGCAAGATCCTACTGCACGATGCAATTGTTCGAGAAAAACTGCCAGTTAGCTTTATGACAGACATCTTTCAATGATGAGTTGACTACGGCGACTGAGCGATTGATACCCACCATCTTGGTTTGGCACACTGAGGAAAGAACGAATATGCATCTTGGGAATTCTTCCCTGATCAGTTGGGAAACAGTTGGGAAAATTCTATAGCGAATCAAAGACTGAGAGCAACACAAAATATAGGTCAAGGGCCTCCTTGCAACATATACCCGTATGTGCCAAGATGTCTGCAGACCGGTAATCTCCGAAACTTACACTACCGTCTGGTAAGACTAGGGTACCGCCCCATTTATATCCAGATACGTCTGCCGACAGTGCTATGCGATAACAAGGTGGCGGTCTTGTCTTCAAGCAAGGGATCAGCTGCAAGAAGCTATCAACGAACCTCCAAAATAAAATCTCCTCCCACACTTGTGGCGACAGAGGCGTAGGCAAGAGATTATAAAGTGTGGATATGAAGGAGGTGCATTCCCTTAGAAACAAGGATGCAGCCGGAAACACCAGAGCAAAACTTTGGCCTTTGCCCACAAATCGTCGCATCTGCTTTAAGAGCACTTTATCCTTCCCCAAAATTGTCTCTCGTACCTTAGCGAATGATACCTTTTTATGCTCAGGAATCGAAAATGACAGGGTTTGGAGCAGATGCCGAACCCGAGATGCACCATGCTGTTCGATGGCTGCCGATGACTTTTCTTTAAGTTGCTGAACAAGCCGAGCTTTAACTGTATGTAGCATACGACGTAAACGGCCCTTAGAGCTCTGATGTAGAAACCGTCCCCATGCATGTCCTGTTCACACCGCAATAAAACAAACACGACTGAAGTGTTTAAAACCTTCGTATACTTTGCCCCTCCATCGCTGGGATGGCACTCACCAATGAAACGGTCGTCTATCCAGATTTCTGTATGTATACCTCTGATCTTAAGCCATGCAGAGAGACAAAAGCCAATGGATGAGTAAACATATGCACTGTTTTTAAAACCAAAGGGAAGAGTGGAGTCGATGAAGTAAAAGCCCGCCCACTTGAAGCCGCAAAGGTTCTGGACTCCTTGGTTAAGAAGATTTGCTTGTATCCCTGGCTGTCGTCGGTACTTGAGAAGAAGAAGAAAAGAAAAAAACATTGCCTGAAGGTACCACACTGAAAGGTGTGTCCTTGCGCCAAAGATTAGGTCTCTTCATTGATAGAACCAGACGCGGCTTCTTGGGTTCAACTTTTACACACTTCGGCGGCTGTACTTCCTTGACCCTACCTAAAACTTCTATAAAGTCCTCTATCAACCGCTTGGTGATTGTGTCTAAGATAAAGGCGACATAATCTTGACAAACGGGCGCATTTAAAAATACCTCTCGGTGGGCAAACCGGAACAGCAATTCCTGCCCCTGTATCGGCCATTAAACGGCTGGAAGAAATCATACAGACTAACTCCATGATGAAGCCAACCATGAACTTCGTCCCTATTGAGTGACTCAGCTAAGATATCGTCCCAAAACACCAGGATCATTGTTTAATGTTCCGGCTACAAAATAATTGGATCTCTGAATCTGAACGCCTGTAAATCTGGCTGTAGTCTACCAGAGAGAACGTCAGCTGGGGTTGGTGTAAAAGGGACCGGCAAGCCACATGGTTTGCCATTATATAGGCGTCCGTAAAGGGATCTGGTTGCTGAGATTAGCCGACTTAAGTCATTGCCCTGTAGCCACCTAGGAGGTTCTTCAGCATGGCCACGAAGTGTGAGAGAACAGGAAGAAATTATCAGTTTTAGAGGTGGGAGGAAAGCCCCACACACTAACGTGTATGGGGGAAAACCCCCGGAATCAGACAGGGACTGAGAACCCAATCCACATACTGACCCGGACGGGATTCGAACCTGGACGAAATTCGAACCGGGCCACATTGATGGGAGGCGAGGAAAGAGCCGTACGCCAACCTGACTTGCCATTGAAAACTACCCATTGGGAGGTGTCTCGTTTCCGCTTCGCTGGGATCAAAAAATTGATCAAAATATCTCTCCCACATCTCCAATATTTTCAAAAACCACTGGTACTCAAATGCTTTTCCTTTACATCTTCGGCAGACAATGGCTCGAACTCGTCCACGTATTCTCTAATCACGGTCATGACGTAGGCAACATTGCGATCATAGCCCGTCTCCATGCACGCTTGAGCAGCTGCAGGCGTCTTGGCCTGCATGTATGGAACAAACCATCACATAATTTGTTGACGTACTAACAGGGTCCGCCGCTCGACCTTTCATAAACGCACAAACCACGGCACGTTGTATGTAATAACCCACTACAGAGGCCCGTCCTCTGGTTTTTTTTTTTTTTTTGCTTGTCTGTTCGTTTGTTGGGTTGTTTGTTTGCTTTTTATTTTTATTTTTATTTTTTATTATTATTATTATTTTTTTTAAGGTAATTCAAAACTTTTAAAGTTAATCAAAACTGCAAATACATACATATATATATATGTATATATGTATCATAAACATGGCATCCAGAGGCCCGTCCTCTGCCTAGCACAGAGTACATATATGCGAAAAAGAAGTACATTGTACCATAAACATAGTATACGGAGGCCCGTCCTCTGTCTGGCACAGAGCACATATATGCAAAATCTAAATACATTGTACCATAAACATGGCATTCTGAGGCCCGTCCTTGCGAAAAAGAAGTACATTGTACCATAAACATGGTATTCGGAGGCCCGTCCTCTGTCCAGCCCAGAGCAAGTATATGCGAAATAGAAATATATTGTACCATAAACATGGCATTCTGAGGCCCGTCCTCTGCCTAGCACAGAGTATATGCGAAATGGAAGTACATTGTACCATAAACATGGCATTCAGAGGCCCGTCCTCTACCTAGCACAAAAATACATATATGCGAAATAGAAGTACATTGTACCATAAACATGGCATTCAGAGGCCCGTCCTCTGCCAGTACAGAGTACATACGGTGTATATGCAAAATAAAGTTACATTGTACATTGTACCATACAACCTGGCATTCGGAGGCCCGTCCTCTGCCTAGTACAGAGTACATACGGTGTATATGCAAAATAGAGTTACATTGCACATGTACCATACAACCTGGCATTCAGAGGCCCGTCCTCTGCCTAGTACAGAGTACATACGGTGTATATGCAAAATAGAGTTACATTGCACATGTACCATACAACCTGGCATTCAGAGGCCCGTCCTCTGCCTAGTACAGAGTACATACGGTGTATATGCAAAATAGAGTTACATTGCACATGTACCATAAACCTGGCATTTAGAGGCACGCCCTCAGCCTAGTACAGAGTACACATGCAAATTCAAGGGTACATTTAGATTGGTTCCTGATCCCTACAGATTAGATGCTTATTGCGAAAATATAGGGATCGGTAAAGGGCAGCCATGACGGGCAGAATTCTGCCCGTCACGCGGTTATTATTATTATATATTGTTGGTAAGCGCGCATATTTTGACATTTGTATCCCGGCCGTGCGTGTCAACATATCCAATTATGTAAATAAAGCGCAATGCCTAAAGCAAAGGGCTTCGCCAATTTTAAAATATATAACATACAATGCGCACGCGCAAAGACGACCAATCACAGATCAAGATGAAGCGCCCTCTACCTGTCCTTACACTCTCCTACGTGGAACATGTGGACGGGAACCAGTCTGGGGTACATTCATTCAGAGGCCCTGCGCAGCGCCCCTGCGATATAGATGCTCATTAAGCTTGGCGTTCAGAGGCCCGCCCTCTGTCAAGCACACATGCCATACATGTATATGGGTATATTACACTCGACCTACAGGGACCCGTCCTGCGTCTAGTACCTGTATCTATACACATAGAAAACATGGGCACATTAAAATTTGGCATTCATTAAAATTGACTTTTATTGAAATGTTGTATTCAGAGACCCGTCCTCATAATAAACTTGGTATTTGGAGGCACGCACTCTATCTAGTATATATAGTACGTGGGAAATATTGATATCATTTTCTCGGCATTCAGAGGTCCGTCCTCTGTCTAATACAGAGTACATGTGGAATATATAGTGTATTACCACTTGGAATTCAGAGGCCCGACCTCTGGCTATTTACATGTAAACTATGAGTACTTTCAAACTTGCCCTTTAGAGGCCCGTCCTCGGCTTATACAGATTGTGACTAGGGTTATGACGAAACTTAGTATGTTAAGCCCAACCTCTAGTGCACCTGTATATTGCTGCTTAATGGCGAAAGATATATATCACTCAGTCTAATGGACGTGCTCACGAACAACCGCATAGCATTCAGAGGCCCATCCTCTGCCTCCTCAACCAGTCCTGGTCCATAGAAACACGGCCTAGGCCTTGGTACTCGGAAGCCCTACCCGTGCTTCGTAAATTGTCTAACAAAAAAAGGGTGCTGAAATTGCGCGTAGGGGGAGCCCGTCCTCCACTTCATAAATCTAGCAAGCCAGAGTACATTAACTTGCCACTTAGGGCCTGTTCTATTAACCTTAAAACAAAAAGCCAGAACCAGATTTTCCAAATGCTAGGCTGACTCCTTTATATTGCTATATTCCACTCGTTATACATGTTCGAGCAATATACTATGTTAGTTGACCTCGAGAACGCACGAGACCACTGTTAATTCCGGGCATAACACCATATCTCTTCAACGTACATCGCAAGCGAAATTTATAGATTATTTTGTTTACGCAGGTTTTTGTAAACTCACACGGCCCAAAACGCGTATCTATAAATATTTTTTTTTTTTTTTTTTTTTTTTTTTTTTGTTTGTTTTTTTTTGTTTTTTTTTTCTTCCCCGTTTTGGGAGAAAATTATGCGTATTATATATTGTAAAAACATATTAGTTACCCGACACATTCGGGTCAGGTTGTAGACTTAAGATTGGACAGAAATATTTATATAAAAACAAACAAAATTTCGCCCGTGTTATAAGAATAGGCGTTTCAGTCGTGTTGTGCCCAAAAGCTCAGATTTGACCTTTGCCGCAAGACTTACATAGTCTATAACAAAACAAAAATTGTGAGGGCACTTTTCGAACTATGGATCTTGAAAGAGGCCCGCCCTCTATCGTCCAACGAACCTGCAAACTGGTATTTTAATTATGATGATTCAAGGGCGTGCCCTGCTTATAAACATGCTAGAATTGCACACTGAGCCAAGTTTGCCCGTTGGTCGATGTCTTCCCGACCATCCTAAGCAAGATCCTTAAAATCACTTAGATGAAACGTTAAAAGTGCTGCACAGGCCTTTATATAAGGAGCTTGCTGAGTTCACGCAGACGCACACTGTACCTGGGCCGCCTGGCTCCATAAAAAGGCGGAGAAGAGCACTGTTTCTGAGACGCGTGTGTCAAACTGCCCTTTACCTTTTTTTTAATTTTTTTTATTTATGTTTTTTTTGTTTTTTGTTTTTTACATATTATAATACATATAATATGTACATACATATACGTATACTCTTTCGCTATTAGGACGACCGGTTATGGGTAAAAAGGGCGTATTGAGACGACCACCGTCGTTAGCGCGACCGACGGCCGGTCGCGCTAATGATAAATGCTTCAAAAACCATCTTTATTAGGTCGAAAACCATTTTCATTAGGTTTCTCACCATTGTTGTTAGGTTACAAACCATTTTCGTTTAGGTCAAAAAACATGTTGATGAGACCTTTAAGTCGAGAAAATTTGGTTTAGTTGTCTTTGTGAGCTCTCTTCCCATTTTAGTCGTCCTAATGCGGGGCTCTACTTTACACAAGGAGCGGTACAAAATCAATCAAAAACTGGGATAGGTTTTAGTTCACCATATATATATATATATATATATAATTTTTTTTTTTTGGATACCTCCACTCGTCAGGGAATTGTAATGGCATTCTCGAAACATTCTACCTGTGCATCAAGTTGGGGGACGCGCGAACGCAAAAACGTAAAAACGCGCGCTGGGATTGCGGGCGTATGTTGACAACATGACGCTGGCGTGGGGAAATATGGCCGTGCCCGAACTACCTAGTTTATATACTACCTAATTTTAATTTCCCACTAACGAAAATTTTTTTTTTTTTTTAGGTTTCAGACCATTTTTATTAGGTCTCAAATCATTTTTATTAGGTTACAAACCATTTTTGTAGATTTGGGTAAAGATAGTTAGTGTTCATTAGAAAAGATTTTACCGAAAATTTGGTGGTCCTTTAAAAGAGGGTTCCCTTAAAACATTTTTTTTTTTTTGCAAAATTTCCCCCTTCAATTCAATCTAGCGGAGTATTATATATATATATTCTTATAGTGCGTACTCGCGAATGGTAGGCTTTTAGCCCAAACCTAATTTAAAGAGTCGTATGCCGCATTTTTATACGCAAATAATATTTGGCAGTATACATGTGTACCTGTCGAATGCCTGGGCCCGCGTCGCCACACGGGCGATACCTACAAAATACGGGCCTGAGGCTACTCGGCCTAATTCGTCATGTTTATGGGCCTGACAGATGCTTTACCAAAACTGAATATTATCTTATGACATATAAAGCATTCGAGCAATTCGTATCTCAACTAAGGTGTAAATCATGTCCATCTTCCGCACATTCAACCAACGAGTACATGTAGTTGGAAACTTGTCCAGTACATAAAACACCGCCGCGGCCGCATAACCCGCACATATAGCATTGGCCCTGTAGCCTGTAATACACGTGCATTTCTGGAACTACTGGAGCGCGCTCTACCATTTTAAGAAAAAGCCAATTTGACTATGTGCAAAACGTATAGGCTCTATCCCCGCGTAGTGCCAACCGTGCGTGCGGGAACGACGATTGCTGAAAGCCGCCGTAATGATACAATTGTTTAAATGCCTCTAAATTACTCTGGTTACCTGATTTCGCCAGAGACGTGGAGTGGTCTCTGATTTCGCCTTACAAAACCTCCCAGACTCGACGCTAGGTGACACACAACTGCACTTTCATGAGAATTTAAAACCATTAATTATCCCGAGCGATCACACAGACGTCCACCAGACGGGTTGCTATACTCGAGACTGCGTAGATTCCTACGCTGCCCTCAACGTCGACGGATGTGCAAATAGTGCTATTGAATGCCTGTAAAATAAACAATACGTTTTTGTCCCTAAAAATGACACCTATCTGCGGAATATCCCCAAACTTGGGAACATGTGTCGCGACATCTATTTCTATCACATAGCCAAGTTACATCAGTTGCGGAAATCGTTTTGCATTTTTTTTCCCTGAAAATTTTTGTATTAGTGCTATTGAATGCCTGTAAACTAAAAAACACGTTTTTGTCCCTAAAAATGACACCTATCTGCGGAATATCCCCAAACTTGGGAACATGTGTCGCGACATCTATTTCTATCACATAGCCAAGTTACATCAGTTGCGGAAATCGTTTTGCATTTTTTTTCCCTGAAAATTTTTGTATTAGTGCTATTGAATGCCTGTAAACTCAAAAACACGTTTTTGTCCCTAAAAATGACACCTATCTGCGGAATATCCCCAAACTTGGGAACATGTGTCGCGACATCTATTTCTATCACATAGCCAAGTTACATCAGTTGCGGAAATCGTTTTGCATTTTTTTTCCCTGAAAATTTTTGTATTAGTGCTATTGAATGCCTGTAAACTCAAAGACACGTTTTTGTCCCTAAAAATGACACCTATCTGCGGAATATCCCCAAACTTGGGAACATGTGTCGCGACATCTATTTCTATCACATAGCCAAGTTACATCAGTTGCGGAAATCGTTTTGCATTTTGTTTCCCTGAAAATTTTTGTATTAGTGCTATTGAATGCCTGTAAAATAAAAAATACGTTTTTTTCCCTAAAAATGACACCTATCTGCGGAATATCCCCAAACTTGGAAACATGTGTCGCGACATCTATTTCTATCACATAGCCAAGTTACATCAGTTGCGGAAATCGTTTTGCATTTTTTTTCCCTGAAAATTTTTGTATTAGTGCTATTGAATGCCTGTAAACTCAAAAACACGTTTTTGTCCCTAAAAATGACACCTATTTGCGGAATGTCCCCAAACTTGGGAACATGTGTCGCGACTTTTCCACTCTTGGCCATGATTTGTACCACTCAGAAACTCAAAAGTGACATTTTTGACCATAACATGAGAGGTAAACAGGACAAATCGAACCCGGGACAACTCGAACCCGGGACAACTCTAGTATTCCATGAGCCACCACATTCATAATAATGTTAATACTACATGTAGAATATAGGGCTTATAAAAATACACACATATTTTATCAGCAATTTGACTAAGTGACCAATATGGCTAAAGTGGGTAATTTTGAAATTTCGGTATTTTTTTCGTATACATTGAACAAAGATTTTAAGGAAATTACCTCATGGAATCAACACATAATGTAATTTTAAGATATACTTCCCACTTGCACTTTTGTCGCAAATGTTGCTTTTCTGTAGAAAAATCACGTTTTCTTCTTCAAAAATTGCCTTCAGTTAGCGTGCACAAAATACCCATTCACTCTGTTGTTGCGTTTACGCACAGACCGCTCGCTGCGTCATTTTGTGCATTACTTTATGCATAGACAGAATGATTCTGTCCCTACGGGTTTCCCGTAGGGACAGAAGGTACCCCTTTCATACAGTGGATTGTTGTCATTTTGCCTCGAAATTAGAATCACACCCAACTATTTCCAGCTAGTTGTTTCCTGTAGTGGTTTTAAATATTCTTGATTAGAAGACAAATAAAAAGCACTACTTACATTGCCGTTTTTGAATCAAAAACGTCTATTTCCGACAATCTTCGACGAAGAAATTTCTCGGTCTCCTTATCACGATAAAAACGATTGCAAACGTGTAGTTGTGCATTGACGGACGCCCAAAGAGACCGTAAAACGAAACTGTACATTGTATGCCGCGCCGTATAAAATGCGCGTGACATAAGAGCGCCACCCGTACTCTCATTGGGCCTCCGTAGATGCACACCAACTGTACGTTCGCAAAAAAAGACCACGTCGAACTTTGGCGTGACTCCACACTAGAATCGATTAGAATGGGTTTTCCTGGACACAACAAGAAATCGCAGTGTACACGTATGTTTTCATACGAAAAATGGAATCGATCTGGAATAGAATTTTGATTCTTTTTGGAATCGGAGTCGACTCCGAAAATGCTGGAGCGCCCCCAAGCGTTAAGCCTAGCCAACTTTATTTTAGCTGGTCACATCGTAACAACAGGTTTTCTCGTCGAAGATTGTCGGAAATAGACGTTTTTTATTGAAAAACGGCAATGTAAGTAGTTCTTTTTTGTTTGTTTTCCAATCAAGAATATATAAAACCAATACAGGACACAACCAGCTGGAAATATTTGGGTGTGATTCTAATTTCGAGGCAAAATGACAACAATCCACTGTATGAAAGGAAAGCTCACTGACTATTTATGCAGTACTTTATAATTTATTTATCTCAGAAATGCAACATTTGCGACGGAAGTGTCAGTGGGGAGTACATGTATATCTTAGAATTGAATAAGCTATCGATTCCAATATATAAATTTACCAAAATCCGTTTTCAATGCATATGGAAAAAAATACCGCAATTTCATTTTTTACATTTTTATTTGTCAGTCGTAACTGCTTTCGGATGAAAAAAAAAAAAAAATCCCTCAATTGCAAATGTGATATTCGTTTTCGAGATAGAACATTCATTTTTCCCCTTCAAATTTACAAGGTCCGAGAGCGGGCCTCGCCTACGGCCTAAGGCTAAGGGTTTGAAATTAGATGATTAATTTTGATCATATGTAATCTATTTTCAAAAAGAGGGCCGCCGCCTCAATACAAAGATGAAATGAGTATACATCACCTTTTGTTACTTGCCAAGACACCAAGAAATCACGGAACTTTGTAGTACATAGGCCTAGTTAGTAGGCCCTATATAGTATATGGATGCTTTAGCCGATGACTCAATATATTTTATATTGAGTCATCGGCTAAAGCACAATTTGTATGTTCCCGAACAGCACTCCGGCCGGCCCTAGGCCTCCCCGGCCGCGCTAGTCCAGTCAATTTACAGGAAAATTGTGCCTGACCTTCAACAAATTGCTACAGCAACAGAATGTATTCCAACACCGGCTGGTATATAAAAAACTCGCTTAATTACCGTTATACTAAAAGTCCAATAGTTTCCACTGAGTGAAACGCGGAAAATTGAGGGCGCTATTTCGTCTGTTACCTATCTGCATTCTGTGCACATTTCTGTGAAAGTCGTCGCGAAATACGACGTTTCGTATAGCAGACGATGTTTTTCTCGTCGTCTGCAGTATTTAAAGTCGGAACTATTAATGGACGAAAAAGACCGCAAAATAATTTACCGGGTTCCATAGAACAGTGCAGTAATTCAACTTTTTTCTTCCACATCCAAACTGGGGATTGCATTAAAACAATTCCTGTCGATATTATTTAGGTATTGTATGATATTGTATGATTGCAAAGTTAAAACAGACAAACAAAACCCATTTTTAACTGAACACCTCCTTTAACGGCGATAGACTGATTCCCGTCCATATATTCCACACAGGAGAATATGTTCCCGTCCACATATTCCACACAGGAGAATATAAGGACAGGGGCCAATTTCATGGAGCTGTTTAGCAGCCGATTTTGTGCTAACGGAGGCTCCGGCTATTTCATGGAGATCGTTACTTTAAGCACTGCCAAACGTTTGCTAGCTTCAGAGGCAAATTTGCTAAACACTAGTGACGCAACAATGCCCGTTTCCAAGCACGCGCATGCTTAAGCACGCCGCGGCCGTGAAATAGCCTTAAAGGCAAGGCTCGTCAGCAATGCGCGCCCGCAAAATGTGTGCCACGCAATACGCAGCTCCATAGCAAAGGCATGGAGCTGCGTGTTTCGAGCACGAATTTGGCGGGCGCGCATTGCTGACGAGCCTGTGCCTTTAAAGTTAGCACAACTTTTCTGCTACATACAGTAGGCTAAGCACACGTTTTCTGCTAGCGCTTAAGCAGCGCCATGAAATTGGCCCCAGGTTAGACTGGTTCCCGTCCACATATTCCACACAGGATAATATAAGGACAGGTAAAGGGCGCATCATCTTGATCTGTAATTGGTCGTCTTTGCGCGTGCGCATTGTGTTTTTTATATTTAAAAATTGGCCAAGCCCTTTGTTTTAGGCAATGTACTTTATTTACATAATTGGATATGTTCGACACGCACGGCCAAGTTACAAATGTCAATGCAAAATCGGCGCACTTACTAAATAAATAAAAATAATAATAACCACGTGACGGGCAGAATTCTGCCCGTCATGGCCGCCCTTTACCGATCCCTATATTTTCGCAATAAGCGAACCAATCTATAGGGATCGGGAACCAATCTAGCCCAGGTCACTTCATCTGTAATAGTCTGGTACCCGGACCAACAATCTTTTGACTAGACTAAATTTAAGGTTCGGCAGCCGCCAATTTCGCCATTTTGAAACAGGAGGAATTCCTCCTTTTTCCGAAGGTTCCCGAAGTTACCCGAATGCACGTCCGGTCGTCCGGACGTTACCGTTACACTTCGTCATTATTTAGAGAATTTGAATTGACGTCGCGTGCACGTACGGGTGGTGCTGCGTTAGACTGGTTCCCGCTCCACATATTCCACATACAACGACTGAATATGACTAAATTCAGTCTAGTCAAAAGATTTTTGGTCCGGGTACCAGACTACTGCTGCGTGGGTATTTATGGTGATGATGCCACGGATTCAAAACTATACAGTTACGGGATTGCAACAGATTAAAACTACATGTACAATATGGAGCTCACTGGGTGATGCAGACAAGGTTTGAATTTTCTTTTTGATGCTAGCCTACATGTATATTAAAGGCCCTGTAGATGATCTGTTTTTGAGCGATTCTGCGAATAAAACCATTATAAATCAAAAGAGAGACATCAACAAACTCATCCGAAAAATTTCAGCTTTGTCAAATGTACCACGTTTAAAAAAATCATCAAAATCCATATGCATTTTCCTGGTCTTGGCGGGGTGTTTCAAATATTCGTTCTCAGTTGATCGGGTACTATGTGGCTTGCGTCATGCACTCTAGTGGCGCGCATATATGCGTGTGCGCGCGATCCATAAAAATGCATCGCGTTGGAACCACGGACGTATATATAATATATACGTCCGTGGTTGGAACACACACACGGAGTACACAGCGCCCATGCATTTTGGACCGCGTAGATGCGAACCAAAAATAAGTAAATCGTTTGCAAACGATCTAAATAATTTCATCTTTACGGATTATTTTCTGGTAAAATTGTATCATTTTCAGCGAAAACCTTAGTTCATTGGATAGTTGCTATTAATTAAATCTTTACTTTCAGAACTTTTCCCCTGTAAACTCGTCGATTACTTTTTGGGTCATTGCAAATGATCCACTGGCCTTTAAAATGGGCATATTTACTATTTTAAGGTTATTATTATTAAATTTGTATTGGTCAAATATGGAATAACCCTCTTTCAAATTGTTGTAAATTAACGGTTATGTGCTTCTAAAAATAAATGCATGACGTAATGCTTAAAGTGCTATTTTAAACACCACAGTAGCCGGTCCTCATATTCAGTCGTTGTATGTGGAATATGTGGAGCGGGAACAAGTCTATATAATATCCTGTGTGGAATATGTGGACGGGAACCAGTCTATGGCGTCGGTCTGCTTGAGTATCGATTTGTGTCGTTGAAACTGTTACGAGTAGTCGATATCACACGCATGGCCCCTTTAGTAGGCTGAATACACAGTACATCGTGTAGTACAGGTACCAGACTCTTCGCGCCAAATTTAAATGCACGCGTACGCTGTTGTTCGCGCATATCACGCATCATGTCTCATTCAAGTTTCTTTACTTTTGTTTTGTCACGATGAAATTATGAAATTATTAGGCCTAAAACAGAAATCACCATGATCAGAACCAGCCTTTACTAGAGCATCGGTGTAGGCCTAGCCCTAGCCAGCTAGCCAGGCCTCGGCTATGATTAGATGATTTGAGTGGTACAACGGTCGAGTTGACTTCTCGGTTGACATGGTTGAGCGCTTAACGGTCGAGTCGGTACAACCATAGTGAGCAAGGACAGGTACAACGGTCGAGTTGACAAACGGTCGAGTTGACAAACGGTCGAGTTGGCAAACGGTCGAGAAGCGAAGCAAGGTATAAAAAAGCAGGGTAAGGAAACAGATGCTACACAAATGCATGACACACTTCTCCCCCCATCGCCACTATTCGCCCCCATCACTGGCCATCGCCACGCTTCGCCCCCATCGCCACGCTTCGCCCCCATCGCCACGCTTTGCCCCCATCGCCACGCTTTGCCCCCATCGCCACGCTTTGCCCCCATCGCCACTCTTCGCCCCCATTGCCACTCTTCGCCACTCTTCGCCCCCATCGCCACTCTTCGCCCCCATCGCCACGCTTCGCCCCCATCGCCACGCTTCGCCCCCATCGCCACGCTTCGCCCCCATCGCCACGCTTCGCCCCCATCGCCACACTTCGCCCCCATCGCCACTCTTCGCCCCCATCACCACTCTTTTTGTTTTGCATAAATTTGGTTGGGATATTGTGGCCCTAGAGGGCATTTTTTCTTTTTCCCAAGAATTGGGTTTTAATGCCGAAATACATTTCAAAAAGTTTTGGCAATTTCTTTACAGTAAAGACACCTAATTAAATGATTTGAAATCTCCATTCATTAAAACATAAAATAAAATAAAATAAATCAGCACTTTATTTGTATAGTAAACATAACAAACTAAATGCGAAATCCATGAACTACTCCTGCCTCTAGCTAAAACTTGTAAAATGGTGGAGCTGTTCAGAAAAGGCGAGGAAGAAGTATTTTCTTTAATTGGTTCATAATTAATTGCAGTCTGCAGGGTAAAACAATTTGATTTTGTTTGTGAACGTACGTACCCATGAAAAAATACAGATGAGTACGAGTTGGTGTGTATGAGTTGACCTGTTGCCCCCATCACCACTCTTTGCCCCCATTGACACTCTTTGCACCAATCGCCACGCTTCGCCCAATCGCCACGCTTCGCCCCATCGCCACTTATTCTAACTATGATCAAAATTATCAATAAAAATGATAGACAATACAAGCTGGCAGTGTAATTATTTGCTTCTTTAACTCGCTTCTTCAACTTGCTTCTTCAGATTGCTTATAAAGTTGTTGATAAAATTAACAGATGCAAGCATGCGTCTTACTTTTCTGATTTTGAAATAAGGTAATTTTTGCGTAGGTCCATCCAATGGTATGCATGTAATTTACCCATATACATGACACGGTATGAGATTTTGATATGTATTTGATTTTTGTATTTATTTATTTGACAGTTGAATGGCGAATATTACAACCAAAGTGTTCTCTTGTCTCCCGAACACAAATGACCATGATTCAATTGTGCAATGGCTAACAGACGTTGGAAGTGAAGACGGTAAGCAAGGGCATCTACTCATTTTTACACATGTAGTTCACAGTTTAGTATAAAACAACATTTACAAAGCCAGTGTTACATGTACTTCATCTTGTAGTAATATGTATTTCTCCATCAAATTTACATCATTTCTGCTTCAATCAATGCCCAGCTGGATCTGAATTGATTCCAAATGTGTACAATTAGCAAAGTTTAGCCCCACAGTAAAAGGTCTCCACTGTATCAGATCGCCCACTATAAAAACGTTCAACCTTTTTGGGGGTATTTGAGGTCACTGGTGATGATCTTGCTGGGCTTATGTAAATACATGTACCACATTGAAGCTTTCCATTGTAGCTTTCTACATGTATAGTAGTTTCCACATGCATCCATCACCATTACGGTAGTACTAATGCTGTCTTATATACTTTTTAATATATATTTTTAAATGCAATTTACAACAGATGAGTCCACAACCAAGGACCCACCGTGTATGACGGAAGTTGACGAAAGCAGTGACGAAGACGATAAATCTCTGAATACCCATGCCGTTCAAGATGTACAAGGTAGGACCATTGTGATGCCAGCAGAGTCTTTTTCAAAGAGAAAATGTAGCACAGTGGAGCTTTACATGCAACTACTTGATGGGTGTTGCTTCCTAAATAACCATTTCCACATGTGCAGTTGTACATATTCCTACTATGGTAAACTGACTTTAGTTATCTCTTTGAACAGATGAGTCCACAACCAAGGACCCACCAGGCTTGACGGAAGTTGACGAAAGCAGTGACGAAGCCGTTAAATATCTGAATACTGATTCTGCTCAAGATGTAAAATGTAAGGATGCACTACTCGCAGACATATTTCAACAACTAAATGTGTACCACGATTGTAACCAGTCTCCCTCAGCTTCAGTCCCAAGTCAAGTAAAGTCAAACTTTTGTCGAGTCCCAAGTCAATTAGTCAAGTCAAGTCAAACTTCTCTCGAGTCCCAAGTCAAGTCAAGTCAAACTGCCCTCGAGTCCCAAGTCAAGTCAAGTCAAACTGCCCTCGAGTCCCAAGTCAAGTCAAGTCCAAACTGCCCTCGAGTTCCAAGTCAAGCCAAATCAAATGGCTTCCGAGTTTAAGGTCAAGTTGAATCACGTCAGGCATGTCGATCAAATCAGTTGAGGTCAAGAAGTTTTTGTTCAAGCTAGTTTCAAAATGAGTCAAATCGCTGAATCTTGCATCCTTGTTGGGTATTTATTTTGCTCTTGCCAACAATGATACATTTTAAAATAAATCTTCTGTTCTGAAAAAATGTTGGACCTCAAAATGACAAAAAAACCATAAAAATTCATTTTTAGTTTTGGCAGACGGGACTTGTGTTAAGTGAAGTCATTTAAGGTCCAAGTCTCAAGTCAAGTCAAGTCAGTGAAAGTCGAGACTTGAGTCGAGTCTCGAATCCGAGTCAATAAAACCATTAAAATGTGTACCCATATCAGTTTGTGAAATTAACACTTACACTCTGTTCTCAGCATTTTGTATATTTCAAAATTAATTTTGGAATTAATTTTATTTCATTACATTTTATTTATTTATTTTTGAATTGTTTTAGATGAAATCCTAATCACTGACCCACCTTGCATGAACGAGGCTGACTACGGCAGCAACGAAGCAGGTCATTCTACCGGTACCGTTACTACCAATGGTAAGAGTGCCCAATTACAGTTGGAGTTTTTAAGATATACTTTTAATGAACTTAGAACATTCATGCTGTATTTGACTTACTAGGCAAATGGCACATCAAAAGCTCAGTGGCAGATTAAATTTGGTTAGTGTAAGACAATTTTTAAGTTACACTTTGCCATGTATGAGTGTATGCACATTTGTTGCCAATAGTGTGGAACAGATTTTACAAATTCTTTATTGCAACAAATTGTGTATATAATTTAAAGAAAAAAATACATTTTTTGAGCGCTGCATTATTAATTCTTATTGGTATGAATAATGTTTATTCAATTTTGTTTGAAGGCCTAAGTAATCTGAAAGAGAAGTGTTCATTCGAATCGGCAGAAAGGGTCGACACGAAGCCAAAACGAGTTCGGTTCACTGAGAGTGGCATCTCCCTTAAAGCAGTTAAATGTAAGGATACACACTAACCATACTTATTGTAATCAACATATTACATAGATTTGTGTTTCATTTTTTTCTCCGTTAATTGTGATAATTTGCCTTTTGAAATTTACAACAGATGAGTCCACAACCAAGGACCCACCTTGCTTGACGGAAGTTGACCAAAGCAGTGATGAAGCCGATAAATCTCTAAATACTGATGCGGCTAAAGATGTACAAGGTAGGACCATTGTGATGCCAGCAGTCTTTTTCAAAGAGAAAATGTAGCACAGTGGAGCTTTACATGCAACTACTTGATGGGTGTTGCTTCCTAAATAACCATTTCCACATGTGCAGTTGTACATATTCCTACTATGGTAAACTGATTTTGGTTTTCTCTTTGAAATTTACAACAGATGAGTCCACAACCAAGGACCCACCTTGCTTGACGGAAGTTGACGAAAGCAGTGATGAAGCCGATAAATCTCTAAATACTTTTGCGGCTAAAGATGTACAAGGTAGGACCATTGTGATGCCAGCAGAGTCTTTTTCAAAGAGAAAATGTAGCACAGTGGAGCTTTACATGCAACTACTTGATGGGTGTTGCTTTCTAAATAACCATTTCCACATGTGCAGTTGTACATATTCCTACTATGGTAAACTGATTTTTGTTTTCTCTTTGAAATTTACAACAGATGAGTCCACAACCAAGGACCCACCGTGTATGACGGAAGTTGACGAAAGCAGTGATGAAGCCGATAAATCTCTGAATACCGATGCCGCTCAAGATGTACAATGTAAGACCATTATGACACCAGCAGAGTCTATTTCAAAGAGAAAATGTAGCACAGTGGAGCTTTCCATTCAACTAGTTGATGGGTGTTGCTTCCTAAATAATTATTTCCACATGCATAAAGTTGTACCACCATTTGTACTCCTACTATGGTAAACTGATTTTGTTTTCTCTTTAAAATTTGCAACAGTAGTGTCCTCAACCAAGGACCCACCGTGCATGACGGAAGTTGACGAAAGCAGTGACGAAGCCGTTAAATATCTGAATACCCATGCTGCTCAAGATGTAAAGTGTAAGAACACGGATGCACTACTCGCAGACATATTTCAACAACTAAATGTGTACCACGATTGTAACCAGTCTCCCTCAGCTTCAGTCCCAAGTCAAGTAAAGTCAAACTTTTGTCGAGTCCCAAGTCAATTAGTCAAGTCAAGTCAAACTTCCCTCGAGTCCCAAGTCAAGTCAAACTGCCCTCGAGTCCCAAGTCAAGTCAAGTCCAAACTGCCCTCGAGTCCCAAGTCAAGCCAAATCAAATGGCTTCCGAGTTTAAGGTCAAGTTGAATCACGTCAGGCATGTCGATCAAATCAGTTGAGGTCAAGTAGTTTTTGTTCAATCTAGTTTCAAAATGAGTCAAATCGCTGAATCTTGCATCCTTGTTGGGTATTTATTTTGCTCTTGCCAACAATGATACATTTTAAAAGAAATCTGTTCTGAAAAACAATTTGGACCTCAAAATGACAAAAAATAAATAAAAGTTCAATTTTATTTTTGGCAGACGGGACTTATGTCGAGTGAAGTCATTTAAGGTCCAAGTCTCAAGTCGAGTCTCGAATCCGAGTCATTAAAACCATTAAAATGTGTACCCATATCAATTAGTGAAATGAACACTTACACACCGTTCTCAGCATTTTGTATATTTCAAAGATACATGCACACACAAATGTGTAGTTTTCTGAATTAATTTTATTTCATTTTTATTTTATTTACTTATTTTTGATTTGTTTTAGATGAAATCCTAATCACTGACTCACCTTGCATGAACGAGGCTGACTACGGCAGCAACGAAGCAGGTCATTCTACCGGTACCGTTACTACCAATGGTAAGAGTGCCCAATTACAGTTGGAGTTTTTAAGATATACTTTTAATGAACTTAGAACATTCATGCTGTATTTGACTTACTAGGCAAATGGCACATCAAAAGCTCAGTGGCAGATTAAATTTGGTTAGTGTAAGACAATTTTTAAGTTACACTTTGCCATGTATGAGTGTATGCACATTTGTTGCCAATAGTGTGGAGCATTGTGCTTTTTTCTTTTTAAATACGTACATACGTGACAATAATAATAATAATAGAGATATTTATAACAGCGCCTTACGTAAAATACCTCAAAGCGCTTCACAGTCCACAACACCACCCAAAAAGACATTACAAAATCAAGTTAATTTATAAAAATACAAAAAATATTAATCTACATTAAATGTACGTATTATTATCAGATATGTACGTGATAAAATATTACATACGTACATAATAAATATTTACGTACGTACGTGATATTATCACGTTTGTACATATTTTCACGTACGAATGTACCATTATCACGTTTGACGTATTAAAAAAATAATATATATAAATAAATAAACAAATGTCCCCTTTGGGTCTTTGTTGGAACAAGTACAGGTAACATTCCCACATGGGGCCCATATTGGCCCCATATGTGCAAGTATATGTGTCCCATATGGGTCCCGTATGGGCTACGCCCATGTGGGGCCCATATGGGCCAACCATTGTTCACCTGCCCAGATCATTCCCACATGGAACCCATGTGGGAATGATCTGGGCAGGAGAACAATGGTTGGCCCAAATGGGCCCCACATGGGCGTTGGGTGCAGCCCATACGGGACCCATATGGGGCCCCCAATATGGGCCCCATGTGGGAATGTTACCTGGACGTATTGCCTAAAAAAACAAAATTGTTTGCACTGTATTATTAATTCATATTGGTATGAATAACCATCAATTTTGTTTAAAGGACAAAGTACTCTGAAAGAGAAGCGTTCATTCGAATCGACAGAAAGGGTCGACACGAAGCCAAAACGAGTTCGGTTCACTGAGGAAAGTGGCATCTCCCTTAAAGCAGTTAAATGTAAGGATACACACTAACCATACTTATTGTAATCAACAACTTGCTTTTTCGCGTTTAGGTCGACCGGTTATGGGTTAAAAAGGCGTATTAGGACGACCGACCGCATTAGGGCGACAGATAGCCGGTCGTCCTAACGCCAAGTGCTTCAAAAACCATCTTTATTACTGTAAAAGCCAATATTTTCGCGTACAGATATTTTCGCGCATTTTAACATCACTGACATTTTCGCGAGTTGTTATTTTCGCGGATGGAAATTATGTTTTGTTTAAGGGATCGCCACAATTGTTGCGAACAATATTTTCGCGGGTTGTTATTTGGTCTATAATGCCATCATTGTACCCACTCTCCTTTATGGCGGTGAAACCTGGGTTACTTATCGGAAGCAGATAAGACGACTGGAAGTGTACCATCAAAGATGCATTCGACGAATCCTGCGCATCAAGTGGCAAGACATGGTAACAAATGCGACTGTACTTGAGAGAGCCTCTGCTACCAGCCTGGAATCCATCATTCTCCTCCATCGGCTCAGGTGGGTTGGTCACATCTACAGAATGCTGGACTCCCGGTTGCCAAAGCAACTTTACTACTCACAACTTTCCCATGGCACCAGACCAGCTGGTGCCCCAAAGAAACGACACAAAGACCTCCTAAAGCACTCGCTACAGAAGTGCGGAATCAACCCCAAGGAGTGGGACCAAGTAGCGTTAGATAGACAGTTGTGGAGGAATACAGTTCGGACCGGCGTTCAACACTTTGAGAGTACTCGTCTAGCTGAGGAAGCTGTGCGCCGCGAACGTAGAAAGGCTGCCGTCCAACGGCGCCTAGAAGCCCTGTAGCTGAAGGCTGGCCAGATCCCTGTTGAGTCGCCCATTTAGCCGCCATACTCGCCTGCGAGTGGCTGCGACGACGACGACGAGTTGATCGACTAATGAGAGAGGTAGCCGTTATCAGCAGGAAGTACTCGGAAATACTCTTGAAGTTCGCCGATGTTCATCGGAGGATTAACCATTCTCACCCGCTGACAAATGCTGAAATAATGAAAATAGGTATAGAACCGTAGTCTTAAAAAAAATGGTGTTGCCTTTGAGTGTGAAAACTGGCTTTATTGTTATTGTTATAAGTTATTGTTTGCATATTCTTTTTCTTCAGATGTCTGCATCCGAGAGTTCATGCAGTGCTTTAGGGCCCACTTCCCCAGCTGCAACATCAGCCCCAATATGCACCTTTTGGAGGACCATGCTGTCGAGCAACTGCAGAAATACAGAGTTGGGTTCGGTCTCCTCAATGAGCAAGGAGGAGAGTTAGTGCACACCGAATACAACAGGACTGGAAGGGTAGTTCATGGCATGAAGGATCCTTTGCAGAGGTTGCTCAGTGCCATGCGTCGTCATCATACAACCACTGCACCAGAAATAAGATCATACATTCGGCAATCATTCGGCAAGTAAGAATAAATATTTCTGAAGGTTTAAACGAAACAAAAGTGATTATGTAACCAAGGCATGTACTGTAATCGCTACAGCGGGTTTAAAAAGTTGTCAACCCGGGTTGTCAACTACAAAGAAAAAGACCGATTGTAGACTTGTAGGAACTTACTTGTGTTTAAAGATGTCCAGATGCAGAATTAGAAGGAACCGATGGAGACAATGCCAGAAATACTGACTGTTGATGCAAACCTTGGACCCGAGATAGATGATAATTGGGGCTCCTTTATGCACCGACAGGCTACTTAGTTTTATAAAACAAGCAGGCTGACAGATCATGTAGGATTAGTTAAGGACATGTAGTTGGAAAGGCTGTGAGCATGAAATCCATGGTTTGCGACTTGGCGTTTACATCACAGCATTGTACGCTAGATAGACCGGGCTTCACTGTACACTTGTAAGTAGATGTACTTGGAAAATTAGCATCAATCATCGGCATTATCTGTTGGAGGAAAAGAGATAAATAATTGGGAAAAAAATAGTATGAGTGTATCATCTACATATGCGATGTACATGTAGTTTTTGTCACACTGTATAGAACTTTAACTGGCCGACCTTCTTCCACAAGTTATATATAGGCCTAGGTGTTATATTCATATACTACAGTTGTAAACATGTCCATGGAAATGTCAAATTCACTTGTTTTCATGGTTAAAACATGTAGATCAGAGTCCTGGAATTCCAAGCACTATTGCTGCAAAATTTTCTCAATGCTTACGACTGATCTGTACAAGTATTTTTATTTGTAAGTAGCAAAATACTTTTGGATTTACTGCCTTTTTTTTTGAATTTTTTGAAAATTTCATTGAATTTGAATTAATAAAGAAAAGTTGTACTGTTTTAAAAATTCAAAATTGCCTAATTTTAAGTTGACTTGGTACTGGGAAGAATTTTATAACAGACCACTATTTTTATTTGTTTTTTGGCACCATGCACAAAACATTACAGACTTTGCTAAGCTTGAGATGCATGTAAGTTAATTTTGAAGCTTCGTCTCTAAGATTTGTCCAGCAATTAATTAACTGAGATGTTTTTGGGAAAATGTGCTTGTCAGAGTTATTCACAATCTTTTGAGCTGTATTTTTTTCTGAAAAAAAGAGTAGTTGATCATGGCTTCATCAGATGACCTTGTGTACAAAACACATAAACAGGCTGAACAAAAATCAATTCAGTTACAAAATCTTTAAATTTTCTCTCTCCTAATTTTGAGGTTTTTCTACCAAAACTGCACTTACCCAAACAAATCTGCATGATCAACATATCAACTCTTCCCCAAAACACATCTCAAAAAAAAAAAAAAATGATGCCATATTAAAGTATAACAATTCCAATTTCCTATATGACCTACATGCACCTTGTTACTGGTCAAGTTTTGTATAGACCGGGAACCAGTCTATACTCTTTCGTCTGGTGCCTAACACCAACATTTAACAAATTAGTATGTGTATGTATACAGCACCAGACTACTTACATTATATTCTGTCAAAGTGTGTACAGTTTAGAAGTGGGTCATTTAAAATTTGCCGAATCCTCTCACCTGAATCATGCCTGAATCATCTCCATCAGCCATTATTCTTACAATATGTTGGTATTATGTGTAATAATTGCATAAAACTGAAATTATTTATACATTATTTTGTGCATATTTGCTCAAATGGCAGCAGCAGAATCCTTTGTTTCTTGTGCAGCAAAGCGTGCATTCTGCACGTATGTATATACCGGTACGTACATGTACGTGCAGAATGCAATGGTTTACAGTCAACTCGACCGTTTGCCAACTCGACTGTTTGCCAACTCGATTCGGACCAACTCGACCATACGTTGTACCAACAACTCGACCGTTGTACCAGCTCGACCGTTGAACCAACTCGTCCGTCGACCAACTCGACCGCTGTGCTCACTACTCCTTCCACGTTTGTGAGTTGTGACTTTCTCGCAGCGATTTACCAAGCACGGATATAAATTTACCTTTTGTACAAAAATGAATAATCAGCTGTAAAACCTGATACGGGTTTTACCTGCATGTATGATGGCCGATTTGCCATGCGGATAATGGGCTGAATCACGCGCATTGCGCCGAAACGTGCACAAACCGATGGCACCCCTATATACGCGTGCGTGCAAAGATGTTTACACGTTGCAGCAAAATGCTAAAGCAAAATTTTTCGTGCCGTGAAATTGCAGAAAGTTCAATTAGTTTCAGCAAATTCAGCTTGAGCAAAGGTTTACAGGGAAATATTTGACGTTATATTTATGTCACTTTCGCTGATGATTCGACATCGCGACATTGCTTTCACCAACCTCGTGCCGCAAACCTTTCCTGTTGAACATTGGACAACGGTCGAGTTGGAAGTATTTTTTTAGTTTATTTTAATATTGGAATCGATATATCTTTGATGATTTTGAAATCCCTTTTCCATTGACATTTCTGTCGCAAATGTTGCATTTCCATGACATTTTTTTTCCACGTTTGCCTCCATACAAATGTGTGTGATTGCTGCCGGCCTAGGCCGTGTGTGAAGCGAGCGAAGAAAGAGGGCGTGCGCGTGATGATCCGTTTAGTTTCTGGCTGGCTGCTTTGCGTGCAATCATATGCTATATTCTTTTCGTGATTTTTCTCTAAAACTAAGCCTTTGCGACGGAAATGCGTGTAAGTATTCCAATTCTAAAATCGTCCAAGCTATCGATTCCAATAATTATTTTGGTATTTTTTCGTATACATTGAACAAAGATTTTAAGTAAATTACCTCCTGGAATCAACACATAATGTAATTTTAAGATATACTCCCCACTTGCACTTTTGTCGCAAATGTTGCTTTTCTGTAGAAAAATCATGTTTTCTTCTTTAAAAATTGCCTTCAGTAAGTGCACAAGATAACCATTCACACGCGCGCGCAGCGCCCTCTGTTGTCGCGCTTATGCACAGACCGCTCGCCGCGTCATTTTATTATTTATTTATCTCAGAAATGCAACATTTGTGACGGAAGTGTCAGTGGAAATTAAGTATATCTTAGAATTGAATAAGCTATCGATTCCAATATATAAATTCACCCACATCCGTGTTCAATGTATATGAAAAACAAATCCATTATGGTTTCTTAAATTCGTGTTGTGGCATAAACTAAAAAAATACCGAGTTGGACAACAGTCGAGTTAGTACAACGGTCGAGTTGACTTCTCCGGTTAAACACACAACGGTCGAGTTGGTTCGAGTCCAGTTGGAAAACGGTCGAGTTGACCTGCACCCTATTGGGACGTACATGCACACGTACACTAACCAAGGGCCATCCAGACCTAGCCACGGTACATCACACCTAGAAACTTACGAATACCTATATCGTCTGAAAATGCGTACTATTCATCACTCTATTTATCGTACTGCTGGATTATCTACTGGTCTGTCGGCAACGAAGTTCGGGTTCGGTTCGGTAAAAGTTCGAAAATTTCTTCCCGAACATTTGTTCAGTTTGGGTTCGGCAAATATTACCGGCAGTGTGGGTTGAAAGTGATCACATCACGCACGTGCAGCTAGCTTTCTTTATAAAGTATGTATTTTTTAAAAATCTTCAAACTAACTAGCTCTCTTAACAAGATTTATTTGTCGTAATGATCAAGATAACGGCTTTGGTGGGATGAAATTGACCCGGGAAACTGAATGGAATCCGCGGTGCTACTGTCGGAACATGCGGTACGGTATACATGTACCACGTGCAAACCATCGTGAGATTGCTCAATATGGTATTTTTTTCCTAGCCAATGGGGTTCATTTTCCGACGATTGTTTGTAGTACACGCAAGTATCGCTGTGTTTCTGTAAGAGGGCTTATTGATTTCTATCAAAATGCTTTTCACAATGTTGTGAAATGTTGAGTGCATTTTTGACATTTAGGAAGCCAGCTATTTCACATTTACAATTAAAATACGCAAGATGTGAAATCCAAAGTGAACCACTCCCGAACAGCCGAACTTAGTGAAATGTTCGGTTTGGTCTGGTTTGGTTCGGAAGTGCCAAGTTCGGTAAAATCCCGTTCGGTTCGTCGGTTACATCTGTCGCATCTTGGTAGTCCACAAAAAAACAAGAACGTCCAAATGAAACATTTCGCACAAAACGTCCGATCTCGACCAAATCTTGGGATGATCTGATTTGAGTGTTCCTGATACTTCAAATCCATTAACTCGAGTGCTATTTATTAGGCAGGTTCCGTATCCCAACTCGCCGTTGAACCAACTCGACCATTGTGCCAATTCAACCATTTACCAACTCGAGCGTTGTGCATTGACAGGGGCTGATCCAGGGGTGCACGCCCCAACCCCCCACCCCCCAAAAAATACAAATCCACTTTTTGTGCACACTTTTCCTGCTTAAAGTGGTTAAATGTCGCACCACAGAGCATCTAGAATCTATCTAGAAGCTGTTAGGGCTACGCGCTACGCGCTCGCTATTTCATTATCAGCATTTCATGCTTAAAAATTTCACGCTCCCCCTTTTTAAAATCCTGGATCTGCCCCTCATTGAGTACCACAGCAGTCGAGTTGGTGATGGTAAACGGTCGAGTTAGCTAGTCATCGCAACCGAATGATTGGAATCTTTAGGTTGAGAAACCAGACATACCCTTCGTGGCCGTTAGGTGGCGCACTGCTATTGTCTGGTTTCCCAACCTAATGATTCCAATAATTCGGTTGCCACGACTAACTCGACCGTTTACCATCACCAGCTCGACTCGAACCAACTCGACTGCTGTGGTACTCAATGCACAACGGTCGAGTTGGTAAATGGTTGAATTGGCACAATGGTCGAGTTGGCCGGTTCAACGGCGAGTTGGGATATGGGAGCCTGCCTAATAAATAATATGCGCCGGTGCACTCGAATTAATGGATTTGAAGTATCAGGAACACGCATAGCAGATCGTCCCAAGATTTGGTCGAGATCGGACATTTTGTGCGAAACATTTCATTTGGACGTTATTGCTTTTTCGTGGTTGATTACCGAGATATGACAGACGAGTGAGTAGTGCGCATTTTAAGACGAAATAGGCATTCGCAAATTTCTAGGTGTGATGTACCGTAGCTATAATCCAGTCCCACCACTCCATCCTCGTCCACTGGAGAACAGCTTAGAAGTGAAGCGAGGACCCATGCCAAGGTATCTACACCAGATTTAAGTCGGTGTAAGTTTTTGTTCGTCTCCAGATGTGGATGCAAGTTTCAGTGTCTGGAAAACAAAATCGTACAGCGGTGGCGGCCACGGTGTCTTTCCAAGGACAGAAGATATGCTGTAAAATTGCTGTCGGGACCAAATAAGCATGTCAGTTTTGATGGAAAACAAGGTTAAACAAATTACTGTATATCCAACCACGTCATTTATATCATTCGATGCCGTTTCTGTCATGTTTTGTCGAGTTTTTTGATGGGATGAAAAAACTCTCTTTTTAACGACGGCCGCACATCTGGTGATGTCGATGTTTGGCGGCTTAAAAATACGGCAAACAGTGCGATTTCAAGTAAAAAGTAATGCATCAGGACATCTTGGACGTTGACAATACACCACTGCCAAAATTACTAAAGAATTATAAGGGATGGCAAATATTGAATAGGATTTATGCAAAACCCGGTGACAAATTTGGAAAAAGTTAGCATGCGCAAACCGTGACATAGCCCCTTTAACTGCAGTCTCATTCAAGACCCACAAAAATGGCACATAAGGGTCTTTCTATAAATTAGGGGTCTAAAAGTGTGACATTTATTGTCCCCCGTTACACCTGATATGTTATTTTTCGTACACAAATCATTAAAATGGCTTTTAAACCATTTTGTATGAATTGTACTTTAGGTACAAACTCTTTGAGTATTTAAAGAATGTGTCCTGAATTTACAAAATCAAGATGTAAAATGTAACGGGGGACACCAAAATTAGACCCCTAATTTATAGAAAGACCCATAAGCAAGTTACTCCTTGTTCACATAGCTAGATCAATGCCTGTACTGTGTTTTTAAAATCATTTTACTGACAAATTTCCTTAAGATTTACACCACGGAGTTTTTTTTTCATTCATTTTTTTATAGAATTCCTTCTGATTTTCTATAGGAATCCATCCGATTTTCTATAGGAATCCATCCGATTTTCTATAGGAATCCATCCGATTTTCTATAGGAATCCATCCGATTTTCTATAGGAATCCATCCGATTTTCTATAGGAATCCATCCGATTTTCTATAGGAATCCATCCGATTTTCTATAGGAATCCATCCGATTTTCTATAGGATTCCATCCGATTTTCTATAGGATTCCATCCGATTTTCTATAGGATTCCATCCGATTTTCTATAGGATTCCATCCGATTTTCTATAGGAATCCATCCGATTTTCTATAGGATTCCGTCCGATTTTCTATAGGATTCCGTCCGATTTTCTAGAGGATTCCATCCGATTTTCTATAGGATTACGTCCGATTTTCTATAGGATTCCGTCCGATTTTCTATAGGATTCCGTCCGATTTTCTATAGCAATCCGTCCGATTTTCTATAGCAATCCATCCGAATTTCTATAGCATTCCATCCGATTTTCTATAGCATTCCATCCGATTTTCTATAGCAATCCATCCGATTTTCTATAGGAATCCATCCGATTTTCTATACGATTCCACCCGATTTTCTATAGAATTCTGTCAAATTTTCTTTAGAATTCCATCCGATTTTCTATAGAATTCTATCAAATGTTCTATAGGAATCAATCCGATTTTCTATACAATTCCACCCTATTTTCTATAGAATTCTATCAAATGTTCTATAGACTTCTATCAAATGATCTATACAATCTATTGCCAAAATCTATAAAAAGTTTATAGAATTAGATAATGTTTTTCTATAGAATTCTATAGAATTATCCTATTTATTTATTTATTTATTCCATTTATTTACCCAGGGTGTGCCCAAACAGTTTACAAAAACTGGTTTCCATTGGGGCCCTGCAAACACACATAGAACAAATATACTAAATTGAACAACTTCATAATTACTAACAAACTGGAATAAGATACATTTGTACAACAACTACAACATCAAAAAACTAATGGTTACAGAAGAACAACATCACAAGTAATTATTATACATGCATGTGACACTAAAATTTACACTAATTACGGGAAGGGCGAAAAACCCGCAAAAACTCTTTTTAAGAGAAAAAAAAAAAAAAATTAAATGGAAAAATTCCCCTCCGGCTCCAAAATTAGTTTGATTTTATGGCAACCAAGTCATACGACTCCGTAAATTAGCATTTCTCACTTGAAGTTGATCATGTGAATATTATGTGTATGTTTGGCGAAGTGCCGATTTGAATGAGCTCAAAGAAGACATAGTTCTAAGGTGTGCACTAAGGCTGTTCCAAATTGCGGCGCCAGTTACAGCAAAACTCGAGGCGTAAGACCCCTTTCGTGCAAAGGGAATTTTCAGTGTCTTTTCGGCAGATTGACGAGTTTCTCGAGTTTGTACGTAAGGTGTAAATAGACTTGCCATATACTGCGGGGCCAAGGAATTGATGCTTTTAAAGACAAATATAGCTTTCTTGTATTTAACTCTCTCTTGATAGCCAAGCCAGTCGAGCTTTTTAAACATGTCGGCTGATGGCGTTAGGAAATCGCATTTCAGTATTATTCTGGCTGCACGTTTGAGGCATTTGTTTAAGACATTGTTATGAGATGCGTAACGGTCACCCCATACTGTGCAACAATAATCTAGACTAGGCATGACTAAGCTTAACATAAAATGAAATTTAATATTAAAAACGTGATTTTATAAAAGTATGAAATTGTTGAAAAACAGTTAGTTCACTTAGTTCACTTTGAGAATACATGCTGTTCTATGTATTAAACAAATTGCTCATCATTGCTCAACAACCAATATATTGGTCACTAATATATTGGTTAAAGGATTGGTTTATCGCTCAACCAATTTGATTGGTTGCTGGACAGCCAACATATTGGTCGTATTGACCAATGTATTGGTTAAAGGATTGGTTTATTGCCCAACCAATGTGATTGGTTGCTGGACAACCAACATATTGGTCACTATTGACCAATGTATTGGTTAAAGGATTGGTTTATTACTCAACCAATGTGACTGGTTGCTAGACAACCAACATATTGGTCGTTATTGACCAATGTATTGGTTAAATTATTGGTTTATTACTCAACCAATGTGATTGGTTGTTGGACAACCAACATATTGGTCACTATTGACCAATGTATTGGTTAAAGGATTGGTTTATTACTCAACCAATGTGATTGGTTGCTGGATATCCAACATATTGGTCGTTATTGACCAATGTATTGGTTAAAGGATTGGTTTATTGCTCAACCAATGTGATTGGTTGCTGGACAACCAACATATTGGTCGTTATTGACCAATGTATTGGTTAAAGGATTGGTTTATTGCTCAACCAATGTGATTCAAGTTGGTTGCTGGACAACCAACATATTGGTCGTTATTGACCAATGTATTGGTTAAAGGATTGGTTTATTGCTCAACCAATGTGATTGGTTGCTGGACAACCAACATATTGGTCACAATTGACCAATGTATTGGTTAAAGGATTGGTTTATTACTCAACCAATGCCATTGGTTGATGGACAACCAACATATTGGTCAGAATTGACCAATGTATTGGTTAAAGGATTGGTTTATTACTCAACCAATGTCATTGGTTGCTGAACAACCAACGTATTGGTCACTAGTTAACCAATATATTGGTTAGAAACAACCAATATGGGGTCAACCAATTAGATTGGTAGTTTTTTTAACCAATCTGTTTTTAGAGTGCATGTGTCCTTAAATCTCCACAACCATCCGATCCAGATCAGTCAGTCTACTAAGTTCCTGGGAGTGATCTTTGACAACAAACTCACTTGGAAAAAACACATTAAAAATATCGTCATTAAATGTAAAAGAAAACTCAATCTCCTTCGCTGCGTTAGTGGCAGTACATGGGGTGCTGATTGCAAAACCTTGTTCCAGCTTTACCAGGCCCTTATCAAGCCAGTTCTTGAATATGGTTGCGAAGCATTCAATTCCGCTTCCACAACCTTGAAACAAAAACTTGACTTGATCCAATTTCAGGCTCTAAAGATTTGTACTGGGGCAATCCAGGGCACTGCTTTATTTAAGTTAAGGATTGAGTGTGGTGACCCCCTCTTGACCTACGACGCCAGTTTTTAACAAGTATTTACGGTATAAAGATGAAGGCTCATAGTTGTCACTCTAATCAATTTTTTATCGGGACAACTGGCAAAATAGTTATTTTGCAGAAAAATGGAACATTTCTTCTCACAAAACTCCCTTTGAAGCTATAGACTCACGCAGTACCCCAATTTGCAAGTTTTCCCCCTATTCAACCGTTTTCCTTCCTGATCCTGGCATTACTACCAACCTCTCATCTCCACAGAAATTCTCTCTCGTGTCAATCATGCAGATGAGAACGAGAAGGGTAGTATTTGCATGGAAACAATAAATACGACCTCGGGCAATTATCTTCATATTTATACCGATGGATCCTATAACTCAAATACTGGCGCCGTAGGATGTGGTATTTACATTCCTCTGCTCAAATATTCCAAAGGTTTTCGTCTTAATAATGGAATTTCCATTTTCACCGCTGAGGATTTTGCCATTCTTTTAGCCCTTGAATGGATTGAGCAGGTCAAACCATTACACACTTGCATTTTCTCTGATTGTTTGAATGCCATTCAAACAATATCTCAACCTTTTCCCGTTAACAAAATTGCCTGTGACATTCGCCACACTCTTATAAACATTACACATCAAGGGAACACCGTTTTCTTTGAATGGATTCCTGGCCACTCTGCTGTTCCGGGTAATGAAAGAGTTGACGCCATTGCCAAATTAGCGACCCAGAACCCGACAGAGACTATCATCTTCCCTTTTTGGACTCTGAGATCAAGCAAATTCTTAAAAGAGAACTTCTTGATACATGGACTAAGTCAACCCCACAGCTTGATCCAAATAAACACTCTAAAATTTAGCCTTCTTTCACATTCAAGTGTTGGGGAAAGAAACGATCCCAAGAGGTCATTTTACACCGTTTACGACTTGGAGTCTGCAAGGGTTTAAATAACTTTCTTCATAACATTGGAAAACATCCGAACGGTTAATGTGAAATGTACAAATCCACTGATGACGTTGCTCATATACTTCCCTCCTGTAGAAAATACAACGCTCAAAGACAAACTCTTCAGAGAGAACTGGGTCTATCTGACGCTCAAATGACACTTACTCAGCTTTTAGAACCGAAGCATAACGGTCCATACATTATATGTTTTATTCGTGATTGTAATATTAGTATTTAAGTTAATTATTGCCTCTTGATCATTCCGATATTGCGCATGTGTAGGGGTTGGTGAGGATCGCTGTCGCTGGTGATTAGACGAGCACGTTGTCACCCCCTCATCACCTTGAGGAATGCGGACCTAAAAATAGTACCGGGCAGGAGCTTTGTGCTTCTGTTTGGGAAACGGCCGGCCTTGCGGGACCTTTTTGTAACACTGTTGCTCAAAAAATCACTGGCGCACCTCCCACCTTTACCTTTGAACGTGCCCTAACCAATTTTGTTTTTCTTACCAGTTTTGCTTTTTCTTTTTTTCACGATGTCCTTCATCTCACTCACGTACATTCGAGTCCACTTTTTATGTCATCATTTTGAAAAATTTGATCTTTGAACCCGTCTTTATGCTCAGCAGTTAATTGCTACCCTTACAAAAAAGTTCTATAGAATTCTATAAAAAAAAATCCTATAGAATCTCTATAAACCATTCTATAGATTTTCTTTATAGAGTTTTTATAGAGTTTTTATAGAGTTTTTATAGAGGTCTTCTATAGGTGTTTATAGAGTTTCTAAAGAAAAATGGGCCATAATTCTAAAGAAACGCTATAGCACATAGTGTAGCTAAAAAGTCGCGCTCATCGAAAAATTGGGATATGTACAAAAAGTTAAGAAATTATGTTACAAACAAAGTTAGACAAAAGAAAAGCGAATATTTTACTTCGGCAATTGAGGAAAATAAGGATAACTCATCACTCTTGTGGAAGAAACTTAAAGAAGTCCTTCCCAATAAACAAAAATGTGTCCCGAGTTCAATCATCTCCTCAAACGGAGAATATGTTGATGACCCTACCGACATCGCAAATAATTTTAATGAATACTTTTCAACAATTGGTGTACATATGGCCGCGGAGAATCACACAAGTTCAAATGAGGCCGATGATTCTCACGACCATTCTCTTGTTTCTTTACCAGATTACGAACATTGTTCTCTCCCTAGTATCCCAGAGGAGTTTGTCAAAAAGCAAATTGCATCTTTGTCGGTTGGGAAAGCAACAGGCCCAGATGGTATTAGCGTTAATATGATTAAAATGGCTGCACCTTTTATTACTAAGTCTTTAACGCATATATTTAACCTCTCCATAATAAATGAACAGTATCCCAAGGCATGGAAACATGCTTCAGTTACACCTATTCATAAAGGAGGCGATAAATGCAACGCATGTAATTACCGACCTATATCAATCTTGCCGATTATCTCTAAAATCCTAGAAAGATGGATACACTCGAACATGTACTCGTACCTTGATGAACATCATTTCATTCCTGTTTGTCAATCTGGATTTCGGCCTTTGCACTCAACAGAAAGTACACTAAACGATTTAACAAACGAGTGTCTTCAAGCTATGGATCACGGGAGAATGACCGGAACAGTTTTCCTAGATTTCAGTAAGGCATTTGACTGCGTTGACCATAAAATTCTTTTAGAAAAATTAGAAAAGCTGAACATGTCGATTTCGGTAATAAACTGGTTTAAGTCCTATCTCAGTGATCGCAGTCAAACCGTTAATATTAGTAAACATATATCAAAATCCTTGCCTATAAATGTCGGTGTACCACAAGGATCAATTCTGGGCCCATTATTGTTTCTTGTATATACATATGACCTGCCTCTTTATGTATCCGATAAGCTATATATGTATGCCGATGACTCTACACTAACTTGCAGTTCCGAAAGCATTGTCGAAATTGAAACTAGCCTTAACAAGTCATTAGACATGATTTATCTATGGTCCGTTAAAAATAAAATCAAAATTAATGCCAGTAAAACTAAATGTATGCTAATTGGCTCAAAGAAAAAGATAAGCGCGCATGAGCTCAGAGTACACATTAATAATGATCAAGTGCATAACGTAAAATCGTTTAAATGCTTGGGTGTTATTATTGACGAAACCTTAAGTTGGAACCAACATGTCGAATATGTAAAGAAGACAGTTTTCTCGAAATTAGCTATGTTAAAAAGAATTCGCGACTGTGTAACTCAACAGCACATGAACACCCTTATGTTAAGCTTAGTCATGCCTAGTCTAGATTATTGTTGCACAGTATGGGGTGACCGTTACGCATCTCATAACAATGTCTTAAACAAATGCCTCAAACGTGCAGCCAGAATAATACTGAAATGCGATTTCCTAACGCCATCAGCCGACATGTTTAAAAAGCTCGACTGGCTTGGCTATCAAGAGAGAGTTAAATACAAGAAAGCTATATTTGTCTTTAAAAGCATCAATTCCTTGGCCCCGCAGTATATGGCAAGTCTATTTACACCTTACGTACAAACTCGAGAAACTCGTCAATCTGCCGAAAAGACACTGAAAATTCCCTTTGCACGAAAGGGGTCTTACGCCTCGAGTTTTGCTGTAACTGGCGCCGCAATTTGGAACAGCCTTAGTGCACACCTTAGAACTATGTCTTCTTTGAGCTCATTCAAATCGGCACTTCGCCAAACATACACATAATATTCACATGATCAACTTCAAGTGAGAAATGCTAATTTACGGAGTCGTATGACTTGGTTGCCATAAAATCAAACTAATTTTGGAGCCAGAGGGGAATTTTTCCATTTAATTTTTTTTTTTTTTTCTCTTAAAAAGAGTTTTTGCGGGTTTTTCGCCCTTCCCGTAATTAGTGTAAATTTTAGTGTCACATGCATGTATAATAATTACTTGTGATGTTGTTCTTCTGTAACCATTAGTTTTTTGATGTTGTAGTTGTTGTACAAATGTATCTTATTCCAGTTTGTTAGTAATTATGAAGTTGTTCAATTTAGTATATTTGTTCTATGTGTGTTTGCAGGGCCCCAATGGAAACCAGTTTTTGTAAACTGTTTGGGCACACCCTGGGTAAATAAATGGAATAAATAAATAAATAAATAGGATAATTCTATAGAATTCTATAGAAAAACATTATCTAATTCTATAAACTTTTTATAGATTTTGGCAATAGATTGTATAGATCATTTGATAGAAGTCTATAGAACATTTGATAGAATTCTATAGAAAATAGGGTGGAATTGTATAGAAAATCGGATTGATTCCTATAGAACATTTGATAGAATTCTATAGAAAATCGGATGGAATTCTAAAGAAAATTTGACAGAATTCTATAGAAAATCGGGTGGAATCGTATAGAAAATCGGATGGATTCCTATAGAAAATCGGATGGATTGCTATAGAAAATCGGATGGAATGCTATAGAAAATCGGATGGAATGCTATAGAAAATCGGATGGATTGCTATAGAAAATCGGACGGATTGCTATAGAAAATCGGACGGAATCCTATAGAAAATCGGACGGAATCCTATAGAAAATCGGACGTAATCCTATAGAAAATCGGATGGAATCCTCTAGAAAATCGGACGGAATCCTATAGAAAATCGGACGGAATCCTATAGAAAATCGGACGGATTCCTATAGAAAATCGGATGGAATCCTATAGAAAATCGGATGGAATCCTATAGAAAATCGGATGGAATCCTATAGAAAATCGGATGGATTCCTATAGAAAATCGGATGGATTCCTATAGAAAATCGGATGGATTCCTATAGAAAATCGGATGGATTCCTATAGAAAATCGGATGGATTCCTATAGAAAATCGGATGGATTCCTATAGAAAATCGGATGGATTCCTATAGAAAATCGGATGGATTCCTATAGAAAATCGGATGGATTCCTATAGAAAATCAGAAGGAATTCTATAAAAAAATGAATGAAAAAAAAACTCCGTGGTGTAAATCTTAAGGAAATTTGTCAGTAAAATGATTTTAAAAACACAGTACAGGCATTGATCTAGCTATGTGAACAAGGAGTAACTTGCTTATGGGTCTTTCTATAAATTAGGGGTCTAATTTTGGTGTCCCCCGTTACATTTTACATCTTGATTTTGTAAATTCAGGACACATTCTTTAAATACTCAAAGAGTTTGTACCTAAAGTACAATTCATACAAAATGGTTTAAAAGCCATTTTAATGATTTGTGTACGAAAAATAACATATCAGGTGTAACGGGGGACAATAAATGTCACACTTTTAGACCCCTAATTTATAGAAAGACCCTTATGTGCCATTTTTGTGGGTCTTGAATGAGACTGCAGTTAAAGGGGCTATGTCACGGTTTGCGCATGCTAACTTTTTCCAAATTTGTCACCGGGTTTTGCATAAATCCTATTCAATATTTGCCATCCCTTATAATTCTTTAGTAATTTTGGCAGTGGTGTATTGTCAACGTCCAAGATGTCCTGATGCATTACTTTTTACTTGAAATCGCACTGTTTGCCGTATTTTTAAGCCGCCAAACATCGACATCACCAGATGTGCGGCCGTCGTTAAAAAGAGAGTTTTTTCATCCCATCAAAAAACTCGACAAAACATGACAGAAACGGCATCGAATGATATAAATGACGTGGTTGGATATACAGTAATTTGTTTAACCTTGTTTTCCATCAAAACTGACATGCTTATTTGGTCCCGACAGCAATTTTACAGCATATCTTCTGTCCTTGGAAAGACACCGTGGCCGCCACCGCTGTACGATTTTGTTTTCCAGACACTGAAACTTGCATCCACATCTGGAGACGAACAAAAACTTACACCGACTTAAATCTGGTGTAGATACCTTGGCATGGGTCCTCGCTTCACTTCTAAGCTGTTCTCCAGTGGACGAGGATGGAGTGGTGGGACTGGATTATAGCTACGGTACATCACACCTAGAAATTTGCGAATGCCTATTTCGTCTTAAAATGCGCACTACTCACTCGTCTGTCATATCTCGGTAATTAACCACGAAAAAGCAATAACGTCCAAATGAAATGTTTCGCACAAAATGTCCGATCTCGACCAAATCTTGGGACGATCTGCTATGCGTGTTCCTGATACTTCAAATCCATTAATTCGAGTGCACCGGCGCATATTATTTATTAGGCAGGCTCCCATATCCCAACTCGCCGTTGAACCGGCCAACTCGACCATTGTGCCAATTCAACCATTTACCAACTCGACCGTTGTGCATTGAGTACCACAGCAGTCGAGTTGGTTCGAGTCGAGCTGGTGATGGTAAACGGTCGAGTTAGTCGTGGCAACCGAATTATTGGAATCATTAGGTTGGGAAACCAGACAATAGCAGTGCGCCACCTAACGGCCACGAAGGGTATGTCTGGTTTCTCAACCTAAAGATTCCAATCATTCGGTTGCGATGACTAGCTAACTCGACCGTTTACCATCACCAACTCGACTGCTGTGGTACTCAATGAGGGGCAGATCCAGGATTTTAAAAAGGGGGAGCGTGAAATTTTTAAGCATGAAATGCTGATAATGAAATAGCGAGCGCGTAGCGCGTAGCCCTAACAGCTTCTAGATAGATTCTAGATGCTCTGTGGTGCGACATTTAACCACTTTAAGCAGGAAAAGTGTGCACAAAAAGTGGATTTGTATTTTTTGGGGGGTGGGGGGTTGGGGCGTGCACCCCTGGATCAGCCCCTGTCAATGCACAACGCTCGAGTTGGTAAATGGTTGAATTGGCACAATGGTCGAGTTGGTTCAACGGCGAGTTGGGATACGGAACCTGCCTAATAAATAGCACTCGAGTTAATGGATTTGAAGTATCAGGAACACTCAAATCAGATCATCCCAAGATTTGGTCGAGATCGGACGTTTTGTGCGAAATGTTTCATTTGGACGTTCTTGTTTTTTTGTGGACTACCAAGATGCGACAGATGTAACCGACGAACCGAACGGGATTTTACCGAACTTGGCACTTCCGAACCAAACCAGACCAAACCGAACATTTCACTAAGTTCGGCTGTTCGGGAGTGGTTCACTTTGGATTTCACATCTTGCGTATTTTAATTGTAAATGTGAAATAGCTGGCTTCCTAAATGTCAAAAATGCACTCAACATTTCACAACATTGTGAAAAGCATTTTGATAGAAATCAATAAGCCCTCTTACAGAAACACAGCGATACTTGCGTGTACTACAAACAATCGTCGGAAAATGAACCCCATTGGCTAGGAAAAAAATACCATATTGAGCAATCTCACGATGGTTTGCACGTGGTACATGTATACCGTACCGCATGTTCCGACAGTAGCACCGCGGATTCCATTCAGTTTCCCGGGTCAATTTCATCCCACCAAAGCCGTTATCTTGATCATTACGACAAATAAATCTTGTTAAGAGAGCTAGTTAGTTTGAAGATTTTTAAAAAATACATACTTTATAAAGAAAGCTAGCTGCACGTGCGTGATGTGATCACTTTCAACCCACACTGCCGGTAATATTTGCCGAACCCAAACTGAACAAATGTTCGGGAAGAAATTTTCGAACTTTTACCGAACCGAACCCGAACTTCGTTGCCGACAGACCAGTAGATAATCCAGCAGTACGATAAATAGAGTGATGAATAGTACGCATTTTCAGACGATATAGGTATTCGTAAGTTTCTAGGTGTGATGTACCGTGGCTAGGTCTGGATGGCCCTTGGTTAGTGTACGTGTGCATGTACGTCCCAATAGGGTGCAGGTCAACTCGACCGTTTTCCAACTGGACTCGAACCAACTCGACCGTTGTGTGTTTAACCGGAGAAGTCAACTCGACCGTTGTACTAACTCGACTGTTGTCCAACTCGGTATTTTTTTAGTTTATGCCACAACACGAATTTAAGAAACCATAATGGATTTGTTTTTCATATACATTGAACACGGATGTGGGTGAATTTATATATTGGAATCGATAGCTTATTCAATTCTAAGATATACTTAATTTCCACTGACACTTCCGTCACAAATGTTGCATTTCTGAGATAAATAAATAATAAAATGACTGCATAAAGTAATGCACAAAATGACGCGGCGAGCGGTCTGTGCATAAGCGCGACAACAGAGGGCGCTGCGCGCGCGTGTGAATGGTTATCTTGTGCACTTACTGAAGGCAATTTTTAAAGAAGAAAACATGATTTTTCTACAGAAAAGCAACATTTGCGACAAAAGTGCAAGTGGGGAGTATATCTTAAAATTACATTATGTGTTGATTCCAGGAGGTAATTTACTTAAAATCTTTGTTCAATGTATACGAAAAAATACCAAAATAATTATTGGAATCGATAGCTTGGACGATTTTAGAATTGGAATACTTACACGCATTTCCGTCGCAAAGGCTTAGTTTTAGAGAAAAATCACGAAAAGAATATAGCATATGATTGCACGCAAAGCAGCCAGCCAGAAACTAAACGGATCATCACGCGCACGCCCTCTTTCTTCGCTCGCTTCACACACGGCCTAGGCCGGCAGCAATCACACACATTTGTATGGAGGCAAACGTGGAAAAAAAATGTCATGGAAATGCAACATTTGCGACAGAAATGTCAATGGAAAAGGGATTTCAAAATCATCAAAGATATATCGATTCCAATATTAAAATAAACTAAAAAAATACTTCCAACTCGATCGTTGTCCAATGTTCAACAGGAAAGGTTTGCGGCACGAGGTTGGTGAAAGCAATGTCGCGATGTCGAATCATCAGCGAAAGTGACATAAATATAACGTCAAATATTTCCCTGTAAACCTTTGCTCAAGCTGAATTTGCTGAAACTAATTGAACTTTCTGCAATTTCACGGCACGAAAAATTTTGCTTTCGCATTTTGCTGCAACGTGTAAACATCTTTGCACGCACGCGTATATAGGGGTGCCATCGGTTTGTGCACGTTTCGGCGCAATGCGCGTGATTCAGCCCATTATCCGCATGGCAAATCGGCCATCATACATGCAGGTAAAACCCGTATCAGGTTTTACAGCTGATTATTCATTTTTGTACAAAAGGTAAATTTATATCCGTGCTTGGTAAATCGCTGCGAGAAAGTCACAACTCACAAACGTGGAAGGAGTAGTGAGCACAGCGGTCGAGTTGGTCGACGGACGAGTTGGTTCAACGGTCGAGCTGGTACAACGGTCGAGTTGTTGGTACAACGTATGGTCGAGTTGGTCCGAATCGAGTTGGCAAACAGTCGAGTTGGCAAACGGTCGAGTTGACTGTAAACCATTGCATTCTGCACGTACATGTACGTACCGGTATATACATACGTGCAGAATGCACGCTTTGCTGCACAAGAAACAAAGGATTCTGCTGCTGCCATTTGAGCAAATATGCACAAAATAATGTATAAATAATTTCAGTTTTATGCAATTATTACACATAATACCAACATATTGTAAGAATAATGGCTGATGGAGATGATTCAGGCATGATTCAGGTGAGAGGATTCGGCAAATTTTGAATGACCCACTTCTAAACTGTACACACTTTGACAGAATATAATGTAAGTAGTCTGGTGCTGTATACATACACATACTAATTTGTTAAATGTTGGTGTTAGGCACCAGACGAAAGAGTATAGACTGGTTCCCGGTCTATACAAAACTTGACCAGTAACAAGGTGCATGTAGGTCATATAGGAAATTGGAATTGTTATACTTTAATATGGCATCATTTTATTTTATTTTTTGAGATGTGTTTTGGGGAAGATTGATACAGTGTGACAAAAACTACATGTACATCGCATATGTAGATGATACACTCATACTATTTTTTTCCCAATTATTTATCTCTTTTCCTCCAACAGATAATGCCGATGATTGATGCTAATTTTCCAAGTACATCTACTTACAAGTGTACAGTGAAGCCCGGTCTATCTAGCGTACAATGCTGTGATGTAAACGCCAAGTCGCAAACCATGGATTTCATGCTCACAGCCTTTCCAACTACATGTCCTTAACTAATCCTACATGATCTGTCAGCCTGCTTGTTTTATAAAACTAAGTAGCCTGTCGGTGCATAAAGGAGCCCCAATTATCATCTATCTCGGGTCCAAGGTTTGCATCAACAGTCAGTATTTCTGGCATTGTCTCCATCGGTTCCTTCTAATTCTGCATCTGGACATCTTTAAACACAAGTAAGTTCCTACAAGTCTACAATCGGTCTTTTTCTTTGTAGTTGACAACCCGGGTTGACAACTTTTTAAACCCGCTGTAGCGATTACAGTACATGCCTTGGTTACATAATCACTTTTGTTTCGTTTAAACCTTCAGAAATATTTATTCTTACTTGCCGAATGATTGCCGAATGTATGATCTTATTTCTGGTGCAGTGGTTGTATGATGACGACGCATGGCACTGAGCAACCTCTGCAAAGGATCCTTCATGCCATGAACTACCCTTCCAGTCCTGTTGTATTCGGTGTGCACTAACTCTCCTCCTTGCTCATTGAGGAGACCGAACCCAACTCTGTATTTCTGCAGTTGCTCGACAGCATGGTCCTCCAAAAGGTGCATATTGGGGCTGATGTTGCAGCTGGGGAAGTGGGCCCTAAAGCACTGCATGAACTCTCGGATGCAGACATCTGAAGAAAAAGAATATGCAAACAATAACTTATAACAATAACAATAAAGCCAGTTTTCACACTCAAAGGCAACACCATTTTTTTTAAGACTACGGTTCTATACCTATTTTCATTATTTCAGCATTTGTCAGCGGGTGAGAATGGTTAATCCTCCGATGAACATCGGCGAACTTCAAGAGTATTTCCGAGTACTTCCTGCTGATAACGGCTACCTCTCTCATTAGTCGATCAACTCGTCGTCGTCGTCGCAGCCACTCGCAGGCGAGTATGGCGGCTAAATGGGCGACTCAACAGGGATCTGGCCAGCCTTCAGCTACAGGGCTTCTAGGCGCCGTTGGACGGCAGCCTTTCTACGTTCGCGGCGCACAGCTTCCTCAGCTAGACGAGTACTCTCAAAGTGTTGAACGCCGGTCCGAACTGTATTCCTCCACAACTGTCTATCTAACGCTACTTGGTCCCACTCCTTGGGGTTGATTCCGCACTTCTGTAGCGAGTGCTTTAGGAGGTCTTTGTGTCGTTTCTTTGGGGCACCAGCTGGTCTGGTGCCATGGGAAAGTTGTGAGTAGTAAAGTTGCTTTGGCAACCGGGAGTCCAGCATTCTGTAGATGTGACCAACCCACCTGAGCCGATGGAGGAGAATGATGGATTCCAGGCTGGTAGCAGAGGCTCTCTCAAGTACAGTCGCATTTGTTACCATGTCTTGCCACTTGATGCGCAGGATTCGTCGAATGCATCTTTGATGGTACACTTCCAGTTGTCTTATCTGCTTCCGATAAGTAACCCAGGTTTCACCGCCATAAAGGAGAGTGGGTACAATGATGGCATTATAGACCATGATCTTCGTATTGGATTGGATGTCATTGTTGCTGAAGATCCTCTTGTTGAGTTTGTTGTATGCAACGGCAGCTGCACTAATGCGATTGAGAATCTCCATGTCCAAAGAGGCATTATTGGAGACCATGCTGCCAAGATATTTGAAATTGCTAACCACGTTAAGTACTTCACCATTGACTTGAATCGCTGGGAGAAGATCCGTAGGAGATGGAAAGCCTCGTTCGTGCTGGAATAAGACTGCGGTCTTGTTGATATTGAGGGTGAGGCCCAGTCTGCCATATGCTGCGGAGAAGGCGTCAATAGTTCTCTGAATGCCATCCACAGAGCAGGAGCAGACAGCGGTGTCATCTGCATACTGGAGTTCAACAATAGTTCTGAAGGAAACTTTGGTTTTGGCTTGTAGTCTCCGGAGATTGAAGATCTTGCCATCAAATCGGTATTGGATGTCAACTCTATCATCGAGAAGTGGTTCAGCTAACTGCATTACAGCACCCATAAACAAAGAGAAGAGAGTGGGCGCAATCACACAACCTTGCTTGACTTCAGCACTGACCGGAAAGGGCTCACTGGGCCTAGCATCATGCAGGACAGCAGCAGTCATGTCGTCATGGAGGAGACGAATCATCTTCACAAGCTTTTCTGGGTAACCATACTTGATGAGAATTTGCCAGTGAGTATCCCGATGAACAGAATCAAAAGCTTTCGTAAGGTCTACGAAAGTAACATAAAGCGGAGAGCGTTGTTCTCGACACTTTTCTTGTATTTGTCGAAGGGCAAAGATCATGTCAATACAGCCACGTGAAGGTCGAAATCAACATTGACTTTCTGGGAGCAACTCTTCAGCAAGCAGTGTCAGACGGTTCAGCAGGATCTTTGCAAAGAGCTTGCCCACTGTTGAGAGAAGGGAGATACCCCGGTAGTTTCCACAGATCGACTTGTCACCCTTCTTAAACACAGTCACGATTAGGGCATCTCTAAGGTCATGGGGAATTTGCTCTTCTATCCAGAATCTCTGAATGAGCGAAAATAATCGCGCAGTGAGTTCAGGTCCACCAGATTTGATCACCTCAGCGGGGATCCCGTCGGGTCCCGATACTTTCCCAGTCTTCAGCGACTTCAGCGCTTTCACAAATTCCATGGGGGTTGGTGGTTCAGCTAGCTCATGTCCTGTAGGATGCTGCTCAAGTTCGTCCAAGACATTTGGATCCACCAGAGCATCACAATTAAGCTGGTTGCTAAAATGTTCTTTCCAGCACAGTCTTATCGAGTCAGAATCTTTAACAAGTTCGCCGGTGTTAGTCCTGAGAGGAGACGACCCATGAGTGTTAGGACCGTAAACCATCTTGGTTGCTGCAAAGAAGGCGCGGCTCTTGTGAGTGTCTGCGAGCTCCTGTAGCGCAGCTGCTTTCACCTGCCACCATTGGTTCTTTAGTTCTCTGTAGTTCAGATTTTGCCCGGGTGAGTTGAACGTCTGCGAGAACGTGTCTTTGAATGTCGTTGCCAGCTGATGAAGGCGGCTCGGTGTCGACTGACTAGTTTATTGCAACCGGATCGCGCCGTTCAACCCTAGTTCACCCCCTACTCCACTGGCACAATTCACTTGGTCGTCGTTGACTGATACTCCAACTGGCCAATAGTTGAGAAGCCTACCGAAGGCGCGAATGACCTCACCACTTGTCTGCGACGCATCTTTGTAACCTTCGGCATCCCTGATGAACTAGCTTCAGATGGTGGCCCCGATGGTGACGTCCCGTCACGGTCCGGAATCGAACCCACATCCTAGTACTGGCACAGGAATTTGAGTTCGACGCACTAGACCACTCGGCCATAAAAACAAGTCTCAAACATAGACATTTGTAGCCCATAATCAACAAAAACACAGCCAGCCGAGTTTTCCGAACCGACCTCTACCCAAGATGAGAGACAAGGCTTAGCCTCAACGTCATCGACTGACCAAGGAAAATAAAAACTGGACACATTACCTCAACTATGTTGCTCAGATTACAGCCAAATAGGTCAAAACGCCTCCCCTGCAACCCATTGCAACCGCACCGCGTCTGTTGCTTTTAATAATAATAATAATAATACATTTATATTGCGCCCTTTCCATAAAAAAAATGTTCAAAAGCGCATTACATAGTAAAAACATACATACAATACAAAATACACGTTAAAAATTGTCTAAAAACTACTACAAATTACTAGACAGTCAGAGTACATAAAAACAGCAAGACAACTAACAAAAACAATAAGAAAAAGCGGACCTAAATAAGTAAGTTTTCAATTTAACTTTGAAATAATTCATAGAAACAGCGTTTCTGATATCGAGAGGAAGCGCATTCCAGAGCTTTGGTGCTGCAATAAAAATGACCGGCTGCCAAGAGTAGCAAGAAATCTGCCACTGGGATATTCCAACAATAACTGATTAGATGATTTTAAGTTTTAATGCGACTGTGTTCTAACTATAACAAGATCCGACAGATAACTTGGTGCCTGTGAATGAATACATTTATAAACCAGCAACAGTATTTTGAAGTTAATACAAAACTTAACAGGCAACCAATGTAGTTCATTTAATACCGGTGTGATAAAGCAAAACCTACATGTATTGTTATGTGTAACCAGTCTAGCTGCTGCATTTTGAATACGTTGCAACTTGTCAAGCTGTGTCTTTGGGATGTCATAGTACAGACTGTTACCATAGTCAAGCCGACTGGCATCCTGAGATATCAGGGAATTTCCACTCTGCAAAGCGACGTAACAATACCCTGAGGAAAACACGCAAATCTGTGGAGTGAGCCGGCTGTTGTCTTGAGCCAACTCACGCCCGAGTCATTTTGATGTAATTTAATCAATTCGGTCATGTTATGCCGAAAAGAAACAATTTCTATACTTTCCAGAAATCGTATTGGGTTCCGTTCCTTATGACTGTCCCATTCCTACCAAACTTTCAAACGACGAACCTTATTTACTCCGCAGTTGTTCACATTAATAACAGGGATGCATGCTGACGAATGTAATGGAACGGATTCCCCAGTATGCTTTAAATAGCAGCCAATCGTCGACGCGGACAACGGCCAGCATTACCGAGCACATGTATCACATGCATGCACGGTGTTTACAGTCTGCGCGCGTTACATTTGAATGCCTGCAATCATGCTGCATGTGCACTGCCAAGCGTCCTGATTGGTTCAGCAGAGGCGACAAGATTTCTGTCGCTAGTCCCACCGCGAAATGGGGCCTTTTTCAACAGGGCCACTGTACGCAGGAGTTAGGGAGTGCGTTAAAGGGGCACTGGTGCAAGAGGATGGCCGACTGGTAACAATTGCATGAATTAAAATAACAAGCGATTTTTGACTCAAATGAAGAGCATACTCTATTTATTTGCGTATCCATAGTTTAGAGTCAAACCAAAACCCAAGATTGTTTGCCAAATTTACTGGTTTGATATTTGATATGCCAACTGAAATATGCGGAATTGTAACTTTTGCTAATTGTGTTTTCGTCCCTAAAACAAAAAATTCAGTTTTATCTGTATTCAACATCAACTTAACTTGAGATAACCAATTTCGAATGTCAAATATGCAGTTCTCCATAGCAGTTATTGCCTCATCCTGATGGAGTGAAACACCTGGCTTAAAAGAAAGGTACAGTTGTGTATCATCTGCGTAACAATGCACTTTTGGGAGATGATAATGAATGACGTCAACAAGCTTGGATGCATACAAAGTAATAAATAACGGACCAAGACATGACCCTTGTGGAACCCCACATGTCAAATCAAAATAAACAGAAAGTGCGTTATTTATGAGAATTTTCTGGGTACGCCCTCTCAGGTATGACTTAAACCAGTCTAGGGTTGTGCCAGAAATACCAAACTATGTTCAAGCCGATCGAGCATTATGTCGTAGTTTACCGTATCAAATGCAGCGCTCAGATCGAGCAGAACTAACAAAACAACATGTTAAATATTCATTTTCTTGAGAATGTCATTTTTGACAAGAAAGGCATGGATATCGCCCACATTAATATACGAACCCTTTTCAAAAAAGGGCCGTGACAGGAAAAATGGTGGCGTAGTTGTATTTGTTAATAAGCAACTAGATCATTGTATGAGAACTGATCTAATGAACGATGAACTTGAACTACTTCCTATAGAAATAGCTGAAAGTAAAAATAAACCAATACTTTTCTTGTTGTGGTACCGTCCTCCTAACTCTAAAATATATATTTTTGATAAAGTACAATCTGTTTTATATAAAATTGATAATGACAATAAAGAAGTCGTCTTTCTTGGTGACTTTAATTTCGACCTCAGCAGTACACTATGAGCAACTAACAATGGAAATTGGGCACAAACCATTGTTATTAACAATGGTGTGTGCCCAATTTCCATTGTTAGTTGTTCATAGTGGTATTACTCCCACGTGCTACACTAAACGGTTAAACGAATTATGTGATAATTTTCATTTCATCCAGGTAATTAAAGATCCGACTAGAATAACAAGTAACACATCTATACTAATCGATGTTTTATACATGACTTGCATTGATAAATTAAAAACAAGTGGTGTAATCCATCTTGGCCTGAGTGACCATTCTATGATATATGCCATTCTTGGGGAAAAAATAATATAGGTTTTCCCGGACAATTTTGGGAAATGCGCATTTAAATTTGTAAAACATAAATTAAATTTCGCCCCAATTGTGAGAATGACGTATATCCCGCTTTTATTTTCGCAATAACTAGCATTTGATTTAATTTTGCGCCATTCAAATAGACGAATCTGCATAACGTTTCATTTAAAGGATTACAAATACGTTATTAGGCTTTCGGTTTCACTATACGTTGCCAATTATTACGATTATCCAATTCGCAGAAAAAAAAGAAGTTTTGATTGCGATACGGGCTGATGAATTGAATATTCCTTTTAATTTGTTATGAATTAAATTCGCATATTTTGCATTCAATTTAAATAAAGTACCCAGATCCGGTGGTACTATATACCGGAAAACACCAGAAAACACCGGAAAACATACTAAATACCGGAAAGCATACTAAATACCGGAAAACAGAAGAAAACAGAGGAAAACAGAGGAAAACAGAGGTAAACACCGGAAAACATACTAAATACACTGTAAAAAATTGTGTTGAGTCACAGGTGTTTTTCTGTTGAAAAAGTCAAAATCGAACAGTAACTTTTACTGTTTTTGGAATTTGTTGTTATTGCACAAACGTTCTTCCGTCTGTGTACATTTTAAAAATATTGTTCTGTATGATTACAGACGATTTGCCGTTAAATTACAGGTTTGTTCAGGAACAAGAAACTTTTAATCTTCATCTGTTAAAATACAGCCATGTTACTGTTTAGTAACAGAGGACCTTCTGTTATCCCATCGATGTTCCCTGGTATGCGGCAGAAATTACGCGGCGTTGATAGCGAGTACCAGTACGTTGCATGCTGGGAAATCACTGCAGTAAATTCAAACTGCGCAGTGCGCTTTTTGTAGTTGTGCCGTTCGTATATGAAATGACAGATTTTGGCGGGCGTTATGTCGAAATATATACTGGAGACTGTTCAGTTTATAGTGCAGACTTGAACGAGAAGTAGCTGCTCTACATGTCGTGAAAGGCAAGTCGGTATTTTCGTACATTTTTTTGTTTTTATTTGTGTTTTATTTGCCGTGCAATACTGCCTTGTATACTGTATTGGGCCCGTTATTTGAGATACACGGGAGCATGTAACCTGCCTCAAAGTGCGGGAATACAGTAGACTCAGGCGAAAATTCCCCCCTGAATTTATCATATTCCTGTATTTCAGTGAGTAGGGTTACATTTTTGGTAAATTGTACACCCGGTTGAAACTCCACTGCACCCCGGCATGCAAATAAAAACTAGGAAATTGAGAGAAACATGCCGACTTATTTTACATGAAGTGTGATGCATCTACAACACAAAAAGTGAACTGTAAAGGTCAACAAGAAACAGTCGTCAATAACCTGGACTGCTTCGTTCAGTTACATAGAATTGTTTCTGTACAGAAGGCTTTGTTAAAGAACAAAACCATGCACAAAACGAACACTTAGTCGTCTGTTGAAAAACAGAAGAATCTTCTGTAAATATACAATTCCAAATAACAGTAGAGTCTACTGTATGCAAACAGATAAAACAAAAAAAGTAGAATGTACTGTTTAAAAACAGTACGCTATGTAATGCCAATTGACATATGAATGTACTGTAAATGAACAGAGATTTTTTTAACAGTGTACCGGGAAACACCAAAAAACACCGGAAAACACCGGGAAAACACACTAAATACCTGAAAACATACTAAATACCGGAAAACATACATTGACAGTCAATAGAAACTTTGAGGTAGAACTGTCTGCATATGTCTACTTGTAGGGGGTTGTAATTATTCCTTGTGGATTTATTGATGACTTAGTGCTCGGGTAGTTGCGATAATGATGAGTTGTCATGTTGTCACGGTTCATTGCACATGGGTTGGTCTCTTTGCAAAAGTGGACCCAATACACATTGAGCAATACTCAGTGGGTATCTGCCCAATTTGAGGATTGGTTTTGGAGGCCTGTATAAAGGGCCAAAAAAGGCCACCATGGTTAATCCAGTGAACAGCATCATGCCACGTCTATCACGTGAACAACGTCTCCGGGCAATGGGTATGGTGGAGGCCGGTTTGAGCTACAGTGATATAGCCAGGCGTATGGGCTGTTCCCAACCCACAATCAGAAACCTGGTTGAACGCCACAACACGACAGGCTCTGTTGACGATAGACCGCGTCCAGGGCGAGAGAGAGTGACGACTCCCGACCAGGATCGCTACATCCGGTTGCAACACCTGCGGAACAGGTTTCGCGGTGCCAGTCGTACAGCACGGGAAACACCCGGCAGGAACAACCCCCGGATAAGCAGCCCCACTGTGCGTCGACGCTTGCATGAAGACAACCTCCTAGCGCGGAGGCCTTTTCGCGCTAACATCCTGACCATGGATCGACGCCAGACACGACTCCGATGGGCCATGCAACACCTCCGATGGACACGGCAGCGCTGGGCGGGTACCCTTTTCTCAGATGAGAGCCGTTTCTGTCTGGATCATGCGGATGGTCAGGAGCGTGTGTGGCGTCGTCGTGGAGAACGTTACGCAGAGTGCTGTATCCGGGAGCACAACCCCTTTCCGGTTGCCAGTGTCATGGTGTGGGCAGGGATATCCGCAATTATCGGACACCGTTGATGGTCGTTGATGGCAACATCGTCGCTACATCGACCAGATCCTGCAGCCTCACATGATCCCGTTCATGCAGCAGCACCCCGACGTCACCGTGTTCCAACAGGACAACGCCCGTCCACATTCGGCGCGAGTGACCCAAGCGTACCTGGAGGCCCAAGGTGTGGATGTCCTACCCTGGCCTGCCTATTCTCCGGATATGAATCCGATAGAACACTTGTGGGACTATCTCGGTCGTCAGGTGGCCAATCGGGTTCCCCAGCCGCCAAATAGGCAGCAGCTGATCCAGGCACTACAGCAAGAGTGGGGTAGGATTCCGCAGGACACCATCCAACGCCTTGTCCGGAGTATGCGCCAACGGATCGCCGCTCGCATCGACGCAAACGGAGGCCATACCCGGTATTGACTGTTGTGACTTTGTGTTTAGCAGGTGCCATTTTCTGTAGTGAATTTTTTGGTGTTGAAATTATTCTTGAAACTTCAGATTTTTGTTTCTGTATGCCAATATCCTAAACAAATGATTCATATGAAAAAAAATCCAGTTTAGGGCTTCAAAATAAAAATTAGGTCGAAAAATATGGTCTCAAAGTTTCTAGTGACTGTCAGTGTACTAAATACCGGAAAACACCGGAAAACACACTAAATACCGGAAAACATACTAAATACCAGAAAACACCTGAAAACGCACGTGTGTAGTGTGATTTTCCTTACCTTTTCAAACGTTTTTATTTAAATTAATAACCGTATAACTTTAATTTCGTCTGAAAAATTTCCGCTCATGTTCGTATTTGCAAAACAGGTGACAATGCTCTTTCTATAGGCCGTATTCCTGATGAACGCGTTAGGGCGCCAGTCAAGTGATCCGCGCCCATCGTGCGTTATGTTCGAACACCACAGATATCCATTAAAAGATATATAAGAAACGGAGGACGTACGCGCATATAGCGCATAACCGCGCCATCTCATTACCATAGTTTTGGACACCTCATTTGCATGGTTTGGGGCACTTACCCATTTAATTACATGTACATGTACACGTAAAACCGCATGCGCGCTTTCTTAATAGGGGCGTTCGAGATGCTAACACCGGGTAACACCAACTCACACCGGAGCGTTCTTTTAGCCATCAAGTGCTACAGGAGTCTGCCCCGGTGACAGCCACCACTGCCCGAGTTCGCGGCTGGGTCTCTGGTGTAATGACGTCGTCTAGTACCCGCGAGTAGTAAAACATGGCGGACAATTTGGAATCGCGACGTGAGTACGAAGAAAAACACTTATTTATGACACGAAATAGGAGGGAATAGGGCCGTAAATACATTTTGCTGAATCAGTAGATGTCTGTGGGCATTGACGAAGATTATTTCGGTACTTTAGGGCTACTATTTTTGCGTGGGGCCGGCTTCATTTTTCATCCTGAGTCAAACGATAACGGCGTTTATAAAGTCCCACCCAGCAACAACCTTTGACCACGTGTTCCCAGAATTCAAAGCGAGACCCTGTGTCGTTCGTTTTGCATCTTCTGGGGGCTTTCCCGGTGTAAACCCCCCTTTACCCGGTGTAAGCGTCTTGAACGCCCCTAATGTTTGTGACAATCGCGCGTGTTATGTTCAAACACAAAACGCGCTACACGCGCACGCGTTCCAAACCGCCTGAAACCGGTTACGGTGATATGCCATATTCAATAACACAGTCGTTTTTTGTTTATCTTTTTTTTTTTTTTTTAACACAGTCGTTTCTTATCTAGCTATTAATAGAAATATGTGGACGGACACACAGGCACGTTTCCCATGGTTATGGGAATTGTACGGTCTATATGGCAAAGGAATACATCGTAGGTCAAACGGTGTTTTCCAGTGTCTTGTTAGTCCACTGGTGTCTTGTATGTTTTGCGGCATTTAGTGTATTTTGTGGTGTTTTCTGGTATTTAGTATGTTTTCCGGTTTTTAGTGTGTTTTCCGGTGTTTTTCGGTATTTTCCGGTGTTTTCCGGTATATAGTATCACCCGTTTTCTGGTATTTTCCGGTATTTAGTATGTTTCCTGTGTTTTCCGGTATTTAGTATGTTTTCCGGTATTTAGTATGTTTTCCGGTATTTAGTGTGTTTTCCGGTGTTTTCCGGTGTGTTTTCCGATACAACGTTGTTTTCTATTCAGGTTTTGTAAGAGAGCATCTGCTCAATGTGCCAAATGTCTCAACTTTAAATCCTGATGAGAGCAATACCCAGGTAACATTCCCACATGGGGCCCATATTGGCCCCATATGTGCAAGTATAAGGGACCCACATGTGACCCATGTGGGAATGATCTAGGCAGGAGAACAATGGTTGGCCCATATGGGCCCCACATGGGGCGTTGGGTGCAGCCCATACAGGACCCATATGGGGCCCTTATACTTGCACACATGGGGCCAATATGGGCCCCATGTGGGAATGTTACCTGGGTACATGTACATGTATGTTTATCTTAACCTGCATTTTATTGTTGCATTTGTAACAAGTCTTAAAATTTGTTTGTTGTACACTATGTAAAATATTCCTTTAAAGTTTTAAAGTTGAAATTTGAACAACTTTCATTTTCTCCAGAACTTTCATTATTTACATACTTGGCGTAGGCCACATGCACATAACCACGTAGTAATTGTTGTACTTACTATTTGCACCACTCCTAAACGTTAGAGGGCGACGGCAACTATCAGTCAGAGATTTTAACTGGAACGCGGAGGACGTCTCTCTGTATGTCTCCGGGAATTTGGAACAGCAGCCACCGGGAAATCCAAAGGGCGTAACCGATAAGTTTTAGTATAGTAATGGTGGTGGTGTGTTTTAAAAAAAAGACAATTTCTGGATAATATTAGTGAGATATTTTGGAAATTGTGTGAGGTTTTATTGAATTTTCGGTGCCGATATCGGTTTTGTACAACGTTGGTGAGGGTTGATTTTACCGTAGCACCAAACTACGGTCTCTGCCCTTTCGTTTTATTTCCCGGTCTTGATTACGCTACGGGAAAATGTCGGTTAATCGTGTGGTTTTTCATGCGGCTTTGGGTATTATTATGCACGTTATTGGTTTGAAAATTGCATGCAATTCGTGCAGGGCTGTTGGGAATGCACCCCCATTTGTTCTTCGCGTTGTTTTCCTGCATTTCCGCTCTACAAAATTTGCATACCAATGGGGTGCACAATTGCGGTGCATTCGATATCGTGGCACGTAGCGCATGGCTTTGACGAACTCGGCACTACACGGCAAGTGAAAGAATCGTCAATGGTGGTGAGTAAGGTAAAAATGAGGAGTTTGCCCTGTCAATACTATTTTTGTAAAGGTGTCCCTTTCAGTGCTGAAACCCCTGTTCCGCACAAATTTTGCCTTGTTATGGGGTTTTCTCTTTTCTGCCTAATGGGAAAATTAGTGTTGGCATTGAAGTAAAATCTTACCATGTTGCAGTTATATTTGCAGTTGTTTTTTAGTTTGTTTGTATCTCGGGAAGAATTTTTCATTTGACCGCGGCATGTTTTAACATGCGGTCATAACAAGGCAGACTCGAGGCGGTCACGTGTAAAATTATTCCCCTGTTTCATCCGCCGATTTTATTTCTGGACACCAACTAATGATACAAGTAATTGGGGAAAGAATTGAGAAGTTGACCATGGCCTCGGGCCCTGTGAACAGACATTTGGGACAGGCTGAAATGTCTAGGTGTTTTATCCAAAATCAAATGTTCCCTCTCGAACATTGACCTTTCTTTCAATCCTTCGCTTGCAAAAAAAAAAAAAAAAATGCTTGATGAATCATTTTAAAGAAATGTCTGAGCAACTTCTCAAACTCTTACTGTGAGTTTGCTCAATTAAATGCTCGTCCATACTCGGCTCGTCGCATGGTTACATTTGACTGAGACTTCCCTTGCCTCTCAAAGGTTTGGTTTTCGCCATATTAACTGGAGGCGGTCATTCGTTACGCATCAAATGTTCCTCTTCTCAAAATTCAGTTTTAAAAGGGATTTGCGAAATGGCCAAAGGCCTCGTTAAATGTTTCAAACTGAAAAATCACGGTATTTGCCCTAACTAGGTATGGACATTTCACGGAAAGTGCCGTTAATATATATACTCTGCAGCAGAGTCTGTCAGAACATTTTTCATCGCGTTGTGAGAATACATGTAGTTGGAAGGATTTCCTTTGAAAAAAAAGGCCTATATAAGTCGATTTTCCTAAGTTTTCGGTTGTTTTACCTTTCGTAGATAAGGTTATGTTAACGCAGATGTATTGGGCCCGTTATTTGAGTACAAGTGAGTTTAAGGAGGTGACTAATGGGTGGTCAATAGTTAATTCAATTTTAGTAGACGTGTGCAATCGTGAGTGGTCCTATGCGATGTAGGTTAAAACAGAGCATACATGAAATGAGTAGCCCTATTTTAGTTGAAGTATAGTATCAGGCCGTAGACCGTACATACGTAACCCCGACAACATACCGTAAGGGGTAATTAGTGAGTACGATGGGGACAGTTTGTGAAATGACCGTCAACACTGGAATGGTGTAGACATTTTGCGGTTTTCCTGTAAATGCATTTACACGCAACCGTTAATTGCGGCAGAAGCGTGGCAACTTTCGGGCATTTATTTACATAGCAGGATTAGTGTCGTATTTTGGGCGAAATAGGCCTAAATAGTTTGAGCCGATTATGTAAGTAGTTTCAGCCGAAGCAGTAATTTGAGGCAATTTGATGTTGTATGATTTCATGCAAGTTTTCTACTTTACCGATACAGATTCCCATATTCGGAGTCTCGCCCTACCCATGACACTGGATTCTACGTCCATCACCCTGAATGAAGAGACAAGATAGAGGGCTTCTTCTCGAGCTGTGACACAGGGTGACAGTTAGGCGTCAAAGTGTGGCAGATTCAGAACATACTGGGTGCTTTATACTCGGCCTTAGTGTCGAAAAGGAAATACAAAGTGTTTTGTGTGGGTGTGTTGAGTTATTCCACGGTGGTTTTTTGCGCAACGTACCTTAGCGCAGGTTCCTTAGCAGGAGTATGTCCCAAGTCCCCGTGGTCATGCCTTTTGGTTTAGTTTGGGTATTTGGTACCAAGAAAAGGCCCCGAAATACGGTTAATTCATATAAATGTGTTTTAGACAATGTATTGAGCCCCATTGATTTTAAATGCCAAGTAAAAGTGACCTACCTGGTTATCGAATTATTGTGTTTTGATTTTCAACGGAGAATACCTTGGGATTTGTATTAAAAAAAAAAAAAAAACACATTTAAACTTACAGGATAATTACGGTGTGGTACATTTGATATGCATTTTGATATCATCGCAAATGTTCAGCCCGCAAGGAAGCATGTTTCAGATAAGTCTGGAAGTACTGTCGAGGACGGGGGTCTCGGTTTTCTTTTTAGGGGTGAAATTTGCAAAGTGGCGCATGACAGTTGGTGTCAGCCGCCAGGGAGAGGGATCTGCTACACTAACAGTGTAGTGGTGTTTTAAGGTTGAATATCAGGCTGTGTTCGTATTCGCGCGTCAATCGTGGAGGACGGCGATAAGTTAGCGTTTCAGCTCGTCAACCGCCCCTATGGCCATGCATTACCAGAGCGTGTTTTCACATTCTAAGGTGTCTATAGTAGCCATGTAACATGTTAGCGCGGCAATATTCATAATTCGTTTGCATCATGGCTAGGAACGTTGAGCTGGTCACGGTGATCGGCGCACCGCGCTCGTTTAGTGGTAACATACATTTTGTTTTAACCAGGGATCTGTTTTGAAAAACAGTCGCAGCATTTTCATATTGAATATCCTTAGTCGGATGAGCTGCGGTTGATTTTAGCGAAATGTAGTGGTCTTCTTCAGTCGCGAACACTTGTACTGTGTATATAAGTGTTCTCCCATAGGAATTGTGGGAGTTTTCAGCTGCGATTTTAAATAAATCTTTTGATAAATTTCGGACCAACGGAGAGGTTAGTTGCATTGTATGTGTGTCCCATTGATAGATTGAGTTATACTGGTAGGTTTACTGCTTGAGGCAATCTATTCGCAGTGGCAATTTCATGAAAATGTGACGAGGGTTGGTGAGACCCCGTATCTCAGATATCTGCGTCTGGTTCTGGTGTCGGGCTGCGTAGCCAGTGGTGTACATTGTTTCCGGTCCGTTCCCGGCTGCCTCTGCCTGTCACCGTTTGTGAACCGACCAGTCTGGTTACCGACGTGATATAAAGTCACTGACTCGCAATACTCGGGTGAAAACTTGAGGTTGCAGGTTCGAGAACCGTCTGGGGGCCTGTGCTTTAGAACAGGGCGCTTTAGCGCGTGTGCTCCATCCTTCGGATGGGATGCGCAGCTGTTGGTCTTGTGTGTTAAGAAACGCACTTTGGTGATCCCAGAGCATTATTTGGCGAATTCAAGTGGCGGACGCTTGTATGGCACATGTCTGCACTGGGATGCTCCTGGTGCTGTTGCCTTTAGCGTTGTCGATGCCATCAGAAGATCACCGGTACCATTTCGCTTCAGCCAGGGCCCAGTTTCATTGAGCCGTTTGAGCGCTGGCTGAGGGCGTGTGCTTGCTGTGGCAGAAAGTTTAGGCCTTTTTGCAACCGCGGCGTGCTTGAGTGTGCGCGCGCTTGGGAACCGTCATTGTTGCGTCACTAGCTTGGTTAAGGCACGTTTCCAGTTTCTTACCATTAACGATGTCTATGAGATGTCCTGATGCTCGGTTAACGGAACGTGGGCGGTTGAACGGCTCTATAAATTTGGCCCCAAGTGGCCGCCTCGCTTGGGTGCCGATCCTGTCGGCGGTTGGATTGTGGCATTTCCCCCTGGCAGCTCCCCCTATGTCGCCGGGGTTAGCGAGGTAGTTGGGATTGGGCGTCTTGCCCACGGACGAAAGTGGGGCTTTGACCCACATAGCCCTTCGATTACGAGCATGGTTGTGTGTCTGCGGGACCCCTCGTGCTCCCAACGTCTCTCGTGAAGAGCTGGATAGGTAAGACTTGAGGCTGTGCATGGTGGTATCAACGCGTGTATGGGTTTACGGTAGCACCATGTGAACCTCTTTTGACTCGTGATGATGCAGGGCTATAAGTACTGGTTGAGGTCATTCAGTGTACAATGTGTGCACTGAAGCGGAATGGCTTGGATTGATGAGGCGTGGTTGTGCTAGGATCCTAATCTTGTGGTTGGCTGTGGTGTGCTTATTGCCTTTTCCTCGTAGGTTTGCTAAGGCTTGCGAGCGAATGCAATGGGCACTTTGGATAAATCCTTGGTTTCAGTGCCAAAGTTTTATATGACTGGTCTCTATTTGAGGTCCGCCAATGCGCGGAATCTACGCTTTGTGAGAGAATGTCCATTTACTGGACGGGTTTACCTCTGTTTTGATACCGAAGGTCTTTATTCAAGGGAATTTTACCTTTTCGCCTGGTGTTAACGGACATGGTGCATGCGCCAATCTCAAGTCTTTTGTTGCGTTGATAGTTTTGGCGCGGATTTCAAATAGGGGAAGAAACCTTAAGATTCCCAAATTTGAAAAGCACCAGATGGTTTCACATGTCGTATACACATGGCGCACCACGGTGGCATATCATGGCCTAGGTCTAAGGCCTTAAGAATTTGTCCCTTTTGGCATTGTGCGGTACACCTATTCCCGCCCTTTTGTAATAATTCGGGCTGGTTACCGGAGATTTCGCAAGGGGATATCTCGTTACCAGGGCCAGTGAGTAAGAGCCGCAGGTTTGGCCGTGTCGATGATAGAGACCCAGCTTTTGCCATGTGAGGGGAAGAGCCCAAGGTTTTGCCGTGTGTCTGAGGGGAAAAGCCCCAGGTTTATAGACAGATAGATGGATTGATTAAACATTATTTTCCCACCCGGGAAAATCCAGTCGGCCTGTACCACAGATTTGAAATATTACACTATGTATTTGTAAAATACACTATCATAAAGGAAAATTACTCAAATTGCTTATTAGCCGCGTGAGAGAAAAATCCCTAGGCTACGGTTGGCCGTGTGAGGGGGAAAAAGCCCCATGTTTGGCTGTGTGAGGGGAAAAAGCCCCAAGTTTGGCCGTGTGATGGGAAAAAGCCCCATGTTTGGCCGTGTGATGGGAAAAAGCCCCATGTTTGGCCGTGTGAGGGGAAAAAGCCCCATGTTTGGCCGTGTGAGGGGAAAAAGACCCATGTTTGGCCGTGTGAGGGGGAAAAAGCCCCATTTTGGCCGTGTGAGGGGAAAGCCCAAGGCTATGGTTGGCCGTGTGAGGGGAAAAGCCCCATGTTTGGCCGTGTGAGGGGGAAAAGCCCCATGTTTGGCCGTGTGAGGGAAAAAGCCCAAGGCTATGGTTGGCCGTGTGAGGGGAAAAGCCCCATGTTTGGCCGTGTGAGGGGAAAAGCCCAAGGCTATGGTTGGCCGTGTGAGGGGAAAAGCCCCATGTTTGGCCGTGTGAGGGAAAAAACTACATTTTGGCCAGTGAGAGTAAGACCTCCATGTTTAACTCGTGTTTGACGCGAGAGGAAGATCCCCGAATGCGACAAGCTTACCGGTTCATACGACCGGAGTAAATCCCCGAGTGTCCATATATAGGGTCAAGTAGTTGCTGCCCTTCCTGGAGTACAGGTCAGCCCATCCCAGGTCTTTCCTTCAACGGTGTTTACAGTCGCCCCAAATATTCACCGGTGCACTTTTTACACCTTGGTGAGGTGAATTATTTTCCAGGGACACGATGCGACGTGATGACAGTGACCAGATCGATGGGAAGAGCCCCGTATGTCGTAACATGACAAATGCAGTCACCAGGGGGTGATATTAGAGAAGTTGAAGAGCCTCAAAGCTGAAGTATAAGGTACAGGCTCCAGATTGTCGCAAAGAGGGAAAAGCCCAAAGTGCACTTTAAGTGGTACATCGGTTCAGCATAACAAACATAGGGATATACACCCAGTAATGTTGAGAACACTTAGCTAAACTTAGCTAACTCCGTCACTAAGTGATAGCGGGTATAATATAAAAGTGTGAGCTAAATTTGCATTGCGAATAACCTGCGTTTTGTAGAATCCCAGCGCAATGCGTGCAATTACCCTGGGGTTTTGACTAACGGTCTCGCAGGCGAAACCGATCGGTGGTGTTGATGTCGGCAATGAAGGGCTCCGCATTGGAATTAAATATACAAATACCCCCAGATTGCATACAAAGCGGGAACCCCAATATAGGGGGTAGGCGCAAGAGGAAAGGCGCTGCCACTAAGCAGTGCCCAGGCGAAATACCAAGTAGCCGCGAGGGTTCGATGTGGAAGTAGATCCCTGAATTAAGGGTTCAGAGAATTGGCACGGCATGAAAGGGAAAACCCTGCAACATGTTTGAGTGGCTTGACCATGCAGTTATCGAGTGGTAACATTAGTTGGGTGGGGACTTGCAAGTACAAGCACCGCAGTCAAGCAGAATCGAGCCTCGTTCCCTCTCGCGTCGCTCATTATGTTCGTGGCGATTGGAGATATAATGGTAAAAGATGGGTGAAGTATGATTTTAAAAAAAACAAAAAAACAAAAAAAAAAAAAACATTCGCTAGCAAGAACATAACGGAGTTGCTTTGCATGTCATTTGCGGCATTTGTAGCAAATTTTGTTTGAGTCAAGAGCTAGCGTCACTGTTTAACATGTAATGTTCTCTTTTGTTTTAAACTATAGGTTCCCTCTACGCCTGAACAGCGCCCTCTTGTGTTAGCAGAATGTTCAAACAGAAGAGTCATTTTCTTTCTCAAGAAAATATTGAGCCTGCCCTTTGCGACAATTTAATCTTTTAGTTCATACTCAGAGCCAAGTGGGTTTTAGTTTCCTTGGTCCAAAACCTTGGTCCAAGAAATGGTGGATTCACGAGGCATAAGCCTTCGGTTACGGTTCTCTCGGGGTATATAAAATTATCGTAGTGAATTCGTCGCTCCTGTCTTTGTTGCCCAGACTATAATTCTGCTCCATCTTGTAACGACCCTCGACAACTCGCGGTTCGCATAGCAATTTCAATGTCCTGGGGGATTGGGGTAGTACTGGCGTTGCAGATGCAGGTCAACCTGACCTATACCAGGTCAACTGAGAGCATCTTGTGCGTTTTGATCCACCTCATATGTTTATATTCAATGTCTGTGGAAGATTCGAGTTATTTGATTACACGAGTAGTGGTGTTTGTAGCTCGAAATAAACCATTCATTGATAATAACATGTTTTGTATTGAAATTCCAATAAGTTCCAAGTGTCATCTCAAAAGCATGGTCGAAAATAACATGTGCTTTTGTACATGTATAACGTAGCGGATTTGTAAGCAGAACTGCTGGCATACGGCATGATGCGTATCGTCTCATCATTCCCAGACAATCACGGTTAATCCGTTCGTTTAGCGGCAAATCCCTCGAAGGACTATTCATAGAACAGGTTTTATTTGTCACACACCCCCTTTCCGCATCACCCTATTGCGCCCTGTTTTGCTGTTAGCGTATACATGTAGGCTAATTAACGTGATCGGGCTTTTAGGCTTGGCCAATGGATGCGAAATATTTAGTCGCGGGTATAACAGGCGGGAGCATCCTTTTTTACAGGGCTCGAAGCTGCAAACTTTATTCGAGATTAGTTTTAAATGCCCTTTATCGCTTTGTTTGGTTGTGCAAGTTTTGAGATCGTCTTCACGTTTCAAATTTCATATTTTAGTTTTCTAAGTACATGATTTCGGCCACTGCCTTTGGTTCGGCTGCCGCTGATCAATCTACAAGCTGTGTTGACTGCCAGCCCTCTTCCGCCCTGCCTTTCCATCAATTTACCACATACACGCATCACAGTTTTGGGAAAGATACATAAGCCCTACACATAAAGTATGTACGTTTTATGGTGATAGCAGAAAAGCAAGCTTTACTTATTTGTTGTTACTCCCATTGGGGTGTGATACCCCGCATCGGCTGGAAGGGAGGCGGTAGAAAGGTGCACATGCATACCCTATGGGAGTCAACGTTGTCATCATCTTCGCAAACCCGATGAGCATTGGGGTCAAGTATGTGTTTCGAGTTGATCGAGTATGGGTTTCGAGTTCATCGAGATGCGGGTGGAGGCGATATAAATGCTATGTCATCCATGTTCTGATGTGGCAGCATGCTTCGGCAGGTGCATGTGGTTAAGCTGGCGTCGAAATTTTTCGGGGGAAAAATTCTCGCATTTTAGTAAACAGTTTCTGACTTCGCCATCTATTAATTTAAGGATCGGGGTAAGGTATGGGATGAGATATGGGGTGAGTTTTAGGGTGGGGTTTAGTTCCGTGGTCCGTGGTCTACGACTCTGGGTAGGGTAGCGGGAGCAGAAGCTTTTCTTACCCAGTCCTAAATCATAGGGACTGGAGCCCGAGACGTGAATGGAGTTATGCAGATAGTATACTCTGCAGCAGAGTCTGTCAGAACATTTTTCATCGCGTTGTGAGAATACATGTAGTTGGAAGGATTTCCTTTGAAAAAAAAGGCCTATATAAGTCGATTTTCCTAAGTTTTCGGTTGTTTTACCTTTCGTAGATAAGGTTATGTTAACGCAGATGTATTGGGCCCGTTATTTGAGTACAAGTGAGTTTAAGGAGGTGACTAATGGGTGGCCAATAGTTAATTCAATTTTAGTAGACGTGTGCAATCGTGAGTGGTCCTATGCGATGTAGGTTAAAACAGAGCATACATGAAATGAGTAGCCCTATTTTAGTTGAAGTATAGTATCAGGCCGTAGACCGTACATACGTAACCCCGACAACATACCGTAAGGGGTAATTAGTGAGTACGATGGGGACAGTTTGTGAAATGACCGTCAACACTGGAATGGTGTAGACATTTTGCGGTTTTCCTGTAAATGCATTTACACGCAACCGTTAATTGCGGCAGAAGCGTGGCAACTTTCGGGCATTTATTTACATAGCAGGATTAGTGTCGTATTTTGGGCGAAATAGGCCTAAATAGTTTGAGCCGATTATGTAAGTAGTTTCAGCCGAAGCAGTAATTTGAGGCAATTTGATGTTGTATGATTTCATGCAAGTTTTCTACTTTACCGATACAGATTCCCATATTCGGAGTCTCGCCCTACCCATGACACTGGATTCTACGTCCATCACCCTGAATGAAGAGACAAGATAGAGGGCTTCTTCTCGAGCTGTGACACAGGGTGACAGTTAGGCGTCAAAGTGTGGCAGGTCCAGAACATACTGGGTGCTTTATACTCGGCCTTAGTGTCGAAAAGGAAATACAAAGTGTTTTGTGTGGGTGTGTTGAGTTATTCCACGGTGGTTTTTTGCGCAACGTACCTTAGCGCAGGTTCCTTAGCAGGAGTATGTCCCAAGTCCCCGTGGTCATGCCTTTTGGTTTAGTTTGGGTATTTGGTACCAAGAAAAGGCCCCGAAATACGGTTAATTCATATAAATGTGTTTTAGACAATGTATTGAGCCCCATTGATTTTAAATGCCAAGTAAAAGTGACCTACCTGGTTATCGAATTATTGTGTTTTGATTTTCAACGGAGAATACCTTGGGATTTGTATTAAAAAAAAAAAAAACACATTTAAACTTACAGGATAATTACGGTGTGGTACATTTGATATGCATTTTGATATCATCGCAAATGTTCAGCCCGCAAGGAAGCATGTTTCAGATAAGTCTGGAAGTACTGTCGAGGACGGGGGTCTCGGTTTTCTTTTTAGGGGTGAAATTTGCAAAGTGGCGCATGACAGTTGGTGTCAGCCACCAGGGAGAGGGATCTGCTACACTAACAGTGTAGTGGTGTTTTAAGGTTGAATATCAGGCTGTGTTCGTATTCGCGCGTCAATCGTGGAGGACGGCGATAAGTTAGCGTTTCAGCTCGTCAACCGCCCCTGTAGCCATGTAACATGTTAGCGCGGCAATATTCATAATTCGTTTGCATCATGGCTAGGAACGTTGAGCTGGTCACGGTGATCGGCGCACCGCGCTCGTTTAGTGGTAACATACATTTTGTTTTAACCAGGGATCTGTTTTGAAAAACAGTCGCAGCATTTTCATATTGAATATCCTTAGTCGGATGAGCTGCGGTTGATTTTAGCGAAATGTAGTGGTCTTCTTCAGTCGCGAACACTTGTACTGTGTATATAAGTGTTCTCCCATAGGAATTGTGGGAGTTTTCAGCTGCGATTTTAAATAAATCTTTTGATAAATTTCGGACCAACGGAGAGGTTAGTTGTATTGTATGTGTGTCCCATTTATAGATTGAGTTATACTGGTAGGTTTACTGCTTGAGGCAATCTATTCGCAGTGGCAATTTCATGAAAATGTGACGAGGGCTGGTGAGACCCCGTATCTCAGATATCCGCGTCTGGTTCTGGTGTCGGGCTGCGTAGCCAGTGGTGTACATGTAAGTAACCAACAGGACGTCGGCGAGGCTAATTGTTTCCGGTCCGTTCCCGGCTGCCTCTGCCTGTCACCGTTTGTGAACCGACCAGTCTGGTTACCGACGTGATATAAAGTCACTGACTCGCAATACTCGGGTGAAAACTTGAGGTTGCAGGTTCGAGAACCGTCTGGGGGCCTGTGCTTTAGAACAGGGCGCTTTAGCGCGTGTGCTCCATCCTTCGGATGGGATGCGCAGCTGTTGGTCTTGTGTGTTAAGAAACGCACTTTGGTGATCCCAGAGCATTATTTGGCGAATTCAAGTGGCGGACGCTTGTATGGCACATGTCTGCACTGGGATGCTCCTGGTGCTGTTGCCTTTAGCGTTGTCGATGCCATCAGAAGATCACCGGTACCATTTCGCTTCAGCCAGGGCCCAGTTTCATTGAGCCGTTTGAGCGCTGGCTGAGGGCGTGTGCTTGCTGTGGCAGAAAGTTTAGGCCTTTTTGCAACCGCGGCGTGCTTGAGTGTGCGCGCGCTTGGGAACCGTCATTGTTGCGTCACTAGCTTGGTTAAGGCACGTTTCCAGTTCCTTACCATTAACGATGTCTATGAGATGTCCTGATGCTCGGTTAACGGAACGTGGGCGGTTGAACGGCTCTATAAATTTGGCCCCAAGTGGCCGCCTCGCTTGGGTATTGTGGCATTTCCCCCTGGCAGCTCCCCCTATGTCGCCGGGGTTAGCGAGGTAGTTGGGATTGGGCGTCTTGCCCACGGACGAAAGTGGGGCTTTGACCCACATAGCCCTTCGATCACGAGCATGGTTGTGTGTCTGCGGGACCCCTCGTGCTCCCAACGTCTCTCGTGAAGAGCTGGATAGGTAAGACTTGAGGCTGTGCATGGTGGTATCAACGCGTGTATGGGTTTACGGTAGCACCATGTGAACCTCTTTTGACTCGTGATGATGCAGGGCTATAAGTACTGGTTGATGTCATTCAGTGTACAATGTGTGCACTGAAGCGGAATGGCTTGGATTGATGAGGCGTGGTTGTGCTAGGATCCTAATCTTGTGGTTGGCTGTGGTGTGCTTATTGCCTTTTCCTCGTAGGTTTGCTAAGGCTTGCGAGCGAATGCAATGGGCACTTTGGATAAATCCTTGGTTTCAGTGCCAAAGTTTTATATGACTGGTCTCTATTTGAGGTCCGCCAATGCGCGGAATCTACGCTTTGTGAGAGAATGTCCATTTACCGGACGGGTTTACCTCTGTTTTGATACCGAAGGTCTTTATTCAAGGGAATTTTACCTTTTCGCCTGGTGTTAACGGACATGGTGCATGCGCCAATCTCAAGTCTTTTGTTGCGTTGATAGTTTTGGCGCAGATTTCAAATAGGGGAAGAAACCTTAAGATTCTCAAATTTGAAAAGCACCAGATGGTTTCACATGTCGTATACACATGGCGCACCACGGTGGCATATCATGGCCTAGGTCTAAGGCCTTAAGAATTTGTCCCTTTTGGCATTGTGCGGTACACCTATTCCCGCCCTTTTGTAATAATTCGGGCTGGTTACCGGAGATTTCGCAAGGGGATATCTCGTTACCAGGGCCAGTGAGTAAGAGCCGCAGGTTTGGCCGTGTCGATGATAGAGACCCAGCTTTTGCCATGTGAGGGGAAGAGCCCGAGGTTTTGCCGTGTGTCTGAGGGGAAAAGCCCCAGGTTTATAGACAGATAGATGGATTGATTAAACATTATTTTCCCACCCGGGAAAATCCAGTCGGCCTGTACCACAGATTTGAAATATTACACTATGTATTTGTAAAATACACTATCATAAAGGAAAATTACTCAAATTGCTTATTAGCCGCGTGAGAGAAAAATCCCTAGGCTACGGTTGGCCGTGTGAGGGGGAAAAGCCCCATGTTTGGCTGTGTGAGGGGAAAAAGCCCCATGTTTGGCCGTGTGATGGGAAAAAGCCCCATGTTTGGCCGTGTGATGGGAAAAAGCCCCATGTTTGGCCGTGTGAGGGGAAAAAGCCCCATGTTTGGCCGTGTGAGGGGAAAAAGACCCATGTTTGGCCGTGTGAGGGGGAAAAAGCCCCATTTTGGCCGTGTGAGGGGAAAGCCCAAGGCTATGGTTGGCCGTGTGAGGGGAAAAGCCCCATGTTTGGCCGTGTGAGGGGGAAAAAGCCCCATTTTGGCCGTGTGAGGGAAAAAGCCCAAGGCTATGGTTGGCCGTGTGAGGGGAAAAGCCCCATGTTTGGCCGTGTGAGGGAAAAAGCCCAAGGCTATGGTTGGCCGTGTGAGGGGAAAAGCCCAATGTTTGGCCGTGTGAGGGGAAAAGCCCAAGGCTATGGTTGGCCGTGTGAGGGGAAAAGCCCCATGTTTGGCCGTGTGAGGGAAAAAACTACATTTTGGCCAGTGAGAGTAAGACCTCCATGTTTAACTCGTGTTTGACGCGAGAGGAAGATCCCCGAATGCGACAAGCTTACCGGTTCATACGACCGGAGTAAATCCCCGAGTGTCCATATATAGGGTCAAGTAGTTGCTGCCCTTCCTGGAGTACAGGTCAGCCCATCCCAGGTCTTTCCTTCAACGGTGTTTACAGTCGCCCCAAATATTCACCGGTGCACTTTTTACACCTTGGTGAGGTGAATTATTTTCCAGGGACACGATGCGACGTGATGACAGTGACCAGATCGATGGGAAGAGCCCCGTATGTCGTAACATGACAAATGCAGTCACCAGGGGGTGATATTAGAGAAGTTGAAGAGCCTCAAAGCTGAAGTATAAGGTACAGGCTCCAGATTGTCGCAAAGAGGGAAAAGCCCAAAGTGCACTTTAAGTGGTACATCGGTTCAGCATAACAAACATAGGGATATACACCCAGTAATGTTGAGAACACTTAGCTAAACTTAGCTAACTCCGTCACTAAGTGATAGCGGGTATAATATAAAAGTGTGAGCTAAATTTGCATTGCGAATAACCTGCGTTTTGTAGAATCCCAGCGCAATGCGTGCAATTACCCTGGGGTTTTGACTAACGGTCTCGCAGGCGAAACCGATCGGTGGTGTTGATGTCGGCAATGAAGGGCTCCGCATTGGAATTAAATATACAAATACCCCCAGATTGCATACAAAGCGGGAACCCCAATATAGGGGGTAGGCGCAAGAGGAAAGGCGCTGCCACTAAGCAGTGCCCAGGCGAAATACCAAGTAGCCGCGAGGGTTCGATGTGGAAGTAGATCCCTGAATTAAGGGTTCAGAGAATTGGCACGGCATGAAAGGGAAAACCCTGCAACATGTTTGAGTGGCTTGACCATGCAGTTATCGAGTGGTAACATTAGTTGGGTGGGGACTTGCAAGTACAAGCACCGCAGTCAAGCAGAATCGAGCCTCGTTCCCTCTCGCGTCGCTCATTATGTTCGTGGCGATTGGAGATATAATGGTAAAAGATGGGTGAAGTATGATTTTAAAAAAAAAAAAAAAAAAAAAAAAAAAAAAACATTCGCTAGCAAGAACATAACGGAGTTGCTTTGCATGTCATTTGCGGCATTTGTAGCAAATTTTGTTTGAGTCAAGAGCTAGCGTCACTGTTTAACATGTAATGTTCTCTTTTGTTTTAAACTATAGGTTCCCTCTACGCCTGAACAGCGCCCTCTTGTGTTAGCAGAATGTTCAAACAGAAGAGTCATTTTCTTTCTCAAGAAAATATTGAGCCTGCCCTTTGCGACAATTTAATCTTTTAGTTCATACTCAGAGCCAAGTGGGTTTTAGTTTCCTTGGTCCAAAACCTTGGTCCAAGAAATGGTGGATTCACGAGGCATAAGCCTTCGGTTACGGTTCTCTCGGGGTATATAAAATTATCGTAGTGAATTCGTCGCTCCTGTCTTTGTTGCCCAGACTATAATTCTGCTCCATCTTGTAACGACCCTCGACAACTCGCGGTTCGCATAGCAATTTCAATGTCCTGGGGGATTGGGGTAGTACTGGCGTTGCAGATGCAGGTCAACCTGACCTATACCAGGTCAACTGAGAGCATCTTGTGCGTTTTGATCCACCTCATATGTTTATATTCAATGTCTGTGGAAGATTCGAGTTATTTGATTACACGAGTAGTGGTGTTTGTAGCTCGAAATAAACCATTCATTGATAATAACATGTTTTGTATTGAAATTCCAATAAGTTCCAAGTGTCATCTCAAAAGCATGGTCGAAAATAACATGTGCTTTTGTACATGTATAACGTAGCGGATTTGTAAGCAGAACTGCTGGCATACGGCATGATGCGTATCGTCTCATCATTCCCAGACAATCACGGTTAATCCGTTCGTTTAGCGGCAAATCCCTCGAAGGACTATTTGCACCACTCCTAAACGTTAGAGGGCGACGGCAACTATCAGTCAGAGATTTTTAACTGAGAAGAAGGTGTAAGGAGCGTAAGTATGGTGCAGGTACGTGTAAGAAAGATAAGGGAGGTAAGTTGGACTCCCTTTTTTTTTTTTCTCCCCGCCCGCCCGCCCGCCCGCCCCCTTCATTTTGCACTCATTACGTACTCGAGCTCCAGTCTCTACTCGCAAAGCTTTTCTTACCCAGTCCTAAATCATAGGGACTGGAGCCCGAGACGTGAATGGAGTTATGCAGATAGTATACTAGGCCTACCATCTGGTGTGGAAGTGAAAGTCTACACAAAATGTACTTGCCGATGGATGATTTACCAGCTTTTTTTATATTTTTTGTTTGTTGTACACTATGTATCACGGCTGTCTCGCGCAAATTGCCTGTACGCAAATAAAGTTGACAGCGCGGCAATGGCGCCCTCAAGCGCTGCATAAGCGACATGCCAAGATGGATGCGCCCAGGCGCACACTGCAACGATAAACAAATGCCAAAAAAAGGTCAAAGGAAACCGTACGAACAAACTTTCCACACAAAAGTTTTATATTACTCAAAACTACGTTGGCCTGTATCAATATTTTCAAGTTTAAATCAATATTTGTTATTTGAACATAAATTTCACGATGCTAAAAACAAACATCGTCGGAAAATAACTTCGTAAAAAATCTGTTTTGTGAAACGAAAACGGGCTAACTTTTCATTCCCAAAGCATTTATTATGAAGTTCAAGACATATTTTATTACATCTAGTTGATGGAATTTGTAGGACATTTTGTTTGATATTGTTTTGACATCGCTGAATTTGAGTAAGAACGGGGTCGACTACCGTAAGAAGAAAATGCGTGCTCGCAAGCGACGGCACATTTCGCAAATCACGCGTATGAAAACAATAACGCTGGTGTTCGGCCACCTCGTAACTTACCGCGTTGTTATGATGCCGGATACCAGCGATACTCCCATGCTGCGCGTGGCCACTTCTTGGGATTTTTCTCTAATTCTTGGGAAATTTGCGTTCATCTTGTTAAATCTCATAAATAAAAAAAATCTTGGGATTTCTGGTTGCGCTGGTAATAATTCTTGTGCAGAATAACATTAATAATTGGTACGCATATTTAAAATTACTTAACTAAAGTTCTATTGATATTTTCTTAAAAATTGATAATACCTCTCTTCCATGCTGGAAATCTTTTGGAAGATGATCCGTGGAAATTTGGTTAATTTTAGTTATGTTTTGACAAGTTGAAAGGACCACTTCTCCTTTCTTTTGATTGTCTTGGGAATTCTTGGGATTTTCTATTTTGTGGCGGGCTTTACAAATAGAGCAATTATGAGTATAAATAGTACACAGACAGCATTAACAGGATGAACAAACAACACGATTGGGTTCTCTTTCTGGAAATTACTCTCTTTATTATCACAGTTTTGTTGCAATGAGTTTTAAATTTCATCAAGAAGTACTAGGAAAAATTTGCAGAGTTTGTACAAATAGGATTAAAATTACTCTACGTGAGACAAGATGCAAAATACCAGAAGTACGTGAGTATCGGAAGGAGTTATTCAATACATTTGAAATAAATACATGGGAGGACTCTACCGATCAGCATCCATCACATCTGTGTGAAAAGTGCTGCAGAAAATTGAGACATTGCAGAGCTGGATCAAGAGCCTATTCTGTGACTACTTTGAGTAGAACTCAGCATATTCAGAGAACTTGGCCGAAACATACACGCACTGGCACATGTTTTGTTTGTGACTTGCACGGAAATCAAGCTGCTGGAGGTCCACAGAGAAAAGTAAAGTGTGGCAGACCTCAATGTTCAGAAATTTGTCACACTTCCCTACCATTCTCTCTGCATGAGCAAAACATATTTCAATACATTGTAACTAATAATTTGAACAATGTCGAATATCCAGTGAACTTTGACATCATCGGACATGACTGGGAGCAGTCACTTTTCACATGTGGCATTTGCCTTTGCATACTTGGACAACCTTGTGTACAGACACCATGTCAACACAATTACTGTGCCAAATGCTTGACACTTTGTTTTAGGCATGCAAAAAATGAATTGATAAATTGCCCAATATGCAGTCACGCGGTGAAGTTTCAAGATGTTACAGAAAGCCCAAGGATACTCAAGGTCCAGTTGGAAAACTTGAATGTTATCTGCACAAGATGCCAGAGTATTGGGAGGGTTGCACGTCTGTTGCATCACGGGTGTGAAGTTCAACCAGTTGAACACTTGTCAGTTGCCGCTTCAGTAAGCGTGAGCAAAGATGACCAAGATTCTATAAACCCAGCCACCGCTGCAGCACGCTTGCTAAAACAACTGGCAAAAACACACAAAGCAGGAGAACCAATTCCCTCTGAAATTGAAGAGGCAACCGACAAGTGGGTGTGGATCAAGCTTCAAAATACTCAACCCGGGCAAGTCACACCAATCCGAACTGGAGGCAGAGTAAGAAACAATTTGTCTTGTTGGTGTATAAATAGGAATACATGTATCTGTGGCAAATATAAATCCTGGTTCATAGACACAATCTTTCATTTTTGAACATTATATTTAAAAACAAAATCTATATTGATAACCAGTATACAAGGCCTTAAGACTCAATTTGATTAGATTTTTATCAGTGATATAACATTTAATGGTAATACATGCATGCGGTTGAGAAGTTATGGAATCTGGCACAATTCCACACAAACCTTCACAAGTCCTGCCCATGATGGTGCCTAATTAGTTTTTTGCGTGTTTCGCTTCAATATCATCTGGTGCAGTCTGGTGTACTGACATATTTCATTTTACATGCACACTTGGTATCTACTTGATCAGACCATTTCTTCGCTTTGTGATCACCGTAGCAGAGAATGGTATAAAGCAACCAGCGTAGTATTTGCACCTCCAATCCTCATTTGAAAGTGAGGAATCCAGGGTGCAAACCGTTATGCAAATGTTACACGAAAAAGGCTAATTCAATTCCCAAGCTATTTAAAGGCACAGGCTCGTCAGAAATGCGCGCCAAATTCGTGCCACGAAATACGCAGCTCCACAGCAAAGGCATGGAGCTGCGTATTTCGTAACACGAATTTGGCACGCACATTGCTGACGAGCCTGTGCCTTTTAAGGAAAAATGCATTTTTATCACATGCATCCCCTGTTGATGGATTTGACCGAGTGTCCATACTTGGAAGACATGTAACAATCACCCCTCCAAATTACCTCGGCCTTGTCCTTCAGCAGTAGAATTCAAGGTAGTATCCACCATGTGATTGCGTTCTGTAATTAGGGGAATACAAATGAAAAAAATATTTTAGTTTTAATATGTTTTTGTACTTTTTAGCATGCTCATATTCAAAAGGTGACTAGGCCATCCAAACCAAGTGACAAAATCACGCCATCGTACATGTGGAAGCGAACTGCTCTGATATCAGCCTTCAGGGAGACTATCAGCAAAGGAGCATCTGAAGTCCAGCATGCTGATGAAATACACTCCAATTCAAGCCATCTCAAACAGAATGAGTACAAAAATGCAACTGCAGATGACGCTCTAGCCATGATGCACGACTGCCACATGAGTTGGGACCAAATGAGAAAACTCAGACGGTAACTTCCAACAATAGAAGCTTAAAATGCATTTTTTTGGGGTGGTACATGTACATGTATTTTTATGTGTTTAATGTCACTTGTGCATTCTACTTCCTTTTTAATTTTATTTAAAACGCAGATACATGAACAGCACTGACAAGCCAATGTGTTCTGAACGGAAAATGAGAAAACAACGAGAGAAGCTGTTAAAAAATAACATCCATGGTGAGAATATGGAGTTGTTTGTCAACAGCACTGCAGCTGCTGGAATAAAAGGCCTTGAAACCCGAGCTGTGCCATTTGTGTGTGTTAAGGACTTGGCCATGATAATCACAGACTACTTGGATCGTCTTGACAGGTACATGTACCTTTAACTCATTTGTTTCTGATCTATGTTTGAACATGTCAAACAGATCAAAGTAAATTCCTTACTAATCAAATGTTTACCTATTTTCGTTTCAGTAAAGGAATGCTAACATGGCACAATGGCCTGATTCCTCAAGATGAAATATGGTTGAAAGTCGGTGGTGATAAGGGGGGAACTTCCTTTAAAATGGATTTCCAAATCGCCAATGTTGTTCATCCCAACTCCCTCGTCAACACTGTAGTGTTCCTGTGTTTTGAAGGAACAGACTCCCTGGCCAACTTAAAGCGAACTCTCCCCCCAGTCATGGAACAAATTCAGGGACTTTCAACACTAAAGTGGCGGTAAGTGGGAATGCCCCTTTTTTATTTCTTTAATGCGGCTCTAAAACAAGACCTCCACATCCTTTATGCTGTAGAGGTTTGTGACAGGTATTCCCCGATTATATCACACAGAAACCGATCACTGCGACTGTTTTGCTACGGTGACTATGAGCTCCTTACCAAGCTATATGGAGTCAATGGATGTAATGGTAAGTGTGCAGACTTGCATAAAACAAATATTTTTATGAGATCAGTGATTATTTGTCCAATTTATCAGAACTTTCCTTTTTATTTTTAGCAAGGTATTGCTGTATCTATTGCCGAGCGAGCCACAATGTCAGACAGCAACCATATCAAGAACGAGGCCCCTGTACGGCACGGACGCTGGACACCATAAAGGCCAACTTCCAAGCCTTCCACGATGATGGTGAAAGAAAACATCGATCAAAAGATGTTTCTTTCAGCATTGTTCGTGAGCCGATGATGCCAATTGCAATCGACCATGTAAGTTTAGTTACATGTACTTTAGTATAAAGTGTTTTTGATGAAGGCTCTGAATTTTAGTGTTTTTTCTTTCTTTTTCTTTTTACGAAACATATTTTACATATTACAGTTGGTTCTTCCAAGCCTGCACATTTCCCTTGGTATTTACAAGAAGCTTTATGATGCCTTCGAGAATTCCTGCCACAAACTTGACCTGCAGTTGTGCCAAATGCATGCCCAGCATGAGGAAGCTTCAGAATCCTCTCCGACAAATTTTGAAGAACAAGTTATTGCAGAAGCCAAGCGGATAGAAGTCTTGCAAAAACTACTCACCGAAAAACGTGAACGCCTTGAAGACATTGAGGATGACCTGCCTCTTCATCAAGTCACAAAAACTGATGGTTTGTCTACGGAAGAGGAGAATGAAGCATCACAATTAAGGGAGGAAATACAACAGCATGTAAGCTCTATCTGGCACTGACCATTACCAAATAATTCCCTGTATTGAGTTATTTATAATTATATGTACATGAACCAGGTATTTAACTACAAGTTGTTCTCTATTCACAGGAAGAGGACGCTGCAGCAACCGTTCTTAGCTATGGGACAGGTCCCATAGCTAGTTCATTAGACAAGGCTCTAGCGACGTTCCTGGTTTATCGACAAGCATATCACGGAAAGTCTTTCGTTGAAAACCATGTCCAAAAATGTTGCAAGGTACTGAATATGTGGTTTGTCAGGGCCGTCAAGTAGACCAAGTCCTAAAATGTGTAACGTTTTAATGTTATGAACAAACATTGTTTAATTTTGACCATTTCGAACTTTCAGGTCGAAGTTATCGAGGCATTGACCTCAGTTCCTAAACAAAAAGTTGAGGAGTACTTGGCACAGACAGAGAACGTACCAATAGCAATGCAAAGGCGTTTACTTCGGCAGGCAGCGACTTGTGGCAGCAACTTCAAGGACATCTTTTTGAAGTTCTCCGATGTTCACCATGCTATAAATGGGTCAGAATGTATTGAAGCAGACAAGATTAGCCAAATAGGTATACATTGTACATGTATGTAGCTATAAAAAGCACTTTGGTCCATTATTTTAATGTGTTCTGCATTTTTAATGCAAACATGTGAACGTGTACATTGTATTTCTACATTTTCCATTTACCACAACAATAGGGTAGCTCTCTTCATGGCTCTTTTTTTAATGCTATTTTGTGCCCCAAAATTACAGAGATTTGCATCATGGAATTCATGCGAACTTATCGTGAGATGTTACCTGAAGAAAATGTGACACCCAAACTGCACTTACTAGAAGATCACGCCGTTGAACAGCTCCAAAGATTCCACGTCGGCTTCGGTTTCCTCAATGAGCAGGGAGGGGAGCTCATCCACACTGAATTCAACCGAACAGGCCGAACAGTTAGTGGGATGAGAGATGACCTGAAGAGATTGATAGCTGTCATGACACGTCACCACATCAGCACCACACCTGAAGTCAGATCAAAGTTCATAAGGCCAAAAGTCAGGAAGACTAGCTCCAAAAATACAATTTAATTGACAGATTGTAATATACTTTCCAGTTGCTTGCTATGCTGATATCGCTCATTGTCTCTATTACTAAATGCATACATTTTACAAATCTTATTTGACATGTACCATACTTTTCAACATGTCTTAAAAGTGGTGAAATTAAACATGCACTTTATACACCAAGGTCAACAACCCTTTTTTGTATGACATAGATCATTTTTCAAATTTCTGAGTGACTCATTGTATTTGGCACCCACCACTTGAAAAAGAAAATCATTTTTGTCTTTTAGATTTCTTAGTAGGAAATATGCTGAATTTGTTGAAGTTTGCAAACTGTGCCATTTCTTATTTTGCAGTCCAGTTGACAAATCTACGTACGGTATCACGAGTACGAGTTGAGCGAACTGTGAAGTTGATCGACATCTCTGCATTTTGAGGCAGACGTACATGTGTAGCTTACTGTACGTGTGATCTTATACTATAGCCTACATGTACGTAAGTGTACATGTTACGCACATATACAATGAAAAAGCCATATATACATGTAGAGTAACATGTAGACCTACATTTAGAAACATACGAGTAAATTTTACGCAAGTGAGGTACATTTACGCAATGACTGTACATTTACGCATTTAATGTAATTTTGGAATTTAAATTTACTAATCTGTAAATGTAATGTCAAATGACATTTTCAATCAAAATCGAACTTTATGTTTGTTTTTCAAGTCCCTACCGTGCATGGTAATCTTTCCAAACTTAGCAGTAATATAATCACAAAACATCTGTACATATATAAAAATTGAATATCCGCAAATCGGTATAATTTACATGTAACCGAGTTTGGGTTCGTGGCTTCGAGTATGAACATTAAAATTATTGTTTACTGCATGTGTATTTGCAGAAATAAACATGAAGATGATTTCATTAGCACTAAGTAAAGCCTAAAATCATTTACATGTTGTACTTAAGTTGTAGGCCGATGGGTTGCGACAGGGATAAGAGTTGGAAAGTTTATAATTTTTTTAAAAACTCATCATAAGCCCGTCTCATATTGTACACTGCAGGTCTGAATCCATGATCAACTCCTCAATTCTTTTCGTTGGGAACAAGACAGCAGTTCACCAGCCATTGCCAGTGTTCACATCCACGCCAACTCATTGTGGGTGAAAAGAATTGACTAGGCCTTGTTTCCTACTGGCATTTAATTTTTTTTTTTAGTGTTTTTATTTTAAAAAAAAAAATAATTTAGGCCTAGTGTTTCCTTACAAAATCTTGCAATTTCTCACTCCTAAAATGCTTGATGAGTCATTAAAAAAAATATGATCAACTTCTCACCTCGATCTTACCAAAAAAAATTAAATAAGTCGGAGAAAGGGAGAACAATTAGGCCTATTTGATTCATGCATGCCATAGGCCTACGTACACGTGGTGCATTGCACACATGTTACGGCGTGAGTCACTTCGCCCTCGATATTTATCACTGAGTTAGACGAGAAAATGGGGCGAAGTTACAACGCGGGACAAAATTAACGAACAAATTTTGGGCAGTTTTACCTTCGTCAAACAAAATGTCCTACAGTTTTCGGTTACATACCCTTGTAAAACAGCTTCTGATGCATCTATACCGAACTGGACAAATGCTTGCTAGCCGATTTTCACATCGAAAAACGTTCTGTTTTTGCGGGTTTTCGGTGCCGTCGTTTGTCACGTTGCAAGTACGAACACTCCACTATCATGCAGCCGCCAGTTTTAACAAAATGACACCAGCTCTTTGTATGACATCATAATGGCAGGAAAAATATTAATATTCATTGCTTTGTATTTTCTGAATATTTCGGTAAGCAGACCAATCAGATTACGACTTTTTTTAAACGTATGCATTAACGGTTTTAACGTCCCGGATCGAACAACTAGAGGCGTGACGTCATAGACACGTCGGCAGAGCCTGGCAAAATTTCGACAACAGAGGGCGCACATTATCAACTTGTGGAACAGCCGTGGTATAATATTCATTTAAAGTTGAAATTTGAACAACTTTCATTTTCTCAAGAACTTTCATTATTTACATACTTGGCGTAGGCCACATGCACATAACCACGTAGTAATTGTTGTACTTACTAGGCCTACCATCTGGTGTGGAAGTGAAAGTCTACACAAAATGTACTTGCCGATGGATGATTTACCAGCTTTTTTTCTATTTTTTGTTTGTTGTACACTATGTATAATATTCCTTTAAAGTTGAAATTTGAACAACTTTCATTTTCTCCAGAACTTTCATTATTTACATAGCCTACTTAGCGTACGTCAGATGCACATAACCACGTAGTAATTGTTGAACTTACTAGGCCTACCATCTGGTGTGGAAGTGAAAGTCTACACAAATTATACTTGCCGGTTGATGATTTACCAGCTTTTTTCCCCCTAATGTTTTTGCAAGGAAATCATCTGTCGACAACAAAAGTGTGTAGCTTGCACAGCTTTCGAGAAATTATCCCACAGTTGTTGCCATACAGCTGATTTGCTGATTTGCATTCAATGTTCTTAAAACTGCCACACTGCTCTGTGTCTGGCAGTCTAATTCCACTAGATACAGGGGTCTAAAAATTAGATTCTCAAGATTGGCACATCAATAAGCGAGTTCGGGGTTAGGTTCTGCACATGCGTGGGATCCTAACACAAACGTTTGACAAAGGTCATTTGTAAATAAACGCACGATCCACGAATGGCGCGTCGTAAGATGCAAAAAAAAGCACTTCAATGTACATTGAAGTAGGCTACATGTATCTTTTGATGAAGTTATTGAAAAGCAGACCGGCGTGGACTAATGTTAATTTAGTACTTCGTAATTCGTGATAAATTCAATTACTCTTTACGACGTGAACAAATGTTTTTTTTTCTACAATAATGTTTGTAGCCTAATGTTTTTATACATGTTTTTACTGATGGGATTGAGATCACATGCTTTCTGTGCACTGTGCATTGGGATATCCAGTTATAGGACAGAATAACTGTGACAATTACAACAGCCAACTCTTGTTGATTTCATTTCCAACAAACCGTTGACATATTAGCAAGCCTGTTTTCCCAGCGTTTATTCAATTTCCACAGAAAATGGAGTTAGGAAGCAGTACAGTGAGTAAAAGCGGCTCTGTAGTACAGGCTAATTTAAGTGAGTTGAAATAACCCTAATTTTGTTTCTTGCCAGTGGAATACTTCGTCAAGAAGAAGGGTCATTTTATATACACGGACGGCACTTGGGATTTGATTGCCCGCATACAAACTGTTTTATGACACACAATTTTTGTTATATACAGTTGTGCTCAAAATTATTTATACCCTTTGAAAAATCTAAAATTTTTCAAATTTCCTCACTCCCAAAAAACTATTGTGAAGGAACTTCCACTGGGGTGATACTATATACCGGAAAACACCGGAAATACCGGAAAACACACAGGAAAACACAGAAAAACACCGGAAAACACACTAAATACCGGAAAACATACTAAATACCGGAAAACACCAGAAAACACAGGAAAACACCGAAAAACACACTAAATACCGGAAAACATACTAAATACCAGAAAACACCCCAGTGGAAGTTCCTTCACAATAGTTTTTTGGGAGTGAGGAAATTTGAAAAATGTTAGATTTTTCAAAGGGTATGAATAATTTTGAGCACAACTGTATATAACAAAAATTGTGTGTCATAAAACAGTTTGTATGCGGGCGGCCGGGCAATCAAATCCCAAGTGCCGTCCGTGTATATAAAATAACCCTTCTTCTGGATGAAGTATTCCACTGGCAAGAAACAAAATTAGGGTTATTTCAACTCACTTAAATTAGCCTGTACTACAGAGCCGCTTATACTCACTGAACTGCTTCCTAACTCCATTTTCTGTGGAAATTTAATAAAAGCTGGGAAAACAGGCTTGCTAATATGTCAATGGTTTGTTGGAAATGAAATCAACAAGAGTTGGCTGTTGTAATTGTCACAGTTATTCTTTCCTATAACTGGATATCCCAATGCACAGTGCACAGAAAGCATGTGATCTCAATCCCATCAGTAAAAACATGTATAAAAACATTAGGCTACAAACATTATTGTAGAAAAAAAACATTTGTTCACGTCGTTAAGAGTCATGGAATTTATCACGAATTACGAAGTACTAAATTAACATTAGTCCACGCCGGTCTGCTTATCAATTACTTCATCAAAAGATACATGTAGCCTACTTCAATGTACATTGAAGTGCTTTTTTTGCATCTTACAACGCGCCATTCGTGGATCGTGCGTTTATTTACAAATGACATTTGTCAAACGTTTGTGTTAGGATCCCACGCATGTGCATAACCTAACCCCGAACTGGCTTAATATTGACGTGCCAATCTTGAGAATCTAATTTTTAGACCCCTGTATCTAGTGGAATTAGACTGCCAGACACACAGCAGTGTGGCAGTTTTAAGAACATTGAACTGAGGATCATATCTTATCTCTGCAACTCACCTGCATCAGCTGTATGGCAACAACTGTGGGATAATTTCTCGAAAGCTGTGCAAGCTACACACTTTTGTTGTCGACAGATGATTTCCTTGTCGTATTTATTGTTTCCATGCAAATACTACCCTTCTCGTTCTCATCTGCATGATTTACACGAGAGAGAATTTCTGTGGAGATGAGAGGTTGGTAGTAATGCCAGGATCAGGAAAACAGTTGATTAGGAGGAAAACTTGCAAATCGGGGTACTGCGTGAGTCTAGCTTCAAAGGGGGTTTTGTGAGAAGAAAGGTTCAATTTTTCTGCAAAATAACTCTTTTGCCAGTTGTCCCGATAAAAAATTGATTAGGGTGACAACTATGAGCCTTCATCTTTATACCGTAAATACTTGTTAAACATTTTGGCAATAACAACATCAATCAAATGCCCTAGGAAAATCTCCAGAATTATCACAAATATCACACTTACTTTAAAGATTCACGCACAGGAATAATCTTGGATAAATTGCGGTTAAGATAGGTTGGTTGTCTATCCCATCCGGTTACTGAAATTGGTGGAAATTCAGGCTTAAAAACGGAGTCTGAAAAATGGCAAAAGATTAGGAACATAATTGACATGCGAATGAACTGTCGCCTGGGGATTAGATACACAAAATATTGAGGGCGCTATTCAATGAGACCGTTGGATTGCTTTCCTTACTGGCTTCACTAAATAAATCAACAGAGGGCGCTATTTAAGTCCCCTGATCAGGAATGCTTTCTGACAACTAGTTTTATTGTGTTTGCACCTTGCACTTTGCATTATTGTTTGACCGTTTATACCTCCGCGACTACTATGCGCAAAGCGGATTTGTTAGATCGCGTAAAAACTCTGCGGCGACTACAATCGGCGAGTATGCGGCGAGTGAGTTCGGCGGAGAAGTATAAACCTAGCTTTAAGTCATGCAAGAAAAACGTTTGACTGTTGATACATGAGGCTGGATCTGCCACTGGGCCACACCTGAAATGCTACCAAAACCTGTAATAAAAGCCCAACTGTGACCATACTGAGTTAACGTGTCTTAATACGATCTTCATGTAAGTACATAACATTGGCAACATGCATGTAAATATAAAACAACTCGCGTTTTTAATCGCATCATATATTGCCGTTATGGTCACTCTAATGACAATATACTCACACCAAAAAGGACTCGAAAAGCATCCAAGTACAATCAAGTCATCGGTCACCGGTTCCAAAACTTGGCCAAACCTGCCTCTCACGAACGGGTACAGTATGGAGTTGACAATACGAATGACCGCGAGATCAGAACTTGTGCAGTTTCTCTACTGTAAGAAGTTTCGCTCCGCTGCGCTGTTCTGGTCCCCAAAGTTGGGTAATGTCAGTCTAGTACTGGACGAGGAATCAAAGACCGATCATGAGTTTGCAGCTCGGCTTCAGAAACAACAACACCTTATCGGATTTGATATTAAAATCAGGTATGAACCTCTACCTGAGGGTGCGACTTGCCTGAAGACAAAACGGTTCTCCGCGGGATACAACCGCATGATGTGGAACAGTTTCTTCATGGATTTATACACCGATGCAGACATTATTGTTTGGACAGACACTGATGTGGTGTTTACCACGCCAGTCACACCGGAAAATATCTTCAAAGGCAACAAATTGAAAGCTACTGGCCTTGACGAGCCATACAAAATGATGAAATATTGGATACCATCGACAAGGGCTGCTCTTGGAAAGCGACCGGTTGCATCGTTTGGCAATTTCCCTACTTTCGTCTGGAGAGACACTTTCACCAACTGTCGGAAATACATTCTTCAACACATGAACGTACGTACTTTATAATTTGTTTCTCATAAGCTTTATCACAAGTGATGCAAATTGTCGGAATTCTTGGCTGTGGCTTCAAATTACTAAACGAGTCAGAATGGATGAATGAATCAATGAATGAACGCTACTCTCTGAATCTGAAAGAGTGAAACTATTATAGGCGTTTTAGAGTGAAAATCTTTTTAAGTTTAGTTTTAACAAGTTTGAAAAACCCCTTCCAGTGACAACTCGAGTGAAATCGCAATCTATCGGAGTATTGGTCACATGAGTTTCCCTATATAGGCTTTGAAATGATTGCCGTCAAAATGATGGTTTGTGCTATACAACAAAATACCATTTGTGCAGACAAAAATGGGATGTATATGAATGTTACCAACTTACCATTGCTATCAAAACCTTGAGTTGTAATATTGTTCTTTCGTTTTGAACTGTGTAGTGACCGTATATAAACGATCAAATTCCCGCTTTCATTTATACTCATTTATTTTCATGTATTCATTTATACTCAGATTCAATAAATCGATGCCAAACCAACAATTTGACTGAAGGCCACAGCCTAAACACCTCATTTATTTGTTTGTGCCGGGACCAAAAGATTGGGCACTGCGGACACGCCAATCACAAGTGATACACCGGATCCCAACCATTAACACCAAATTACGGGATACACCTGATCCCAACCATTAACACAAAGTTACGGGATACACCTGATCCCAACCAAATTTACACAAATAAAAAGGGGGAGACACGTGGTCCCAAGTATTAATGCAAGTTCAGGGAAACACTGGCCCTTAAACATTAATAAGTTGGGGATACAACTGACTCCAACATTTGCTACTCCTAGTATTAGACCTGTTGAATGTGTATTACAAAGTATACGTAAGAATAAAACCTATTGCTCAAGACGGCCCTTTATTTCTGACAATTGGAACATAAAGTCGGAGCTTAGATAGTCCGAGGGGAACCTCAAGGCACTATTATATATAGCTAACTTGTTAAACTTGTAACTTGCAGGACACGATAATGCAAACTTGAGTAAAACGTTTACCCAACCTTTACTCATTTGGCCAGAAAAAAATAAAGGCCCTTGACTGTGTATAATCCCGTATAACAAAAATGCAATCTGCTAACCGCACCCCCCCCCCCCCCCCCCTCCCCGCCCCTCCCTGCCCCTCCCCAAAAAGGTGAAGTTTAGGGGCTGAGGCTACTAAGCCAGGCACTCCGTGCTTTCCCATAACAGCCCGTGTACAAACCCGTCATGGTTATGGAAGGAATGTACCCAATTGATGTACATCGTGTACGTGCAACTATCTGTGTACATCCACATTCGCATCCTCTTGCAACAGTGCCCCTTTAACGCACTCCCTAACTCCTGCGTACATTGGCCCTGTTGAAAAAGGCTCCATTTGGCGGTGGGACTAGCGACAGAAATCTTGTCGCCTCTGCTGGACCAATCAGTACGCTTGCAGTGCATTGTAGCACGATTGCAGGCATTCAAATGTAACGCGCGCAGATTGTAAACACCGTGCATGCATGTGATACATGTACTCGGTAATGCTGGCCGTTGTCCGCGTCGCCGATTGGTTGCTATTTAAAGCATACTTGGGAATCCGTTCCATTACATTCGTCAGCATGCATCCCTGTTATTAATGTGAACAACTGCGGAGTAAATAAGGTCCGTCGTTTGAAAGTTTGGTAGGAATGGGACAGTCATAAGGAACGGAACCCAATACAATTTCTGGAAAGTATAGAAATTGTTTCTTTTCGGCATAACATGACCGAATTGATTAAATTACATCAAAATGACTCGGGCGTGAGTTGGCTCAAGACAACAGCCGGCTCGCTCCACAGATTTGCGTGTATTTCCTCAGGGTATTGTCACGTCGCTTCGCATAGTGGAAATTCCCTGAGATCTCAGGATGCCACATTCGGGCCCTTGCAGCTGTGAACTGTGCGATCCGCATTCGGGTCATGCATGGAGTGCCTGGCCTATAGCCTCTCCCGAGGTTTAGGGGGTTGGTGGTGGGTAAGTTTTTAATTCTTTCCAGACACAACTACATGAACTAGTAAAAACACTGTGCGCAAACACAACATATGTATAACGTGAGCGTGAACCAGTAACCACCGTGGTCCAGTGCCCGCAATGTGTCGTCACGACTCTGCTGTCAGCGAATTGTCTAGCGGGAAATTTGATTGGATGGCCGTCGTCTACGGACTCACTATATACGTAGTTTAAACCGAAAGAACACTAGTCATGCAATAACTGTGCGAATGTCATCATATTTTTGTTGGTTCTTTTCTATGCAGGTTAGCCGTTTCGAGGATGCTTTCAGGATTCTTCACAATCCAGATTCATTGCGATATGTCCACCCATCGGGCATTATTCTTACATATGCTTACTACTTTGAACACGAGCGCTATGACTGGCATTTTTATGCCAACAATTTGACACTTTTCAAAACAAAGATCACAAAAGAAGATTTTAAGGTCCCTGTTACCGACACCTATCCTGACGTCATTGTCGCCATACACCAGAAACACTACAACCGTCCAAATCAGCATAATTATTTGAAGCAAGGGTACTGCGTGGCCAAACGCATTGTGGATAAACTCCCCAGCGGCTGTGAAACGTACAAGGACACTGTCAATTTTCTACTGTTTGAAAATGGTAAATACATGGATTCGTGGTGTAAGGGGGAAGATGGCATAAAAACATGCACAGCGGTTATTGAGAAACATTACGAAAATGTTAAAAAATACTACAAAGACGGGTTATACGACTTGAACTTAGAAAGAGTATTGAAAGTGGAAAAAGCAGCTGCGACGGAGAACATCGCATGTCCTCATCTTTTTGACTTTCCTTAAAGGTACAGTATAGTACAGGTATATACACGATTGGTAAACTGTTAAAAACGGCATGATTTCCACTGGTAATTGAAAGTCTATATCGAGAAAACTGTAGAAAGTTCAGCCACATAGATGCAGTAATACTTCAGAAAACCTGAAAAATCGAGGCATGTTTTTGTGCATGAATGAATGGCTCCAAAAATCGCCTACAGGCGATCTTTGGATATTCAAATAGTTTTGTCATTTTTCTCAATAAAGGCAGGGGCTCGTCAATGCGGGCGTGAGGCCAAATTCGTGCCACGAATTACGCAGCTCTATAGCAAAGGCAAAGAGCTGCGTATTTTGTGGCACGAATTTGGCCTCACGCGCGCATTGACGAGCCTGTGCCTTTAATAGGGGCACTTCAGACGAAATAATTTCACAGGATGATTACTACCATTACCATCTTGATAACCAGGGCTGCTTTCGAGCGCGGCACCAGGGATCCCTGGTGCTCTATGGTGCTCGCCCGAAAGCGTGTGTTTGCATGTGTGTGACGTAACGTTCCCAACACCTAGGAGCACATGGGACAAGCGCTCGAAAGCAGCCCAGTAAGCTATTTAGATAATAATTATTTTCTTTTTGGAAGGGTAATTACCAAACATGTAGATATCCTAGGCCATGGGCTCAGCCACGAACCCCCCCCCCCCCCCCCCCCCCTCCCCCAGGGGGATTTTTGCAGACCACTATTTTTGGAAACCTTGTCCATAGGGATGTTGAAATCAGGTTGTCTGCACTTTGCTTGGCGGTGGGTTGACTCGTGAGGGCGCTTTTCAAAATGGCCACCATCATATATTGCTGTAGATCATATAGACGGGTATATTTATGGGAAAAAGTACCCTTAACCCCCAATAAATTCCAACATAAGGTTTCTCAGGAGTTTCTGGTCCTACTGAATGTGGTGATAACATGTCATGCCACCAATAACCGGAAATGGGTGAAATCTCGGTCAATTCCAAGATGGCCGCTGTTAATTGACCTTAAAAATCGCTGAAATGGCTGTAACGTCTTTAATAGTTGGAGTAGAGCAGTGATTTAAATGTACAACCTAGGGTTTTCAGGGCCAGGGAATTCACTGGTATCCATTAAATTTCAATCGAACCTCCCACAAACAATAAAAGCCACAAACTCAAAATGGCGGTCATATTAGGCATAGAATGGATAGATCCAGGGGTAGAAACAATAATTTCACCACCTGCTGATGTCAGATGTAGTTTCTTTTATCTGTCAGTAATTTACATAACCGTGATACCGTCCTACCTGTGGCACGCCTGGCTGCATCAGCCACCGTACGAGCCGCTAAGGCAGGGTGCGCCACTCTACCAAAATTACCTCCCTGACAACCTATATGTTTTTGAGACGCGACTTTCAGGTCAGCTCATCCCACGCAGGTGTAATCATCCCAGCCTAAAGCCTTCCTAACCCAGCTAGTGGCCAACCCAGCCTAAAGCCGTCCCGGCCCCATCCCATGGCCAACCCAGCCCGAAGCCATCCCATCCCAGTCCATCCCATACCAATTAAAGCCCCAAAGCCATCCCAGCCCGACCCGAAGCCATCCAAGCCCAGCCCGAGGCTGCTGCCAGCATGAAGCCCTGAAGCCCCGCCCAAATTCCTCCCAGGCCAGCCTGAAGCGGCCCAAAGCCCTCCCAGCCCAGTCCAAAGCACTCCCAGCCCAGCCCAAAGCCCTCCCAGCCCAGCCTAACGCCTTCCCAGCCCAGCCCAAAGCCGCTTCCTATCCCAATCCAAAGCCTTCCCAGCCCGGCCCGAAACCTTCCAAGCCCGGCCCGAAGTCCTCCCAGCCCATCCCGAAGCCCTAAAGCCCAGTTCAAACCCATCCCAGACCATCCCGAAGCCCTCCCAGCCCAGCCCGAAGCATCCCAGCCCAGACCGAAGCCCTCCCAGTCCAGCCTGAAGCTCCCAGCCTAGCCCGAGGCCCGCCCAGCCCAGCCTGAAGCCCCGAAGCCCCGCCCAAATCCCTCCCAGCCCAGCCTGAAGCCCCGAAGCCCAGCCCAAATCCCTCCCAGCCCAGCCCAAAGCCTTCCCATCCCAATTCCCAGCCCGACCCGAAGTGCTCCCAGCCCAGCTCAGCCCAAAGCCCTCCCACTAGTTGTTACGGCTGACCTTTTTAAGTAGAAATGTTTATCACGTAGTAGTGTGCATTGTCACTGGTATGCTGGTACTGTGCATGCCTGCACGGGTTATGTGCGTGCCTGACCGTGTATGCCCAAACGGGTTTCTTTTGTTGATACATTCTTTTGACAGATGCATTTATTGTTTGCTTGGTTGGTTTGGGTTTGAGGTTTTCTATATAAGGGCGTTGTGTCTACTGCTCTGGGTTCTCGACTAGTCCAGGCTGGATATGGGATGCTGAGTGGTGTCTCCGCCGACCATGCTACCGTGATGTGTCTACCGAGGCCGTGTTGTGTTGTGCTGGTCACTTGATGTTTTTACCCTGACGGGATGTAACTACTGGAAGTCGTGATGTGCCTCGGGTCGGCGGTTGACGCCGCACTCCCCTTCTCCTATGCTTGGGCTGGTCGGGATCCAGGGCAGTACTACAATATTCATACCGGTATGTAATGTTTAGCCTATTTTTGCTTGCCCGCTTTATTTTGCTTATTTAATTGTTGGTTTGTTGTTAATTGCTTATATTTTCTGTTAAAGCCGTTAATCTTTGCATAACTTGATATTAATATAATGCATGTTGCCTTTCAATCAATACATGCCGCCATTAATGCTAATATTAACTGCTTTGCTCCTTTAAATGTAATAATTTGTGCTTGTAGATTTAATATGGTTTTTTGGTGAAATTAAAGTAAAAAGTAATTGTTGCATATAAATTCTGGGTTTTACTCGTCTTCTGTCAACTGCTGTGTGTTTTGCATTTAATTCATTTCTTCTGTCGTACGTGTGGGTCGCGTGTTACACAATCATTTTGGGTTCCCCACGCGTACGTAACAGAATCCATCCCGAAGCCATGAAGCCCAGCTCAAGCCCTTTTCACACATGACAAGTACAGTTTTGGTCCTCAATATCTTGTGTAACCACCGTGATTTTGTAACACCTGATGACATCGATCGCGCATATTGTGTTGATGAGACGGGTGATCCTCCGCTGCGGAAGGGTAATCCACTCCTGCAGCATCTGGGGCATCTGGAGTGTTGTTTGATCATCAGTTTTCCGATCAAAATCCGCTTCAGATCTGGGGAGTTTGCTGGCCATATCATCAGGTCAATTTCTTGAATCTCTAAAAGCTCATTGACCACTCTTTCCCTGTGTGGATGTGCATTGTCATAAAGTGATCGTCTGCAGGAGTAGAAACGTTTGGTCGACCAGTTCTTGGCAAGTCTGCGACAGCTCCAATCAATTCGAATTTTGAACGCAATTTTCTTATTGCATTTGGACTGACTTCCATCTACAGCTAGGCTACTCGTTTTACAGTTGTAAGGGTCTCTAGCAGGCATATGGCATCGGCCCCGTCTTGAATGGACATGCGTGGCATTTTCTTAAGTTAAACTGCTTAGTGTAGTCACGGTGCACGAACACCACGAGATACTGAGGGCCAAATCTGTACTTTTCATGTGTGAAAAGAAACAGGGAATTGTTGACTGCATTTTGCAATTTTTGAAAAGTGTCCATTTCACCTTTAAATGCTGCTCATTCATGCATAACATTAGGTATGAACTGACCACTTGAAATGCCCGTTCCATGCATTGCACTAATCATTCACACCAAGTTTCGTGTAATTCCGAAATTTACTTTGGCAGATATAAGCAATTGTTTAGGGGAGAACTTACTTTTGTTGAGGTGTTTATAAACAAGCCTCCAATATAATTTGCCAGATGTAAGTTTTCAACCGAGTCAGAGAAAAACAGCAATTTTAGCATAACATATCGAAAACTAGACGAGTTGTTAATTGACAATCCAGGGGGGTTTTATCCATGTCGGGACTCACAAAATTAGTCAGTTTCCGAAAAATCTTTTGCAAAATCAGTGAGGGTTGGCAGCTCTGATCCGGAGATCTCGGGGTATTTCCAATCTGCAAGCGCCGTTACAATCCTTTGAGGAAATAATAATAATAATAATAATGAAAATTTATAATGCGCCGGTATCCATCAAAAAAGATGCTCATGGCGCACAATATGCGGTAATATCTGTTAATAGTCCATGAGCCACGGGAAAAGAAGGTACCACCCCGACGGACTAATTCCCTTGTGATTTTTCAATATGAGAAAAATACAAAAAGTAGGAAAAAATTTGGTAGACTTTCAAAATCGGCAGCTGAAGCTACTTTTAACGATCGTTTTAACGACATAATTAAACATTCGCGGCCTCTTACTTTGTCTATAATGCCGACAGCTGTTTAAGATACACAGTAAAATGACCGCCACAGATTAAACGTATTTGCATGCGAGTGACGATTCTTTTTATTTTTTATTTTTTTCCCTTTATTTATACAAGGTAAAAGCTCAAACAGCATACAGCTGGTTTTCATTGAGGCCCTGTTATAATGATAAAATTAAATATATATAAAGTATACATCATTGTTTGTTTAACATTTTCTAATACAGATTTTCAAAATTAAATAAAATAACAATTTCCAAAATAAAACCACAAGAAAGTAAAATACATATAAACGGTTTTAGAGATAGATAAATTAAAAACAAAACACACACAAAAAAACAAAAACAAAGCGAAAACAAAAACAAATCAAAAACAAAACAAAACAAACAACCCAACACACAGCCCAAACAAACCCCAACAAACAACAAACAAACAAACAATCAAAAGAATACAACATTATTAAAACACCACAAACGACAGGATACAATTATATAGAATCTGAAGAGAAGTTACTAAAATAAACGTCGCGGAGTTGTGATTTGAACATGGCTAGTGAAGGGGCGGTCCTTACATGGGGTGGCAGTTGATTCCAAGTATACGCCTTTCTTAATATTTATTCCTTAAAAAAAACACGGAAAAAGCCATTCGATCTGTTCATAAAACAGACGAACCTCTAGTTAGGTTTGCTTTTGTAGATTTCTGAGTGATAATGACCGACAGAAGGAGGGGCACATCAAAATTAGGAGAGACGAAGGACAGATCTTCGAAGGACATTATTTCGAATTATTTCTGGAAATTGGGCCATGCAGCGACGATGACTCTTTCTCATCCCTCTGTTGATTTATAAGAATTTACAAGTCGGACATCACGATAAGTTGAAAAATGACTAATTAACTAATGTTAGCCGTCAGTAAGTGATGATCTGATCGAAAAAAAAATTGGCAGGAAGAAATTACGATTCATATTTGAACAAATCTTTGCCATTTTTCAGCCGATCTCGTATTCGTATAATTTATGAGGCAGTAGAAGAAGTCTGACTTGTAAATTCTCTCATTTTTCATATAAAATGGTACCATTGGCAAGGGTTGAAAAGTTGATCAGAATTTATTTTCTTTAAAATGACCCATCTAGCATTGGAATGTGCAGAGTTGATGGAATAAATTTCAAGTGGAAAAAAATTACAATTTTGTGGGAAAACACAACATTTTGTTCAGCCTGTGTCTCATGTTTTCCACACAAGGTCTGAAGCAACTTCTCAATTCTTTCGGGTACCTATGTGCGAGAAATTGCCAACTACTATTTTTTTTTTGACAATTTGCAAATGAATTATTTAGGCCTACCATTAAAAAAAATCATGCATCAAAGCAGCATGTATTTTAAAGGTTTTTGAATTATGGATGAGTGAAATTTTAAAAGGCACCTTTAGTTCTGTAATGCTGTGCGTACCATTTTAAAAGTTTACCAATCAATCATGTCTTTAAACCTAATGAATGAAAGCAATGATTGAAAGATAGGACCTGAACATTTTGTTGTGATAAGCAGATTGTTTTACTATAGTACTAATAATTAGTACTAATCTTATAATTGACGTTATTATTAGTATACAGCTTGCTGTGTTGCTAATGCAGGCACGTCAGTCTTTCCACAAATCTAATTTTTTAACGGAAAAATAATTGTCCCAAGCACTAATGAGTGATGACTAGAGTCTATAAATGTAAATTGTAAAGAATAAACAAACTTGGAGGTCAGAGTTCAATTGTAATGTAGCATTTATTTTGTGTAGTCGGAGGCATGCATGCTTCCCCAGTGGACTCAAACTGTCAAATTACAGGAGCAGGGGTCGATATCACAGATTTGTGACGCGTCGCAGATATAGCCAAATCCATCGCAACTCGCTGAACCTGTTGCGAGATGCAATGGATTTGGTATACTTGCAACGCGTCGCAAGTCTTTGACCCCCATGTGTGCTGATTAAGCTTAAGCAGGAATATACATCAGGCGCGGATCCAGGCATGGGCGCCCCGGGCGCACCCCTCCCCCCCCTTATTGTTGCCAGACTAAAAACAGATTTTATGAAAATATAAAATGATGAAGGTTGGTGCATCAATATTTCGTCTCCAAAGTGCAGGAAAACGCATCTGGAGCACTTTGATTTCAAAATGTTCGTGGGGGAGGCCCACCCCCCGATGGGGGATTCGGGCGTGCGCCCCCCCCCAACCCCCCCCCCCCCCCCCCCCACCACCCCCCCCACCCACCCCACCCCCCCCCCCACCCCACCCCACCCCACCCCCCACCCCACCCCACCCCACCCCCCACCCTCGAACGGCAAATACGTGAAACTTAACGTGAAGTTAAGCAAATCTCAATGGGTAGTTAGCAGTGGAACAGTAGACCTGATAATGAAGGCACGGGGAATGCACGGGGTTTTATGTGAACACGCTTCAGTGAGCGCATTGACCTGTATACTGACTACAGAGTATGCAAACAATGCCAGGCATAAATTAGGTTAACAAAGGTATAGGAATTTGTCTATAGTGAGGGGCGTTACCAACGAATAAAACTAGATTTTCGTTCTCCTTCGCTTTACTCATACGAACGAAAAGCAGTTTTATTCTAAACCAACTACCTCAATAAAGACAAAGACAATAAGTACTTGATTTCAAGTAGTTTATTATACAGTACATCAGAATTGGAGGAGACGGCAAAACGGAGGCCTTGTATCAGTTTAACAACATGTATACCCATTGTATCCTCATGAAAAGTGGTAAGAAAAAAGTCCTTATTATTTTGTTAAAGTTATATAGAGTCCGTGGTTCTCATCAAATTATATTTTTTATTTCTCCAAACGAATTTTTAAAGCATTTACCTAATAACTTTAGTTCAATGACAAAACATCACACTTTGAATTTCAAACATTTGGTAACCCTTTGAAAAACGCCATTTTTATACAGCCGTTTTTGCACCTTGCCTATTATATTTGCTCTGGTCTGACTTCCCGTGTTTGGTCTGCCTGTCAAATATCTTTTCCCTAAGTGGCATTTATGGAATTAAATACTAATATTTGTTACGGAAAAACCAGTCAATTACTAAAAAGACTTGAAAATAGAAAACATATGTCATACTTTAAGACCCCTAATTTTGGGAATTCCCACCAAAGAAATACTGCAGCTGCCATATGAAAGTACAGTAAAAAGAAAAGTGTATGGAAATGTATATACTCTGAGAATGCACGCATTTTCCCTCCTCTGGCAGAGGTATAAACTCAGGGGGCCAAGACAAAGATCAGAAAGTGTACACAACCCCATACCTCGACAATATTAAACTACATTGCAAAGAAACCTGGTAGAAAGCATGTCATGTGGTATCCTTTTACAACAGTGCCTCTTTAACGCACTCCCCGATCGTGCGTACCGAGTGTGAGAAAAAAAATGATTTTATTTTTTAAAAATCATCTCTCCCTCGAGCTATAATAGAGTAGCCTTTATAAACTTTTTACTGCACCCCTGTAATAAAATGGATTAGGCCATGAGTTTCTTTCCAGTGCAAGTTAAATGGATCATGCACCCAAACACAAGATGCCAAGCTTGACCCATTATTTATATGGTGCCACCTAACAATAGCCTTTGTTATGCACATATCAATTGTTTCCCCCACCCCTCCCCCCCCCCCCCGCGCTACCCCACCCCATAGGTGGGGGTTTGGTCACATTTTTCATGCCCCAGGGTGGGGCATTTGGCCCATTATCTGTGCATTTTTGCGCATGTTTTGCACCCGAGGTTGGGGATGTTTGTCACATAAATGTTGCCCCAGGGGTGAAGATTTTGTCACGCAAAAAGTGACAATCCCCACCTCTTAGGTGGGGTAGCCCGGGGGTGGGGGGGGGGGGGGGGGGTGGAGGGGTGGGGAAACAATTGATAGGTGCATTATATGTGGGGCTTTTTCCCCCCTTCTGTTTCAGCTCAGGTACTCCAGGTAGAGAGAACAATAACACAGTATAATGAATTAAAGTGACTGCATTATTGTTTCTTTGTTTTTTACTGGATCTTAGAAAGTGCGTATGCAAAATTACAATTGTTGAGAGAAGTGCAAGTGTGCATGTTTGAGGAGAAGGTTGGGAGATTTTGTCTCTTACTTCGTCATCTCAAGTTGATAATATAGTATAGTTAAAAGCTAAAACCGTATAGTTGATGGCCTTAGTTGCCGAAGATGCCATAACATATACAACAACAACAACAACGACGACGCTCTTCACTTCAGGCTCATGCACGTACGTGTGCTGGATGTTGCTAGCCATCCTATATTTCATACTGCATGCATTGCGTTCCGTGTGGTACACGATGTCGATTAAACATGATTCGTCTAGTCGTATATACTGCTTGTTTTCGAGAAATTTAAAAACTTTTTTGACAAGCTTTTGAACGTACGCTATTCTCCTAAGCGGGACTCGACAACATTAAGGGAGTTGATGGTTATGGTTAGGAGCTGCACCGGGGTTATTTCTTTAACAACGCGAAAAGAATGTCTACGATCTTCCAACGGCGCAACGACAAAGAACGTAAATTGCCGATGAGGCAATATTGGATCGACAATCCCGGAAATGTAAGTTTAATAGAACATGGTCTTCGCTTTTAATTCGTCGCCCTTTGCCATATTACACATAATACTTTGTTTTCTTTAGCTGGGCCTGCAGCATTTTAGTGCATGCAGGCCACCATTCCTGTACTGTCTCTAAATTTATTTTCGATTTGTTTTTGGTGTTTATTGATTTTGTCGTTGTTTAGGACCAAAACTTTTTTTCATGCGCTTGAGCGCAGCGAAATAGCACAAACATTTAGTTTTGTTCGGCACATAGTCAAAATTCCTGCATGTACGTTCCTTGCGTGCCTTCCCACCACATTGTCATTTGGTTAACAATAGACCGCTTCGCTACTTATGTACGTCTCCTATCGGACGCTCTTCAATTCAGGCTCATGCACGCGTACTGAATGTTGCTTGCGCAGCCATTCTACATTTTATACTGCATTGCGTTCCCCTCCCCAACCGCCCTACCCCCAGCGACACGCTCCTTCGTTTTTCGTTTTCTTTTGTCATTTACTTTTCAGACTTGCAAGGATTTTACTGCTTCAACTGCTATCGAGACATTGGGCCAAATTATATTCTGCTTCTTTGTCACCACCCAACAAAGACTTCATTCAGCTCTTTCGAAGACCGAAACGCGCTCTGACATGCTTCGATGCCCCACGGATTTCTCCTCTGGACTGCTTGCAAGGTTTTTACTGCTTCATCTGACATGGTATGTCGAGACGGTCTGACTATATACTGCCCCTTTGTTACCACCCAATAAAGACTTCGTTCAGCTCTTTGGAAGGCCGAAACGCACTCTGTCATGCCTCGATGACCCACGGACCTCTCGTGTAGACTGTAAGCTGACCTCGAGAACGAGCGTGACTCTGCAAGAATTGTCGACTTCCGTAGACCTAGATAAGAATGATATCAAGCATGGCGAAATTTGTTTGTCAAAATTACCAGTTTCACCTACTCATTCGGGGTTTATTAGAAAATCCTAAATTATAAGTGTACAAAGTCATGTACGTGTCGCCAACTTTATAGGCGAAAGTAAATGCACTGAAAATGGCTGTGTACATGAAGCGCAACAGGGCGCTCATGGTTGAAGAGGCTGTTGACATACTTAAACAGCCCAAGATGTCGAAGACGTTTATTGCGCCCCCTTGTAAAACCAAAGAACGGGGAGACTTATATGTACGCTTGGGCCGGAGACCCTGATAAAAAAAAGAAGACTGGCGTTGTGATCAGTTTCGATGGACACATGGGGGTGTGAAGACATTACCCAAAAGCAACTCTCATTTACCCAAGTACTATCACCGAAGTGGGGAAATTACGAGGTCAGCGCACGTACCTCTTAATAATGTGGTGGCCCTCGTACTTGTCCACTACCTGGGGGATCCAACTCGGTCTGTGTTGAGTGCCAGGCAACCCCCATGGCAACGGAAAAACACACACATCTCGTCCTTACATCCGTTCGTGTCCATCTGTACTTATACAAACATCGCAAAAGACACCCAAGCAGTATATAGAAAATTGACAAGTACAAATGTCAAACCCCAACATGTCCCTGTCCTCCATCCTAAACGCACAGAGCAGGTTCAAAACAAATTAAAGTTCGAAAAACAGAAGGGAAGGCTTACCAATGACAAGATTTACAACGTGTATGTTGAATGAGCAACTCGGGGAATATGTCTGTCATTTGACAATAATCCCCTTCCTATTTCTTCCTATATCCTGAATTATTTCAGGAGTTACAACGACTGTGCTTATCAAATGATGAAGTGGTTCTGTCTTACGACACAACATTTAACTTGGGGGATTGTTACCTGTCGGTTCTTGCCATGAGCCACTCCCCATTCAATGGAGACCCTGTTATGCCCGTATGTGTCGTCATTCATGACAGAAAAGTTGAAGAACATCACAGACAGTTCTTCAGTTTACTACAAAGGAAGTGTCCACAGTTACAACGACAGTCATATGTGCTAGTAACCGACAGGAAACGGGCAATAACTAATGCCATTAAGTCGGAGTGTCCCATGGCAAAGCAAGTACTGTGTTGGAACAATTTGCTGTCTGACGTCAATAGGTGGACCATCAATCACGGGGGAACAACGGCCGATCAGCAGGTGTACAGAAAACACGTAAAGGATCTCCTGTCCTGCAAAAGTATAGATGAGTACCATGTTGCCAGAGACATGGCCATTCCTTGACCATTTCGTGCGAGACATCGAGCCCGGTATAATTTCCGGGCTGAGAGATGGATACTTGAAGAGCTTCGTGTTTACAAACACGACTCTGGAATCACAACAAATGCCAGTGCAAGCTTAAATGCTGTCATTAAGCGCGTTGTTAAGAGAAAGGAAGTATCTCTGGACAACATGGTACTCATCATGTATTATTTGCAGAACTATTATTACATTGAGGTTCTGAGGGGTTTCTGTGGTCTTGGCAACTACATGTTGAAAACCCATAATGACCACCTGAAAAAAGACTGTGAGAAAACTGTCTTCCCATACATGCAAAGTAATCCAGAGACGGTGGTGCAAGCTGTGATGGACACACAAAATTGCCAAGCGTACAGAGCCAGAAACTGGCAAGTATAACGCCAGGTCCGGTCACATATAAGTATGGCCCAAATGCATATGGCAATCAAACACATGCGCATTACGTCTGTGCCAGAAAAAGGGGTCTTTCTAGTTCAAGGTACCAAGGGCAATTATTACTTGGTTGCTCTTTTCCTCAAGGAGATATGTCCCTGCCATGCAAAAGGTACATGCTACCACATTATAGCATGTCGCAAAGCAGTGTAACAGAACCTGGGTATACAAAAGAGGCACTTCGATCAACTCGTCCGCACTTAAGCGGAATAAGCGACAAAAGCAGAAGTGAGGTCGTAAGAAACCCCGAACTGAGACATAGATATCGATGTGACTGGCGCCCCTGACTCTCTGTCACAATTATGACACTTTCCCAGTCATTCGTTGTCTTCTGTACCACCAGACACCACCCCCATTCGCACATTATACACTGGCAATGACAACGGGCCTGTGGGTGAGGTCACAATTCCGTGTGTGTTTCGTGTTAGTGTTAGTGTTACAGATCTGTTACAGATCTGTTAACACGACATTAATCTCGACCTCTAACTGAACGTCCAGGTTAACACCGTGTTAACAGATCTGTTAACACGGTGTTAACATCATGTTAATTATCTGCACTGTACATAGGACAAAGTCACAACTCTGTGTTGCCTGTGTAACAGATCTGTTAACTTAATCAGAATTGTGACCTCAGAACAAACCCCGTGTTAACTCGATGTTAACATGGTGTTTAGGACGTGTTAGTGTTACATCTCATGTTAGTTCAACATCTCATGTTACAGATCGTGTTAGTGTAACAGATCTGTTAAGTTAATGTGAACGAAGTGGGTGGTGTTAATTTTGATTAATTTAGAACTTTCGTGATTTTTAATAAATTGAGTTTCATTTTTCAACACAACTTATAAATGTGTTGGATCTTGCATTCTACCCACAATTTAGAATTTGTTTGGGGGGGGGGCGGGGGCGGGGCGGGGGGGGGAGGTGTGTGTATCCAATTTACCCTCAAAAATCAACCCAGGCAAACGCCATTTAACGAAAAAAATGAAATGTTGGACAATTTGTCAATTGGGAAGCTGAACATTCTTTATTGTGGTCATATTGACAACGCGATCCGTTGTCATTGTCTTATCCAACGTTGTACCGCCGAACTGAAACTTTTATATCGACATGTTTCCGACACTGGCGGATACACAGAAAATGTATTTTTGTCCCCCTTGGATCCGCGCCTCCCTAGTATCGGCACTAGGGAGTCATCAGGCGCGGCAAGTTTAATTGGTAATCTACAGTTAAGCATATACCAAGCACGATATGTGACAGAGGGACTACCCCATAACGCCCACATACCTCAACACACTCTTCCCTTTTGTTAACGCAACAACCCCAACTCCCCTAAAAAAAAATCCATCGAAATTCCTTGAATGTTCAAGACACAATGGGGTGTAACAATGGAAGGAGGTACCCTCTGCCACATATCGTGCTACATGGGCCGAGCAGACAGCGTGGTTGCTCCCGATTAGGCAGAATTACGGAAAGGGTCGAGAACGCTTTTATTACCCTCGGTCACCCAGCGCCGGTCTGTCGTCGGAACTGGGGTTATAATATTTTTAACAAATCAAATAAATGTATTTGTGCAAATAATTGTCGGTAAATATTTAAAGTATTTTCTGCCAGAATTCACCTGTGTCTTTCTATTGTTTCGACAAAACGTATTAGCAATTATGTACAGTTTACACAGCAAAGTTGAGGAGGATGGACGCACCTCCACCTCAATGGGGGTTGGTGGAGGGGGGCGGGGGGTTGGCTCATTAAGTTACGTAATATTCGACAAAGAAGCGAGGGAGGTGTTTATGATCACTTTTTGAACATGAACATTTTGGTTTCGGATGAACTTAGAGAAAACAAGTTGAAAAACCCGCCCCCCACCCATACACATACATAATGCTAAAACATATCATATATGATTTTGCTCATAAAAATTACAACCTGCCTTTCCCGTATTAGGGCGACCGGTTATGGGTAAAAAAGGCGTATTAGGACGACCGACCGCATTAGGGCGACCGATAGCCGGTCGTCCTAACGCCAAGTGCTTCAAAAACCATCTTTATTAGGTCAAAAACCATTTTTATTAGGTTTCTCACCATTTTTATTAGGTTTGTAACCATTTTTGTCTAGGTTGAAAAACATTTTTATGAGAACTTTAAGTCGAAAAAATGGGTGTCAACGGCAGAGTTTCTTGCCGACAAATTTGCCGTTTTAGTGGTTCCCCAGAGCACTCTTTCCAAAACGGTCGTCCTAATACGGGAAAAGTAGTTATTTAACATTAGTAAGACATGTCTCCCAAAGGTACCACCTGGAGTAAAAAAATGTTAAGGAGACACATATATCCAGTAAATTTAGCTATATCTCGAGTCATGTTTTTGACAATCTTGAATGCTGTCGGCATCAATTTCGGGTAGGTTCGGAAGCAATATCCTAATGTGTAGTAGATATACGATGTCTAATTGTGGCGATGTGAACATCAATGTAAATTGTCTCCCAAATGTACTCATTACGGTGTCTCCCTAAGGTGCTATGCATATATATATTAGGGAGACACGCGTAATGACGGGTACATTTGGGAGACAATTTACATTCATGTTCACATCGCCACAATTAAACATCGTAACATCTACTACACAATTGGAGATTGCTTCTATACAGACCCGAAATCGATGCCAATAGCATTCAAGACTGTCAAAAACATGACTCGAGATATAGCTAAATTTATTGGATATATTGTCTTCTTAACGTTTTTTTACTCCATGTGGTACCTTTAGGAGACAACGTATTTTGAATGGTGCATTTGGGAGACATGTCTCCCCAAGGTATTTTTGTTAGCAAAATCATATATGATATGCAAATACAACATAATAGGTTACATTACCTCCCCAGAAGCATTAAAAATCAGAGGTTAGTTTACCGCCGTCTGCTCGCAAGTAGTCGTGATTACCTTCACCTTCTATTGCGAAACATGTAAGTTGAAGTACGTCACCAGACTAGTTTCTGGGACATAAGCAATGGGAGCTGCGTAGCACTGTTAAACAAAATAGTGCAAAAAAAATTAAAACTAAACTAAACAACGCGTCATCTACAAGCTGGGAACGCTCGCGCCTCTGGGTATAAACTTCGAATTCCCTGCACTCAAGCATTCCACACCCGTACCCACAACCACCCTGACGAAGGCCTAGTTCATGTAGTTAGGCCGAAAATTTGGTCCACCCTCGTAAGTTGAGCACTAGTTTTAATTTTTTGCACTTTGCTCTATGCACTTTGCACTAGTTTCTGAGCCGCCGTCGTCTGCTCGCATATGTGGTCGTATTATACTACGCATCCTTTATTAGGAAACATACAGACTGAGCAACGTCACCAGACTAATTATTAATTCTTAATTTGTCTTCAAAAACTGCTTCAAAAACACCTTTCCACTCAAAAGAAACAATTAGATTTTTCATATGTTGTGGCCTAGACTCATTTTAAAATGATTTCTATTACAATTAGTTCTGTAAATTGACTGGACTATTTTTCACTCGATACCTGATGCTTTTACTATATATTTTAGGCTATACGTCACCAAGTTACTAGATCATTACGCGCAGCCAATGGGGTATCAGAGAATTAAGCTTCAAGTTACCAGAGTTGAATTTTCCCTTTGGGTTAAGCGGGCCTCCCATTGTGCGATTTTTGCCACGAATTAGGTACGATTAGCTACAATAAAGTATGATTGTGTGTATAGTCTATAGACAGTCTCTTGTATTCGTAGCAAATTCGTGACGAAAATCGCACAGTAAGAGGCCCACCCAAAGAAATTGGCATGTGCGCATTGCTGACGAGTCTGTGCCTTTAAGCAATTTGTTTTCTGCTAAACAGCTTTACAAAACTGTGCCTAGATCGTGTCCGACACTATTATAAACCAGCATAGAGTTATATACCGGTATAGAAAAATAGAGTGTGCACTGGCTATTTAAGTCACCCGTGTGGAACGTGCCGATGTGGGCAGCGCCATGTTTGCTTAATGCTATAAGTGCAAAGTTGGCAACACTCACCGTGCACCTATAGCGTCCATATTGGCACATCATGTTTCTGGAGTTCGCACTCTAGTTTTCTATATTTAATTCTATGGGAACAAGACAGAGATGGACGCACCGTGATAAAGGTCTAAAATCTCCGATGTGCACTTAAAACCAAACCAATGCAACAAAGCAGACAGAAAAATTAACAATGAAACAAATATTGGCTGCCGTGGTCCTTTTTTTGGAGAGATTACATGCACAAACTTTCAAATAATTTCAAACTTCTAAGCTGTGGACTAGACCTCGTCAATTGGAAAAGGAATTGCTTCCCGAAGACCATCACATTGTCCACATCCAACAAAGAGCCGTGCATAACCACTGCGAAAGGAGAGTACATGTACACTTGGGCGTGCCTACAGAATACATGTACCTACCCTTTAGTCAAGGTGGTCGTGGCGAGCTATCTTTCATGCGCAGTCAGTTTACCAACGCTTGAAGAAAGACTAGCACGCACGGACTGTCCGCCCAAAATTATTCATCACAAAGACGCTTTGGCAAAGTCTGCAGTATAAATGTTAGTCTTTCCTCAAGCGCTAGCAAAACCGTGCACAAAACAAACCTCGCCACGGACACCTTGACTAAAGGCAACATAATATCGCGTGTTTGACCAATTTCCAGAGAGATCCGCCAGGGAGTTAAGAAAGAACAAGTACAACGATGAACACACATTTGTTCCTACATGTTTTGTTCCCGCATCTGACGAGCGATACAAGTACAAAACTCTGAGTTGCACAAACCATCTTTTTCAAACTTAGTCAAAAGGGACAGTGCTATTTGCTATGAATTTAATTTGACCACACAGAATTTCCTCCATGCTAACATATACTACTCGCAATAAGTTATTGGGATATTGGTATGTTGTTTTGGAATATCATGCAGATACAACAATCATATAAAAGAAATAATTCAAGTGGAATGCCCCAAATAAATTCCGTGTACATTGTACAACCCACATTATTCCTAACTTAGTTTTGCGAGTGGTGTACATGTATCATGACTGTACATTACACGTTAGATCAGAAAAGGACACCGCATGTACATGTATTACGCATAAGCTTAAATAGCATTGACGAAAGGGAATTATACTGTTACAGAATACATGTGCATGTTATAAGGCGACATTTTAATAAAATTTATGTATTTATAGTATCATATGCAGAAGTGTCTCCCTATTGTACTTTGCCAAAGTGCACTGGAATTAAGTATGACCCAATAATGATATGCAATAAAATGCTCAGGCTTACATTTGGTTGGTTCAGATTTGAATACCATTTGTTACAAAGGATTGCATGTATGTAAAATGAAGATTTTACGGACAGTGAGTTTCTAATATGTGCAGTTGAGAGCGCAAATCTGATGTGCGTCCAAAACTGGGCAAGGGTCTTGTGGAAATCTTTAAAAAGGTAGTCTTCATTATATAATAAAAATACTATTACAGAAACAAATTAAACTACTGCTGTGCTAACTAGTCACTAATGATGGCACAGAATTATAATACACAGCACAAAAGTTCAAAGTTTGATCGTGTAATACAAAGCTGAGATGGAGATTCAACCTACTGTATATCCAATATTGGCAAATACATGTAGTGGTGAAATTCTTACTTGATTTGTACACACGGTATAGTGCGGCACGATGAACGTACACGCCACAATGATCCTACATACCTACACTTGTGAGGTACCCAGGTACCCCACAAGGAAAAAAGAACAAAGGGAACAATGGTGCCCCACAAGTCGGTCTTTGTCCACTTGGTACCTCACAAGGTAAAACTAGTGCTTTACCTATGGGATGAATTTTGACAAAGGGAACAAAGGGGAGACAAAGGGAAGTGTGCGAGGGAACAAAAGAGACAACCCGGAAGTATACCATAACTACCCATATGTGCAGATGTGTGAGTGCATGAGAGTCTCAACTGTACAGCCGGCGTGGCGTGCACTGACCTCATGACAAATATCAGTAATTCACCACCAGTAGCTGATGTAACCACAAAACAGATACACAGTAGGTTGAATCTGTATCTGAGTTCTATCTAACTTCAACTCCTTCTTCGTCATCTCAAGTTTATAGTATAGTTAAAGCTAAAACCGTATTGTTGATGGCATAAAGGGCCTTAGTTGCCAAAGATGCCATAAAATATACAACAACAACAACAACATTTCTTTATCTGATGAACTGCTACTTGTTAAAGCGCTTAATATTGTTGAAATCTAGGATTGGGAATCAATCTAAACAGTATACTACTTGTAATCAACAGTGCAGTACAATTTTTATTATATCAGAAAATGCTTGACTCGTTGGTATGACATTTGCAAAGGCTTATTTTATAATTTCCCGTTTTAATTTTGCACAGGTCTTGAACGTCATTGATGGCAGACTATCTTCGACAACCGTACCAGTCCTCCACAGAGTGGTATAAATACCTGAGGTGTGCAGACTATTATCCATGCAACCACTGCGATAAGACATGCAGGCAGAAACACATCAGAACCCATGCCGTTGAGCAGCCATTTGCATGTGGCCATCGTGATAGATACTAATAATGAGTGGTCACTTAAAGATACACACAAGAACCCGAAGAGGTACTGGCGAGCGGCCCTATGCATGCAGCCACTGTTGTGAGACATTCACACAGAGTGGTGTCTTTAAGACGCACATGAGAACCCATACTGGTGAACATCAGCCATATGCATGCAGCCACTGTGGTAAGACATTCACACAGAGTGGTGTCTTGAAGACGCACATGAAAACCCATACTGGTGAGCGGCCATATGCATGCCTTCACTGTGGTGAGATATTCACACAGAGTGGTGTCTTGAAGAGACACATGAGAACACATACTGGCGAGCGGCTCTATGCATGCAGACACTGTGGTAGGACATTCACACAGAGTAGCCACTTGAAAAGTCACATGAGAATCCATACTGGTGAGCGGCCATATGCATGCAGCCACAGTGGTGATGTATTCACACATCTTGAGGAGTCACATGAGAACCCATACTGGTGAGTGGCCATATGCATGCAGCCACTGCGGTAAGACATTCACACAGAATAGTAACTTAAAGACACATATGATAACCCATACTGGTGAGCAGCCCTGTGCATGCAGCCACTGTGGTGAGACATTCACACAGAATAGCCACTTGAAAACACACATGAGAACCCATACTGGTGAACAGCCATATGTATGCAGCCACTGTGGTGTGAGATTCACACACGATTGTAGCTTCAAGAGACACATGAGAACTCATACTGGTGAGCGGCCCTATGCATGCAGCCACTGTGGTAAGACATTCACACAGAGTAGCCACTTAAAAAGTCACATGATAATCCATACTGGTGAGCGGCCATATGCATGCAGCCACTGTGGTAAGACATTCACACAGAATAGTAACTTAAAGACACACATGAGAACCCATACTGGTCAGCAGCCCTGTGCATGCAGCCACTGTGGTGAGACATTCACACAGAATAGCCACTTGAAAACACACATGAGAACCCATACTGGTGAACAGCCATATGTATGCAGCCACTGTGGTGTGAGATTCACACACGATTGTAGCTTCAAGAGACACATGAGAACTCATACTGGTGAGCGGCCCTATGCATGCAGCCACTGTGGTAAGACATTCACACAGAGTAGCCACTTGAAAAGTCACATGATAATCCATACTGGTGAGCGGCCATATGCATGCAGCCACTGTGGTAAGACATTCACACAGAATAGTAACTTAAAGACACACATGAGAACCCATACTGGTCAGCAGCCCTGTGCATGCAGCCACTGTGGTGAGACATTCACACAGAATAGCCACTTGAAAACACACATGAGAACCCATACTGGTGAACGGCCATATGTATGCAGCCATTGTGGTGTGAGATTCACACACAATTGTAGCTTCAAGAGACACATGAGAACCCACACAGGTGAGCGGCCATATGCATGCTGCCACTGTGGTGAGACATTTACACAGAGTGGTAACTTAAAGACACATACACTACAAAAAAAAAGTTAAGGATATTTTTCAAAATCGGGCTATCTTTTTCAGTTGGGTTTTTGTACAGTGGTTTTTGCCATTTTGTAATGTGTTTTGAAATGAAGCCCTATTTCAATGACCAGATACAGTTTTATTTACAATTTTAGCCACAACAAACAAGGATCTTAGGAAAGTGTCCAAAAAAGAAAATGTCCACATGGGGAAAAGTGACTTCACATGCATCACACCCTAATCCAGCCCATCTCAGTATCTCGTGTGACCTCCTCTGGCTTGAATACAAGCCCGACACCGCCTTGGCATGCTCCGGATTAAACGGTCAATGGCCGCCTGGTCCAGTCTTTGCCACTCCTTAGTGAGGGCAGCTCTGAGCTCATTGGCGTTGGTTGGAGGGTGAAGACGTCGCTGCATGGCTCTCCCGAGCTGGTCCCAAAGGTGTTCAATAGGATTGAGATCCGGTGAACAGGCTGGCCAGTCCATACGACGGATTCCCTCTGTATCCAGACAGTCCTGCACCAGCCTTGCTCGATGGATTGGTGCGTTGTCGTCCATTAGCAGAAAATCAGGGCCCACAGCACCAGCATAGGCACGAACAATGGGGAGGATAATGTCATCCCGGTACATCCGGGCATTAATCGCCCCTTGCTGGAACACATGAAGGTCTGTGCGACCCCCGACACTGATCCCTGCCCACACCATAACAGAGGGACCACCAAAACGATCGTGCTCAACAATGGCACACTCCGCAAAACGTTCGCCACGGGCCCTCCACACTCTCTGGCGTCTGTCGTTCGTGGAGACACAAAATCTGGACTCATCAGAGAAGAGTACACACGACCAGGCCTCGATATTCCAGTCCACGTGTGCATGACAAAATGCCAACCTCGTTTGACGGTGTCTAGGGGTCAGTCTTGGGCCCACAGCCGGACGTCTGGCATTTAGACCGCCAGCGTGCAGTCGGTTCCTCACAGTCTGGACACTGACATGAACACCGGTGGCATTTTGGAGATTGTTTCGCAGAGTTCTTGCTGAGTTCAAGCGGTTTCGTCGAGCGGTTGTCCTCAGATATCGATCCTGACGGGCAGTTAAAGCACGGGGGCGGCCTAAACGTGGTCTGTCATGATACAGGCCGGTCTGCTGGAAACGTCGATACAAACGTGACACAACACTGTGGCTTACAGCAAACCGCCTGGCCACCTCAACCTGCCTAACACCATCTTCAAGGAGCTGGATTGCTCTAGCCACATCCGTAGCATCCAGATGACGTCGCACAGCTCCACAACCTCGACACAACATCAACAAAACAACGACGACAGGCATGAACATTTTCATATTGGCTTCTGTTGACTTGCAAAATGCACAATTCGGCCCAGAGAACAGGCTCTTTAAATACACAAGTGTGAGTACTGCCATAATGCTCAAATTGCCAAGGGTCAATCAAGTGGAACCGAGTTAAACTTAAAGGAATGGACAACAAACACAGGGAAGGTCCTGGAAAATGTTGGAATAATGGCCAATTCACAAAACAGCACCAAGCACAAAAAGAAATCCAAATATCCTTAACTTTTTTTTTGTAGTGTATGAGAACCCATGCTGGTGATTAGGTGGCATGATTAGTACGGTAGCACGAGGCAAATAGCTTGATAGCAAGTAGGGTCAGTCCATGTCAAATCACCCAAAAAAATTGACAGTTTAAACCTGACCCTCCCGGATTTTGGTGAAACTTGGTACACTTGTTGATTGGGATCCCACAGCACCAATTATCAAAATTTAGATCAATCATACCAGTGGTTCCGGAGGCAAGGTCCCCCGAATTTTTGAATATTTGGCTAAAAGTGGCACGGACGCCAACCTTTGAACCCTACATGTAGTATATCGGGAACTACTGAGCCAATCTTCACAAACGTGCAGTGTTGTTTGAAAGGTGAGTAGTCAAGGATTCCAAATTTGCCATTATATTTGGGATTGAAGTATGCTGGGGGTGCATTAACCTTTGACATGACCTCGAATTTGACCTTGTTGATCACGTGACCTTAAAATTACCTTTTCTGAAATTTAATCTCCCACTCCTTAACTAAAACTTTTCAAATGTTCAGAGGTGTAATATTCTATGTTTAGCAGTAATACTGATTCAAAAGTTTCCCACCTGCAGAGATGATTGACACAGTGCATTACAATGTGCATGGATCAGGTACATACAGTGTAGCTGTTTAATTTTGCATCGTCTTTCTCCCAGAAAATGTGGAAGGAAAAAAAAGATTTCAAATGTCATTTACTGATAACATCATTTTCACTTTACATTGCTGCGAGAACACCCTTTGACACTTCGTGAAAACAATGACTACCGGTGTATGTCTCCACAAGGTGACTTCACTAACCCCAATGTGTCTCTCAAAGGTACCTTGAAGTGCATGTATATATATGCCTTGCGAAAGAGTATGTGAACTCTCTGTTTTGGCTAATTGCTGTTTTATAACTTTTTGTATATTTCAAGTTGCCTCGTTTATGTTTTAATCTCAAATGGCCCAGCTATCAATTTTATATAATGTTTAGTTTACTGCCATATTTAATTTATTGTTTAGTTTATCGTCAATTTTAATTTTCTTACTATTTTAAGTATTTACAAAAAGTATATATTTCTTATTACATACAGGGCCCCAAAGGATAGCAGTTTTATAACCGAAGGCGCTACCCTGTCAAAATATACATAACAGAAACGATAATAATAATTAATATTTCGTACACACGTACACAGGCCCTTTGTTTTTGTTTCTAAAATATCAAATCATATTTATGCTCAGAACCTTGGTACAACATTCAATAAACAACATATAAAAAATCGAATTGTTTCTTCTGAGTGGAAAGGTTTTTTGAAGTAGTTTTGTAGGTTATTAATTAAATATTACGTCGGCGTTTTCACGATGGGAACGTTTGGCCAAAAATTGTCATTTTCGGCTATTTGTGCATTTTCGGCTATTTGTGGCTATTTGGGTGAATTCCGTCATGGCGTTTGGATTTTGGGTCCAAATAGTAATTTTCCACTCTTAGCCATTTTGTGCACAGCTCATCAGGAAGTCCAAAGTGACATTTTTGGCCCTTACATGACATGAACAATTTTGCACAGAAGGAATTTTTCTTGCATTATGTGACTCAGATATTTGGTTCGCAATCTCAAACCAAATTTGGGTGAATTCCGTCTAGACTGTGGGCCATAGGACTCTATCTGCTTTAGAAAAAAAAGTTTCGTGACCACCTCTTCGGGTGAGAATACAATCTTTATGAAATGATGCCCAAAGGTGTCCTGAGTACCAATTTTTTTTTTCACAAGCCCAAATGTTGCACATTAGCGAGATCCACTAGCCCAAACGTCACGAATACATCTACGTTATATTTATAAAACACTCAAAGAAAGGAAATCAAATGACAAGATAAAATGTAAGATTCTACTTTGTCTTTTTCATTTTCATTTCAAAAATCATTAAATTGTACAAAAAAATATGTAAATCAATCCAAAACTCATTTGGCTAAAGTAACGTGCTGTTGATGTAATTTTACAGAAAACCCTGTTTTTTCACGTTTTTTTCATGTTTACATAGACAATTTGTAGTATTTACATTTTATACACGATGGAAAGGTTAATTTTGAATAGTTTTAACCTTAGTTTTTAACTATGTACATAAATTATAGCCATATACACTCGCCAAAAGAGGTTCTTGGACACTTGTAAACCGCTGTGCATTCATCTAAATCTGAAACTTTTGGTCACACGTCATGTTTTTAGCGAAGACTCAATAAAACCTTGTACGACGACAGAGAACAAAAACCATTCGGCGTTTTGTCTCGTTCGTTTGTTTCAGCATAAATGATATACACTCGGCAAAAGAAGTTCTTGGACACTTGTAAAAGTTCAAAAATTGTTTACAAATAATTCATCAAAAGCACATTATTGTATATCAATATGACCACACAATAGTTCTGTACCAGCATGATATGGAGTTAACGCGTGAGCAATCATGCATGGCTGGTTACACGCATTGAACAATAGCAAGTACAGTAACAGAAAATTGCAAGAAATGGAGCAATCAAATGTTAATAATCATGTCCATCCTGCAGGCCTAAATTTTGTTAACAATTCCAGTGGAATAATGATGCATCCAAGATGGATAATTTCCTCTTCTTTTCAAAATGGCATTTAATTTTGACTTGACAATGTGCACGGGATTTGTTCAATAATGAACCCCCAGCAAAGAAACATACTGCTTTTTTCTTTCAATGGATCATTATGCCACATAAACTGTTTCACAATTGAATAACTGAATGCTCCATTTCTTGCAATTTTCTGTTACTGTACTTGCTATTGTTTAATGCGTGTAACCAGCCATGCATGATTGCTCACGCGTTAACTTCATATCATGCTGGTAGAGAACTATTGTGTGGTCATATTGATATACAATAATGTGCTTTTGATGAATTATTTTTAAAAAATTTTTGAACTTTTACAAGTGTCCAAGAACTTCTTTTGCCGAGTGTATATCATTTATGCTGAAACAAACGAACGAGACAAAACGCCGAATGGTTTTTGTTCTCTGTCGTCGTACAAGGTTTTATTGAGTCTTCGCTAAAAACATGACGTGTGACCAAAAGTTTCAGATTTAGATGAATGCACAGCGGTTTACCAAAAAAGTGTTTACAGAATACCGAAGATGGGGTAGGCTTATCAATACCCCAGGGTAGGCATATCAATACCCTGCACAATACCCTAGTTTACTCGATTACTTTTAATTACATTCAGTCTAGTTTACTACAACAGACTACAAAAGTGTGACGTCAGTTGCCAACACACAAAGGGTGACGTTTTCACCTTATCCCTGCGCAATTACGTTTAAGGCGCATCCATGTTCCGCAGCGGTACATCAGCGGAAGTGAATGTGCTCTGTTAAGTCTACATGTAGTTTACTCGATAACTTTTGATTACATTTAGTCTAGTTTACTACAATTGATGATATTGGGTAGGCTTATCAATACATGTACCCTGCACAATTACGTCCAAGGCACATACATGTTCCGCAGCGGTACACTCAGCGGAAGTGGATGTGCTTTGTAAAGTCTGGTTTACTCGATTACTTTTGATTACATTTATTTAGTAAGCAGTCAACTGTGTAATTTGTTAACATTATTGCAAGAAGAACAACAATTCACAAGTTGTGCAAAGTTGCTGTTGGTTTCCTGCCAAAACTTCCACACGCGCTGCGCGCCCTCAAAGGAAACGACAGCTAAAGACGCACAACCAGGACAAACCAGCCCGAACGCTCAGCACGCAAAAAAAGGGGAACCACAACAGGTTTTTTTTTCAATTTTTAATTTTTAATTTAGGTCAAACCGAGACGCATACTGAAAGAAAGCAACGTTAGGTTCATCGCGCGCGAAGTGAAACCCGTCAACAAAGCATGACTGAGTTTCATGGTTAAGCTCCAAAAGAAATGACATGTAAGCAGCACAGCTGCTATACACAATCTCAGATAGTTCTGTCTGCCATCCACAAGGCGATTAACACCTGGATCAAAGGCCCAATTACGCAAACACAAATCAAACAATGTGTGGCTGTAAAATTGGAAATCAATTTTGTGTGGACAAAGCATGTCAACTTTGTTTCCCGAAGTAGGCTGGGCGACTCGGCGAAATGCTAAGTCGACTCGGCGATATTATTATTATTATTAACACTTGTTTAGACACAGTGACCTATTCAACATGTTGTTGGTTTTCAAGGGGCCGTGTATACCAACGAAAGTAAAAAATATATATACGTTATATAAAACTACGATTATAAAAAATAACTAAAAATGGCAAGAATTTTAAGGTACATAAAAAAATGTTAAAATTGTTAAGTTAAAACATAAAAAAATAACTTATAAGACAAATACAGTTACAATGAACTAAGCACATTCAAACACAACGTAGGAAGAAAAACAATACTGCACACATAAACAGTAACATTTATAATTAAGGGAAATACACGATATCACACCCAAAAAATCAAATTATTTGTGATAAAGCAGACTTATATGTGATAAAACGATAAAAGATAATTATATTGGATAGACAGAAAATAAAATAAAAACAAATTTACATTTGGAATAAATATATCGAGTCGATTTAACGTGAGGGTAAGAACATTGGATAGGGAACCGATGAAGTAATAGTCTAAGTGTGTATAAAGTAGCAGGGTCACAAAACTACGGAGTCCCTAAGCTTCCCCTTGAAACTGATAATATTCGGGAGGTTCTGTGTGTATAAGTCAATACCGTTCCAGGTTATAGCCCCTCTGTATTCAAAGGTTCTTTTAAGTGATTCTGTTTTAGGTTTTGGTAGTGAAAGTGTCGAGTTATTACGTCGTAAGTTATAGTTTGTACTGGCTACTTTGAATTTATCAGACAAGTATACCGGGGCATTACCGTGGATGACTTTTTACATTAGTATAGCCTCGTGATGGTGTCTGCTAACATTAAGAGTACTCCATTCAAGTTCATTCAAAATTTGGCGACTAGGGCTCTTCCAATCTTTGTTTCCTATGATGCGTGCAGTTCTATTTTGGAGTTTTTGCAGTTTTGTTTGCAGCGTGATACCACAGTTTCCCCATACCACGTCACAATAATTAAAATGTGAGGCAATTAGTGCATTATAAACCATTTTGCATGTTTGTATGGGGAAGCATCTCTTGGCTTTCTTAATGGCATAAATACCTGACAATACCTTTTTCCTGATGTGATCGATGTGGTTATTCCAGGAAAGGTTTTCATCTACCAACAGCCCAAGATGCTTACAAGTGGTTACACGCTTTAACGAAAATTCATTAATTGTAATGCTAATTCCATCTCTCGGTACTCTACGTAAATTAGGTTTAGAACCAATAAGTATGTACTCAGTCTTGTTAATGTTTAAGCTAAGCTTATTGTTATTGAGCCAGCATTTAACATTAACAAGGTCTTCATTGATTTTCATTTCCAGATCTTCTAGATTTTTACTTGCATAGTACAATACAGTATCGTCTGCATACATACTTATTTTACAATTGATAATGTGTTTTGATAAGTCGTTAATATATAAGATAAAAAGCAGTGGCCCAAGAATGGATCCTTGCGGAATACCACAACTTATACGCGCAAAATTTGACTTTTCCCCGCTAGTAAGCGACGTGTATTGAACTCTATTATGTAGGTAACTAGTGAACCACTGTATAATTTACGTTGCCAAGTCGACGTCCTAGATCTAATATGTCGCCTTGGTGATATATGTATGTCGTCAAGTCGACTTAAAGGCACAGGCTCGTCAGCAATGTGCGCGCGCCAAATTCGTGCCACGAAATACGCAGCTTCATGCGTTTGCTATGGAGCTGCGTATTTCGTGGCACGAATTTGTCGCGCGCACATTGCTGACGAGCCTGTGTCTTTAAACAAGTAGGAAGGGTCAAAGTTTCACATATATACCTATAGTCACCCGAGGCCGAAATCACATAATGAGCACTAAATTGCGATATAACATTTGCATACAATTCAGCTGGAATTTCCAAATTCTGAATTTAGTACATGTACGTCATTATGCTGAAGAGACGCGTTGATTTCATTGAATGAGTAATTCTTACTTAATGGATCACCTATGGTAAGGTCCCAGTAAATAATTTACAAGCGTCAGTCTAGATTATGGTTAAAGTTTATATTAGTTTATCATTCCAGACATTTCTCCGACACGACCCTTCATTTCAAGGATTTGTAATTCTGTCCACTTTCATACTAGAGAAAATAAGTCATGTTTTCAAATAAATCGCATTTTAGCGCGGACAGATTACCTTAACCAAGGCCCAATGGTTTTCTTAAACGTTCATGTGATTACTAGTTGTCAAGCAGTCGAAGACCGTGTTAAATGTTCTGATTTATTTATTTATGAATCCATGGATTCATTTCAAACGGTATTAAACGATATTACAATATAATAAACACAAGTGGTTGCTATATTTTCCAGTCTCAATAATATACCGAGGACAAGGTTTCAAAAATAAGGCGAACGAATATTGAAGGAAAACTATACAACCCCCCACCCCCCCCCCCCCCTCCTGGCCCTCTCTCCCCCCTCCCCCCTCCCCCCTCCCCCACCTGGCCCTCCCCCCCCCCCCCCCCTCCCCCTACACACACATCAATTAAATCAAACAGGTGTAACGTCTTTGTAAATGCAAAGTCTGGGCCCAGGGTTGCATGACAAAATCATTCCATTGGCTTTTATTTACAACCAAAAGTGGTTAACTATTGTTAATTAGGGTTTGCTTTGCCCGTACCCGACGTATATCAGCACTGTATATACTCAGTGCTTTCCCGAGACACTATGAACAACTTCATAGCGTGCTCGGATGGGATTCGAGTGGTTCGGGTAGTTATTTATTAACTACACTAAAGCCCCGATGTGAGAATTATCATAAAATGTCTGATAACACAGACATGATGTTTGTTTCTCCCACAAAGGTACCTCCATTGGCACCTCGTCAACGACCCACTTTTATGGGACTACAGGTTCAAAGTACATTGACTTTAACTTGTATAAATAAGCCAAACCAGATGGCGTCTGCAGAGTAAACGCAGATTGGCCGATAAAACAAACAATACTACAATTCTGTGTAGCTTAAACTTTGTTATAACATATACATGAGTAAGGTGGACGTTGTCTATGGTAAATGTCATATGTTAACGTATCATATAGACCTCCTTTCAAGCCCCAATAAATGTTACTCCATGAATTGACAAGAAAACCCGACTAAAATTGTTAATACCTATGGTAACAAACACTGCATACCTTTGTTGGATAAATTGCCAACTGACACTATGAGCAACTAACAATGGAAATTAGGCACAAACCATTGTTTTTAACAATGGTGTGTGCCCAATTTCCATTGTGGAAATTAGGCACAAACCTTTGTTTTTAACAATAGTGTGTGCCCAATTTCCATTGTTAGTTGCTCATATATAGTGTGAAGGTGCTTTAAAACAATCATTTCGATTTTGTTAACCATTCATTCAACGGAGAACCATTAATGGGTTGTTTGCAATGTTTTCTGAAGTATCATGCATCTACGTGGCTGAAATTTTTATCAACATTATTAGGTGATCGGAACTCATTTCGATCACATATTACTATTGTACGATTTCTTTGTCTTTTTTTTTTTGGCCTTTTCGCTAGGACAAAAAAGCCTTTGTTGGCTCTTTCGCTAGGACGAAAAAGCCTTTGTTTTCGTTTTGATTTGTTTTCCCCGTTTATTTCTTCTTCTTCTGATTTTGTCCCCATATATAGACAGAGCGCATAGGCGTTGTCGGCGCTTTTTCAGGTTGTTCCCAAACATTGATCTTAACCAAACTTGGTCACATAAAAGAGGTGTGCACCCAAGAATTGTCTTAATGTGACGTCAACAGTTACGTTATTACAATAGTTTAAAAATGCTTAAAAAGCCGAAAATGACAAAATTTTGCACTTTTTAAGATGCTTCCCTTGCCAAAACTGCGTGACGCAGAGTCTCCATAGCAATATTAGCTTTTAAACTAAGCTTGATCTTTATCAAACTTGGTACAGGCATAGGCCACATAATAAACTTCCACCACCATGTAGAACATCACCATGTCGTCACTGATTTCGTAATTATAATCAATTTAAAATGCTACAAAAGGGGATTTTATCATGAAAATTACTAAAATATTCCCTTTTTAAAATGCTTCCCTTGCCAAAACCACGTGACCTAAGGTCGTCATACTTGGCAGACATATATATATGATCATGGGCAATTTTGTTCATGTAGTCCTAGGTCAATTGAAGGCCAAAGCTTAGCCAAGTCAACATTTGCGTAAAACCATGCATAAGCCACCAAAATGTATCCCTCCTCGTCCCTGCCCCCAAACCATGCACTCGCGTTTTGCTACCGTGAAAGTGATATAGCGCCCTCATTACACATGTATAGCTAACGAGAGAGATTAGTACATGTACTTGTTGTAAGTTGCGCGTACATGCAGTGCACGTACCATTAAAAAAAGCTTAATATAGGCCTGGAATCATTAAGTCATTGTCAGGATTGTATTAAACCATCTTCAAAAAATATAATTACGAAATTGACCTCCTTGGCCAAACTCTTTTCAATCTTAACAAACTATGTGCTCCGATTTATGCCTTTTATGACTGATATACGTACACTGGTCAAAAGAAAATAAGACTCAAGAAATCCTCGTCAAAATTTTTAACCCCAGTGAGAAAAAGAAATGTCTGTGTTATTTGTACGTTATTATTGATCCTGGACCATAATTACTGGGTATGTTTTGTTTGTCACGCTTCATTGATTTCTTCTCAACAGACTCAAGAGCGGGAGCCTGTATAAAATCACTGTTCACAGTACCATGATTTCAATGAAAGCGTTGAGACAGGTGTGCGGAGTTGCCTAATTCAAAGCCTGCTGAAACCCATTCCCAGTTTTGTTACATTTGTTGGCCTCACCCTACCAGTAAAATACCGCGGACAGCAGAAAACGTGTAAAGTATGCGAAAAACCAGGTCACTTTGCAAGAGATTGTCCAAGTAAAGGTCGCTGTTTTATCTGTGGAAGTTACTACCACCGGGCTTCGTGGCATGACAGACAGCGAGACGAGTCAGAGACTAATAACGGGGAAATTCAAAACTGGATGGGAATGCGGGGAGAATCCAGCAAACGACCACCACGCCCAAATCAAGACCGATGGGGTTTTGGGATGAGGCTGTCATCCCAACAGCCCGCCCGACAGCTCGAGCAACAACTCGCCCAACAGTCCGAGCAGCAGCCCGCCCAACAGTCCGAGCAGCAGCCCGCCCATCAGACCGTCCAACCACCCTTTTCACGGCCCTTACCACCACAGCCTGCTCCACGGTCCACTCGGTGGCCTGCCCCGCAGCAGTTGGATCGACAGGTTACCGGACGGTCTTCGGAAATATCGACAGAATATCGGTTCGCCATTTTTCCCGATGAACAACTCGTTGAAGACCCTAACGAACAGCAGGTTGACCAGCCGATCGTTAGCGTATGGTCTGAATCACAACTCGATGAACAGTCACAAGAAAAGGAACTGTCGCAAGTAAAGAACAAAGACGGAACAAAATTGGTGACATACATCAGAGGAGGCATTGAACGTCTTCGCAGGAAAAGAACCAACTGGCCAAGAAAATCAGAGGGCACAGACAGTGAATCAAGTCAAAGTCAATCCAGTCAGAAGCGGAGAGGTAGAAATAAAAAAGATTAATCTGTTCATTGTATTCTGTTTGTTGATCACTGAGCATACAAATTTAAACTCTACATCTAGTGATGCTTAAAATTGTTACTATTAACGTTAATGGGTTGAGAGACTACCAAAAACGAAGCATTATGTTCAATTATTTAAAAAGGGCAAAATACGATATAGCTTGTTTGCAAGAGACACATAGCACTCTGGAGGAAGAAAACAACTGGAAAAGGCAGTGGGAGGGAGAAATTATATTTAGTCATGGAGGGAGTAATACTAAGGGCGTAGCACGACAAAGTGGAGTTAAATTTGAATGTGTTAAAAATGACTGTGATGGTAGAGTAATAGCGGGTAATATAAAATTTAAAGGTGTCACGTTACGAATCTTTAGTATTTATGCCCCAAATGTTGTCAGTTCGAGACAAATCTTTTTAAAATCATTGATAACCCTTCTAACAAATAACGACAAATGTCCATTTTTGGTCAATGCCAACATATGCGCTATGGGCCTTTCGGACCATTTTGCTTTTTTCATGTAGATTGAATAGTCAGGATGTCAGTAAAGGGCCAGGTCGATGGATTTGTCCTAATTCTGTTTTGAAAGACAAACAATGTGCTCAACGGATACAGACGTTTTGGTCTTTCTGGCAAACGAAAACAATCAAATATAAAAGCATTTTGGATTGGTGGGACATAGGGAAAAACAAAATAAAATATATCATTCGTGACTATGAGGCGGAAAAACGTCACAAGGAAAAGAAAAACTCAGATACATTACAAAAGAACCTTAAAAGGCTCATAGACCGCTCACATCCTGACCCCGATTGCGTTAATAATATTAAAGAAATTCAAGATCAAATTAAACAAATTGAAGTCCGGGAGTATGAAAAGGCGAGAATCAGGTCACATGTAAACACAATGGCCGGAGAAAAACCCACTAAATTCTTTTTTCGTACTATGAAACAAAGGTTACATGACAACATGATAAATGTTTTGGTTGATGAAGATGGAAAAAGGCATGTTAACTCGTCAGGTTTATGTAGATATGTTAATTCGTTTTTATCAAAAACTGTATACAAGCGAGGGTGTTAATAATGAGGCAAGTGATGACGTCATTAACACAGTTAATACTACAGTTTTTTGGTCAAGACATCGTGGGTGATATTGATAAGAATAGCAATTAAAATGAAGTCTTTAATGTTTTAAAACAAATGAAAAAAGAGAAATCGCCTGGATTAGATGGGTTAACTGTTGAGTTTTATCAAGAGTTTTGGCCACTTCTCAAAAATGATCTTTGTAATATCGTTAATAAATGTAAAAATAAGAGATCTCTTTCAAAATCTATGAATACTGCGCTAATTCGACTGATTTTTAAAAACAAGGGAGAAAAAGAAAACATAAAATACTGGAGACCAATTAGTCTCCTCAACAAATTATTTCTAAAATAATGACCAACCGATTGAAGAAACTAATGCCCAACATAATTGACGAAGATCAGTCATGCGGAATTGTGGGTAGGAACATCCAAGACAACCTAATGATAATAAGGGATACAATTTATTATATTAACATTGATAACAGACCGGGAGCATTGTTAAGTATAGACCAAGAAAAGGCCTTCGACAGGGTTAAGTGGGATTACATGTTCGCCATTATAAGGAAAATGGGGATCCCGGAAGGGTTAGTTAAGTGGGTCAATGTGTTGTATAGTAATCCATCTAGTTCCGTTATTGTTAATAATTATATCACTGCACCTTTTACAGTAACACGGGGCATTAGGCAAGGGTGCCCTTTGTCGCCTCTATTGTTTTCTATTTGTGCGGAAGGTTTGGCGTGCTTAATCAGAAACCACCCAAATGTAAAATGTGTTAAATTGCCTAATAGTGAAACGTATCTAAAACTCGTACAGCATGCAGATGACACTACTATTTTTATTTCAGATAATGCTGAATTTGACGCCTTAGAAGATGTTTTTCAATTGTATGGGAGAGCGTCAGGTTCTAAGATTAATAGGAAAAAAACTCAGGGACTCTGGTTGGGAAAATGAAAAGGTAGAAAAGATAAACCGTGTGGGTTTTCATGGGTGAGTGACTATCTTAGAATATTAGGTATTACTTTTGGCAATGATAACACCAATGACATGAATTGGAGGCCGGTATTAAGCAAAATTGGAACTGTCTTAAATATGTGGAGAGCAAGGAATTTAACCATGAATGGTAAAGCTTTAATTGTCAATACATTCCTGGGTGCAAGTCTTTCATTTTACGGTCCTGTTTTACACTGTTAAAATGGTCATTCTATTGGAACGATAAGAATATGATCTGTGGACCAGTTGAAAAGGGGGGTACTGGGGTTATTGACGTCCGGCTGAAAATGCAGGCCTTAAAATTTAATGTTTTAATAAGGTTTAGAGAAAGTTCTGGAAAATGGAAAATATTATTCGAATATTGTTTGTCAAAGGCAAGTGGTGACTGTAACTTGGGGTGGTATGTTTTGGATAACCCTACAACTGTATTTCCTGACACTCAGTTGTATTATAAAGAATTAATTTATATTTTCCCGAAAGTTGCTAATGTTGAACATGTGTTTACATGTGTTAACGAGACGCAGATAATACGTCCGATATCTGTTACAAGATACCTGTTACAGCACTGATTAATCTTTTAGAGTGTGTCGTACTTGTTTTAGTGAAGTAATAGAACTAAAAATTAAACAAACACAAAGCAGAATTACAGGTATATAAATACTTGAAGACATTCTCGTTTAATCTAGATTTTTCAAAAAGGAGAAACTTCTTTAAACTAACTTTATACATTCGCAAAATATTAAGTGCCGAACTATTGTACCCGTGACTTACTATTTTACATCTACCTTCCCACCCTTTAGCGGTAGTACTATATACCGGAAAACACCGGAAAACATCGGAAAACATACTAAATACCGGAAAACATACTAAATACCGGAAAACATACTAAATACCGGAAAACATACTAAATACCGGAAAACATACTACATACCGGAAAACATACTAAATACCGGAAAACACCTGAAAACGCACTTGTGTATTGTGATTTTCCGCACACTTTCAAACGTTTTTATTTAAATTAATAACCGTATAACTTTAATTTCGTCTGGAAAATATCCGCTCATGTTCGTATTTGCAGAAATGGTGGCAAGTGTTCTTTCTATAGGCCGTATTCCTGATAAACGGGTGAGGACGCTAGTCAAGTGATCCGCGCCCATCGTGCGTTATGTTCGAACACCACAGATATCCGTTAAAAGATAGATAAGAAACGGAGGACGTACGCGCATAACCGCGCCATCTCATTGCCATAGTTTTGGGCACATTTGTTTTTATAGTTTTGGCCGGCACATTTGCATAAGTTTGGACACCTCATTTGTTTGGTTTGCACTTTCTCAATGTTTGGGACGATCGCGCGTGTTATGTTCAAACACAAAACGCGCTACACGCGCACGCGTTCCAAACCGCCTGAAACCGGTATGTGCCATATTTAATAACACAGTCGTTTCTTATTTAGCTGTTAAAGGCACAGGCTCGTCAGCAATGCGCGCACGCCAAATTGGTGCCACAAAATACGCAGCTCCATAGCAAAGGCATGGAGATGCGTAATTCGTGGCACGAATTTGGCGCGCGCGTATTGCTGACGAGCCTGTGCCTTTAATATAAATCTGTGGGCGGACACACAGGCACGTTTCCCAAGGTTATGGGAATTGTACGGTCTATATGGCAAAGGAATAAATAGATTGGTTCCCGATCCTATCGCTTATTGCGAAAATATAAGGATCGGTAAAGGGCGGCCATGACGGGCAGAAATCTGCCCGTGGTCACGTGGTTATTATTTTTATTTTTTTATTAAGTGCGTATATTTTGCATGGACATTTGTAACCCGGCTGTGCGTGTCGAACATATACAAATGTAAATCGAGTACATTGCCTAAAGCAAAGGGCTTCGCCAATTTTTAAATATAAAACACACAATGCGCACGCGCAAATACGACCAATCACAGATCAAGATGAAGCGCCCTTTACCTGTCCTTATATTCTCCTATGTGGAATATGTGGACGGGAACCAGTCTAAGGAATAAATCGTAGGTCAAACGGTATTTTCCAGTGTCTTGTTAGACTGAATTTTTGTTCCCCCTTCCACGCCCCGCCTACGCCGATAGAGGGCACAGACATAAATAACCTAGGTTCTTTAAGTCTGTGAAATTCGTTAGGTCGAAGTGTGAATGGCGCCCTCAATCGGTAGTGGGTACAGCGCGTAGGCGGGGCGTGGAAGGGGGAACCAAAATTCAGTCTTGGGACAAGTCTTGTATGTTTTGCGGCATTTAGTGTATCTTCGGGTGTTTTCCGGTATTTAGTATGTTTTCCGGTGTTTTCCGGTATTTAGTATGTTTTACGGTATTAAGTATGTTTCCTGTGTTTTCCGGTATTTAGTATGTTTTCCGGTGTTTTCCGGTATTTAGTATCATGTTTTCCGGTATTTAGTGTGTTTTCCGGTGTTTTCCGGTATTTAGTATGTTTTCCGGTATTTAGTATGTTTTCTGGTGTTTTCCGGTGTGTTTTCCGGGTTTTTTCCCGATGTTTTCCGGTATTTTCCGGTGTTTTCCGGTATATAGTATCACCCGTTATTTAGTATGTTTTCCGGTATTTTTCGGTATTTAGTATTTTTTCCGGTATTTAGTATTTTTTCCGGTGTTTTCCGGTCTATTTCGGTGTTTTCCGGTGTTTTCCAGTATATAGTACCACCGCTTCTGGATAGTGTTGCACACTAGCTCACAGCTTCATGTAATTACTGTTCAAAAGCTGTAAACCTCAGACGACAGTGTACGCAATGTGTCTTTGTCTTCGCATCCTGTCGTAATATGAGGTTGGCTTGCCCTTCATCTGCCAGCAACCCCACCAATTGCTTGATGCATGCACAAGCAATAATTGACTGGGAATCATTAATTTTAAGGGGAACTGTCGTCTGACTATCTCTTTACTCACATTTTCAGGCAGTGTGCTGTGCAGCGACTTCTTTGTCTTTTTCACTTGTATTGTCCTTTTAGATTTACCAGAATTCCTCTGAAAATCATTTGCTACAATAGACGTACAATCACTGCACTTTGCAAACAATGTTTTCATATTGTATTCATTAACTTCTTTGTTACAAGGAAATATATGTAATCCATCCTCCTAATCCTCTCCATTTTTTCGTGATCTTAGCGTTGCAACATCTTCACCCAGGATATTTTTTTGTTTAGTTCTCACACGTAGCCTATTTAACATTTCTGCAAATTGTATATCTTCTTTCTGTCTCGTAATTTCTTTTAATTCAACTTTCTCAAAGTAATCGTTCCATAAATCTACGCTAACTGATCTTTGATACAGTGCTTTCCCTTTTACAGGAGGCAACTGATAAAAATCACCAACAGCCAAAATTCTAATATTTCCAAACATTTTCTGATCACGCGTTTATTTGATTTGACGCAAACGTCCATGGATATAACACAATGTTATGATCAACCATGGATATTTCATCAATAATCATAATCTGAAGATCTTGCATGGAATTCCTCAGAGTACTCAATTTCTCATCACAAAGAGGTATATATGGCAGCCTTGCACCAATGGGGATAGACAGTGCACTTTGAATTGTACTTCCATATATTAAAAGCAGCAACCCCAGTGGGTGCAGTTATCAATACAGAAACATTGTCAGGGTTTTGAAGTGTTCTAGCAAAGAGTCTTGTCGCTTCATAATATACTGACTTTATCAAATGACTTTTTCCCGTCCCGTTCTCGAATTCTGTTGAATACTTTCCTTTGTTCCACATTCAGTGATCTCAGTACACACATTGCATCTTGCTTTGATATATTCATTGAATGCGGTTCAATTTTGTTCTGCTGTTCAGGCTCTAAATCTGGAATATTGTGGCGGAAAATCCGTGTGGTAGTAGTGGTTTTCTACCACCCGGTTCCTTGCCCCTACTGAGTTGGTCACATAAGTAAGGTCTCGAAAAACGAGCGTCTAGGGCCTCACTAAGCGCCAGTCCGTTTGGCCAGAAATATACCGCCGCGTGTGTAGAACCAACCACGGGATTAAATCGGGAGAAGGGTCTTCATAAATAAGTGACTGATACAATGACAGGCGTTATGATTTTCCTTTAATTAGTGATGATTTATTAACGACCTCAAACTTCACTGATTCCTACGTCTCAAAGAGGATCACACTTAATCGAGCGTTCAGCCGCGCTACCACCGGCACCTCGCTGTTTGGCTGCTCTACTCCTAGCGCCTCACTCGCGGCTGCCTAGCTACGCTACCCCAGCGCCTCTTCGCTGATCTCGCATGGCCCAGCGCCTCAGGACACAACCGTTTACCTAGCGGCCGGGCGTCCTCCTATATGGGCGTCGGGTCTGCCATGGGCCGCCTCACCTGTAAGGGCGTCGCTTATCCGTTAGCGCCGCCTCGGGTTGCACGCTCCGCTCAGTTCGAAGGCTTAACTGCAACTCCCCGCCCCGGCGCCTCAATACTCGCGACACCGACGCCTCAGGACACAACCGCGCATACAGCGGGCGTCCTCTCTAGGAGGCGTCGGGTCTGCCTCGGGTCGCCACCCAACGGACCCACGGTTGCACGTTAGCTCCGCTCAGCTCGAAGTCTCAACTGCAACTGCCTACTCGCGCGCTCGCGGCTAGCTCACGCATGCGCTCTAGCCCGCAAAGCACTCGCGCATGCTCGCTAGCTACTTCGCAAGTGTGACGTCAAAAACTACGGTGTACTTAACTGATCATTGATTTATAACAATAAAATAGGTAATTCTCAATTTGCATCCATGTTACAATATCAAATTCATTTTCTTCTTGTGTTACTGGCTGACGGTTCGCATCACATTCAATTCTTTCCTGCTCAGATATTGGACAAATCAAAGCCCATGCATCTTCCTGCATACCAAATGTTTCAACATACCTTTGTGCTGCTTCAAGATCATCAATATTTGTCTCATATTTTGATCAATTACTTTAAACAACAACATTCACACTTTGCAACTGACCATTTAGACAAACAGCACCATTTGCATAAAACTGTTAATAGGTTTCAAACTGCGGGGTACTTCAACTGTGCATCTACACGATATGGAAGAAACAGCTGTAACATAATATGGTAGTATTTTTCTGGATGTTGACTTACTGAAAATCTAGGATATCGTATGACTGCTGGATCTGTTCTAGTACGTTTCTGTATGTGACCAAAACCATGTTTAAGTGTGTACACCGGCGAAAATATTGATTTAGGAAACGTACTTGCACCGTAATTCATCAATATCCGGTCTTGCCTTGTAACGATCAATTTTACTAGCCATAAAGATATCTTCATCATCCTCAGATTTGCCCTGAATCACACTCAATGGCAAACTCATTCTAACTGGGTTTTCACCAACAGGTATAAATTCCACTTTCCTTGATCCCTCGTTTAATCTCAGGATACAAACATGAAACACTGCTTAATTCCTGGGCTGATATTTCACGATTATGTAGATATACACTACCAATCTCCTTCGTACTTTGTCATGCATCTAAATTACCCTTCTGCACCTCACGCTGAGCTTGAGATAATAAGTGACCCATTTCACGTTCAGACTTGCTCATGTATGCGAAAACATAGGCAGCACACGAATATGGATCACTGATATACTGTATGTCCATATTAGCATTCCAGCATCTTATTAAATCAGGATTGTACTGATTCACCCATACATCTTGAGGTTCTCTCTTAAGAATCATACTACATTTCCTACTCAAAACATTGTTGGCCTTTTCAAAATCAACCTGTGTAATGTTAATACTTTCGAATAGTTATGATGTTAACATATACTGATTCTTTTCGTCCTGTACTATCGGTACTTTCATCAGCAGCAGCATGATCAGTTGGCTGTGGCTCAGTAATAAATGTCTGGGTCGACGGTGGCCTTGGAAAGTTGAACCTAAACTCAGTGCTCTTCTTTCTACAAGATTAATAATGCTTCTTGCTATGCAACTGGACATGACTGATAATCTCATTCAACTCCTCATCCTCTTCGATCATTCCTATCGAATCTCGTGTTGTCGTTTTTTTCAAACAAGTATTGAGCATGCTGAGTGAGTATTTGTCATTTTGAATTTATCAATTTTGGTACAGCGACACACATGTTTAAAATTTAAAGCACTTATGCAATAATTGAGTCTAAAAGGGATTGTTGTCCTTGGCGACGGGCGGGCCTGGAGAATTTGCTTGGTTGCCAGAAAGCATTGCTTTGGAGAAAGCATTGCCTAGGAGCCGGGAGGGAATTTCCTCTATTTCCCTACAAGGGTTTTAAGATTTGTTTCGCCCTTCCCTGCGGCCCCGCCCATTTTGCCGGTGTGAAACGAGCTCCCAGTTGACTCGGCCAAGTGTTGCTAATTGGATACAGTGGTTTAATTTAAACTATGTTTTTGCTTAATCACGTGTCGCGATTTGTTTCTTTTTTGCACATTCCATGTTCCTGTTGGTGTGTTAAGGGCACACTTCATGCTCACGCTGTCTTTGAAGTTGCTCCCGCTTTCGCAGATTTTTACTGAACATGTTCATTTTGATCTTGAGGTCAATCTGATAGTTATGGATATTGATTAGCCTACCCTATGGAGTATTGATCGGTCTATCCGATCTTCGGTTTTCTAACTCTGTTATTAAACAGTTAATTTGTGTCAAAATTCCAGGGGTAAGATTTTTCTGGATTTCCGGAATTTTACAAATTTGTAGCGGAATTGTTGTTGTGGGCTCCGCGGCCGCGATCTATTGTGTTTTTCTAGTAGTTTTGTTTTTGGCCTCCTTTTGCACACCATACTTTTTAACGAGCGCCCTCAATCGATTCAGTAATTTTGCGAAGAAAACTTTTGCGAGACTAGTTGTCACGCAAGTGCATGCCGCGCGCTCGGCGACCTGACCGAGTCTGCAACGAGTAGCGAAGCGGATGTGTACATCTTCGGTAGATGTTGCCTGGATTCTTTTTTATGTTATCCACGCCGCTTCCGGAATGTTAGTTTTCATCTAATTTCCCCCTGAAATTTGCGCACGCCAATTAAACCCCGTGTATGGGCATGCGCTCACGTGACACTTAATGGTTTGACCATGTATGTACATGCGTGTGCGCTAAATTGAAGCCACGCATTTCTAGAACATGTACATTTTGCTCTTGAGGTCAAGCTGATGGTATTGGGTTTTGATTTGGCTCTATGGATTATTGATCGGTCCAGCCGATCTTCGGTTTTCTAACTTATGTTATAAAACAGTTAATTGTTGTCAAAAATTTGCGCACGCCAATCAAAACATGTGAATGAGCATGCGCTCACGTAACAACTGAATGGTTTGACCATCGGTGTGGCAGTTGGCTATACAGGGATTGAAGCATCGCGCCTTCGTGCCCTGCGGGCAATGCTTTAGTCCGGTCAATTTACAGGAAAATTGTGCCTGACCTAGAACTAATTGCAATAGAATGTATTCCAACACTGGCTGGTGCATACAAAATCACTCATTAACATACTAAAAGTCCAATATTTTCTAATGAGTGGAAATGTGATTTTTTTTCACGCCAATTCGCGGTAAATTGTATAAGTTTTTTAATCATTACACTGAGGGCGCTAAAACGTATGTTGCCTATCAGGAATCCGTGCACATTATGTAACAAGCTTCAGGAAACACGACTACTCGTAGCAGACGAAATATTTCTCGTCGTCTGCTAAAAATGAGGCATTATAAACGAAACAGACATTTTATTTTCACATTTTGGGGATTTTGTTTAAAGTTAGTGGTCAAACAACTGCCCTTTCTTCTTGTAAATTGGTTTGTAATAAATGTAAATGTTTGCTTGTGTGGATAAAATAGCACAGTGTTGTGTAGAAAAATTATATAATGTGAAGATGGTGATAAGGTCTACGCCAAAAACAACAAAGGAAAATATATCTTAGATTTTTTTACTTTACTTTGTTTTGTTAAAACACATGTACTTCTTGTATTATAAATGTGCTTATTACAAAAATGAATCCCAAAATTCGACCTTCCTAATAGAAATAAGAGCGTTTTTTTCTTAACCGAGCACCTGATTTGGACACTGCCGTCTGCTCGCAAGTGGTCGTGATTACCATGCACCTACCATCGCGAAACATGTACGTTGGAGTACGTTACCAGACTAGTTTCTGATACGTCGTCGTCTGCTCGCAAGTGGTCGTACTACGCACCCACTATTACGAAACATACAGACTGAGGAACGTTACCAGACTAAATTGTAATTCTTAATTTTTGTCTTCAAAAACACCTTTCCACTGAAAATAAACAATTGGACTTTTAATATGTTGTTTATTGAATGTTGCGGCCTAGATTCATGTTATAATTATTTATATTGCAATTAGTTCTAGGTCAAATCGTACATTGACTAGACTACTTGGCTTGGACTGCTCTCCGTCCATGCGGTTGTTTGCATGCCATTTAACACATGTATCCCACGACGTTGACTGGTGAGTACAGTGTGACCATTCTAGGCAATGCATTGTATTAGGCGGGGTGCCAGTGCATGGCGGATAGTGGTTTCAACGTTTGACGTCGTTACTTTCACGGGACATTGGACGGAAAGTACAGTAACAAGAATTTATCCTACTTGTTAAGAAACTCGGCACAGACAAGAACACACAGGAAAAGACAATTATCAGCAAGAAAATACTGCACGTTTATTTCGGTCGATCCTTTCTCATCAATTATCAAAACAAAAGATGGCGCAGGGAATCGCGTCCCCACGTGGAACGGGTATCCCGATCCTCCGGCAGGGGCTCACGCCACCCAGCTCCGTGGGGAGCCGTCATAGCGCCACCAGCACGTCGGTCAGACCCACCGTGAAACGGTACTGGCGCCCCCAGCGGCGGATCGGGACGGCCGTTACACCGCCCCCTTCGAGGACCCTGCTTGTCCGCAAAGCAGACGGCGACGCCCAGTTCCGCCGGGGAGACGATTCCCTACAACACATGGCAATTGCAACTGAAGAACAAAAACAACAAAGAACAACTGTTAGGAAAAGAACACAACATAGCAACAAAGTTCCAAAACAACAAGTGTCTGATTAGCTAGGGGGTGGTCCCCGCTGTGTCTCCGTCTGGTGGAACAGGTCGTCCCAGAAGGCTTGAGGAACGTTCCGGGGGTACGTCGGGGGTGGGGGCGCTCCGGGGGAATTAATCCTGCAAGCAAGGGCTGGCTGGCCACGTTCGGATCGACCCAGCATTGGCCATACTGTTGTCCATCGTAGGTCCTTAGCAGTCGCCCGGGCACCTCGTACGTGTGGTTTACGCAAGCCCGGAAGAGCCGGTGACCTTGCGCGTCGGTGCCCACCCCTGTGTGTCGCAACTGCCACTCGTCGCGGAGGTGCTCACACAGCGGCTCATCCATCATCGTGGCGGCCTCCCTAGTGGCGCTGCTTTCCCGAATGGTGCTGCTTCCGGTTACCGTCCACCGAGAACCATCCGGGAAGGTGATGAGAGACCCGGGCGGGACGTTGAGCTGTGACTTCCTCCTCAGGGGCATGGGTGGTGGTAGGTTGACGACTCTCTCCGCTTCCGTCTGGGTGCCGCCCTCTGTCCTCGATGGCGTCTCGCGTCTGTCACCACTGCGGGCCCTGTCTCTGGCAGGGTTGCCATGGTGACAGCTACGCTGCCGGCCCGTCCAATGGTGTCCCGGCGGGCGAGGACAGTCCCGCTTCGCGGGACAGGGGTCTTCCGGGGACCGCTCCGGCCGAACGTGGCTCTCCACTGGCGGCTGTCTGTGCAGGCGTGGCGGAGGTGGTGTCTGGGACCGGTTTCTATCGCGATAGTGTCCATCGGAGGGCGTTGTAGCGCTCGGGGGCCGCTTCGAGGGGATGCGGCCCCCCATGAGCTGGAGGCTCCGGCGAGGCGGACCCTGGCTGGGGCGTCGCCGCGGCTGGGGGTTGTTCCGAAGGGGTGCGATTCCCCCGCCGCGGCCGATGGCATGATGAGGGTGGTGTCGAGGCTCTCTGGGCGTCCGGCTGGGGTGCCGCGGCGACCGGGGGTTGCTCCGGTGAGGTGCGATTCCCCCTACGAACTGGCGGCTCCGACAGGCCAGATCCCGGCTGGGATGCCCTTGCGCGCGGGGGCGGCTCCGAATGGTCGCCAGGCCCCCTGCGCTCCCTGTCCTCGCGGTTCAGCTCGTCGTCGCTGGCGTGCACGTCCAGTTGGTCGCCCACTGTCACGATCGCCACCCTCCCTGGTTGCCGGGGACAATACTAGAGGTGGCGTTGCCTGACGTCGTCCTTGTAGAAGGATCTTCCGCAGGGCGTCAGGGGGTGCAGATATGGACACGCTGTGTGCTGGTGTCTCCTCAGGTTGCTCAGCCTGTTGAACTGTTTATGGCAGTGTTGGCACTGGAAGCTGCCCATCCTGGAATGAGAGGGAAAGGAAGGACAAGAGTCAGTTAATGTGAGACAAAAACGGCTGGGTTTAGTAATCTTCCGCCCAGCCCTCGGCACTTGGCAAGGAGTGCGTTCCTCCGTACTGACGGACGTTGGTGACGGTACCCCCTGTCCGGATGGGGGCGCCTCCTGGTTCTTGACTTCCACGTCCTCTCTCTGGTGTTCCCCTGCTGGCAATGTCTACTGGCCCTCGACAGCCCCCGCCTCCTCCTGGTCCAGTAGGCCCCCCTCGGGCTCGGCGGCCTCCTCCTGGTCCGGCAAGCTGTCCCCAGGCTCGGCGACCTCTTCCTGGTCCGGCACGCCCTCCTCAGGCTCGGCGGCCTCCTCCTGGTCCGGCAAGCTGTCCCCAGACGCGGCGACCTCCTCCTGGTCCGGCACGCCCTCCTCAGGCTCGGCGGCCTCCTCCTCACGGGGAGCTGCGGCATCGGGTTGAAATTTCCACCACCCCGTCGCCGCCTCGCCCAGATAGGGTTTCAGGCGATTGTAGTGTACTACCTTGGCTTTGGCCCGGCGGGACCTCTTGATTTTATAAGTGACCTGGTCTATTGCTCTGAGGATCACGTACGGACCGTTCCACCAACACTGCAACTTGGGTGTTCGACCAACCTTCTTCTTTGGGGTGTAGAGCCAAACTGGTTGTCCAGGCTCGTAACAAGCCTTCGTCACACGTCGGTCGTACTGGCGTTTCTGATAAGTTTGGCTTCTCCGCAAGTGGAGCCGCGCAAACTTGTGAGCTTTTTGGAGCTTGTCCTTCAAGTCGTCCGCATGGTCATTCACTTCCACTACGGCATCCTGGTCATCTTCTGGCGAACCCACCACTAGATCCAATGGCAACTCCAACTCCCTCCCCAGCATGAGCATGTTTGGCGTGAACTTAGTGCTATCGTGCTGGGAAGACCGGTAGGCCATCAGCACATACGGTAGGTGCTCGTCTCAGTCATCTTGTCTTTCGTCGACGAAGAGACTCAACATCGTCTTAACCGTCCAGTTAAAACGTTCCACCATACCGTCCGATTGCGGATGGAACGGTGTAGTGCGGGTCTTGTGTATACCGAGCAGTTTGCAGACCTCTTGGAATAGCCCTGCCTCGAATTCCCGGCCTTGATCCGTGTGGATCTCTCTTGGAGTGCCGAACCGCGTGATGACTTGTTCGACCAGGACTTTCGCCACCGTTACCGACGTCTGGTCGGGTATTGGGAAGGCCTCCACCCACTTGGAAAAATAGTCGGCCACCACCATAATGCTGCTATTCCCAGCGCGCGTCCTCGGAAACCTGCCCGTGAGGTATATCGCGATGCGTTCCATCGGTGCACCGACTAAGTACTGTTGAAGTGGGGCCCTCAGGGGTCGAAGAGGCGGTTTCTTTGACCCGCACGCATGACACTTCCGACAGCATTCTTCTGCGTGACGTCGCATTCCCCTCCAGTAAACCGGAGATTGTCTCAGTCGGATGGTTGTCCGGTTGACTGCCAAATGGCCGGACATCCTACTGTCATGGGCCATCTTTAATACGTCCTTCACCTTCCCTCGCGGGACCACCACTTTCCACTTGGTCGTACCCCCAGGCTGGTCCCAGCTAATCTGCAGAACTCCCTCCACCACGCGAAGTCTCTCCCATCTCGCCCACCAAAATTTTGCAGGTCCTCGTCGGCGGTTGGTTGATTGTTCTGAACGTCAGTGGCGTGTCAGGTAGAAGAGGCCTCACCTTGGTAGCACTCCCGGGTCTCGTCCCTCGATCTCCCGCACTGGCCGCACGGAATCCGGGAGACAGCGTCGGCATTGATGTGCTTTTTGCCAGCTCGATGCTGGATGTCGAACTCATAGCACCCCAGCCTCTGAATCCACCTCGCTGTCTGTCCTTCGGGCTCGCGGAACTGGAACAACCATCGTAGGGATCCATGGTCGGTCCTGAGAAGAAACCGTTTGCCCAGTAGATAATGTTTGAAGTAGTGAACAAAGTGGACGACGGTCAGCAACTCTTTCCGTGTGGTACAGTAGTTGCGTTCGGCTTTGGTAAGGGTACGGCTGCCATAAGCTACTACCCGTTCCCCGTCCTCCCACTTTTGAGCAAGTACCGCTCCGATGGTGCAGTGGCTGGCATCCGTGTCTAGGACGTAGTAATGTTCCATACTAGGGTAGCATAACACCGGGGCCGTCGTCAGTGCATCATTGAGGTGCTCGAATGCCGACTGGCAATTGTCTGCCCAGGCGAAATCCCTCTGGGATCTGTTGTTAAGGGCATGCAGGGGACGAGCGAATTCGGCGAAGCCGGCGATAAACCGTCTGTAGTAAGACGCCAGACCCAAGAAGCTCCGGACCTGTGTCAGGTTCGCCGGCTGGGGCCAATTCCGAATGGCTGCTACCTTCTCTGGGTCTGTGCTAACTCCATTTGCCGACACTCGGTGCCCGAGAAAAGTTACTTCCGACTTAAAAAGGTCGCACTTCTTAGGCTTCAGCCGAAGGCATGCAGCACGGAAGCGTCCCAGGACCGTGGCCAACCTTTGATAGTGTTCCTCGAAAGTTGCCCCCCACACAATCACGTCGTCAAGGTATACGACTGCCACCTGCCATTAGAGTCCCACTAACACTTTCTCCATTAGGCGTTCGAACGTCGCGGGGGCGTTGCATAGCCCGAATGGCATCACCGTGAATTGGTACAGCCCGTTGTGCATGCCAAACGCCGTCTTCTCTCGGTCCTTCTCGTCCATCGCCACCTGCCAGTACCCACTGGCTAGATCGAGGGTACTGAACCATTTGGCCCCACTCAGTGCGTCGAGGTTATTCTCTATGCGGGGAATGGGGTAAGCGTCTTTGATCGTTACCTCGTTGACTTTTCTATAATCGACGCAAAATCGCACGGTCCCATCCTTCTTCTTTATCAACACCACCGGCGAAGACCATGGGCTAGTGGAGGGCGCGATCACCTTTTCCTGGAGCATCTGTTCTACTTGTTTCTCTGCCTCGATTCGCTTGTGGATCGGCATCCTCCTGGCTGGCTGCCGTATAGGTGGAGCTAGCCCGGTGTCGATCTGATGCTTGGCCAGCTCCGTCTTCCCCAATCGACCGTCTGGGCCTGTGAATGCCTCGGAGAAGTCCGTCAGCAATTCGGCAAGCTTGGCACGCTCGGACCGGTCTAAGTTGGTGGCCCCTCTTTCCAATAGTTCCTGTAAGTTGCCGGGCACCTCCCCTTCCCCCGTCACGCCCGTGTTCTTGGCCTCTGAAGAGAGGTGATGACACGGTCGTTCACTCGCCATATACCACGCGTTATAAAGTCGTTTACATTCGTTTCAGCGAGTTTTCATTACTCCAATAATGAATGAGCGATGACGTCACGCATACACACTAAATCCAAAATGGCGGCCAAAAATTCCCCGAAATCGGCCGTGAAAAACAGGAAGAAAAAGTGGAAATAAAGAGAGTTTTAATGTACAAAAAAACCAAATAGTGCTAGATATGCATGTATCCCTATAAAAGATTACTATTTATCCGTAGCGAATTGTTTCTTAGACTATAAAATGTTTAAAATCGGGCTTTTTTATGCTCGTTAGGTGGGCCTTTTTAGCGATTTATCGTTCGCATGGGTCGCAAACAACTACACTTGCAATTTTCATCCAAGGGGAGAACAGGGATTTTCCTAGACTCAGTCAACCTAATTTTGATAAATGTAATGTTGCCACAAATCATTATGCACATGTGTTAACGAGGGGAGCGGGAATTCTTGAGATATTTGACAGAGAAATCTGCGATTTTTAGCGTTCTGTGTTCGTGCACGTACGTGTCGTGCGTACAAAATGTATAGGAGCATAGACTGGTTACCTGTCGCGCGCAATATATACCGCGCGTACTGGCGGGAATATTGAATTCATTTTGTTCGTGTATACAATTGCGATGTACTGTGCATATGTGATCATGAGCTGCAGCAGCAAGGACTCGGACTCCGAAAACATGCCATAAAACACGAACTGTGAATAATTCGTTTTACATTCTGATATTTTTATTGACATGTACCAACATGAGCTTTCTTTTACACCAAGAGGCTCTGAAAAAAATATGTAGACTGTGTGGACGTTCAGTCACAAAATCTTCAGTTAGTAAATACAATACAGTTTCTATCAAAACTTACGCAAAGGAAATCTACAGACTGTTGAGTATCAGTGTGTGGCTTGATGATGAACATGTTCATCCCCTATATGTATGCTGGAGGTGCACACGGTTTTTACAGGATGGCGAGTTTGCAAATGCTGATCATAGAGAAACAGCTTTGATATCATGGGTGAAACACTCAAGAACTGGAAGATGCGAGACCTGTGATCTTTACAGTGGAATGCAGAAAGGGGGTCGACCAGTCAAGAGAAAGCGAAGTGGATATGGTCTTCCAAATGTAGTGGTTACAAATGCGAGACACATTGATGAGATTGACTCATTGTTGTTCAACATAGGGCCCTTCGAATCTGAACCAATTCCTCAGAACTTGGACACACTTCACACAACAGATGCAGAAAGTTTGTTTATCTGCTCTATTTGTCAGTGCATATTGGGCTCACCAGCGGTTCAAACACCATGTGAGCACAATTTCTGCTGAGAGTGCTTGCTTGCGTGGATTCAACACTTACAAAATAGTGTTGTGAGGTGCCCTGTATGCAATATGCAAGTTCACATTAAGGATGTGACACTATCTCCAAGGGTTTTACGAGTACAATTGCTAAGTCTATCGACAGTGTGTGTCCAATGTGGAACAGTTGGACAATTAGACCAAATGAAGAGTCACGTCTGTCCCCCCAAACCCAAAAAGTCTTCATGCAAAGCTGCAGTGTTTTACGCACCACATTCCCCCATCAAAAATCAACAAGTCTCTGCATCTGATGAAGCAACTAAGGCTGCCCGCTTACTTAAGTCAATGGCTTCAAAACACACAAGAGGAACCCCAATTCCCCAGGAGATTGAGGAGGCTGCTGATAGGTGGACTTGGCTAAAGCTAAAGCAATAAAAAAACACTCGACTAAAGACTCTTGGCAGGGTAGGAACCTTTATTTTCGCAACAGAGAAATAGCTTCATTCGACAAAGATTAGTTAATTTATTGAAGAGAATTAATCTTTGTCGAATGAAGGGCTGTGTATTTACAGGAAAGCTCACTCAAACAAAACTAGAAAAAGAAAATAAATAAATAAATAAGAAGTTTTAAGGTGAACTGAATTTGAAAATAATGCAGAAGTTGACCATGGCTTTAGAAATTAGAAACAAGTGTTTCCTAACAAAATCTTAATTTTGTTGCACTCCTAAAATTGTTATTTTTTTCCCCAATAAATCTGCACTTACATGTATCAACGCTTGATAAATAATTTTAAGGGAAAAGAAATAAGCTTCTGCATTATTTTTTATGTACTGAATTACTCTCCCCCACAATTTAGCCAGCATATGTGAAACTTGTCAGTCACAAGGAAGCAAGTGATGACCCTCAGCTTACAGCAAGTACGCCATGTACAGGTTCTGATGAAACAATGAGTGCAAATCAGTCCCTTGCAATGATGCGAGACTGCCAGTTGGCATGGGAGCAGTTAAGGAAACTTCGCAGGTAATTTTTCCTTACACGTTAAAAACATACCGTACATGTACTATGACATTTGGTCATTATAACAAGTATACCCAAAACACACAAATTGTCCATGCATTACTTTCATTAAAAAAACAAAAATAAACTACAGCGATGCTTTGCAGGATGGATGCTGCTATTGTGTCTAAAAAAATTAATTGGTCAAAATTACTCTTTCCATAAAGCTTTCCGCGTATTGCCATAGGAATGCACGGAGAAGTTGTACAAAGTGTCATTGTTTGCCCAGTTTTCGGTGCTCATACAACACGACATCACTGCAATTTACGTTTGTTTATTTGTGATGTAACACTATGAGCAACTAACAATGGAAATTGGGCATAAACCATTGTTATTGTGGTTTGTGCCCAATTTCAATTGTTAGTTGCTCATAGTGTAAAGTTCATATGTTTGAGTTGCATTTGTTTAGCACAAATGTCCTTTTGCAGATACCTCAGCACTTCTAGAGTGTCTATTCCCTCAGAGCATTCAATGAGGCGGCAACAGAAAGCACTACTGCAGGACAACATAGTTGGCAAGATGGTTCCTCTGTTGTTCAAGTCCACACATGCCAAGGGGGTAGATGGAATGCAGACACAAGAAGTTCCATGAACTGTCGTAGATCTGCAGAGGATGGTCTTTGATTATCTGGATCGGCATCACCTGTGAGTGTCCATGTTGAATGGTTGTTTTCCCGATGTTTATTAGTATGCAGCTTTTACTGGAAGTAAAGGAAGTAAAGGAAAATACCATGTATGCATTTTCATTTCAGCTATTTTCTTCTTCTTTTTATTCTAGAAATGGCTCACTGACTTGGCATAATAACATAATTCCAAAGGATGAGATCTGGCTGAAAATCGGTGGGGACAAGGGGGGGAATTCTTTTAAGATGTGCTTCCAGATAGTAAACACTCATCATCCGAATTCAAAGAACAACACGGTTGTGTTCCTGTGCTGTGAAGGTGATGATTCCAGTGTGAATCTAAGAAGAGTTATGCCGCCAGTTACAGAACAGCTGGCCAAGCTTCAAAATCAGACATGGAGGTACTGGTACAAATGCATACATAATTGTGTAGTGATGATGGGAGTGCAATACCCAACGATTTGAACAGCAAATTCTGGCCTTAAAAATAAAAATGGAAAGTCAGATTCGATAACAAACTGGTGATAATACACTCCCGGTAGATATGTCAACAGGTTTAATATTTGAACTTTATTTACATACCTCTGAAATCCTATTTTAGCATCTGTGTCTGCGTTACACAGTTTTCTTGCATCTGGCAATCACAAACAAGGAAATTATCATTCATGGTTATTGCATTTTCAGTACATAACATACATTTAACATTTATTTTATAGAGGGAAGTCTATCAGGACATTTGTCTTTGGCGATTACGAGCTTCTTACGAAGGCATATGGATTGTGCAGTTGCAATGGTAAGTCTGCAGTGTCCATGCCGAAAGCTGATCTTAACTCCTTCGCTGCGGCTAACCATTTTATATTTTATTCCCCTAGAGCGGGAGACTGCACTTGCAGTTTTTGGTTATACAGTACATGTACATGTCTCTGGGGCTGGAGACTTAATAACCAGTTTTTATGTTAAGTCGTAAATCAATTTTATTTCCAAAATCCAGTCACAATTCATTTTCTCAAGAGTCAAGTCAGGTCAAAAACTAAAAACTGACTTGAGCCAGTCAGCAAGTTAAGAGACCATACATGCAGTTCCCCGTCGCAAAGGGGTTAAAGATACTAACCACACTGTAATATTATGGGTGTGTAAATAAGCACACAAGTTATGAAGATAATCGGAATAGTTCAGCCAATTTATTCATGTATATCTTCGTGTCAGTCATCCATGAAGAGAGTGTTAAAACAAAGTACTTGTTTACATATCATTAGTGGGTATTGATGCGCATAGTAAAGTAGTCCAATATCATTATATCCCTCTTCTTCTGAAGAAAAGCTCTTAGGTTATAATCATGCTTGAAATAAACATTCTGCTTCTCTGATCTGCTATTGTTTAGTTGGCTGCAATTCTTTAAAACAATTAAACTTCAACACTAGAACTATTAAGCAATAACAACAATAAGAGTCGCTAATATCAACTCTTGCAACTAACACTAACGCTAAATAAAGATACGCATAGCACTGCTTTACGCATAAATTTGCATAAGCTCTACGCATAAATTTGCATAATTATTATGCATGCTTGGGTTAAGTCTACAGGTCCAGTTTAGTTGGTTTATTGACTGCACGACCAGATCGCGTAATGTATGGTTGTGTTGTGACATTTGGTTCTTTGGTTGTTTGTTTGATCAGTGGGCTGTTTTGTTCTTTTACCGGGGCTTCTGTGGAATCTTCGAGTTCAAAGGTAACTCTTTTCTTCCCACCTTCTTTCAACTGACGACGGTTACGTCTCAATGTTTGACCATTCTCTGTTTGGACTATGTACGAGCGAGGTTCTGTGCTCTTACTTTGTACTGTGCCAGGAACCCATTGTTTCTTCGTGCTTGATTGTTTCTGGATGTATATGGGTTGTCCATTGTGTAGAGGAGCCAGTTTGTGGGTGTTCTTGTCATAGTGTTGCCTTTGTTGTTCTTGTTTAGCTTCGAATCTTTGACGTATCTCATCCTTGTCTGTTGCATTGTTGTGTATTTTTGTTGGCAATGTTGTTCGTATTTTTCTGCCAAACAACAACTCAGCTGGTGATGGTAGGTGGTGATCAATAGGGGTTGCCCTAAGAATCATCAAGGCCTTCTGTATGTCAGTGTTTGACTGTTTTGCCTTTTTGATGGTGCGTTTGACTGTCTGGATGTTCCTTTTTATGAACCCATTGGATTGAGGATATCTGGGGATGATGTGGTATGTGTGAAATTCCAGTTGTTGGAGAAGTTGCGGAAAGTTTCACTGTTGAAGTGTGGTCCATTGTCACTTATCAGTGTTTCAGGAATTCCTTGTTCTGCAAATATGTTTTTGAGCAGATAGACAATGGTGTTGCTGTTAGAGTGACCTTTCGGTACCTTTCGCAAGATTGTGTACTTGGAATAGTAGTCAGCGATAAGTAAGTATTCCTCATCATCTAGGAAGAAGATGTCGGCAGCTATTATCTGCCATGGTCGGTTTGGTAAGACATGTGGTTTCATAGGTTCTGATGGTTGTGATTTGCCATGAAATTGACGTATGTCACACGACCTTGTCATCTCTTCTATGTCATTATTGATGTTGTGCCAAAAGACACATGTCTTTGCTCTGAGCTGGGATTTGATTATGCCTTGGTGGGCTTCGTGTATGGTGTTGAGGATGTTTTGTCTTTCTACTTTGGGGATGACGATCCCCTGGCCTTTCATTATGAGCCCATTCTCAATAGACAGCTCGTCCCGATATGACCAGTATTTCTGTAGTGGTTTGGGAATCTACTGTCGGTTGTCTGGCCATCCATTCTGTATGATCTCGCGAAGGGCTGCGAGATCTGCATCAGCATTTGTTGCTTCTTGCAGCTTGGACACCTTTTGATCAGAGAATTGAACATGGTGTACTCGTATTTCTTCTGTCTCTACCGGTGCTCCCGGTAGTGGATGGAGACGTGACATTGCATCTGCCAGTAGCATTTCTTTGCCTGGCTTGTATTTGATCTTTACATCGTACCCTTGGATTCTTAGTAGAAGTCTTTGCAGTCTTGGTGGTGCTGCATTGAGGTTTTTGATGTGGATCATTTCTAGGGGTTTGTGATCTGATTGGACAGTGAATGGTTTGCCATATACGTATGTGTGAAATTTTTCGCAAGCAAATACTATGGCTAGCATCTCACGTTCAATGTTGGCATATCTTTGCTCTGTATCGGTCAGCGCTTTGGATGCGAAGCAGATTGGTTTAGAGTCTTGCATTAGAGCTGCCCCGAGACCTTTTAATGAGGCATCAACTTGTAGGACGGTTTCTTTCTTCGGGTCGAAGTATGCCAGAGTGACTTCTTCACAAATAGCCTTATTGATGTTGTCAAATGACATTTGATGTACTGGTAGCCAATCGTATTCACGATCTTGCTTCATCAGCTCTCTTAAGGGAGAAGAAAGTGTCGACAAGTTGGGTATGAATGGGGCCATGTATATGGCAATGCCAAGGAACTGTTGTAACTCCTTTGTATTCTTCGGCGGTGTGATAGACTCGATGGACTTTACTTTTTCTGGGTGTGCTTCTTTAGCACTGTAGACAATGCCGAAGAATTTGAACTGTGGTTTCTTGATCTCGCACTTGTCTAGGTTGAAGACAAGGCCATGTTCTCGTGCAACCTTCATTAGGTTGTGTAGGTTTTCATCATGCTCCGACTCAGTCTTGCCAAAGACTCCAACATCGTCTGCTATACCGACTGTGCCTGGACACATCTCTAGGATTTGGTCCATCTTCTGTTGAAATATGTCTTGACTGACGCATAACCCAAAGGGAAGCCTAGTGAAGCGAAATCTTCCAAAGGGGCTGTTGAATGTCGTGAGCATGCTCGATTCTTGATCAAGGGAAACTGACCAATAACCATGTCTGGCATCAAGTTTGGAGAAGATTGTACTTCCAGCAAACTTGTATGTGACCTCCTCTAAGGTGGGGGTGTGGTGGTGGCTGCGCTTTATAGCTGCGTTTAAGTCTTTTGGATCTAGACAGACGCGTCATTTACCGTTTGGTTTATGTGAGTATGCCAAGCTTGAAACCCAATCTGTAGGTTCAGTTACGGGTGTTATTACCCCTAACATGATCATGTCATCCAATTCTTTCTTTATGTCATCTTTAATTTGGACTGGGCATCTTCTGGCCGCATGGACAACAGGTGAAACTTTTGGGTTAATCACAATATGGTACTCTCCTTCGAAGTTTCCAATACCTTCAAATCTATCTGGATACAGTCGCTGTAGGTCTTGTTTTGTGTTGACCTTTGTCAATGACTGTGTCTGTGTCTTTTGAATGCTGCAATTAAGTGAAACAACTTCCAACTCGAGGCAAGATGGTAGGCCCAGTATGGCGGGACCTTGAACATCTGCAATGTAGAATTCTGTATTCTCATTTTTCTCTTTGTGGACACAAATGTTCATTGTACCATAGTGTGGGATTGTTGTCCCATTGTATGCCGTGAGTATCGTTTTCTGTTTTGTACTTTTGTCTTGTTTTGGAAAACCTGTGCTATCAAGTTTCCTTGGGTACATTCTACGGAATATGCGGAGTGGCAAGATGTTACCTTGGGCACCAGTGTCGACTTTTACTTTGAGTGTAGCAGGATTAGGTTTGTCATCTAGCTTTATGTCTAGTACTACATAAGCTTCATCTTGTTTGGTGATGTTGTGGCCAATATGATTTATCTTTATAGACTCGAAACGTAGTTGGTCTAACATGTCTTGGATCTGAGGTTCATCACCTTGCTCGACTGTACTGACATTTTTGCTTTGTGTGTAGTTCTGCCTACCCCTACTCCTACTTCGGGATTTTGGACGCGTACCATATGTTGGTTTGTCCTGTGTTTGCTTGCGAAATCTGCATATGCTCTGCCAATGGTTGGCTTTGCCGCAGGACCTGCACGTACTGCCGTGTGCAGGGCATTTTGCTTTCGCATGCTGCAGACCGCATTTGCCGCAGTTAGCTGCTTGTGGTCGCGGTGGTGCTCTTTTGCTTTTGTATCGCATTGCATCAACATTCAATTTTTCGCTTTGTTGTAGCTCTTACATGTGTTGCCGGGTAGCTTCTTTAGTTCGTGCCAAGTCCATCGCTTGGTCGAGAGTGAGTGAATCATCTTTAGCAAGCAAGATCTCTTGGATTTTCTTAATCTTAGTGCCAATGACTAATTGCTCGATGAGCCTCTCTTCACACTCAGCAGTGTTGAATTTGCAACGTTAGCTTGTATTTTACATCTTGTCATATATTCATCAACCGATTCATTTTCGGTTTGCTTGAACTTTTGCAAATTGAAGCGATTCAGTCGGAAATTCGACTTTGGTTTAAAATGTTTCTCGAATTTAGTCATTATGACTTTCGGATCATTTTTTTCATTATCTTCAATGTTCCATGTATTGAAGATGTCAATACCTGCTTGACCCAACCATAACAGTAGGTAATTGACACGTTCGGTTTCAGACTTTTTGGACAGGGGGCCTTGAAACACAAGCTCACAGTAGGCCTTGAATTTGTTAAATGCAGTAGATTGATCTGCTGCATCCCAGTCCATATGGGGTGGTGTTATACCTGACATTTCCCCCATTTTGACTTGGTCACCCTTCAGGTATCGACTATCTGACTATCGGTTCAATTTGCATAAAAACTATTGTAGTCTTTAAGAACAAAACATAATTTGTTAACAACAGTAAACTATTATCAGCAGGTAATTAAATGTACATGTTACATTTAAAAGAACAACTTGAACAATAATTGATATTCGGCAAGGATATAATATTTCTGCAGAACTCTCCAACTGTTCAACTGGTGAATTGTTCACTGTACATGTCTAGTGTAGCGGTCTCCCGGTCATCATGTACTGTTCAATGTTTACGTGATTTCCAGCGTTTTGATGTACGTGTTTAACGTTCGCCAGTTCCGTTAAAATTGTGGTCGTCCGTTGTACGTCTTTCTTGTTTGCACTTGCGTGGTGCTGTGGTCTCTCCCCTTCGTGTTTTCGGTTGAAAGGGACGAAACTTTCAGTCTCTCCACTCGGCTCGTACGCGGCTTTGCCGGCTCGGACTCGCAAGTTCAGCTCCAAAACTTGTGCCAAAAGTTTATCGGATACATGTAGGTGCTGTGGCGGTCGGCTGCCCGTCTGTATTCCTGTCACTTTTCATACGTGACTGTGTAGAACAGCGGTGTGGCCAGTCTATCAATGTTGCATCACTGGATAGGTGGTCTGGGATCCGTCCTCTACTGCAGGAACTCAACGTTCACGTGCGGGGATCAGACTCAGAGCACGTCATACGATGCGTCTTGTCAGCTTACCAGCTTTTCACCAGCATATCAATGCGCCGCACTTCCAATCCCAAACTATGTGGCACGGGATGGACGGTGTATTCGTGTAGTACATGTACTGCTATGGCACGCGATGCATGTACTGTGCACTGTATGTACAGCGTGTATGGCTGTATGTGCCGTTTACGTGCGTGGCTAGGCTCGGCGCTCGGCTGGCGAGTGTCGGCTGAAGTTCACATAATGTAAGTTATGAGGAGTGCTCCGGCGAGGCTGTTCATCTTTGCCAAAGCAGTCCAGCAGGGGCTACTTTCGAACCGCTGCCACCATGTAATATTATGGGTGTGTAAATAAGCACACAAGTTATGAAGATAATCGGAATAGCTCAGCCATCGGAATAGCTCAGCCATAGGAATAGCTCAGTGTTAAAACAAAGTACTTGTTTACATATCATTAGTGGGTATTGATGCGCATAGTAAAGTAGTCCAATATCATTATACACACCACTATTCGATCTTCGTATTAAATATATAACTGGTATACAACTGTCAAGTGTAAATTACCTTTTCGTTTTCATTTTCTCTGAAGCCCGTTACTGCTGCCTGTATTGCCTGGCCACACGACAGATGATGCAATCTCCACCCTCACACAGGAAAGACGTCAATCCTCGTTCTCTTCGGCCAATGTTGGATGACTACACTGCCTACAGCAAAGATGGATTTCGAAAGAATCGTGCAAAAGATGTGTCACATAGTATCATTGCAAAGCCGATGCTTGACGTTCCTATTGATCATGTAAGCTGCTTTTGCTACCAAACTGTACATGTAAGAGGTAAAATGAGAAATTACGCTTCTAATTGCTACTCATTTGTCTCACATATCAGGTGGTGCTCCCAAGTCTTCACATGTCGTTAGGAATTTTCAAGAAATTGTTTGACATGTTCGAAGAGCAGTGTGAAAGACTTGATATAAAGCTTTTCACACTATGTGTGACACACATTGATGACGATGATGAGATAAAACACCACCAGAATGCAATTTTGATCAACAAGAAAATGCTGCAGTACATCAGCAGAAAACCATTCAAGATGACAAACAAAGGAAACAGTCACAACTTGAGGATGTAGAGGAGGAACTACCACTTTACCTGGTTCAGAACGACCTCCAAGCTGTCGACAAAGCCTTCAAGGATATGGCACAAAAGGCTTTCAGGCTACGCCATGAGCTGGAACAGCTGGTATGTACATGCCAGAGACATGTTTTTGTTGGTGAGAGGGGCGAGTGCGGATCACAGCTTCCCAACAATATCTCACTATAAACAAGAGCATAACAAGAAAAGCGTAACATTGTTTTTTGTTTTGTTTCGGGTGTGTGTGTTGACTGATCTTCACTGTCAAGCAGTAACAAAACCATTTTGCATGTACCCAGGAAATCGCTGAAATTGGTCTAAAGATGGGTACTTGACCACTAGTTGGTTGCTTGGACGACACCCTGAAAACATTTAATGTGGCCCGACAAGCCTACCATGGAAAATCATTCGTCGGGAATCATGTTCACAGGTGTTGTCAGGTAACTACACTTTTCCTTTTATTCTTATTTAATATAAAAAGGAAGTTTTCACATATCAAAAAACTCACACGATCAAGGCTTGGCTGTTTTTACTTTTTAAAAATGCTGCTGAATTTCTAATGTACAACTTACTGTTATATCCAGGCTGACGTCATCGAGGCACTAACAGCAGCACCAAGAAAAACTCTTCAGGAGATGTCGTGTGACAACATTCCAGTTGGCAAGCACCAGACACTCATCAGAGAAGCTGCTGAGATAGGAGAAACCTTCAAAGAAGCATTTATGATGTTTGCAGATGTGCATCATGGCATTAATCACTCAAAGCCAGTCACAAAGGATGACATTGAAAAAATTGGTAGAGTGTTTTTTTCAAGTACATAGTATGCTAAACTTATAACGTGGGACTTTCACTATGACCTCTTGGGAATACTGATGCCGAATAGCTTGATGGTCCTACAGCGGGTGATAATACACCAGCAAGCAGGGGGTCATGGGTTCGAGTCCCACCTAAACAAGCTACAAGTTTTTATCATGTTCTCAGGAAATGCAATTAGTACATATGTAAACCACATCATAAAAATGGATGTTTAGAACAAATTCACAATTACATTTGGAACATTAATGAACTATTTTCTTTCTTTTTAGATACCTGTATAAAGAACTTCATGTCGTTTTATCGAAGAAGCTTCCCGGCATCATCAATCACGCCCAAGCTACATCTTCCAGAAGATCATGCAGTCCCCCAACTTCGACAGTTTGGTGTTGGGTTTGGTCTGTTAAATGAACAAGGGGGAGAGCTAATTCATACCGAGTTCAACCGGACAGCAAGGGTGGTGTGCGGAATGAAAAATCCTCTCCAACGACTTGTCACAACAGTGCAGCGACACCACCTGAGTACCACTCCCGAAATTCAAAAATGCATTATCACCAAATCCTGCCACAATGAAGATTAGGGGCCATGCACTAAATTAATGAACCAGTAATTAAAGTTTCATGAAAGTATCATGTACAGTACATCTACGTATTAGATGGTGCCATATGTTACATCTAGTATGCATGATACCGGGTCACAACTACATGTACACGTATTAAATTGCCATTATGTTTGACTACTATAGCTTTCTATTGTCATCTGAAACTAAATATAGTTTGGTTAAATTTAATGAGTACATGTACAGATGTACATACTGTTGGCCTTCTGACTTCATGTTAAATGTAACAAAGGCCTATGCGTTAAAATAGGGCTTGTAATTAGTAAATTGACATTTTACGTGCATACAGAAACACATTTTGGGTCAAACTCAGACAGATCGGTTTCGTTCGCCAACAAAGTTTAGACCAATGTGGTGATAGTAGGCCCTAGTACATGTAGTCTAAACTGTTTATAAAGGCACGAATATTGTACATGTACATGAAAATGTTTAAATTTGGGTACAGGTGTATATGACTTTCAAATTTGTTGCTTACACTACGTAAAACCTTTGTTTTTGCTCTTTGACTTTGTTTACATATTATTAGGCCTAGTCCATCATGTCCATGTATGTAGCACCCCTGTGCATGTATCTTTGTTTTCAGTATTGTTTCACATGGAACATAAACAAAGTCACTGTGGGGTAGCCTACATGTACATGCAAACAAATAAAACAACATGGGTGTGATGATACATTTGTTTAAATTGGTGTGAATATTCACCGTAAATTCAATTAAATCCCACACTGAGGCACAAAAAAGTGACCAAACCCCCACCTACGGGAGGGGTGGGGAGGGACATTTGATAGGTGCATAATGAGGGAGAACTACACCGACATCTACATGTAGGCCTACATGCAAGTTACACATGAATTCATATGGGCGTACATGTACCGACGAAGTCAGGTCAACATGGTCAAGTCGACCGTTTGCCTACAAACCAACCGACCGCACGTAGCTACGTTCGGTCGGTAGGTTCGAGTTGGCACGCACGCAAGCTCGCACGCACGCCACGTGTAATGCACGAAAAAACAAGGAAATGTGAACTAACATTTCTAAAAATCTACCGCTCCCCTTACCTTCACAGTACATCAGTCGATGCAGGAACTCTTAAATATCGTGACAGTGGTAGCGCTATGGCCCACAAAACCCCAGTTGCAGAGAAAAACGATAAGTTTGACAGGGAAAACATTTCCACGGGGACAAAACTTTGGTTATAACGTGCCACTTCAGAAGCATCATTTTCCTGAATAATTCATATTTTCTTGAATTAAACAGCTGTAATTAGTAGTTGAAGTCATGGTTTAGACTAACGGAGTACGATTTAAATATGCAGATACACTGGCGAATAGAAATGCGAAGAAGAAAATTAGTATGCAAATATGGCTGAAAAAACATCGTACGTCAAAACATTATACTAAATAGCATGACGTCATTGAGAACTGGCAGGAGTATAACGGCAGAGGGCGCAATTAAATTTGTCGCGAACGACCGTGATGAACGCTTGGTTCTTGAGGATCGGGCCCCTGGCCAATGACGTCTCGTTCGTCCAAGGGCGAAAATAGTGCCAGACGTGTCCCTTTGTAGATGGTCACCGGGTCGGGTGTCGGGTTGAAAACCCGAATCGGCACGGCTCCTTTAGCTGCGTCTACTAGGCCCGTCGCAACCGCGACTGGACACCCGTCAGTGGATTCCAGATTTGGGTACACCATCCCCACTCTCGTCCCACGTATTTCCTGTACCGCTCCTCTAGTTATTGCCTCGTGTCCCGCCGGCACCACCGTATTCTGCGATACGTGAATCCTTGCTACTGACAGGCGCTGTTTAGATCTTTCTAACGCTACGGTCTCGCCGTTGATTGACACCGTGTTGTCCCCCCACCGCCACTGACAACGGTACGTCGACAGAAAATCTATCCCCAGAATAACATCCGGCTCGATGTTAGCCACAATGCAGGCGTGGTTCAGGACCTGATCTACGATGTGGAGTTTAAAGGTAGCCTTTCCCCGGGCTTGCATCGGGCTTCCATCGGCCTGTCTCAGGGTCGGGGGCGGAGGCTGGAGATCCGGCTTACCGGGTCCGGAAAGTCCATCGTAGACACGTTCTGAAACGAGGCTCACAGTGGCTCCCGTGTCCAGTAAGAAAGTGACGGGCCTCGAAGCGACCTTTCCCGCCACGTAATTACCCCCCCCCCCCCCCCCACCAGTACCTTCGGTGTCGTCAGGGCTCGTCCTGGTGATCCTCTCCCGGTCATCTGTTGGGTCGGCTTAGATTCGGTCTGTCCCCTCCTCCGGTTAGTGTTGAACCCTTGGTTCCTATGCGGACAATTACGTCGGAAGTGGCCGAATTCGTGGCATTCAAAGCACTCCACCATTGATCGGTCGTACTGTCTACGCACGTAGCCTGTGTTCTCGGTGTTCGTATCCGGCTCGGGTTGCGTTGGTTGTACCACTGACCGAACGTCCCTGACTCCCAGTCTTCCCTTCTTGGCCTGCAGTTGGGAGGTCAAAAACGCCTCCATCTCCGTTGCAAGGGTGACCGCCTCGGTCAGGGTCGTTGCCTTCCTGGAAAACACATGGCGTTGCAATTGGTCGTCGCCTAGTGCGTTCCTGAAAGCTTCCACCGCCAAGTCCTCTCGAGCTTGTGTGGGTACGCCCGGATAGCTCTGTGAAACCAACCGCCGTATTGACTGGCCCAGATTGCAAATAGGTTCGTCACGACCCCTGGTGCGCATCGACAGCTGGGCTCGATGTAGCGGAATTTGGGCGGTGACTCCGAAACGCTGTTCGAAGTACTCCAGGATACGGGGGTACTCCGTCCGGGCCTCCGGAGCCATATCAGCCAGAGCCTCCCGTGCCGAGCCCTTCAGATGGGAGCCCAGGAACATTGCCTTCTCGGACTCGCTCCACTGGTTGACTCTGGCCACGCTCTCAAAATGGATCAGGTAATCCGACCACGAGGAAACCCCGTCAAATTTATCTGGAAGCATCATCGGTCGTCGACCTCCCCCGGGGGCCCCTGCTTCTCTGGCCCTGTGGTCGTCGGTTGCGCCGGTGATGGATCAGACCTTGTGGTTGGCTGCGAGGCTGGCGTGTCTGCATCCGGGTTCCCGCTCCGCGGTGGCGCCCCATAGGGTTGTGCAGTGCGGAGCTGAATCTTTTGCTCCGCATCGTAGGGTTGTGCAGTGCGGAGCTCCGAGGGGAGCCCTCCGCCATATAGCTGTGCAGTGCGGAGCAAATCCTGGTGCCCCGCACCATAGGGTTGTGCAGTGCGGAGCAATTGTTTGTGCTCCGCCCCATGGAGTTGTGCAGTGCGGAGCTGATTCACCTGCTCCGCATCGTAGGTTTGTGCAGTGCGGAGCTCCGAGGGAGCCCTCCGCCATATAGTTGTGCAGTGCGGAGCAAATGTTCGTGCTCCGCCCCATAGAGTTGTGCAGTGCGGAGCTGATTCACCTGCTCCGCATCGTAGGTTTGTGCAGTGCGGAGCTCCGAGGGAGCCCTCCGCCATATAGTTGTGCAGTGCGGAGCAAATGTTCGTGCTCCGCCCCATAGAGTTGTGCAGTGCGGAGCTGATTCACCTGCTCCGCATCGTAGGTTTGTGCAGTGCGGAGCTCCGAGGGGAGCCCTCCGCCATATAGTTGTGCAGTGCTCCGCACCGTACCATAGGGTTGTGCAGTGCGGAGCTGATTCACTTGATCCGCACCATAGGGTTGTGCAGTGCGGAGCAATTTTTCGTGCTCCGCACCATAGGGTTGTGCAGTGCGGAGCAATTTTTCGTGCTCCGCACCATAGGGTTGTGCAGTGCGGAGCAAATTCTGGTGCTCAGCACCATAGGGTTGTGCAGTGCGGAGCTGATTCACTTGCTCCGCACCATAGGGTTGTGCAGTGCGGAGCAAATTCTCGTGCTCCGCACCATAGGGTTGTGCAGTGCGGAGCAATTTCACTTGCTCCGCACCATAGGGTTGTGCAATGCGCAGCAAATTATCGTGCTCCGCACCATAGGGTTGTGCAGTGCGGAGCAAATTCTCGTGCTCCGCACCATAGGGTTGTGCAGTGTGGAGCTCCGAGGGGAGCTCTCCGACCCGGTGTTGTGCGGTGTGGAGTCGGTCCGGAGTTTCCGCGCCGTAGTCACGTGGCATGCGGGGCTCCGAGGGGAGCCGTCCGACATGGTCGTGTGCGGCGCGGAGTCGATCTGGAGGTCCCGCGCTGTAGTCTCTTGGCCTGCGGGGCTCCGTGCTCCGCCCCATAGAGTTGTGCAGTGCGGAGCTGATTCACCTGCTCCGCATCGTAGGTTTGTGCAGTGCGGAACTCCGAGGGGAGCCCTCCGCCATATAGTTGTGCAGTGCGGAGCGAATTCTGGTGCTCCGCACCATAGGGTTGTGTAGTGCGGAGCTCCGAGGGGAGCCCTCCGCCATATAGTTGTGCAGTGCGGAGCAAATTCTCGTGCTCCGCACCATAGGGTTGTGCAGTGCGGAGCTGATTCACTTGCACCGCATCGTAGGGTTGTGCAGTGCGGAGCTCCGAGGGGAGCCCTCCGCTATATGGTTGTGCAGTGCGGAGCAAATTCTTGTGCTCCGCACCATAGGGTTGTGCAGTGCGGAGCTGATTCACTTGCTCCGCACCATAGGGTTGTTGCAGTGCGGAGCAATTTTTCGTGCTCCGCACCATAGGGTTGTGCAGTGCGGAGCAATTTCACTTGCTCCGCACCATAGGGTTGTGCAGTGCGAAATAAAAATTGGTCGCGAGAATTTAGATTACGTCAATTTCTTCAAATACAACAGAAATAAAATTTTCGGTAAAATGCTTGAAATGATACGGACCAAACCAAATTACAATTTTCAGTTAGGATTACGCGTAACTCTAAAAAAATTAAACGCGCAGGGGGGAATTGAAGAAAAATAAATCACATTCCGCACTAGAAACTGGTTTTAAACAACAGCGACATTTACAAGGCGTTGAATAGTACTATAGAAAATCTAAAGGCAAAACTAGAAGAATTTCAGACGGAAATAAGCGGGTGGTCAGTGTTTAAGCTAAACACGCTGTACATAAACTTTACGGAGTACAAACCTATTAGAGGAAGCTCTTACATTAAATTACCTGATTACATAAAATATAAAAAGGCCGTTGTCAACGTTAAAAACGATGACGATAAATGTATAAGATGGGCATTAAGAGCCGCACTTGGGAAATTTAAAGACAAGTTTTTAGATGACGTTACTAAGAAATTAAAGCGTAGAGTTAATCGTGATCGTATAACAATTTATAAAGAAGAACACGGGTTAAATTTTAAAGGCATAACTTTTCCAACCCCAATAAGTCAAATCTCTAAGATTGAAAAACAAAACGACATGAATATTAACGTGTTTGGTTACGACAAAGGAATGGAATATACCCTCTTTACATTACGGAAAGCGAGTCGGGTGAAGTCATTAACCTGATGTTATATTCGGAGGATGATAAAAACCACTACTGCTGGATCAAAAATATAAACAAATTATTTTTTTGCGAAAACAAGCACAAGGAAAAGAAATACGTTTGCGTCCGCTGTCTGCGGCATTTTGGCAGTCAAACGATATTAGACAAACACAAAATTGATTGCTTCGGCGTTAAACAAAAGGCTAGCAGAATAGTCATGCCGTCTACGGAATTGGACAGATACAATCGTAGACGAGACGTTATAAAATTAAAAAACACTCAGCATAAGATGCCGACTCCGTTTGTAATTTACGCAGACTTTGAATCTCTCATCGTGCCCCACGAAGAAAAAGCGGGTAACGCAACGATAAAAACTCAAAAGCACGTTGCGTGCGGGTGGTCTTACGTAGTAGTCAGACACGATGGACACCTACTCAGTAAAAAATATTATAGGGGCGAAAACGCGGTTAAAAAATTGCTTACAAATTTACAAGTAGAATAAACCGCCATAAACAAACTGTTTGAAAAGGAAAATGCGCAAAACATGATTTACACGAAAGAAGACGAGGCAAAATTTAACGAGTCAAAAAATTGTTGGATTTGCGAGTATCCAATCAGGCAACTAGACCCATCAAAGTGTACGTGCGAGTTACCAAAGTCAAAGAAAATAAAACGGAATGATAAAGATGTCTACTGGTGCGAAAAGTGTCAAAAGGAAACGCAGTCGTTCTCAAAGTTGAGAGACCACTGTCATATAACCGGCAACTTTAGGGGCGCGGCCCACAACGCTTGTAATTTGAAACTTTCCATCAAACCAAAAATAACTAAAATCCCAGTCTTTTTTCATAATTTGGAAAATTACGACGCGCATTTACTCATGCAGGGAATTTCTGAATTTAGCGGAGACATTTTTTGTATACCAAAGACTTCCGAAAAATACATTTCGTTTTCTCTAGGTCAACTGAGATTTGTCGACTCGTTTCACTTTTAAGCTAGCTCTCTAGATAAGCTGAGTAAGATATGCCCCAGCGAGCAATTTAACTTGCTCAAAACTCTAACTCAAGACGAAGAAAAATTCAAGTTGATTTTGAAAAAGGGTGTTTATCCTTACGAGTACATGGACTCTTTCGACAAATTTAAAGAGACTAAATTACCGCCAAAATCAAAATTCTATAGCAAGTTAAATAACTGTAACGTATCCGACGAAGACTACCAGCACGCTCAAAGAGCTTGGCGAGAATTTGAAATCTCTAATATGGGTGAATATCACGACCTGTACGTACAGATCGACACGCTGTTGTTGGCGGACATTTTTCAAAACTTTAGACAGACTTGCCTAGTGCACTACGGGCTAGACCCCGCCAATTACTTTACATCTCCGGGTCTCAGCTGGGACGCTCTGCTCAAACATTCAAAGGCTCAACTAGAATTACTGACGGATTACGACATGTATCTTTTTGTAGAGCGCGGGATAAGGGGCGGAATTTCTAGCGTCGGTGCCAAGCGATACATCAGAGCAAACAACAAGTACTTGCAAGATTACGACGAAACAAAACCGAGCACGTTCATACAATATTTGGACGCCAATAACTTGTACGGGTGGGCAATGTCTCAACCGCTGCCAGTCGGCGACTTTAAATGGCTTACCGACAGAAAGATCAAATTCTTTACGGAAGACGTACTAAAGATATTGGAAGCTCAATCCGAGAGGGGATACATTTTGGAAGTAGACTTGGAATATCCAAAAGAATTACACGATAAACACAACGACTATCATCTAGCTCCGGAAAACTTGAACGTCTCTCAAGAGTGGTTTTCGGATTACCAACGACGACTAATTGAGAAAAACGACTTATCACCGCCCGACGTCGACAAATTAACGTGTACTCTGAAAAATAGAACTAAATACGTCGTTCACTATCAGACCCTAAAACTGTATCTCAACCTCGGATTAAAGTTGACCAAGATTCACAGAATTTTATCGTTCAAGCAAACTGCCTGGATGAAGTCGTACATTGACAAAAACACTCAGCTACGCAAGGAATCAAAATCGGATTTTGAAAAAGACTTTTTCAAGCTAATGAACAATTCAGTCTTTGGCAAGACGATGGAAAACGTGCGTAATCGACTAAACTCTGAGCTAGTCAGATTAGAAGACGAAAAGAAGCTTTCTAAAATGTGCTCGTTACCAAATTACGAATCTACTACCGTATTTGAAGACTGCAAGTTGGCCATGGTCAACATGTATAGGACAAAGACGGTACTGGACAAGCCAATCTACTGCGGCATGACTATCCTCGACTCGTCGAAAACATTAATGTACGACTTTTATTACAATAATTTGAAGAACAAGTACAAAGACAACGCGAGCCTAGTGTACACCGACACCGACAGCCTTCTCTTGGAAATTAAAACGGACGACGTATACGCCGACATGGCCAAGTATAAGCACTTGTACGACTTTTCAAATTATCCGGAAAATCACGAGCTGTACGACGACTCTAATAAAAAAGTCATAGGCAAATTTAAAGACGAGGTCGCGGGTCGACAAATTATAGAGGCTGTATGCATCAGACCAAAACTGTACGCAATTCAGACGGAGCGAGACGTCATCAAAAAGGCAAAAGGCATTAAAAGGGCGGTGGTCAGAGACAACCTTACGCTAGAATCGTACAAAAATTCTCTATTTAAATCTACTCTGGTTTACGAAAAACAAAACATTTTAAAGAGCGAAAAGCATCAAATTTACTCGGTCACTCAGAACAAGTTAGCAATTTCGCCGCTGGATACAAAGATATTTCTTTTAAACGACGGCATAAATACCCTAGCGTACGGACACTACTCTACAGAGGGCGGTAACTCAGTGCCCGCGGGCACTACTTGAAGCTCTTGTCGCACAAAAGACCTCTTTGGAGCGGGGTCGTTTAAATAATACAAGATTGGTTGGCCGCGCGTGCGCGTGTACTCTTTGATCGTAAACGTTTGAAGAGACCATATGGGATCAGTCGCTCGCCTCCTTTCGCCACCCTCTGATTCAACCGGCTGATACATATACCTGACTAAATCTTTACCAATTTTTAAAGGCGTCTCTTTAACGCCGGGCGCGGCGGGAGTTTGCTCGACTCGCTTCAATTTAATGGCGTCTATAGGTTTCTTACCGATTAAACGCGTTACCTCGTCATTCATAGCTTTGATTACGTCGGGCAGTCTCTTTACCCACTCTGTATTTCTAGACTTTGGGTCGAGCATTTCTTCCGAGTATTGATAGCCGAATAATACCTCGGCCAATGACCTGTTGAATCTCTCTACTATACCCTGGGCTCGATGTAGTCCGGGTATGCTGCGTTGTACTATAGCGCCATTTTTACTCATGAGCGCGCTGAAACTACCCATAAACTCTCTACCCGGGTCTACTTTAATAATCTTTGGCCACGTCAAAGGCGATCGCTCGTAAATTTTGTTAATGGTGTCGGTAACTTGATCCGCGGTCTTAGAAGTTAGCGGCTCGGCTTCTTTATATCTACTCGCGACGTCCACGACCGTCAACGCGTATTTGAAAGTTTTAGAGCCGACCTTGTCGTAGGGCAAAAACAACAGGTCGGCCTGATGCACGACGTTTGGTACTCCGTAACTAGAATTTAAAGAAGTAGGCCTGGGTATATACGTCGGAGGGGGCAGATAAATTTGCCACATTGCTTGTTTGATCAACCAATTTCTAGATTCCGCTTCACTCGTCTTTGCTTTTTTAGCTAAATTCTTAACCCCACCTTCACCCTTCCAGTACCCCCTCGGCCCGTAATACAACTTGCTAAATTTCTCGTCGTTCATAGTCTCTATTTAATTTAGATATATTTGTAAACCAAAAATGTCAGTAAACCCAGACCGCCCACGATGAATACTAGCTCTCCGTCTTTTACGTGTTCTGGCTTGGTGTAAAAGTCGGACAATTTCGGATCGCGAGTTAACCCTACCGGCATTTTGTTTGCTTTCGCCGGTGAGCTGGTTGTACTCGTACAGCGCCTCGTCGACGTCGCTAAAAGTGTGCCGAGCGTGGGCTTCTTTTTTGAGCCGGTCGTTTAAGTAATCCAAATATTTTACGCGCCTCTCCTCAAATTGTTCCTTAGCGTCTGTAAGTTGTTCAAACGCCAAATTGTGTCGTCTGGTTTCTTCGCCGTCGTCTCCCGTGAGTTTATTACCCAGAATATTACCACCCGTTAACGCAACCGCATTCAATATGGCTCCACCCAACAACATCACTATCGACGCCATTTTAATTAAAGCGATACAAATTTAAATATAAAATTATCACTTTTATATAGTAAAATAAAGATGAATAGGCACTTTGGAGAGAAAATTGATCCTTACAGAGAAATCAAAAACCCAAATTCTATTAAAGGTCAGAGAAGGTTAATTTGCGCCGAGGTATCTGCCGAGACCGCGAGCGCCGGCAGTACTTTTAATCTAGATTTTCCCAAATTGACCAACGACGACGTGTTGATTCCGGGCACGGCATTGTTGATATTTAGAATAGTATTAAATAGCGACACGGACGATAACAAAACGTGTCTCGCAATATCGTAAAGCAGATGCGAATTTCCATGAACGGCAACGAGATTTACAACTTGGACGATTACGACGTCTATCAGTCTTATAAAGATCACTGGATATCGCCCCATCACCAAAATAATTTGAGTCTTTTCGGTATTGAAAAAGAAAACGTAACTAAACTCAGGACGGAAGCCGACGACGCGGTAAAAACAAACAAGGGCGACGTGGCAAACGCTTACGGCAAGTTTTACGCCATTCCGTTAGACATTGGAATTTTAACGGACCATCACCCATTTTACCCGAGTGGATTAGAGGGTAAACTATGTCGTTTGCCATAAAGTGGAACGATCACTCTAGGGTCGTAAAGTCTACCGACGACGCCGCGACTTACAAGATTACTCACTTGAAATTGCAGTATGGAGTAATAAACGATTCTAGAATAGCTAGTCAAATTAAAAGCAGGTACAAGAGTGGAATTTCTTTTTATTTCGAGTCCACCGCCAATACGAAAAGATTCTAAATAAAACGGACAACGCGTGGACTCTCAACATTAACACCAACGTAAAGAGCTTAAAGGGCGTGTTTTTAATTTTCAAGGACCTGACCGACAAGAACCCGCAAAACAGTTATAACCCAGACTTGACTAAAGTAAAAGTTCAAGTCGAGGGAATGCCGTAAGCGTTGTACGTTCCAGAGTTTAGGCGCGATCAACACTTTGGCGAGATTTGCAAGTACTTTGTAGACGACCCTGGGGCGCATATGCCATCGGCCGTGTCGAAATACGCAGAAATGATTCCTATTGCGATGTTCAAGTACCTGACCGACAAATACGCCCTTTGGCTAGATTTCAGGACTTCCGACGACAACTCTGCTCACGGAAGCGGCAGGCACATTGGCTCTCACGGCGGCGGTATCCAGATTGAGCTGACGTCGGCCGACGAGACGACCGGCCAATTAAAGTGTTATATCTATTTGGTTATGGACTCACAATTAGTAATTAGAGAGGGTAGATTTAATACTCTTCAATATTAAAATGAAACTTCCCACGGAACCTCACTGCGCGTTGATATGCGGAAGGACGAAATCTGGCAAGACCAAGTTTATTTTAGATTTGCTGTCGAGCGCGTATGAAGGCAACTTTGAATACGTAGTAATTTTATGTCCGACCGTGTATAAAAACAAGACCTACTACAATTACGAGTGGCTAACGAGCGACGAGTGCGTGGTGCTAAACGACTTGGACAGATTAGATTTAAATCAGGCACTAAGTGCCTACAGAAGCGTTTTAAAGGGATTTCACACGCTGTTTATCATCGACGACTGCAGCGCTAGACAAGACCTAAAATACCGCAAGAGTCTGAAAGACTGCGACAATTGCGAGTTGTCAAATTTGGCTATGAGCGGGCGACACGACAATCACTCTTGCTGGTTGCTTACCCAAAAATACAACAGCGTGCTAAAGGATTTTAGAGAGCAGACAGAGTGGATAGCCATGTTTTACTGCAAAGACGAGGGATCTTTTAACCAGTGTATGAGGGAAAATAGAGGAGTACCCAGAGAAGAATTAGAAGCCATAGAGTACGAGTTAAAGAATATAAAGTACACAAAACTGATATTGAAGACCGATCCGCCGGTAACTTATAGCGTATTATAAATAATTACGTTTTTCGTTGTAAATAACTGCGTTTGGTATTATAGATCATGGACAGTTGTACCGCAATAAACTCAGTTTATCAGATAGGTGTATTGACGTTGCTATCTACAATTACTTATCAATTGTACAAGTTAAACGTCGAATTAACTTAATGTGTAAAAAAGCTATATAATAAAATAGCGTCTATATTTAAAACTAAAATGGAATTGGAAAGCGTAATGAGAGAAGGAAAGCCGGATTTGAAAAGCAAAATGTTGGAAGTCGTCGCCGCGGGTAAATCTAAATCGTACCTCGGTAAAGACTACTCTCAAAAGGAAGTCGAGGCTATGAACGACGAGACGCTGACTAAACTCGAACAATTATACGAGACAAAGATTGGAGCAGAGATGATAAAAGGACTCGGGTTGCCGATAATCACGGCCTTTACCAAGATTGTAAAATTTGCGTTGCCCAAATTTGGTATAGGAAAATTACGATTAAACTTGGACGACGAGACAAAACTTCACGTTGAATTAGAGACGAATCCGGCGGTAAACTCGAGCGTTAGCAGATTGCTTAGTGGTGTTTACTTTAATTACAAACACTTGGTCGGCCCGTTGACCGCGTTTTTAATTACGGCTAGTCACGTTGAAGTTGTATAAGTCGAAAGTGAAACTGCAGTTGAAACTGTAGATGAATTGCAATCGGAAGAAGACGAAGAAAATTGATTTTAATTAAATTATAATATAGTTATAATAAAATGGATAGTGCTATAATAGATAGTAAAGACGAAGAAACGGGTAACGTAGAAGAGTTCAAACCAGAACCTACAGTCAAAAAGGTAACCGCCACAAAACAAAAATATCCTAAACGAGTACAACTCGGTAAGACGCTCGCCGCGCACAACAAACAAATTAAAGAGCAAAACATAAAGTTGAGAGAGGCGGCTAATGAACTAAAGGTCGCGGATAGTACGTCGGCGGAAAGCGGCGGAAACAACTACGAGTGGTACGCATTGGCGGCTGTAATAGGAGTTGGGGCGTCGATATATCTATTTAAATTAGTCGCTAGTAAAAATGTGGCGAGCTACTCTAACGAGAAAGTTAAACCAAAAGTCGTCAGAGATGCCCCCGTTGACTCTAACCGCCCGGAATTACGAAACATGGAAGATTTAAAAAATGATTTAAATATTATAGAGTATAATTATAAATAAAAGAATGGATCAAAAAACTATAGCAAACACCGTTTATCACTCGGTGGTGTTGTCTGGGCTGACGATAGGCTTCGCTATGCTGGGTAAAAAATTGTTAAATATAAATCACGTAAATTTAGGTACAGTAGACGTCTCGGATGTCGTTAAACTAACTGCGTGGGTTACTGCGTCTGAATTTACGATGGGTTGGTTGATTAAACAGGGCATATTACCGGCCAACGTAATGACTGCAGTTTAAAAAATGTATTTTTGATTTAATAAATTTCAAAAATGTATTAATAAAAAATGTCCACGGAAGAAGAAGAATTTATACCCATGGGCGAATTAGACCCGAAAATAGCCGAGGCTCAAGATGAAGAATATGAACAACACATTTTTAAAGAAAGCACTCTCGATGATCTGGTGATACAAGAGCGTTTAGACAGACTGAGACGGCCGACTGAAACCATCGATCAGACGCTCAGTCGTGCTTCTAGAGACACAAGAAAGATGTATTTTACGATAAAATTGCTGGTGAAGATAAACCGCTTCTAATCAACTATGAGAAATTCAAGTATAAAAAAGATGGTAAACTGTATGTAAAGTGGCATAATAGAGACATCCAGTTAACGCAAGATAATAAAAAGCCATATTCTAAACTTACTCTTCAAGGTAGATATAAGACTAAGTTTATTCGAGAAGGGCTAGGTCTCGAAGTAGGCCCACCAAAAAGGGCTCAACAGCCCATACAGCCTATGGAATCCGGGGAGCCTGATTTAAATACAACGGCAGACTCGGTAGACGCAACATTAAGAGAAACTGAAGATGAATCTCTTAGAAAAGATGCAATAGATGAGTATATAGAAAGAACTAAATATGCCCACGACCCAGACGTAACCTTTGAAGTTAATGAAGACAAAAGTATAGATGCTACTTGGCAAGGAAGCAGTTATCGTATTACAGAACGAGGCGGAGAACCACTTACCCCCGCACAACTATTTGAAGCGTATAGAAATAAAAACTTTGAAGGCTTTGCTAGGGCTCTGGGCGTACAAGATGATGAAATTAAGTTTATAATTGGGATAGAGAGTATTATAGAAACCGACGTAAACGGTGCTATTGATCAAGAACTAATAGCTAGGTCTAAAGAATTTGAAAGAACGTTGCGTGAAGATTTATTTTTACCTAGTGAGCCAAATAAATCATTTGATGACATGACTGAGTTTGTAGATCCAAATGAAACTTTGTCGTCTTTAGATGACAACTTTATTAAACGTCGCCCTGTCGATGTATTTGTACAAACGGAGGGACTTAACTTTAGAGACCTCGAGGGTTTGAACGCCAAGCTTGAGGGATTTCGAGGTAATTTAGAAGCAAATTTAGTAGAATTAGACCACGTTAATGATGAATTATCAACAGTTGCTGAAGAATTAAGCGTAGCTGAAAAAGAAAACGACGAACCAAAAATCGCTGAATTAAAAAAGACTCTACAAAATTTGAGCGATGAACGATCGCTTATATTAGAAGCGGCTGGCGTAAATAGGGAGGGATTAATAAGTCAACTGAAGAGAATAAAAGAAACTGTAGAGCGAATGAAAAATATCGATAAGACTATAGGCGATAAATTTAGAACGATATTCAGAGAACAGGGTGTCACGTTCATTAGCATTATGAGCGTTATTGCGTTAGGGGTAGGCATGATGGTAGGTAGCGTAGTAGCTGGGGTAAGAGGGGCAGTTGGGGGTAGTGGAGATGGATCACTCGCGCCGTCGCAGCCTACTAATCCAAATAACATTACGGAATGGATAAAACGCCATCTAGAAAACTTGGCAAATTTGTTTAAGAAGCTGGGGGCTAAAGCGTTAGCCGCATTGCCGGCGATATTAGGAACAGTAGCAAGTTGGTTATTTAATATGCTAAGCAAGTTTACGGGGTTATTGGCTCAAAACGTATGGGCTATGATTAGCGGCGTTGCACTATTGATATTTGTTTACGTGCAAAAGAGAATTTAAAAAAACGTGACGTGAAAATGGGTCAACTCGGCTAAGCGCTTAGCCGAGTTGACCCATTTTCACGTCATTTTACGTTTTAATAAACTACTTTATAAATCAAATAACCCACCCCCGCAATCGCTAAATATCCAACTATTAAAGAAGTCTTTTCTTCTTCGTGGTCGCCAGATGCCAAAACGTCATCTAGTTTAACTTTATCAACAAATGTTGTTTCGTCTTGCTCAATTTCAGGGGCAATTACACGTTCTAAAATATTAACTCTCGGCATCGGTTCGGCTTTTATCGCTTTTAATTCAGTTTTGTTGTAAGTATCTGGTTTTGGTTTTGGTCGCGGCGTAGGTATACTCTGAAATTCGCCGGCCTCTGCGCTATTTATTTGAGAAGACAGATACTCGCTACTCGCGCCTAAAGGTTGAGGTTTAAACGCACCCTCACCTTCATCGGCGCTCGGCCGTTTGTTTAAATTGTGGTTAACCCCAGTCTGTACATTTCCGACGGCAATCTGTATGTTATTATTGTAACCCTCGTGTACGCCCACTCTCAACTCCATGTCAGAAGGAATGAGATACAACCTAGGCTTTAATACAAAGTTTAAAGGCGTTCTAGCATATTGTAGTGAGTCTTGATACTGATTTATGCTAGTTTCTAGATCTTCCGGCGAGTTTATTATGTCTTCGACTATGTTATTGAATTGTCTCTGTGCGTCTAAACCGGTACTCTGTGTTAATGCGCTAGTTTTTGTTTGTGCTTGGGCGCCTAACAAAGCGTATACGTAAGCTCTTATCGACGCATTTATTTTTGTAACCCCCACGTTCGTAAATACGCTATTTGTAGGCATAAAATCTTGCCACGCATCCGCAACTTTATCATCTTGCGCAATATTACTCATCGCAAACACATAGTGTTGACCCGATGCCGGTGGTAGATCTTTTTCCCCCAAGCCCATCATAGTACTATCTGAAAAATCTTCGTGATCACCCTTCCGATTACGTATTCCTAATATCTCGGGATCATAATCAAAACCGGGGAGAGGTCTACCATTCAAACGGGCGGCCCCCAGTCCATTTGTATCTGAGTCTCTAGTTTGCTTGAAAGAATGATCTTGATCGACTCCAAATAAATTACTCTCGTCAAAAAAAGCCCTTTTGTCTATCGGATTATTCAACTTATCGAAATTGTTTTCCCCAGGTATGGCAACTACCATTTTATACAGTATCTTTCTGATTGTAAAGTATAAATGAAACCTAAATATAGCCGCAACGTAAACGTTGCCGGAATTCAATAAATCTGCACCCACTCCACATCCTGTAGTAGCGCACCACGTGGCAAAATTAAACTGATTTTGATAAAATAACATCGGGTCGCCCGACCACCTGTCTACAGCTTAATCAGCAACTTCAGCAGTTACTATATCCAAGCCGCCAATTTTATAATCTCGCGTTAAATCAGTAAACTTAAACGTAAACGACGCCTTAAAGTTTACGACTATTTTAAGGTTATTCATTTCAAAATCAATCTTTGGTGGCGTTTTCGGAATAGATTTTTGAAATGCGTCGTATAATGATCTTGCGTTCTTTTTGAGGTATTCGTCTTTTTTATCTTGAATCCACGGTCGCGTATAATATCCATCGTAGCTGTCGGCCATATTTTAATATATAATTAGATAGTATTATAAATCATAAAAACACTTTTGTCGTTGATGTATATAAAATTGATATTATACTTGGACGCAAGTGAGGTACAGGGGAAACACAAAATATTCAGTTGGTTCTTTGCTGCAGCCAAAAGCAGCTATTTATTTGACCAAAACTTCTTGGGATAAACAAACGATGGACCAACACTGTGGTCCCTTTTGTTAGCGGGCTTACCTAACCCAAACCTTAATGAGATTTTAACCTTAGTCAACTTTTAGCGGGCTCACCTGACCCAAAATTAATGGGACCTTCACCTTGGTCCTCTTTTAGCGGGCTCACCTGACCCAAACCTAAATGAGACCTTAACCTTGGTCAACTTTTTGCGGGCTCACCCGACCCAAAATTCATGGATGGGACCTTCACCGTGGTCCTCTTTTATCGGGCTCACCTGACCCAAACTTTAATGGGACCTTCACCTTGGTCCTCTTTTAGCGGGCTCACCTGACCCAAACTTTAATGGGACCTTCACCTTGGTCCTCTTCTATAGCGGGCTCACCTGACCCAAACCATGGACCTTACTTTTGGTCCTACATGTAATTTATGATCATCATGTATATATAGCTCAATTTCAACCAAGCAATATTTTAACTAAGGACTTGTTTCTTTCTGAATTTAAATGTATTAAATTCCATGTGATATTAACACAGATAATGCGCTGTTCAATCGTCGTACGGCTGGATCGAACTATAATCTCTCGGGGAACAGCAGGAGAGATTGCAAGTCTGTGCAATTAATAATTCTCGGATTAACATAAAAAGTTATTATACACTACAACAGAAACATTTTTCCAAAAATAGTACTATGGCTGTCTGAATCTCGCAAATTAGGCCAAAAACAAGTTTAATTGATGTGTTTAAATCTTACAATCTAGAATGGATAAGTTTCAGTATTTTAAAAAATGGTGATTTAAAAATAGAAGCAGAAGCCGGATACGTTATGGTTTTTGGGCAAGTTTCTCATTTACTTGAGCCTGGATTGCTTTTAGCCAACCTTGATTCTTGGGAGTCTCCAGGTGTTTATGCCCCCCTCAACTATAAATGGATCAAGACGTTAACGCCACTGATTGGTAAAAATCCCAATGCCATTAACATGTATTGTAATCAGATTAATATACAAAAAAACTTTCATAACGGACTCCCCAGCAATTTGTTGGGGTTCGTACAAACTCCTGTATCTTACAAACAATATTATACTAGAGAACTCACAAAAAGCTTCACAGACATTACCGGGATTCCTTTGAAAAACGGTGTATTCAACGAGTTGACTTTTGAATTAAGAGACTATAACGGTGAAGAACTCATGATCGATGATATAAAATTGATATTATGTGTCGATATTGGTAATTAAAAATGTATACATAATAATAAAATGAAGCACACTTTTCTCATCACGAGTAAAAATCAAACTTTCCAACTAAGCTCGCCGATCGATAACGTTAGCGACAACAAAAAGATTAGGCTGTTGAGCGCGAGTACCCCCGTCGATATATTTTATCACATTGACATGGATAAATCATTGACTTGGGGCCAATATACTTTTGAAAACCCGACGGGTGGCAGAAGAACTATTGTTAGACAAAATCGCGGAACCATGAAAATTAAAAGGGGGTGGTATTCCTCTCAACGTTTGGTCGATACAATTAACGAGAGCGAGTTTAAATGGTTACGGTTAGAAGCGTTAGTAAACAACGACTTACAAATACAATTAAGACGCTTATTTTTATAGATTTCACGCAAATTGCTAATTTATTTGGAATGACGCAAGGCTTTTTATTTATTCTACGGAATTGACTTCGGATACGTATATTACACCTTCCAAAACCGATCCAGGCTGGAGAGATTACAGCTTAACGGCTAAAAGTCCTTTAATTTTAACTCCGACATTTACTAAAACCGCCGGTTTCATAAACATTTATTGTAAACAGATTAATACCCAAAATAACTTTTATAACGGTAGAAACAGCACTTTATTAGGTAGTCTATCGACGTCTTTTTTAAACGATCAAAATTATGGTCAAGTTATATATAATAACTATCCGTATAACGGCGGGATTTCCTTGGTAAATGGTATAATCAACGAAATAGAGTTTGATATTAAAGACTGTTACGGCTGCGACTTATTGTCGAGTAAAATTGAACTTGTTTTTTGCGTTAGTGTATAATAAAAGGTTATATAATTAAAATAGTAATTTCCATTGATAAAATGAATCACACCTTTGTAATAAAAAAATCAGACGTAACGTTTCAGTTGCATAGTCCTATAGACAACTCTGACGGAATCAAAAAGATCAAGTTGTTGAGCGCTAGCATGCCCTTGAGGTTTTTTAACGTCAGAGATAGAACTAACGTCCAATGGGCCGACGTAGGAAGTAATATAAAGAGATCCAACGTTATGGGTCACAATATAAACCCGGCATATACGACGTTAGTGACATAATTAGAGAACTTAATTACCTATAAATAGAAGGGTTACAGTTTTCGTGGTATCCAACCGGCCATAAATGATATACCTCCGTAAGTCCACAACGCGCTATTAGATTAAATAAATTTGGAGAGATATTAGGGCTGTCTAGAGGCTGGATAACTTACGGTCAGGACATCAGCTACCCGATAAAAGATACTATAGGGGCAATAATGATCTATTGCGAACAAATTTCTATGAACGAAAACTTTTACAACGGTAGGCCTAGCACGATTTTGGGTAACATACCTCTGAGCGGGGTCGATCGCAATTATTACAACCAAGTAGCGGCTAAAGAATATACGACAAAACCAGGCGTTAATTTAAATAACGGTATAATTAACGAGTTTAAATTTCAGGTAAAAGATTGTAACGAATGCCTGATTGTAGACGAACACTTAAAACTGATTTTAAATATTGAAATTATTTAATAATAAAGTTAGTTAAAGTAAAATGGAAGCGAGATTGCCTGAACCCAGAAAGCGAAAAATTTATCCAAATCTGCCGGTGGAATCACCCGCGGTATTACCGGATTTAAAGATTGGCGACGAGGTAATTGTAGACAATACCTCCTACAGGCTATCAAAAATCGACGGGGTAAAGAAAGAGATTGTTAGAGAGAGAGATAAACGGGCGGGGCTTTATAACAAGTATAAAAAGGTGAACGCGGTATTGACGTGCGTGGGGCGAAACATTTGCCGAAGCCACTTCCGCCGTTAGCGGGGCGGTTGGTATAGCGGCGATCGCCGGTGTCATTTCGGCGCCTTTAGGATTTATATTTGAGGGTATTGCGCTGGGCACCGTAGCGTGCGCTCTTGGGCTAAAGTATTTTAGCCGTAAAGTAAAGTCAAAGTCTAAAAAGCACGACGAAATAAGAGTGCTCGCAATGTCTAAACTTAACACGATAGAAGATTTAATCAGCCACGCAATAAACGACGGTAAAATTAGTCACGAAGAATTTACTCTGATTAATAACGAGCTGACCAAATTTCATGAAATGTCTGACTCGTTAAAGAAGAAATATAGATCCAACGAGTCGCGGAAAGATTAGCTAAATAAAAAAAAGGATCTTATAGGAAAACTTTTGAATTCAAATTCACAATAGACGTAAAAAAGAGCGGGTGGACCGACGAAGTCCCGCCCGCTTATGAAGATTTACACGTAATCCCCACCGCGCCAATTTTGAAAGACTGACTGCTATACTTGGCCCTCTGCGCCGCCATTATTTTTAGGCAGTCGTAACAATTTTTAACTCTCAAACCGATTTTCTTAATTTTAAATTGATTTATGTCTTTAGTTTGATGACACCTGACGCAGCACTTTGTTTTTGGTTCATAAATCATTTTATATATAAAAAAGATATCATTTTTCTTGGCACTTTAAATGGCGAAAAAAAAAAAATTAAAAAGAAAATGGGGCATTAGACACAAACTCGAAAATATTTTTGAGTTTGTGTCCAATACCCCGTTTTCTATACTACTGTTTTCCATAACTCAGTAGCACATATTCTTATTTTATACGCCAGCACTTACATTATTATGAATGCGTTGGATAGGCGTTTCTCCTGACTTTCGGTTTTGCATTGAAAGACAGGCAAGTACCTATTCTTTGGACTACTTATTGTAATCCTTAGAGAAATAAGAGTACCCCATACAGAAAGTCTAGTCATATATACAACACAATGTTTATGGTTTGCATGCAAACGTTGAATCGAAATGAACTGGATTTAATGCTATCTGCTCATATTAAACGAGCACATGATTTTGTTTCACTTTAGTATCAAATTACACTTTCACAATTAACACCATAACTATACAAACCTTGCATCGTTACAAAATCACAAAGAAAATACAGTACAAAATCGTTTCTAATGGTTGTGTATGCAAATGAGGTGTGGACTAGTCCATTGATGGATGAGGGAGCGATATTTGAGAAAAAAATTCCTTTGTGTTGTGGCTTTACATAATGCAAACAATTGTGATTGGTACGTCCAAGCAACTGTTGTGGACCCATTGGCCAAGATTCAAGGAACTTCCTCTCATAGTATGATGGTCAGATCATGGTCAGCTGTGGTTGGATAACCCCTGCACATAGTTAGGTTTTATTTAAACAGTTGCACAACATTATTAAAACATCCTTCAACTGGTTTCAACTGGTCCGTGTATGTAAGAATTATCAATTAATTCAGTTGGCAGCCGGTTCTTTCAACTGGCTTTAACTGGTCCAACCATTCTAATTAGAAATACAGCTGCCTAACTTCGACAAAGAGAGGGCTGTTGTTACGACATGTTGGTTATGGAAGTCCAACTTGTTAATTGTTTCCCTTCCTGAACGATACACGTAATAAAATGCTTCCGTTGTAACGAGGTATAATCTGAAAATTCATAATTATAAGGACCTCTTGTCAATGAGGATATTAAACGGTTCCTAATACTTATTACCAAATACATGAATACACGTTGTAGTGTAGCTGGTTCCCATTTTGTTTTTAACCATGCAGTTATATACTTGACCAGTTGGTAACATGTTTAGTGGAACTGTTTTTAACTGGCCCTTTATATAAACAGTTGGCTTCAACTGGTTCCTAATGACTTTACAAACATTTCCAGTTAGTAACTGGTTCCAATAACTGGTTTAAACTGGTTCCTATTGAAAACAGTTGCGTGGCCTGTTTATTCCATTTTACTCGAACTGGCACCAGTTGAACTCCAGTTGAGTCCAGTTACACACAGTTGACTCCAGTTAAAACCAGTTGAAAGTTTAACTGGTTTCAACTGGAATTTTCACCTGGGACTACTGTGGGCATTGTCAGTCTGGCGTCCGTATTGGTACCCGTCACTTTATGGCATGTCCCCGCCCCGCGGCGAGTCTGATACCAGACCTCCCCGGTCTCGTGAATTAATTGCTTGAAAATCTCGAGTTTTACCTGTATATCTTTCAGTGTGCCGTCCCACCGCTGCCGCCAGTGTAACAAGAATTTATCCTACTTGTTAAGAAACTCGGCACAGACAAGAACACACAGGAAAAGACAATTATCAGCAAGAAAATACTGCACGTTTATTTCGGTCGATCATTCCTCATCAACTATCAAAACAAAAGATGGCGCAGGGAATCGCGTCCCCACGCGGAACGGGTATCCCGATCCTCCGGCAGGGGCTCACGCCTCCCGGCTCCGTGGGGAGCTGTGATAGCGCCACCAGCACGTCGGTCAGACCCACCGTGAAACGGTGCTGGCGCCCCCAGCGGCGGATCGGGACGGCCGTTACAGTACGGTAGGCGTTCTTTACCGCAACCTGTGATTTCTTACAGGTTTGCATCCTATTCAGTTCGGAGACCTCCAACGGGGGTAGCTGAGAGGAGGTGGCGGATTTATTTCGCTTAATTATATGCATTTATATTCTATGCATTATTCTGTGTTTTTCTATGTATTCTGGTTTATGCTTCCAGTATGTTCTTATATAGCTTGCTTTCTTTAACAGCGTGGGTTAAATAAGATGTGCCATCGTATTCAAGCGTTCTCCGCAGGTTTGTATACCACGTACATGTACATTAATTTGCCTTATAATGCTAACGCACACTGTTCTTTCCAGGACAAGGCTGTAGTCCAGTCATACTGCAGCTGGACCTGGAAAAAATTGCAACAGAATTGATTTCAACTGCTATGGGTTCTATAGACACCCAAGTTTAACATATCAAAAGTCCTCCAAAATCCAAGTGTCGGAAAGCCTTCAAATTTGCATAATTATGTTAATTAGTTCCCGCCATAAGCTGAAAATGGAAAAAATGCATATCTTTAAAACAAAGAGGGCTAGCATGCCCAAAATGGTGTCTATACCCATGTTTTCATGGTCAAGGAGTCCAATGAAGAAAGTAATAACCTTTTAAAAGTATTACGTAACACGGTTCAATAGCCGCCATTACCCAAAAAATCAAATATTGGTATAAACTTGTCATTTGTGGCTCAAAATCAGTAACATTTGTGTCTATACCCATGTTTTTATGGTCAAGGAGTCTAATGATCATAGAATTATGCTTCCTTTGGCATTGCCTGACACATTAAATGTTAATGAGCAGCATTGGGTGTCCAATGTTCATAGACGAACAATGCTCATCGGTCTATTCCAGCGGATTGTAAGCAAGTTTATCAATGGGAGAAGTCAAGAAATCCAGAAATTCTGAACCGTTGAGACTCCTACCCCTTGGTTCCACCATAAAGATGAGTGTACAAGCACTGACCATGATGATAACACTTTTCATGTTAATCTTCTAGGTCCAGTTCTTCTGTAGGTTTGGTAGAATTAGAACTGCTCTGTCCTTTACAGTCACCGCATGCTGCTGTGCAGTCAAGTCCATTTCTCCTGCAGGTGCACTTTTTGGATTCACAACCAGTTTTGCAGTTGCAACGGAACAAGCAAAGAAGGTCTGCAGGTGCAGGTGGCAAGTCAGTTTTCACTGGCAACAGGTTCTGATTCACCATTGCCCAACCCCAATCCAGTGGATTTAAGTCATCGTTTTTCCCCCTCCATTCTTGAATTTGGAAGTAAACTCGCATACTGTGGAACTTGGCAGATGCCTCAGTAGGTGGCAAATTGCGAGCCTCAACATGTTTCGAGCTCTGTAAAGCCTTGTCACTGAAGTTCTTGAATCGGAGTTTTTTAAGACCAGTGTTTTGATCTCCGCTGTAGATGAATGCAAGGGCCTTTTCACCAGCATGGATGATGTCCTCTTTCTTTGCGCTTTCCACCATGAATGTATCAGCCAGTTTTGACAATTCATCGGTACGGATCTTGGACAGGCCTACTTGCTTTCCAATGCCATAGAGCCTTGATGTCGTGTCACACCCCAAAAGTGCATGAACAAAAAGCAGCCCTGAGCACACAGCAGGGCCAAGCTCCTCCTTCGACTTCAAATGTCTCTCCCTTTAGCCTTTAGCAGCAGTGCTCCTCCATCGAGAACATAGTAGACAGGATCAGGAAGAACCTCATTTTCGTTTTTAACCAGCTTCCAGAGTGCGTCTGCCAGTGCTGGTTTGTCTGCTACGCAAGGAAGTGATGAGTTGTCAAATAGCGCAGGCGGATGGGTACATAGTTCGTACTTGAAGTATGAGGCAGGATCATCCTTTGTACCATTAGTGGCTAGCAGGCTTAGTCTCTGGAAAAGGAGTTGTGGGTCCACTTGTACTTTCTCATCATTGTCAACTGTGATTGCAGCTTTTGATACCAGAGTAACAGCTTGCTTCTTTCTTTGAAAGGAAATGTCTGTAAGCTTGTTGGCCAAAGGATTCTAGATTATATGATTGGTAAAACCATTACAGACATTGAATCCAAAAAGTGCACCCGCAGGAGAAATGGACTTGACTGTAAAGGACAGAGCTGTTCTAATTCTACCAAACCTACAGAAGAACTGGACCTAGAAGATTAACATGAAAAGTGTTATCATCATGGTCAGTGCTAGCTTGTACACTCATCTTTATGGTGGAACCAAGGGGTAGGAGTCTCAACGGTTCAGAATTTCTGGATTTCTTGACTTCTCCCATTGATAAACTTGCTTACAATCCGCTGGAATAGACTGATGAGCATTGTTCGTCTATGAACATTGGACACCCAATACTGCTCATTAACATTTAATGTGTCAAGCAATACCAAATGAAGCATAATTCTATGATCATTAGACTCCTTGACCATGAAAACATGGGTATAGACACAAATTTTACTGATTTTGAGCCACAAATGACAAGTTTATACCAATATTTGATTTTTGGGTAATGGCGGCCATTGAACCGTGTTACGTAATACTTTTAAACGGTTATTACTTTCTTCATTGGACTCCTTGACCATGAAAACATGGGTATAGACACCATTTTGGGCATGCTAGCCCTCTTTGTTTTAAAGATATGCATTTTTCCATTTTCAGCTTATGGCGGGAACTAATTAACATAATTATGCAAATTTGAAGGCTTTCCGACACTTGGATTTTGGAGGACTTTTGATATGTTAAACTTGGGTGTCTATAGAACCCATAACAGTTGAAATCAATTCTGTTGCAATTTTTTCCAGATTGACTGGACTACTGTGTATATGCTTAGTTATGTAAAGTTTAATTGGCTATAGCAATTTTTCTGTACCTGTAGTCGGCCGGTATATTAATTCGTGCATGTTCTGTCTGTAATTACTGTACGTGTGTCATCCGTTTCAAGTTCATGCTTCCATTTGTAAGGTGCTAGTTTGTGCTTTCAGTAACTTATTTTTGCTTGCTTTAATTTGCAGCGTATAATGAAGAAGATGTGCACTATTCAAGCGTTACCCACAGGTTTGTACAGGTATACCACGTACATGTAATTTTGCCTTCATAATGCTAGCATTCACTGTTCTTTACTATGGCAAGACTTGGCGTATGCAAACGAATTGCATTCTTGATTGGCTTTCCGCACTCCTGCGGAAAGTCCTTGTTTCTGTTCTGATTTTTTTTTTTTTGCTGTTCCGACACGGTCAGGAACAGCCTTTGTTTTCGTTACGATTTTTTTTTTTAGCTTTTCCGCAAATCCTGCGGAAAAGGTATTGTTTTTGTCCGGATTTTTTTTTTTTTTTTCCATCTTCTAACCCGGAAGTACCATTAACAATGCACATAAACCGTTCGGCTCACTTTTTCAATATGTTCCTCAATTCTGATAACAATGAAACTTGGTATGAATAAAGATCATATTGTAAGGACGGTCCTAAAACAAATACGTCATTATGACGTCATCAGGTGTCGGGTTAAAGGGGCATGAAATTTAATGTTTTCCATATTCAAAAATTCATAAAAAATCAACCGTTTGACCTACGATCTTGATTCCTTCGGCATATACGATCACTGATAATTGTCTTTGAGATGCCCACATGCCTTGACCTTTGACCTCATTCCCTATTGGTCAAACAGACTTTGCCTTGTAGTTTGAAAGTGTTAAGGGGTAGAGGGATGTGGTAAACTGTGTTATGGTTCAACAAGGGTAGGCTATCCAAAAAATGTGGCGTTGACCTTTGACCTTGCTCACTTCCGGTCGAAACCGGAAGTGCCCCCTAGTTTAAAAATGGTCAGAGGTATTGAGACGGAATCAACGGTGTTAGTGTCACAGCCCATCAGGCTTTCTAAAAATAAAAGTTATTACGTCATCGTACGTAATAGCGCCCTCTAGCGACAAGATTAACATTCTTCAAAACGTATTTTAAACAGATGTCTGTGGGGAAGTTTTTCTAAAAATGGTCAAACTTGGTATATAACAAGACCTTGGGTCAGTACACATGCCTGTGGTGTCATACTTCGATGACGTCATCAAGTGGAATTTTACATGCATTTGAATTGTAAAGCTTTGATGACCTATATTCGCAGAACCCAACATCGGATACAAATAAAACTTCACAGGTATGTTGTCTGTGGTTAGCTTAGTGACATGTTGTAATGACGTCATGATGACGTCATCGTGCGTCAAATTACAATGCATTGAAAATTAAAGGTACGAATTTTCAATAATCAATAAAAAATCAGCACTTTAACATATGACCCTAATTATTGCGGTAACAGTCACAGCTAGCAATGATCTAAGTTTCGTACACAGACAATGACCTTTGATTTTGTTGACTTCCGGTAGAAACCGGAAGTGCACGTAAATTAACGTAATTGTTGAAAATGGTAAACGATGCAGGAATCGGGTTTGTAGTATTAGTGTCCAGGGTGAATGGGCTTTCTAAAAATGTAAGTGATGACGTCATCACTTGGAAGGGCGCCCTCTAGCGACAAAGTTAAAAATGTCAAAATATCTACTTCTATGGCTACGTTTGTGCAAATTAGCTCAATATTAGTGATTGTAGAGCTAAATAAGCGCCAAACAACTTTGTATGGTCAAAACTTTAGTGACGTCATCGATCCTTTAAATGTGGGGCATTAAAGGTAACATTCAGTGTTTTTTTAACTTGACTAATTTGCTTGCTTTTGGAGTATTGATGAAGTTCATTTTTCCTAGGCATGTTGCCTGCTACGATATCTGTGACATATAAAACTATTATCACGATGACGTCATCAAGTGTCATATTACAATAAATTGAAAATGTATGGTTGAAATATTCAAAAATCAATACGAAATCAGCACTTTAACATATGACCCTAACTCTTGCAGTAACACTCACAGCTAACCGAGATCTAAGTTCCGTGCACAAACCATGACCTTTGATTTTGTTCACTTCCGGTATAAACCGGAATTAGACAAAAATAGACATATATTTGGAAAGTGGTAAGTAATGCAGGGATGGAATCGATGGTGTTAATGTCCAGGGTGAATATTTTACCCCTTCTTTTGGGTTTAGTAATGTGAAAAGCATAAAATATTGGCCTAAAATCAGGCATTGCCAGAATTTTATTTAACCGTCTTCAAAAGAAATATAATAACGAAATTGGCCTCCTTTGCCAAACTTAATTTGAAATTATACTCAAAATGTGCCACTCCTAGTATCCGTCAAAGCTATGCACTCGCGTTTTGCTACCGTGAAAGTGATATAGCGCCCTCATAGTTATGTAAGAGAGTCCATTCATAAATCTGGTAATATCATGAATAATTCATTGCGCGCGCAAGTCTCTCGCGAGCTGATTGGCTCACGGAGAGGCGTGACTTGGAATTAAGTAGTGCTGATGATGGAGCTGTCGTCGCTTCCAAATCTCCCCTAAAATGCAGCCATTCCCGCTAAATCACCCGTCCGAGGGTAAGTTGTCCATCTCCACAAAGATTGTGGATGTGATTGTTTATATTGATTAGCTAAGATTCTGATGATTTATCTTACAAATTTGAGTGAAACTTTGTTGGGAAAATATTTGGTTGTCGTTTGTCTAAACTCACACGTGTAGCGTAAATTATAGTACATTGGCTAGCCGCACAGAACGCGCACAGCGAATAGTTTCGCACGCACTATCATGTGTACTACTGCTGACCTGTGACCACTTGTCATGTATGTATACGTGTATTTACGCTCTGACACTGTCTGAAATACTGTGCTACGTGCGTGCTGTTTCAGCAACAAAATAAGTAAATATGGATTATAATTTATTTGATGACTTTATCTTGTAAACCCTTCAGAATTTTAGAGCAATGTATATATACATTCACCCACAGGGAAATTCAGCATGATGTAGCAGTAGCTTGCACACAGCACCTGCACACAACACCCATAGGCTACTTCAATACTTGCACAACATTTGCTGAGGCTGGTGCTGGGTGAGTCTGTATACTTGAATTTCTAATTGTATTGCATTATACATGTATCTCGGCTACATTATTGTATTACTATCAGTTTATTTACAATTATTGACAAAGTGACTTACCAAACGTCATATGTTTTTTGTTGTATTTTTAGGTGTTTTTTTATCACAAATTGACGGCAAGAGGGCTTTGATCTGGAAATAATGGAGTATTCGTGTCCAATCAACTGGGAGTCACCCTGAGAGGTAGCTAACCTCACCCCTCCTTCTGGAACAACCCCATAATGAACAACGGATTGACAACTGACAAGACCCCGTCAACCACCCCTCAACATTACAGTTATATAGACATAGCGCACTGCTTTGCAGTACGTGTGTACATTATCGTACTTGTTGTAAGTTGCGCGTACATATGCAGTGCACGTTCCATTTACAGGCCTCGAAATAACCCACAGCACCACAGCAAATTGCCATCGGTGCCCTATGCTTTTGCCGTGTTGCCCTTAACAATTTCTAACACAAATTTTCCATTTCCTCATTCAGGTGCCCTTTACTAAGGGAAAATTGCTGTGCCCTTTTTAAAATGAATTTCGAGGCCTGCATTTAAAAAAACATGTTTGACTGGTGTTACGTGACCACGCGAAAGCATTAACGCAGCGAACTGTTCAACCATTGTAAAATACACCGAATTTGCCAAAAGATTGTTTAACCAAAGAGCAGTCGGTAATACAGAATATTTCAAGTTATTTCAGTCTGATTTAATAAGTTAAATCCTTACAAATATGCCTTAGTTTGACCGTTCTCTATGCGAGCAAACTTAACAGAAATTTTTACCGTAGGTGTCCGTTCTGTCTGTCTGTTTAGAATTTGCAAAGGGAAATAAAACGTGCTTTTAAACTGAGTTTCCAGAATAAACTTTTTAAACATTTAATTTATAACGGCATGTGACACTATGACAAACAGTACTAATTTCACAGTAAAAGTGCAAACACTGAAAATTGCCATATTTTCAACTCTAAACAAATCTTTTCTCAATCGAAGAAGGCTTCGGTACTATTTCCATAATGTACATGTTATTTTGTTAAAGACTCTCTTAGTATAAATTATGAACCTACATGTTATGATACTCCTCAAGGAGCTAATTCAGTAATCAAAAGTCCAAGGAATATTACCTGCACCATGACTTGGTATCTCACAGTCCATCAAACACCTGGAAGTGGTAGATCTGTATAGTACTACTTCCCCCAGCCAGGCAAACTGACACAACTTGAAAACTCTTCATCATCAGGTATCAGATTCCGATGACGGAATTTTACATGCATTTGAATTTTAAAGCTTTGATGACCTATATTTGCAGAACCCAACATCGTCAATAAATAAAACTTCACAGGTATGTTGTCTGTGGTTAGCTCTAAGTTTAAGTTTCTCAGGCATGTTGCCTGCTACTAGTTTGGTGACGTATTATAATAATGTCATAAAGATGTCATTCGGTGTCACGTTACAATGAATTGAATAATACATATGTTAGAAATTTTAAAATGAAATGGCATTCACAAAATGTAAATGACGTCATCACTTGGAAGGGCGCCCTCTAGCGACGAAGTTCGAAATGTTCTGAAATCATGTTCTCAGGCAAAGTTTATGTAAAATAGCTAATCATATATGATTATAGACCATGTTGACCACCAAACATGTTTGTGTAGTCAAAACATACATGACGTCATTTTTCCTTTAAAGGTCAAGCATTTCAACAATTATATATATATATATCTATTTTAAAATCAACAAATTGGTGTGCTTCTTTACCTGTGATCAAAGTGACAGTCCGTGGTTTTCCAAGATTTGCAAACATTACTATCGTGACCTTTGACCCTAAACATCGGTAATCTTTATGCGGAAACGCTTTGTGTTTATTTATAAACACAATACCTCTAGTTTTATTTATTTTTCAATTAAAAAATATATATATTTTATGATGTTAGGTTGAGGTGGGTAACCATTTTTTTTTCTTGGCCTAAGCCCTTTCAAAGGAATGTAAAAACCCAGTAAATTTAGAATCACCCTCACACCATCATAATAGACTGCTAAAGTGTGACGTCAGTTGCCATGGTAATTGGGTCTAAACAGTCGCTGGTAATCTGAAACGTCCATTGCTAAAGCGCAGGGAAACGGTTCACTGGTTTTTTTTTGAATTTTTATTGGGTATATTAAAGGGTTAATCAATTTAAAACAACAATCCACCGAAAACCTATTACAGTACATGTAATTTGTTCTTGTATTACATTTTGCTACTGCCAAATATTATACAAATATTGACTGTTCATGACGATGATGGTGCAAACTATCATCCCGAAGTGATCCTGGGACGGCAGTCCTGCTATTTTCCCGAGGCCGCAGGCTGAGGCAAAATAGCAGGACTGCCGTCTCAAGATCAACGAAGGGCGGTAGTTAGCATCATCACGTGAATAAAGTGCAGTCAATATTTGTTTTATATACCTCATACATTGATTTTGTGTGTCAAATGATTGGTATTTCAGAACAAAATTGAGTCAAGCCAAAGTGCACATTGTCCACGTGAACGCGAACACCACTACTATACTGGTTGCTTCACACGAACGCATTCACGTGCGCGTGCTGGCACTAGCTCGCTTGATATTCTGTTCGCGCTGGGAAATAATACTTTAAAAAGTACTATCCTCTGACCTATGACGCAAAAGTTCAAACAATAGTACTTTTTTTCAGTTGCCCACTGAAATGGTTGAACTAATCCATGTCGCATAATCTGCTTTTAACCAATCAGTGAACGAGAATCAATGTATGAGGTATATAATTATGTTATATTTCTTTTTCCCAAAACGTTTGCCAAAATACATTTAATTAAATGTATGATCCTAACACATGTGTGTATACATTTAAACATTGAAAGTTTGCGTCTATTTTGAAAAGTACGTGTATCATGTTAAAATGTTTAAATGTACACATATTTCTATTATATTTTCTCACCTATTTTATGAAACTACTGTATATTTTCCCAAAAACAGATCTAATTTCAATTTAAAACATAGCAAAGGTCTACATTTGTGGGGTACCGTTGCCGAGTGGTTTGGATCATTGACTCGCAATCATAGGTGGAAACTTGGGTGTTGTGGGTTCGAAACCCCCATCCGCGGTACCTGTGCCCTCAAGCAAGGCACCCAACCACACTTGCTTCATCCTTCAGAAGGGATGTAAAACCGTTGGTCCATGTGTTAGGTAACGGTAACGCACTTTAAAGATCGCAGAGCACTCTTTCGTGAAGAGCAAGGGGATTCCCCAGTGTCTCTGGCCATTTGTAATTTTTCATGGGTTTCCTCACACTTGCAATAGACCTATGACGTAATGACGTCACGCAATGTTTACAGCGGTGCATTATGGGTGAAAAGTATGGACAAAATCGATGCATCGCGTGTTTGCACAATTATTGCAGGGCCATTTTTGCCACCTTTTGAGGCCTTAAAAGTTAAAACCATAAAAGAGTCACTACATTATGGAATGTACAGGGGATATTTTATTGCTTTGTGGAAGAATTGGTCACAATATGTTAAAATATTGAAGTTCTACAAAATCTTCTTTTTAAAAATAAAGTAATTTTTTTCTCCAAATCTGTCTGTTCTCATTGCTAGAAGTTATCGGAATTGCTACTGATATAATTTGCAAATGAAAAGATGCGTGACGTAATACAATACATGTAGCTCAATATCTGAAACGAGGCTGCCAGTGTCAATTTGAAATTTGTCAATGTAATTTTCACCTTTTGAGAGTGCTGGGCCCCCGCACATAACACGAACACCCCAAGTTTCAAAATGTACGACAGGAATCCAGTCTAACTGGTTCACTATGTACAGACTAGACTGGCTCCCTCTCTCCTTTCTACGTTTGGGGGTGGGGGGTGGGGGGTGGGGGGGGGGGGGGGGGGGGGGGGGGGTGGACCACTGGTAATAGAGCTCAGTGCAAACATGGCTTGCCAGCCGAAATCGAGTATGGACCTATATTCTGCTAAGAACAGAGTTTTACAAAGCATTTCTTTTTTTGTGCTCGGGAGCGCCATGAAATTTGACCCAGGTCTTTCCAGCACCGAACTTCAACTCTGGTTGACTTAATGGCGGAGCGGGATAGTGGATCTTATTCAAAAACTTGGTTTATTTATAAAAGGTTGTGGGTTCTAATCACGGTCCAATCCATCCATGCTGTGTGCCCTTGAGCAAGGCAGTTTGCCACACATTTCTTCTCTCCACCCATGAATAAATGGGTACCAGAGGGTGAATGATGGTGTGTTTTATTAGCCATTGAGCACCTGACAGACAGCTAGCCGAGGCTGCATACTCCCTAAGGAGCCGATGTGGAATGATGAAATGGAGACCTAGCCTACAGACCGTGTGAAATTTGTTTACATTTAAAGCCAAATCTTGCCCGTCGTGCGCACGCACACAAAACACGCTACACGCACACGCATTCCCTACATACCAGGGGCCAATTTCATAAAGCTGTTTAGCAGAAAACTTTGCTTAATCAAACATGTGTTTGCTTCATAAAAATTGTATGTGAACTCGTGTTCTTAGCAAAAATAGCAGATATTTCTGCTAAACAGCTTTATGAAATGTTTTACCAACATTTGAAATGTGGTATATTCATGATCGGCATATTCTGAAACAGCACAATAATTTTTAAACGAACACATATTAGTGATTTTCTAAATTCACCCAAAAAAACTCATATGTACTGAGTATCAGTTTGCTCTCTCCACCTCAACAGCTAGAATAAAATACTGACTGGGACGAGCACGATACGTGATGCCTGGTAATATCATGATAAAACAATTTGTTAAAGTTGCACTGTCCGATTTTAGGCAGATTTGAGAGTCAAAATTTTGTTAAAAACTTAAATTGGTATTTTCTAAAAAAGAAAACGTTATCAGCTTTCATTATTTTTCTAATAATGTAAAAATCCGCCAAGGATTAATGCCCGTCGATTAAAAACCAAACAAATATATAAGACCGCCCCTGTATTTTATTTGACACGGTTATGATGTAAATGTACATATACAGTATACACGTTCGTGTATACATTGTACACATACTACATGTATGTAATGGGAGCATACGCTCATCACATACATATATGTACAACATGTGAAGCCCGTTTCAAGAAAAAGGCTTGTACCAGTATCTCCAGTTCCCGACGATTTACGTTTTTTAGATTTTTCGTTACAGAGACATGTAAGCTTTCTAAATTAGTTCGATTGTGTGAATTAATTTGTTTAATCCTTTCACCCAAACACAAACAGTGCAACTCTAATATACGGGTACATACATGTAACCTTGCTGATTCTATAGGTCATCAAGTATGCGTACTTCTCGCACTAAAACTTTTACTAAAAAGGATGGTTTTTTTGCAACACTTTCAAAAGTACACGTACGATGCCGCAAAGGTACTGTATCTTAATTTACTCTGTGCGGTCTGTTCCTCTGAAACATGTTAGTGCGGCCTAGCTTTTTAAGAGTGACTCTGACTGTCTCTTTCATCCAAACTTGCATGTGGTAAGTGTCAACTTGCGATGCAATGTAATTCCTGGGAAAACCAGGGAAACCACGAAACCGACGTCCTGGTTTGAAAACAAAAATTTGTTCCTTGTGGTAGTGATGTGCCAGTGCAACCACATCTTCTCTAGCAGCCTCCTCTTTGTCTTGATGTCTACCAGACTCTTTTCGAACCACACAGTCTTTGTCATGATTGTTCATGATAGTTTGCATGTTGTGGGTTGATCGACTTACACGGTGAACTGCTGCTTCTGTGATCTTTCCATGGAAGGCATTGATGTTGTCTTTTTGGTTGCGGTTTTTATGTTCACATTCCCTGTCAGGTTCAATGTTGGTGTCTGGCTTGCCTGTAGTATTTACAAATCGACACCACATAAGTTCATGTGATAGCCTTGGGGTCAAGAAGCACATGTGTGCAGCTAGGAGACGGAAGCTTTGGTAAGCATATTTTGTCTTACCAGCAGCCAGGAAGTACAACATAAGGAACCTATACAGACGAAGGAGGCGTTTGCCATCAGCATGCTTTCTAGCATCTGTAAAATCCATCCAAACGAGGCACATGGTCATTGCATTGGAGCAGTAGTTGCGCTTATGATGATCATCTGTATCCTGTGTACGTTCTGCTACACGAGGCTGTCCGGGATGTTGTTTGCCTATGTGTCTTTTAAGCCCCTTTAACGTAACAAAGGGTCTTTCCTCCTCAAAAAGATGGCAAACAAACTTGTGATTCACACTTCAACGCTATCCTCCACTGATGGCACCATGAAACAGTTGACAAACTTGTTCAAATTGTCTTTAACATAGGTTTCTTCATCTGTCTGGCCAAACACGAACTTGTTCTTTGTTGGTTCTGCACCGGCAGTCTCCATGCCAAAGAAGAGAAGGGCAGCAGAAACCACAATAATTTTTGTGTATGTCTTCAGTAGCTCCTCTGAGGCATTGTAACTTTCTTGGCTTTTGTTCGGATTTTGGCAAGGTACAGGGCACCTTGATCTCCTGGACAAGATGAATCCCACAGGGCATCCCAAATCGCATGCAGTACAAAAATGTCAATACTTAAACAACACTTATAAAACATCACTGTTGGAACAAGTCTCTTATCCGTTTTTTTCTTTATAACTTCTATCTCTGTAGCCCCCTTCTGGGTCAGTATGTGGATTGGCATTGGCGGATCTGGGGCGGGGTGGAGCGGGGTTCCCTTAATTGTGCTTTGTTTTTCTATCCCTTTGACAAAGTTGTTCAAAGTGTCTTTAACATAGGTTTCTTCCATGATCTGTCTGGCCAAACTCGATCTGTCTGGCCAAAGTCTCCATGCAAAAGAAGAGTAGTGCAGCAGAAATCTCACTGTAATTTTTTTTTCATCTCACTGTAATTTTTGTGGTTTGGAAAAATATTTCTTGACTCAGCACACCCCCCTAAAAAAAAATATGGATTCAAATATGATTGGGTTCTCAGTCCCTGCTTGCTTGAGTTTTCCCCTGTACACTTTTGTATGGGCCCCTTTCTACATCTAGAACTGAACAATTCTTTGTTTTTTCTTCAATCACATTTCTTAGGATTGAAACTACATACAAACAGTGCTATTTGTGCTTGTTAAGAATTGTTTTTAGTATCAGACATTTAAAAAAATCTTTACAAATTTACAATGATCTGAAGCCCAGCACATTGGTCAGGTCAAGTCTTGTTCTTGCCCTTTTTATTTAAAAAAACAAACAAACTAAATTTTGTTTCTAAAATGGCCAACAAACTAGATACTGCAGTTCAATTTAATAAATTAAATGCCCTTTTTGGCTGTTCAAGAGTCAGTCAAGTAAACCAATTTATGTCGGTGGCTTCAGTACATGTACAAGTGAATTATTTCATGGTTGGAGACTCAACTCAAGTCGAGTCCCAAGTCTTGTGTCAGAGACCAATAAACGAAATAGCCGTGTTTCCTATTACATTAAACAAAAAATATTTAGGGCGAGTAGGTGGGAAACATTTTTGTTTGCCCAACATTTTTGTAGGCAAAAATATAAGGGTGGGATGATGGTCAGTAATTTTTTTATCACTTGCACTTTGTATCAGTTGGTGGATTTTGTATACAAGTGAAAGGTAAAAAGTCACGTGCACAATAATATTTTTTTTTAAAACCACCTTTGTTGTCAATTTCCAACATGAAGTACCATTTTGAACGGAAATAAATTTGTGTGGTGTTTGTTACCATTACTATTTACACTTTGAGTAATGTTTTTTTGTCACCTCATGAAAACCAAAATTGGGTCCTTGCAAATGATAAAATGGCCTTTTAGTGTTTATAATGTCTGAATTTAAAAGGAAAGTGATTGTGAATACAAACACGCAAGAGTGAGGCACTTTTTCAAGCTTTGACGAGGGAAACAAATATGTACACAACAATTATTATTGTATAGGCACAATACGTTTTTATATTTGGTGGTGGTTTTTTAAATAATAAAATATAGGTTTTGCAGGATTTTCACGGTTTCGGCTGGTAACAGGCACTTCTTTTCGTGGCCTTAATAGGACAAGATTACCAGCGAACAATGTGATTGAGATTGTTTGTCATGCATACATACTTGCATAAAGTTGCCACTTGTATGGAAATCGGCTATGTGGGGTTGCATCCCTTCCAACCTAGTTGTTGAAGTTGCTTGGTCACGCTGGTTTTCAATTGTGCTGCATTATCTTTCACAGGTCAAGAGATCACCAGCAGATATAATGGGAACAACTCTTGCAGGATCATCGTGGCCCGGTGTGTAGCGATGAAGATGCTTGACAATCGCTTCCATGCCCTCCTTTGTGTTTTCATTCTCCATGATGACACCCAGAGGAATCTGTGCTTACAAACATGAAATAAAATTCAAAATGTAACTGGAATTGTTACCCTGAAATTAACAGTCTTGCAATGAGTGCTCTAGTTTGCAGAAAGCTGAAAGTTATATTCCCACCTATGCATGATGTGAAGTTCTTCTCACTGAGAATGGTACTTACAGTGAAACTTGTATGTAGTGGCTACTAAGGGACCAACAAAATGTGGCCAGAATAAGCAGGTGGCCCTTATATCGAGGTTTAGCAGGCCTATGCATGGATAAAAACATCGTCAAACATACTACAATGCATACCCTATAGATGAAAAACAGCTAGAAGTGAAGTGCAACAAATGGTTCCTCATTAAAACGTGGAAACTTTGTTAGTAATTACAATTTTAAAAGCTCCTCAAAATCTCCTCATTGACATGATTGAGGCAATTTACTGTGTGTGGCCCGAAATCCAGGTTCAACTGCCATAAGATTGTACACACACAGCAATTTCAGTGCCCTGGACACTGGCTGCGTTAGACAGGGTGCCTAATAACAAGGTTCTACATGTACCTCCATAAAGTCCATATGTTTGTGTACAAACTGATTTGGGACTGAACAGAAGTGGTCACATTAAGATTTGGTGTTGTGGGATCCTGATGAATCAAAAGTTTCGTCAAAATCTGAGATGGTCGGGTTTAAAATGTAAATTATGTTTTTGGGTGATTTGACATGGACTGACCCCTGTAATGAAAAGTCATTAATTTAATCTGGTATACCAGTACATTGTTTCCATTTTGGAGGGATGAAATTGTGGTACTCACTACTTCACTCTTTTTGCTTGCCATAACAGAGTATTCATAATGAATATGTTCAGGAACATGATGTTTGAAGATGTCTAGCCGAGGCATGTGTTCACCAATAATCATCCCACACAGTACACCCATCTCATAGCGCAGTTTGTTATCATCATCCACACTTGGAAGAAATTCTTTGGTTGATATGGTCTCATGATTGCCAATGGGCTTGTCATCTGGCAAATGCCAAGGGGATGCTCTGTTCTTAATTGCCAACATATTAAACATGTGGTAGTCTGTACCAATGCGCATTGGTTACCAGACGTTAGATCACGTCTGGTAACCAATGCGCATTGGTATTACTTTGTACACAGACTAGGCAGATAGACTTTTTGAACACAACATGACAACCAGACAACTGCTAGGTTGTGAGCATACCGGTTTGTTTCGCTGGAATTGTTGGCAAAATAATCATCGTGGCTGGTTATTTCCCTCAAGGACCTGCGTAGTGGTTATGCCTGACAAGGTTTGGGTGAGTTTTAGGGGGAATTAGTGTGTCAAGGTGAGAAAATGACACATTTGTTTTGTGATAGCGTGTTCATGTTCTTAAAGCTTCTCAGCTCTACTGCTAAAAAGACCACATCCCAATGAAAAATGATAAAGCAACAGCTGAGATTATCTTAGCTAGTCCTGACCAACACTCAGCAATTTATTTTATGGAAATACAATGTACAGTAAAATGTCAGTTGTATAAAATGCCCCAACTTGTGGTGATTCAAAAAACTGACCTTTAGTGGTCAGTTTTTGAGGTGATCCTCAACATGCTCAAGGGCATGAAGCTATGAAGGTTGCATATTTAGCATTTTTACATGGCATATGTCAATAAATGGGAACCAAGACAGGTGGCATCACATAGCAAGCTCTTTAAACGTGATGGTTTCTTTATGATATCCCTGAAAAAAAATACGGATTGGAGCAGAACATTCCAGAATGGTAATGAGAAAAATATGACACATGATATGATATGGAAAAAAATGGGGGTTTCAAAGATGTGATCTGGTCATCACACTTCTTTAAGGAAAGAAATGCTGTGTCAAAGTCGGCCATATTGGGAAAATAAGTGGACATCTATTAAATATGTAGCCTGCCCCCTCCTTTGTTGTTATATTTTCATATTTCTCAATGCTTCTTTCTTGCTGCTGGGCTGGTTTGTATCCAGTGTGTCTCGACCACTGCCTTGAGGATGCTGGTTTCCTGTTAATCCTCGGATATTCGACCGGATGTTGTTGAGGCGGGCATGCACTGATTCGCCACCTTGTTCACCGTGGAAACCAAGCCCCATCCGCCATCGTCTTATCCAAGGAATAACATGATCTTCCAAGAGGTGCATTTTTGGAGACACGGTTTCTCGGGGAAATGCTTCACGAAAGTAACTCAGGTAGGCCACAATGTTGTTTTCTGCAAGAAATTCAAAATAGCATACAAAATGAGGATGTACTAACAAATTTGTTCAGAAAGCTAAAAAGATTGTTTTTAGGATTTATGCATACAATCATGTACATGCATTAACTGACCAAGTACTTTAACTTCCTTGTCCTCCATCTCCCTTGCAATGTTGTACAAGTTGTGGCAATCGGCAAATGCAGTGAAGAGTTTGCTGTACTTTGCTGCACTTTGCTGCAAGGTTTTCAGCATCCCTAAGCCTTGCTGGAGATGTTGGGAAAATCTCTTTTGTCTTTTCAATAACTTCATTCGTCAGTTTTTTTATGTTTTCAGCCTGTCAAAGAACAAGAAAATTTAGACTAAAATACTCATACATGAATAAAAGATGAAATTGTTGACGCACCTTACAACGACACTTGTGCACATGATTTCCCACAAAGGACTTGTTGTGGTAGACCTGGCGCTGCACCTTAAACTCCTGAAGCGTTGGGTCTAGTATACTTGTAAGGGGGCCCTGTCCTGGGGTGAGCTTAGCAGCGCACCTTAATTTCTGTGCTTGAGATTTCTGAAAGAGAAAGAGGTTATTATGAAATATAATGTGCCACCAGACAATTATTGTGGGTGTTCACTTATAAGAGGTATAATTTACCATTTCAGCACTCTTGGTTTTGCTTTCCTGTACAGACTCCGACAAGAGCTCAACCAGAGGATGTCAGCCACTTCAATGATGGTTGCTGCAAGCTACTCCTGCAGATGCTCTCCATTTGACTCCCAATAGGCAGCTTGTTCCTCCAGTTGTACAGCTGATCTGATTGCTTGGATGTACTCCCGGTAGCATCGTCCAACCTCATCTTCATCTGGACGTTTGGTGTTTCGGGCGAGAGTGGAGGCAATCTTGGCATCAAGTTCACTGCAAGCCATTTCAAAGCTGGTAAAATGTTTGAGGAAGAGGCCCAGGCTTATATGTAAGCCTGGTGGACAGACCTATTAAACCAAGTAGAAACAAAATGAAAGATGTTAAATAGAGACGAACGGCTTTCCTATACATGTCGTGAAGAGATTTTTAATCAATACATTTTTAGCAGGTTGTGACCAAGGCTTTAAATTTTACCTGAGATATGGGTATGGGAAGAACTGGGGCTCGAATCACATTGTTGTACAGTTTGGCATTTTGTGGATTAGCTCCATTTGCTGTGAGGTTTTTAAGATCTTCTTTCATGTTTTTCAGGGTTCTTTGCTTGACAGTCTTCCTCTTGTGATGTTCTCGTTTCATGTCTTCTTTGGTAATCGTGCAGTATAAACAACAGTGGCGACCTAAGTGGAAAAAATAAAACACATTTGTCTGCATGCATGTTCCCATGCAAAATATGCAAGGTTTAAATTTGTATTTTTACTTTCAATACACAGCTCCGCTTACCTGATGCTCCGCTGATGCCAAACATCCGGCAGAGGTATTCATAGTCACCGAACATGAATACATCAAAGGTGAGCCCCCTAAAAAAATACAAGGCATAATTAAATTATTTTGTTATATGCTTTGCTAAACAAGGTGCTACATTCTGGAAATGGTAAACAAAGGCTGATAAATGTGTTTATACAGTGTTATAGATTGCCATACCTCCATGTTGAATCCACCAGCTCCTCAACTTGTTGTTTGTGCCGTAGAAGACCGATGTTTATGTTGTGGATAGAGTCAGAAGCTTCTAAAGCACATATTACAACGGTGTGTGCCAAGGAGTTGGGATGGTGAACATTTCCGACCTGAAGCATTTGCTTGAAAGTTCCTCCCCCCTTATCTCCTCCAATCTTGATCCAGATTTTCTTTTCAGGAATGAGCTCTCCATGCCATGTCAGCATATTAGCTCTGTGTATAAAAAGTTAACATTAAATCCACAAACCTTTGAACAATACAATATGAAACATGTTGTATAAAATTGTCACTGCTTTCATTATTAACATTACTCTGGAAAACTTACTCATCATATTCTTGTAGTTGCTGGAAAACCTTGTCACGGAGGGACTTGACAGAGACACAGGCAGTTTGTTAGTCTTGGCCCAATACTACTCTAGTCGATATTGGTTTGTGTACGCGTTGGCCATATAGTGCGCCCTCTTGCAGCACTAACGGACCAGTCTTTGCTCACGAGAGTAGTCTTGGGAATTTCTCCCGGAAGGTTTAACTTTTTCTTTGTTTTTGCCTAGGCTTTCCTAGGGAACCAATCAGCGAGTGACCCAAATACAGCAGAGCGTGGGAATGCAGCGAGCGACCCAAATACAGCGCGTCGACCGCAGAGCGTGACCCAAATACACCGCGTGCACGCGCTTCGAATGGTTTGAAAAATATAAGGCGGCTTACAAGAATCATCGAACATGACCGTTTTATCGTTGCTAATATTTTCGGTGGCATAAGTTTCTTGGCAAATGTTTGCGAATATATTTACAAACATGTTTGCAAAGGCGTATGACATCGCAAAATACATTTGTTTATGAAGATAATTGCGACATTGCAAATATTTGCAAAGATATCTGTGATATGCCATGTCCCTTGTGTGCCATCATAAAACCCTCTGCAGCTATTTACATAAAACGGTACCGCCCCCAATGCTGAACTTCCGGGAGAAATTCCCAAGACTACTCTAGTGAGCAAAGACTGGTCCGTTAGTGCTGCAAGAGGGCGCACTATATGGCCAACGCGTACACAAACCAATATCGACTAGAGTAGTCTTGGGCCAAGACTAGCAGCTTGTTTGACCATGAATCCACCGTTGATTTCATCCGGGAAGGTAAATGGCAAATACTCTGCACATATGTTGTCATTGATGATGGTCTTACGTTGTGCCCGAAGCTTTGCCTCACATTCTGTATGGATTCCATACTGCTTCAACCAGCTGAAAAGAAAAAAAATCTACATGACGCATGTGAAAAAAAGAAGTTGTAAGGTATTTTATTTTCAATTACCAATGCTTGGTGTAATGTGTAATGTAAAACAAAGGCAAAATGTTTGCAAAAGGCATGACATTAGAACATAAGGCCCAAAAAAGAACTATCTTTAGCGTAAGTTGAAGTCTCCTAAAATGACGCAGTGACGCAGCTTTTTTGGTCTTTTTTTTCCTTTTTTGGTAAGTGGATTCCGAGCAATAAAGTCAACTTGACATGAAGCCAACACGCATGTTTTTAATCGAATCACTTTTAAAAAAATGGAAAAAAAGACATTGACGCGCAGGGTTTAAAGTGACGCACGTGCTAATGCTAAACATAGTTCTTTTTTTTGGCCTAATCTAAATAAAGAATTAACTGACACTTTTAATTCCCTATTTCTCTTCCAGCTAAAACACATGTTTGCTTTAAGTAAAAGTAAGTCTCCTTGTGGGATCTTGATCACTTGGAGCTTGTTGAGTGCTTGTTGTAATTCTTGTTTGTTTCTCCGCAGCTTGACCATCTGCCAGCTGAACCTGGTTTGCCCCTCCACTGATGAGGTCTCTAGCCTTCTCCAAAACATGAGTACGGCGTCTCTTGGCCGAAGAAGATGCTTCCTGGCTATTGCATCGTGGTTTGGGGACACAAATAGTGACCAGTTGCTGAAATATAGAACCAATTAAATATCATTAGGTGAAACAAAAGGAAAGAACATTGCACAAAGAAAATTAATTACTCACCAGATCTGACCAAAAGACTGCATAAAATCCTGTTTTCCCAGCCGATATTAACCAAATTTGTACAATAACACATTTTGGTTTTACCTCAAAATATGGACTGAAGGTTACATGGGGAGTTCTTGCCCAAATAACAACTGACACTGTTAATATAAAATGTGTGTGATGTTTTGTGATGTATAGCCTTCTGCATATATCCAGATAATTTTGCATAGCATTTATTTGTTATTTTTAGTGCAAAGAGTAAAAAGACAAATTATTGATGTATCCTATATTTATATACATGTATAATGAACTTTAAGTGGAAAATTAAAAATTATGTATTATGTAGATATTTTAATGTATGTTCATACTATATAGTTATATCAATCTGCTTGAATTTAGTGTTTATACATTTTTTTTATTTTAACATTTCATCATAGAAATTAAATGATTTGGCATGTAACTGAAATTTCTTCAGTATCTCACCTGACCCCCTGTCTTAAAGGCGGCTGAAATCCCATCAGCGGATTGTGCTAACTTGCTTCTTAGAATGTGGGTTCCGATCCTTTCCAAGGTTGGGGTGAGCATGGTTTGCTTTGGTGGGTTGTTTATTACGCTGTAAATTTCCTCACTGATGGCTAGGACTGGATTGCAACTGTGTTCACTAACGTATGTCAGTGCCAGAGTTTTTTTTACATGAGTTGCACTTAATACTTGCTTTTACGAAGGCTTCCCAAAAATAGGTCTTCACCTTGTCTACTTCCTTATAATGTGTCAACGTCTGACAAACATGACACTGAATTTTAACTTTCCCCTCCTGGTTATAGTGGTTCTGAATGCAAATCAGGCAAAATACATGATCACATGGCACTGCCACTGGCTTTTTCAGAAATTTATGACAAATCTCACAATTAAACGTGTTGCATGTTGCCGAGAAATTGCCAAGATTTACAACTTCATGCCAAGATATATCTTTGACAGAGTTCGCTAGTGCCTGGAAGTGCTTCTCTGGAGTTGCTATAGTTTTTGGACGACCAGTATGCTTTGGCTTTGGTGGCCTTCCGCCCTTTGATTGCTGCATGCAATCAGAACAAACTTCACACTTGGTGGTTCTGGGATGAGGCTTCCAGCTGACAACCTGCTGTGTTGATGTTCTCTCCAAGAAGAGACGCGTGTAGCAGCTGTGGCAAACGTGCTGGGGATGCACGTCAGTTGCATCATCGCTTACATTAACATTAAAAGTCTGCAGAATTTTCTTTTGATAAGCTGCAACAAGTTTGGCTTTTTTTCCCATGGCATCTTCGCATTCTTTTATTGTCCTTTTCCCACATATGCGGCATAACCTTTGCAGATATTGTCTATGTTTGTCGAATGTGGAACGATCTAACTTCAGCAAGGAAGCCATTTTACGAGATTTTTAAATTCATTTCATTTTCCTGGGTCAAGTAAGGCGAAAAAGACCTCGCACTGTCAGCAACTGCAGTGCGCACGTCGAAGAAGTTTAAATGCTGTGTAGTATCGATTATTCGAGTTGCTATCGATACCGTCATTCTAACATTTGAGGAAATATATCATGTAAACTTCGTAATTTGGTTTTTTAATTACTTATTTCCTTGAGGCTGGTGAATTCCTACATGAATGAGTAAAATTAAAATCGTCTTGGTGAACACTGGACTTGAAAACGTAGCAACGATACCAGCCGTTTTCGCCGATAGCCGTGTGTCGATGAATGCTAAAGACCACGCCCCTTTCTGTAAGCAAGGAAAATCCATCGATTTTCTGACCTGAAAATATCTTTTAAAAAAATTGTAGCAGCACTAAAAACTATACGTGAGAACTTGGTGTAACTCTAACGTTTTATTTGTACCATCATTTTTTTGGGGAAAACTAATTTACAGAAGTTATGGCCCCAAAAACGTAATTTGTGCTTCCCGGCGCTGTGGTTGTATTGCATTCGTTTTCGTTTGTTCGGAGTTTCACTTACTAAAAAGGGCATCGTTTGGGTGAATTAGATGGGGAGGGATTTCTTTCTGTGAACTGAAGCAAAGTTTTGATGTTTTGGGACTCAAAAATTTGTATTCCACACTTTGAGATTTGAAATTGCCGCCATTTGATGGCGAGAAAGAGGGCCGTTTCAGCGCGGCGAGCTCGGTATCGAGCGGCCACAGCGCGGTGGCGTCCTTGACGACCTGACTAGTAAACAAAAGGCGCGTACTCGCGCATGCGCACTAAGGCAAAACTAAACGCACACAGGGCAAGCGTACAGTGGACATATGTGTACTGTACTGAGAAATATAAGGCAGCGAGACAACGTACGGATAATTTAGCAAACTGCAGGATTGTGCATGAATCCCGCGAGTACAAAATCGCGCAGCTAGGCTAGGCTTAGTCTTTGTGAAAGACGGTCTAACGTTGCTTGGTTCGTGTGGACAGGGAACTAGTTTATGCGCCGTACGTGCGGTCGATATTGCACTGTGTGGACAGGGAACTAGTTTATGGGTGTTGTTCGTAAGACCGTCTTTGGAATCCTTTCACGTGTCACGTGGTTTGCTCGCGAAATGGCGAGCACATTCCTACGTGACGTAATGATTAGCATAACTTGTTTCCGAATGTACGGCGTGTGAAGGTCGTGTACCTGTACCTCGAAGTAGTTGTACTGTATGCAAGACTTTCCACACGACGTACGTAACGATAAACAAAAATGTGCGTGGTGATTTTGAGGATTTATGATGGCGGATCGTCACTGTGTTAACAGAAGCGACGAGGATTATATCAAAAGACAGACAGTTTAGCAAAGGATGCAGGTACTTCTCAGCGGCGTAGCCGTAGGTGCAAGATTTGAAGAAAGGTAGGAATGCTGTAAAATGATGGTGTTTACAAAATATCCGCATATGCTGAAGGAGAATTGTATCGAACGACATGTTTGCATAGGCCTACACATGACACACTGTATGCTACATGATGCAGATTCACTCGCATCGTGGTAACATTTTACTGAAATGCCTGCACTACACTTGTCTTAAGATATTACGGCATAATATCACCAAAACGTGAAATGCCGTTAAGAAATCGTAATTTTATTGTGGAAATGTTAATGATTTCGGAAAGAATCGGGAAGTTGATCACGGCTTCAGACCTTGCGTATACTGCTTTCAAAACATATGAGACGGGTTTGTGAGTGATTCCTCGCAAAATCTTAAATTTTGCCACTCGAAATGTTGTTAATTTCCCATTAAATATGCACATTCCAATGCTAGATGATTCATTTTAAAGAAAACAATTATGATCAACTTCCCAAATCTTGTCACAGTTAATTATGTCATGCTCCATTGCATTCTAACCATTTCTTTCACTTTCGTTTCTCTTTTTTTCTCCTCAGACCCACAAATTAGCAGAGTTTCAATAAAGTACGGTACAGAAGATGGAATCTTCGAGGTAAAATTTGTAGTAATTTATAATCTTTTCTTTAACAAAAATTACAATGCCACAAGATAGCAGTCAATCCACCCATGATGGCACACACAAACCCCAGGCATAAACCCATGTTGAGCATTTAGTGGTATTTCCTTTTGCAGTCTCTGTACAGGGGAACAGTGACAATAATCACATAATGATTAACAAGATCCACCTTATAACAAGCTTTTCATGCCCATATTACAAAAATCATGTTAAAACAGGGCACTTTTGCCTACACAAGTGTTCAGTTCAGCTTTATGCATGAACAACTCGTACCTTATTCTTACTAAATTCTCACGATTTACAATCGTATGCGATTCTTTTGCTTTTTTCTTCAGAAAATGAGGAATAAGATTGACCTCCATCTACACGGGATTCTCATCAGTCCGTATACTTCCTGACTACTTGCGGCTTCTCCCAACAGAAGAGTGTGCAATCCTTTGTCTCCACGCTTTGGTCTTCTTTTAATGTAAAATGTCCTGTTGCTGCTTCGTGTCTGGGGTTTTAATCAGAATGAATTAGACTGTATTGAAGCCTTGCTTGACAAATTCCTTTTTGAGCATGTAATCAGCTACATGTAAGTACATGTACACTCCATGGTGTATTCACATAACATGGAGGCCTAATTAAAAGGTACAACTTCCATGCAGATGTACATGTAACTAGGACAGTTCTTTAATAATCATGAATGAACCTACATGTTGAAATTTTGAGCAAACTGTCCAAGGGGGGAATAGACACATTTTGTGCCCTTATGAAAGCTCCACTGTAAAAGTGCCCATTTTCGTGGTGATGCTTGGCTTACTGATGTCATGAGATTAGCTAGTGGATTTTGAAAGTTCATTTTTCTGAGCTATAAAGGTACATGTACAGCACATGTATATTCCTGCTTAAACTTAAAGAACACAATAAATTTGGGCCATTAATCAAAGACTTGCGACGTGTCACAAGTACACCAAATCCATCACATCTCGCAACGGGTTCAGCGAGTTCCGATGGATTTAGCTACTTTTGCGACACGTCACAATTCTTTGTGATATCAACCCCTGCTCCTGTATAGAAAAGCGTACATGTGAACAAAATTTGACAGTTTGAGTCCACTGGGAAGCATGCCTCCAACTACACGAAATAAATGCTACATAACAATTGAACTCTGACCTCCAAGTTTTGTTTATTCTTGACATGTATAGTCATCAGTGCTTGGGACAATTATTTTTTTGGAAAGACAAGTAAATTCATAAACGTGCCTGCATTGATATAGCAACACAGCAAGCTGTATTAATAACGTCACTTATAAGATTTGTACTAATTATTAGTACTACAGTAAAACAATATGCTTATCACAAGAAAATGTTTATGCCCTATCTTTCAATCATTGCTTTCATTCCTTAGGTTTAAAGACATGATTGGTAAACTTTCAAAAATGGTACCAAACGCATTACATAACTAAAGTATGCCTTTTAAAATTTCACTCGGCCATAATTCAAAACCCTTTAAAATACATGCATGGTTTTTGTGTTGAATAAATGGTAAATAATTCATTTGCAAATTGTCAAAAAAAAATAAAAACTATCTAGCAATTTCTCGCACTAAGGTACCGGATCATGGCTTCAGACCTTGTGTGCAAAACATGCGAGACAGGCTGAACAAATGCATGGTTTTTGTGTTGAATAAATGGTAAATAATTTATTTGCAAATTGTCAACAACAAAATAGTTGTCAATTTCTCATAATAAGGTACCAGTACCCGAAAGAATTGAGAAGGTGATCATGGCTTCAGACCTTGTGTGCTAAACATATGAGACAGGCTGAACAAATGTGTTTTTTTCCCAAAATCTTAAATTCTTGCCACTTGATATAGACCCCTTGCACGGCGGCCATGACAGAGGGCAGGTTTTTATATTTAAATATGTGACAATAGATCCATCAAGTGCATACTCGTGCATGACGCAATGTGACCACCTTCTGTCATGACCGCTGTGCAAGGGGTTTATTTTTTCCCATCAAATCTGCACATTACAATGCTAGCCGAGTCATTTTGTTTTTAAAGAAACAATCAACTTCTCAACCCTTTTTAATACCAATGGTATTATTTTATATGAAAAAGGAAATAATTTACAAGTCAAATTAAAATATAATCGTCATTTCTTCCTGCCAAATTAGTTTTTCTATCAGACCTGCACCTAATGACGGCTAACATTGGTTATTTAGTCATTTTGTCAAGGAATAGTGATGTCCGACTTGTAAATTATTACTCGTTAATTCAACAGAGGAAGGAAAACATTTATCGTTGCTGCATGGCCCAGTTTCCGGACACGGTTCGAATTTTTTTATTTTTCTAAAATGTCCTTCGAAGATCTGTCCTTCGTCTCTCCTATCTTTGATTAGCCCCTGCTTCTGGCGGTCATTATTTATACTCAGAAATCTATAGAAGCAAACCTAAACTAGACCTGTGTTCGTTCTTGACAACGAACACATGGCTGTTCCCCTCCTTTTTATAAACATATATGGTGTTCGAGATGACCTTTGTTAGTGATTGTATATGAAGAAATCACGATCGTATGTCAAACGGTTGAGTTTTTATCGATTTTTAAATATTGAATATTATTACATGCCACTTTAATCTGACATGTAGGGAAGGTCAAAGGTGTTGCTATATGTTTGGATACCCCACCCTAGTCGAAGTGTAACACAGTTGACCCCATCGTGATATATTGTACCCCTTTCAAATGGCAAGGCAAAATCTGTTTGACCAATAGGAAACGAGGTCAAAGGTCAAGCCATGTGCGCATCTTAAAGACATTTGTTAGTGATCGTATATGCAGAAGGAATCAAATTTGTAGGTCAAACGGTATATTTTTTATTGATTTTTGAATATTTAATTACGTAATCATATTGTCGCTAGAGGGCGCTATTTCGTACAATGACGTCATCACTTATATTTTTGGAAAGCTTAAGGGCCTCTGGTAATAACACCATTGACCCTATCTCAATACCTCCTTTCACTTTCAAACTAAGGGCCACTTCCTGTTTCGACCGGAAGTGAGCAAGGTCAAAGGTCACGGCCATATTTTTTGGATACACCACCCTAGGTCCAAGTGTAATACAGTTGACCACATCCAGATATCTTGTACCACTTTCAAATGGAAAGGCAAAATCTGTTAGACCAATAGGAAACGAGGTCAAAGGTCAAGCCCTGTGCGCATCTTAAAGACATTTGTTAGTGATCGTATATGCCACAGGAATCAAGATCGTAGGTCAAACAGTTGATTTTTTATTGATTTTTGAATATTTAATTACGTAATCATCTTGTCGGTAGAGGGCGCTATTTCGTACGATGACGTCATCACTTATATTTTTGGAAAGCCTAAGGGCCTCTGATAATAACACCATTGACCCCATCTCAATACCTCCTTTCACTTTCAAACTAAGGGCCACTTCCTGTTTCGACCGGAAGTGAGCAAGGTCAAAGGTCACCAACATATTTTTTAGATACCCCACCCTAGTCGAAGTGTAACACAAGTGACTTTGTCCAAATATCTTGCACCACTTTCAAATGGAAAGGCAAAATCTGTTTGACCAATAGGAAACGAGGTCAAAGGTCAAGGCGTGTGCGCATCTTAAAGACTTTTGTTAGTCATCGTATATGGCGAAGGAATCAAGATCGTAGGTCAAACGGTTGAATTTTTATTGCTTTTTGAATATTTAATTTATTAAACTTCATACCCCTTTAATCTGACACGTGATGACGTCATCATGACGTCATTAGTACTGTGCACAACTTCACATAGTGACCAATGTCCATGTGAAGTTTGAAGTCAATCATCAATGTGCAAGTGTCCGAAATAGCGTCTAAAAAAAAGTGGAAGAAGGAAAAGAATAAAAAAACTAGACCTGTGTTCGTTCTTGACAACGAACACATGGCTGTTCCCCTCCTTTTTATAAACATATATGGTGTTCGGGATGACCTTTGTTAGTGATCGTATATGAATAAATCACGATCGTAGGTCAAACGGTTGAGTTTTTATCGATTTTTAAATATTGAATATTATTACATGCCCCTTTAATCTGACATTTAGGGAAGGTTAAAGGTGTTGCTATATGTTTGAATACCTTACCCTAGGTCAAAGTGTAATACAGTTGACCACATCCAGATATCTTGTACCACTTTCAAATGGCAAGGCAAAATCTGTTAGACCAATAGGAAACGAGGTCAAAGGTCACGACCATATTTTTTTGATACACCCTAGGTCAAAGTGTAATACAGTTGACCACATCCAGATATCTTGTACCACTTTCAAATGGCAAGGCAAAATCTGTTTGACCAATAGGAAACGAGGTCCAAGGTCAAGGGGTGTGCGCATCTCAAAGACCCTTGATAGTCATCGTATATGGCGAAGGAATCAAGATCGTAGGTCAACCGGTTGATTTTTTAATGATTTTTGAATATTTAATTTATTAAACTTCATGCCTCTTTAATCTGACACGTGATGATGTCATCATGACGTCATTAGTACTGTGCACAACTTCACATAGTGACCAATGTCCATGTGAAGTTTGAAGTCAATCATGAAAGTGCAAGTGCCCGAAATAGCGTCTGAAAAAAGTGGAAGAAGAAAAAGAGATGCACAGCCAACAAGCAAAATACGTATTTTCCCGTTTCCTCGCAGTGCACAGTCAATAGGCCATTGCCTGTGTACAAACAAATTACGTATTTTCCCGTTTCATCGAAGTACACAGTCAATGGGCATTGCCTGTGTACAAGCAAAATACGTATTTGCATGTTTCCTCGATGTGCACAGTCAATAAGCCATTGCCTGTGTACAAGCAAAATACTTAGTTTCTCGTTTCCTCGCAGTACACTGTCAATAGGTCATTGCCTGTGTACAACCAAAATACGTATTTTCATGTTTCCTCGAAGTGCACAGTCAATAGGCCATTGCTTGTGTACAAGTGAAATACTCAATTTCGCGTTTCCTATTAGTAGTCCATATTTTTTGGATACCCCACCCTAGTCGGAGTGTAATACAGTTGACCACATGCAGATATCTTGTACCACTTTCAAATGGTAAGGCAAAATCTGTTAGACCAATAGGAAACGAGGTCAAAGGTCAAGCCCTGTGCGCATCTTAAAGACATTTGTTAGTGATCGTATATGCCACAGGAATCAAGATCGTAGGTCAAACAGTTGATTTTTTATTGATTTTTGAATATTTAATTACGTAATCATCTTGTCGGTAGAGGGCGCTATTTCGTACGATGACGTCATGACTTATATTTTTGGAAAGCTTAAGTGCCTCTGGTAATAACACCATTGACCCCATCTCAATACCTCCTTTCACTTTCAAACTAAAGGCCACTTCCGGTTTCGACCGGAAGTGAGCAAGGTCAAAGGTCACCAACATATTTTTTAGATACCGCACCCTAGACGAAGTGTAACACAAGTGACTTTGTCCAAATATCTTGCACCACTTTCAAATGGCAAGGCAAAATCTGTTTGACCAATAGGAAACGAGGTCAAAGGTCAAGGCGTGTGCGCATCTTTAAGACTTTTGTTAGTCATCGTATATGGCGAAGGAATCAAGATCGTAGGTCAAACGGTTGAATTTTTATTGATTTTTGAATATTTAATGTATTAAACTTCATACCCCTTAAATCTGACACGTGATGACGTCATCATGACGTCATTAGTACTGTGCACAACTTCACATAGTGACCAATGTCCATGTGAAGTTTGAAGTCAATCATCAATGTGCAAGTGTCCGAAATAGCGTCTGAAAAAAGTGGAAGAAGTAAAAGAATAAAAAAAAAAAAAAAAAAAAAAAAGGAATAAAAATCGTAACGAAAACAAAGGCTGTTCCGACCCGAATCGGAACAGCCAAAAACAAAAAAATCGTAACGAAAACAAAGGCTGTTCCGACCCGAATCGGAACAGCCAAAAAGTCCAACGACGAACGTTTTAAGCTGCCAACTTGGATCGACTTGGGGAGCACATCGGTACATTCGTAGGGCGTACAGTGCGCTTCCGTACGTCCATATCCGTTATCATGTCACCAGTCTTACATCATTATTCATGAGCAATGATATCATCTTTGCGATTGGGCGATTCCAAAATGACCTTCGTTTGAATATGTATGTTCAGGTCAAAGTCCCTGGTCTCACGTGACAGGTGAAACGATTCCAAAGACTGTCTTACAGACAGAACCCAGATAGCGCATAAACTAGTACCCTGTCCACACGGTGCAATGTCGACCGCGCACGTACACGAACCAAGCAACGTAGGACAGTCTTTCACAAAGACTAGGCTAGGCTATGTGCTAGCGCTAGCCCAGGTTGGACGTCGTCTTCGTTGCATTACGAGTGACTATGCGGTACGGAGTCCAACCTGGGCTAGGCTATGTGCATAACATAGGCCTACGTGTAGGCTACGTATGTACCGTGTACTCTGAGTACAACTTGCATACAAACGTACGTGGAGTGAAAATGTCTGTCTGCAGTACATGTGTTTTACATGTATGTTGACAAACAAAGCGATCATGTTTAGTATTGTATGACGAATGTCCGTTCTACATTGCAAAAGGTTTCTTCGTACGTCGATTGACATGTATTAAACGCGAACGTTGAATGGAATTTGCTTCACAAATTGGCTGTTACTCGTGTTAATATTTTTTCACAATTTGTTTTTAAAAAAATAGGCCTAGGCCTATTATGCGTGTACGTACGTACGTATACTCGTTACAGTGCTTTATTGTTCTCAGTACATGTACATAAATTACAATCCACGGCACGCTATTAAAGTTACGTTGAAAGAGGTAAATCGGGCGAAAGCCCTACCTTACGAGCCTGATCTGTCTTCATTCGGAATACGCTGCTTATCGCTGGGTGTATTCCCAGCAGGAAAAATGAGATCGAAATGTCAGACTAATTTAGGGTACAAAGACTAATTAAAAGACGAATTATTTTTCGGAATTGACTAATTAAATTTGTTGAATGACTAATTATTTTTTGGGAAGACTAATTAAATTAGGTAACTGACTAATCACCTGAAAAATTAGGCAAATTAGACCATTTATTATTATTAGTCATTGCACACATGTAATTGACTAACCTTTCGACAGGGTGACTAAATAAAGATTAGTCAAATTATACCATGAAATGACTAATTTATTTTTGTCAATTGACTACTTAATTTTTACAGTGTTCAAGGCCAGTGGCCGCAGTGGGAGACGTCTTTCCCTCCATTGCTTTCTTGGAATTGTACCCGATTATTGTCGCTGTCCTCGCATTGGGGCCTCTACTGGCCAATCACAAAGTAAAGTTTCCGTCGGATAACTTAGCAGTCGTTCATATGGTTAATGGACAGTCGTCACAGTGTCCCAAAGCCATGCACTTAATTCGTTTACTACTTTTAGAGTGTTTGAAATACAATATCAGGTTTAAAGCACTCCATATTCAGGTGTATTTAATGACAAAGCTGACGCATTATCTCGATTTCAGATGCGAGGCTTCTTTGCTTTAGCCCCGCAAGCCGAGCTGGAGATGACGTAGTCTTGGCCCAAGACTACTCTAGTCGATATTGGTTTGTGTACGCGTTGGCCATACAGTGCGCCCTCTTGCAGCACTAACGGACCAGTCTTTGCTCACTAGAGTAGTCTTGGGAATTTCTCCCGGAAGTTTTAACTTTTTCTTTGTTTTTGCCTAAGCTTTCCTAGGGAAAGCAGAGCGTGGGAATGCAGCGAGCGACCCAAATACAGCGCGTCGACCGCAGAGCGTGACCCAAATACACCGCGTGCACGCGCTTCGAATGGTTTGAAAAATATAAGGCGGCTTACAAGAATCATCGAACATGACCGTTTTATCGTTGCTAATATTTTCGGTGGCATAAGTTTCTTGGTAAATGTTTGCGAATATATTTACAAACATGTTTGCAAAGGCGTATGACATCGCAAAATACATTTGTTTATGAAGATAATTGCGACATTGCAAATATTTGCAAAGATATCTGTGGTATGCCATGTCCCTTGTGTGCCATCATAAAACCCTCTGCAGCTATTTACATAAAACGGTACCGCCCCCAATGCTGAACTTCCGGGAGAAATTCCCAAGACTACTCTAGTGAGCAAAGAGCTGGCCAGTTAGTGCTGCAAGAGGGCCCACTACTGGGAATGGCCAACGCGTACACAAACCAATATCGACTAGAGTAGTCTTGGGCCAAGACTAGAGATGACGCCGCTTCCACACATAGGCTGTTGCAGCTTGCCTCTGCGCGCAATACGCACAAAGCATATAAAGCAGGGTGGAATGCATTTTGTCGTTTTCTTAAATCCACCACCGGCAGTCGGGTCGTTAATTCCCAGTGAATGGATGAGTTCATAGCGTGGCTTTACATCCGGTGTTACTCCTCGGCGACAATTGCAACATATGTAGCCGGATTCAGCTGTCATTGCAAGTTAAACGGCGGGCCGGACCCAACCGACTCTTTCGTGGTGACAAAATTACTTGAAGGTTGTAGGCGTAGGTCTTCGCAAAGAGACCGCATGTCCCCGATATCACTGGCGTTACTTTCACGCGTTTTGGCTATTATGCCTACGGTTTGTTCATCACAGTATGAGGCAACGCTTTTCCGCGCGGCCATGCTTCTTGCATTTTTTGGCTTCTTGCGGATGGGTGAGTTTACGGCGAATTCTCGTAGCAACGTTCAGCAGTCGGTTTTGCATATTTCAGACTTATGCTTCCCTCCGGGCTGTCAGTCGGTAATTCTGTCCTTGCGCCAGACTAAGACAAATCAGCGTGGACCCTCACAAGTGGTGCACGTGGGTCAGTTGACCGATGTCAGCCTCTGTCCAGTGACAGCGCTACGCGAATTTTTACAAAGTCGACCACGAACGCAAGGGCCCCTATTTTGTCACCACTCACTCGATATCAATTCAACAGGGTAGTGCAATAAGCCTTGTTAGGATGTGGGGTCACACATGTGCACTATAGATCCCATTCATTTCGGATAGGAGCTGCGTCTACGGCTTATGCAATGGGCATTTCGTTCGCAGATATTCAGCGAATGGCCGTGGGTCGTTGGCGATCGGAAGCGCTGTCCCGTTACATTCGTCCACTCCCCGTAAACAATTTCATGGGGGTTTGATTTTATTTGTATTTGGTTTTTAGGTGTGGCTCAGCCGGAAAACAAGTGTGCATGAATTGTTGGGAATTCACTGGTTCGCTGGGCGGCGTTTGATATGAGTGTAGCGATCCAGGTCCGATGGAAAGGGCAAAGTGGAGCACACTTGCATAAATTACCCGGTTTTTTAGGCGATGTTGTTCTGCGCGCATCATTATCATGCACATTGGGACCAATGACTTGGGGCAAGTTGATTTCTTTTCGATTCGGCAGAGAATTGCCATCTTGCTGGCAGAGTGTCGAAAGATGTTTCCCAATACCACGCTCGTCTGGTCATGCATTTTGCCATGATTGTTTTATTTATTATGGCGCCAATTCGCAAAGATCAATGGAACATATTCGACGTGCAACTAATCGTTGGGCCAGGTCACAATGCCGTAGACTTAGAATCCATGTGCTTGAGCACTCACAATTTCATGGGTCTGCTCATAACCTCTACCGACGGGACGGGGTTCACCTCTCTCTTGAGGGCAACGCCGCATTTCGGGGGAATTTGCGCTGCTGCATATTGTCACTGCTCTAAGTTTCTTGTATGAGCTCTATTTCTTCTGTGGGTCGCGCTTCTCGCGATTGGCAAATTTTGATACCTCAGAAGGGTTCGAGCTCCGTACTGATTTTGTAAATCGATAGGTTTGAATAAAAACTAATGTTATCATAACGGAACTTAATGTGTCCGTGAGGTGCCACACGGGCTTAATATCCAGTTTTATAACCAATAGGGAGATCAAACAACTCCAAACATTTATTCGCGAATTTATAGCCTGTGATGTTCCACTCGGGCTATACCCCTACTTCATGTGCCAGCGGTAGGGGCTGCATATTGTATTTTGCTCGTTGATTTTGACATGATTGAGCCTCACAGGAGGGGCAATTAAGTGTGGTTATCAAGTGCTCAATTTTATCACATTTGTTGTTCTTTACTGAATTTTGTTTGATTTTATTTGCTTACACAACGGCCGTTGTTGATAGTGGTCATTGGGTATCACTGCTTATTTCTGAACTGTGGTCTTGGGTATCACAATCATGTTGCTGTTTTTTGTGGTCATGGGTACCGCATAATGATTAATGTTAGGTTACCGGTTTGCCCTTAATCTTTGGTATTCCGGTTGTAACGTTGATTAAAACATTGAAGCTGTGGCAAGAGACACACAAAACCTGGGGGTCCTCTGTGTTTCCTTTGAAGTTTGAGCAGTTGAGCATAATTAATAACCTAATGGGATTTTTAAAAGTTATATTTCCCAATAGTATGTTTGAAGAAAATTTTGCTTAATATGAAAATTTCATTAATGATGGTCTTCTACATGATTTACGTGTAGCAACATTTTTAAATTGTTAACATTTTGCAGACGAAGAACCTAACTTCTTTTGAAACAGTGTAACTACAGCATTTAGTGTTGTTACACTAAGACTGTCCCATTTTGATTTCAAATTGTATGAAAAACATATCTAAATTCAGAAATAAGACAGTGACTACAACAGTTATTTTACAGGGTGCTTGTCTGTTGCTAATTGTGTGAAAAATAACAGCTCAGCAATTGTTCAGTTGTAAATGAAACAGGCATAACATTGTTTGTATTGTCTTTTCTTAAACATAACAGCATTGGATATATTTTGGTATTATTGGAAATTGGAAATGAGCTATTTTCAGATAACATTTGGACTTCATCGTAACCCTTATAGTCGTTGACCACTGCCCAAACTGATATTGTCTTCACAATTTTTTATTCAACCGGAATTTCAGTTTTTACATAAGAATAATTAATCTATCCTGTGAGAAATGCGTAAATAACCGAAATTATAGTGCAATTAATGAATTGTCACGAACCTCGGGTGCCAACAAATGAAATTAATCACCAAAAACTGAATTCCATTGGTGCAAACAGAGAAAACTCAAATTTATGTAAAAAAGTAATCAAAAGAACACAGTTGTCTAGTAATTTTCTGAAGTCACTTTATTTGGTAAACAAATCTGCATAGACACACGCAGATACATACAACTCACATATAAAGTGTGTATACGCTATGTGGACTAACAAAAATATACCGTAAAAAAATACTGTTCATGAACCATAGGGGCAGTCTATTAAAGTACCGGTATGCCACCCGGCGTACCGGACTGTACATGAACTATGCGGGCAATTTCTTAGGGTACGCCACCCGGCGTACCTTACTGTACATGAACTATATGTGCAATTTCTTAGGGTACGCCACCTGGCGTACCTTACTGTACATGAACTATATGGGCAATTTCTTAGGGTACGCCACCCGGCGTACCTTACTGTACATGAACTATATGGGCAATTTCTTAGGGTACGCCACCCGGCGTACCTTACTGTACATGAACTATATGGGCAATTTCTTAGGGTACGCCACCCGGCGTACCTTACTGTACATGAACTATATGTGCAATTTCTTAGGGTACGCCACCCGGCGTACCTTACTGTACATGAACTATATGGGCAATTTCTTAGGGTACGCCACCCGGCGTACCTTACTGTACATGAACTATATGGGCAATTTCTTAGGGTACGCCACCCGGCGTACCTTACTGTACATGAACTATATGGGCAATTTCTTAGGGTACGCCACCCGGCGTACCTTACTGTACATGAACTATATGTGCAATTTCTTAGGGTACGCCACCCGGCGTACCTTACTATACATGAACTATATGGACAATTTCTTAGGGTACGCCACCCGGCGTACCTTACTGTACATGAACTATATGTGCAATTTCTTAGGGTACGCCACCCGGCGTACCTTACTATACATGAACTATATGTGCAATTTCTTAGGGTACGCCACCCGGCGTACCTTACTATACATGAACTATATGGAAAATTTCTTAGGGTACGCCACCCGGCGTACCTTACTGTAAATGAACTATATGTGCAATTTCTTAGGGTACGCCGCCCGGCGTACCTTACTGTACATGAACTATATGTGCAATTGCTTAGGGTACGCCGCCCGGCGTTGGGGGTAGTTTGGGGGGGGGGGGGGGAGTTTGGGCGAGGGGGTGCGGTGTGGGTGTTTCGCATTAATTGATAGGTGCATTACTATAAGGCCAAGAAAAAAATAGCCGTGTTTCCTATTACCTGCTCCGACGTAAAAAATCATGCATAACCTATATTTTTTTGCTCAAAATTCAAAAACCTGAAGCCAACATTTTTACCCTTTAAAACATGAAAAAGTGGCTCACTCTTGTATATTTGCAGTGTTGTAATGTGCAAGTGGTAAACAAAATTACTGACCGTCATCCCACCGTAAAATTTTTGGCTGAACAATTTAGAGCAAAATAAACAGATATTTCCCACCTATCCACTTTGAATAATTTTTTGATTTAATAGGAGACACAGGTATTCTTTTTCTTGGCCTAAATGAACCATTAGGACAGTTTGTTAAAGTATCTTTGAGGCACGCCCGGGTAAACTGTTGGAGTACCCTCAGATTTAAAAAACAGAAAAGAAAGTCACTTGAATGTCAGTTTTCTATGCTGCCAGACAGTATCATGTCCATGAGTCAAGTATAAGCAAGCTCCAATAGCATGTTGAGGTCACTGGGAATGTTGCCGACTAACTATGAAGTGGCCGACCTCGCATTACCACGTCTACTCGGGACTGCAAGGTGGTAGTGCAGCATTTTCGTATACGGCGTCATGACAGCTACGAGACAATTCAGGAATAACGGGAGGCTAACATACGGTATGTACATGTATCAGCCACCAAATTGTATTGAAAAATTACGTGTTGCTATGGCAGTGGATGACCTCTGCGAGCAGAGGGTGCCATGGTCATACTTCTGATAAAGCAACCATGGAAGTGGCACAGGTCAGATTGAGCAGAGCAGATGGGGAGACCCAGTATCATGATGTGGGCGGGTGTCATAGCGCATTCCCAAACAGACAGGCCTATTGGATGAATGATTGGTTGCAGTCCATCGCACAAGTCTGACTTCTTGTGTTTGGTCTAAAATGGGCAACGTACAGTACACCCGTGGACTAGTGGCCTGTGTAACTAGTTATCTTCTAATTCTGAGACAGAAAAAAAACGAGATTAGACAGGCCACTAGTCCAGAGGGTGCACTGTACACTGCGCATTACCGGCCAAACACAGCATTTCCTGGTACTTTTGCCGGGAAATTTCACAGGACATCTGTTTTGACTTTACTGACTTTTGCCGCGATGTTTGCTAGAACATTTGGGGACGTTTCGCAGGACATTTAATTACCAAAATAATAACAACAAAAGGGGGGACGAGTTGTCTCGGGATCGAGTTGTCCCAGGTACGAGTTGTCTCGGGTACGGGTTGTCCTACTTTTAGAAGGCTAAAACTGGCCCCCTGTCCACATATTTACTTCCCCACGCGTCGTATATGAGCGAGAGCAGCATAGCGCACATAGACAGGGGACCAGTCTAGGCTTAACATACCGGTAGTGTAAACAGAATCCATCCGCGTTGGTGGGACTACTTTCCTTTTGACGCGATAGTAGTAGCAAAGTCAAGTCCCCCGTCTGTTCCAGATTTGTCGATTTTACTCCAAATGTTGCTCCCTTTTATCCTTTTTTGATGTTTGAGTCTTCATGGAAAAAGAACGACAAGGGTACAGAAGTCTTGAGATTACAAGGACCTCCATGGTGTGCTTTTAAATGTCTGATTTGGAATTTACGGTAAGATTTTTCACACGGGTATTTGGACTATTGAGGGCGTGCTCGAATGTTCCACACGACAAAGGGGTTAAAATGTTAAGGGGCTAAAAGTGTTACATACAAAATGATAACGTCCCAATATAAATGTCAAATAAACACTTTTAGCCTTCTAAAAGTAATTTTGACTGTAAAGTAAAATTTTAGTTTGGAGTACGGCGGCCATCTTGGTCGTGCAGGAAAATTCAAGATAGCGAATGGGGTTAAATTGGTAAGGGGCTAAAAGTGTTGTATAGAAAATGATAACATCCCAATGTAAAAGTCAGAAAAACACTGAATTTCTTTTCATTATACATTGAACACGGATTTCAGTGAATTTATAAGAATCGATAGCTTATTCAATTCTAAGATATACTTCCCACTGACACTTCTTTCGCAAATGTTGCATTTCTGAGATAAATAAATGATAAAATTACTGCATGAAGTAATGCACAAAACAGTGCAAAATGACGTGGCTTGCGGTCTGTGTGTAAGCGCGACAACGGGGGCGCTGCGCGCGCGCGTGAATGGTTATCTTGTGCACTAACTGAAGGCAATTTTTGAAGAAGAAAACGTGATTTTTCTACAGAAAAGCAACATTTGCAACAAAAGTGCAAGTGGGAAGTAGGCTATATCTTAAAATTACATTCTCTGTTGATTCCAGGAGGTAATATGCTTAAAATCTCTGTTCAATGTATACGAAAAAAATACCAAAACACTTTTAGCCTACTAAAAGTAGAGGGGTCGAGTTGTCCCGGGTTCGAGTTGTCTAGTATTCCTATCATGCCAGGCTGTCATGGCTGTAACATGGAGGCTACTCACCAACGGAGGAACTATAGAATACAGGGCCCACGCGACAGCACCTTTTCAAAGACGATGTGATCGAAGAGACGGCGCCCTTTGGTTTGCGAAAGTATCACTTTGCCGTGACTTCGTAATAAAAAAAATCTCCGAAGTACAAAGACAGAGTGACCGAGGAGAGAACTTCGAAGACGCGGGACGCGTTAGACTGGTTTCCGATCCCTATAGATTGGTTCGCTTATTGCGAAAATATAGGGATCGGTAAAAGGGGAGCCATGACGGGCAGAATTCTGCCCGTCACGTGGTTATTATTATTTTTATTTTTTTAGTAAGTGCGCAGATTTTGCATTGACATTTGTAACTTGGTCGTGCGTATCGAACATATCCAATTATGTAAATAAAGTACATTGCCTAAAGCAAAGGGCTTGGCCAATTTTTAAATATAAAAAACACAATGCGCACGCGCAAAGACGACCAATTACATATCAAGATGAAGCGCCCTTTACCTTAGTCTGGTACCCGGACCAAAAATTCTTTGACTAGACTGAATTTAAGGTCCGGCAGCCGCCAATTCCGCCATTTTGAAACAGGAGGAATTCCTCCTTTTTCCGAAGGTTCCCGAAGTTACCCGAATGCACGTCCGGTCGTCCGGACGTTACCGTTAATCTTCGGGTACAATTCGTCACTGTTTCGAGAATTTGAATTGACGTCGCGTGCACGTACTTACGCGTGCCGCTGCGTGTGTATTTATGGCGATGCCACAGATTTAAAACTAAGCAGTGGCTATCAGTGGCTATAGTTACGGGATTGAAACAGCAGATTTAAATTACATGTACAATATACAATATGGAGCTCACTGGGTGATGCAGACCATAGAGGAAGAAGGTTTGAATTTTTGAATTTTCTTTTTTATGCTAGCCTACATGTATATTAAAATGGGCATATTTAATATATTAAATTTGTATTGGTCAAATATGGAATAACCCCTTTCAAATTGTTGTACACTCATGCCATATAGCGCGCAGCGCGCTTTGAAAATTAACGGTTATGATTGTGCTCCTAAAAATAAATGCATGACGTAATGCTTAAAGTGCTATGTTAAACACCACAGTAGCCGGTCCTCATATTCAGTCGTCATATGTTGAATATGTGGAGCGGGAACCAGTCTACCTTTACCTGTCCTTATATTCTCCTGTGGAATATGTGGACGGGAACCAGTCTAGGGAGACGGAAGAGGAGCGCCCTCTTGTGGTCGAAAGCACAACTTTGCCGTGAATTCGTTAAAGAGCCGTGACATGCTAAACAACTTTGTGCCTAAGCTTTGCTTCATAATGACGGATTACTTGTTCAGCAAGACATACTATTGATTGCTTTCGATGACGTAGAACATCCGGGAATGTGTGGTGGGCAACAGTCACGCGCGTACACGAGCGCGCCAATATAGACGCACATGAACACGCGTAAAAAATAGTCACCAGCGTATTTTCATTCGAAGATGCCACACACGCGCGTTGCGATACGTTCAAAATATTGAGCATGCAGTCAGCTTGTAAACACGAAAGTGCTTCTACTTGATCGCGATTTTTTTTTGCCTCTTGTGACATAGTGACCTTGGTCATGAATATGCATATTTTCATTAGCATAAAAACGAAAAACATTTGTTTTAACCCCCAAAGCAAGCTCCAAATAGGATTGTTATGACTTTAACTGAGTAGAGTGGTTTTAAAGCATAGATTTCATTGATAAAAATCCTAAATAAGCCCTTTAATTAAAAGCGCCCTCGAATTAAGTTGAAAAGTAGAACGCCCTCTGTTTGCAGACTTTATTTACCTTTTTTGAAACATCCCTCTCGTGCCGCGATTATTCCGGGTAAGAGGGTCTCTGGAGGAGCGGAGACGCGGAGACGGTTGTGAATGTGGGGGAGGGGGAGGGGGGGGGGGGAGGGTGGAGAGGGTGACCGAATTAAGTTGAAACGTAGAACGCCCTCTGTTTCCAGACTTTATTTACCTTTTTTTAAACGTGCCGCGATTATTCTAGGTAAAAGGGTCTCTGGAGGAGCGGCGCGGCGACGCGGAGACGGTTGTGAATGTAAGGGGATAACCGGCCCCATGCTCCGTGCACAACCAAACTCTCTGTGTGGGTGTGCAGTAAGGCAGAAATTCCACAGAGTAACCAAATACGTGGTTACTGTGTGGATTGTGCAATTTACACCGCTCACTATGTGGAACGCGCTCACTATGTGCATCGTGTAACTGTGTGGATCGCCAGTTGGGGAGCCCTCTCGTCAATAATTTTCGAAATTTCAGAGGGTTAGGGAGTTCTGTTTTGTGTCGAAATAGTAACCAGTAAAACGCCAAAAGGGGGAGGGGAGGGGAGGGGGAGGGGGGAGGGGGGTGACCGAATTAAGTTGAAACGTAGAACGCCCTCTGTTTCCAAACTTTATTTACCTTGGGGGCGGGGGTTATCGAATTAAGTTGAAACGTAGAACGCCCTCTGTTTCCAGACTCGTAGAACGCCCTCTGTTTCCAGACTCTGGACAAGTCCGTGACTCCGTCTCCGGAGACGTGGAGATTGAAGTATAGTGGGCATTTCCGAGCCCCTGCTTTTTCATAGATTGGTTCCCGATCCCTATAAATTAGTTCGCATATTGCGATTCTCCCGTGTGGAATATGTGGACGGGAACCAGTCTAGCTTGTAAAGAGGGCGCAATATAGAGGGCGCAATATATTCACAGTTCATTTTAAAGAGGGCGCAATATATGAATGTGCAAGTCCGTGACTACGTCTCCGGAGACGTGGAGATTGAAGTAATAGTGGGCCCTGCATTCTATAGTTACCCGATGAATGTATAGACGGATTTATTTTCAAAAAGAAACGAAAACAGTGCAATTATTTTCGCAAAGTCGATACTATTATGTATACCATGCTGACCGCACAGTGTGACAAACTGTTGCATGCAGTCTCGTTCCCCGACTCACGACAATGTGTTGAATATGCTAAAAACACCACAGAATTTATTGGCTTTGTAAAATTGATTACAAGCCAAAATTATACGCCAAACTGTGTTCTTCACAAGAGTAGGATAATACCTTTCAATACACATCACTTACGATTTTGGCTGGCAATCCATTTTAGCAAAATAAAGCAAACAAATCCTGTGCTAAGCACATTTTAGTGCTTAGCAGTGCCATGAAATTGGCCTTAGCAGGTCAGGGTGATAAGTAGGTTCAAATCCAGCATTCATATATTTCTTTTTTTTTCACTTTTTTCTTCAAGTACCGTTTTCCGCCCTCTGACAGATATTTGATTATGCTGTAATTGTTTCCTCATTCATTTTCTTTGTAATTGTACTTAATAAAGGCACAGACTCGTCAGCAATGCGCGCGCGCCAAATTCGTGCTACGAAATACGCAGCTCCGTGCCTTTGCTACACGGAGCTGCGTATTTCGTGGCACGAATTTCGCACGCGCATTGCTGACGAGCCTGTGCCTTACAATGCTAGAAATATTGACATAATTATATATGCGATGCTAAAAACATAACGGCGAGGCAACCTTTATTTCTGACCTTCATCGCGTAGCTTATGGTGTGGTCTAGTTTATTCAACTACATTGTACATGTATATCATGCCTAAATAAACGATTAAGGGAAACGGTTATAATCGCCCACGTGTTTCTTATCACGTGATACACATCACGTGAATGATAGCTGGGTGACATATATGTATACACTGGATGAAGCAATGACGTTGATGCCAACGTCCGCCATTGTACACCACCTAATACAATGCATTGCTTAGACTGGTCATACTGTCTTCACTACGGTTACGTCATGGTCTATAGTCCATGGGCCAATACCCCAAAAAATGGATGTCGGTACCATGTTGGGGGACAAAGGCTCATCATATTTTTTTGAAAGATGACCACCTTGGGCACATTTTTTGGTATGATGGACATTCTCAAGTAATAGTTTTATACCATTTTGGTGAAAAAAACATTGTTTTTGGGACAAAATCACGTTTTTTAATATTTTCCTTATAAAAAGAGTTTGCAGGCTTAAATGAAAAATCTAAAATGTGGATATTGTGAGCAGTGGAAGCGTTGATTTTTAAAAATGGTTTGTTTCATCTTTTTCTCAATGGTTGCCATGGCAACAGCCGTTTTGGGGCAAAAAACACAATTTTTGGTAATAAAACATTAACAATTCATATTGCAGGATTCATATGGAATATTGGGCTACTTCCAACGGAAAACTCATTCTGAGATACCCAGGCAGTTTTTAGGTACCTTAGAGTACAGTACATGTAGGCATAATGGTACATTTTGGGCCAAAAACCTCATTTTAGAAATGCCGTTTTGGGGTAAAATCACGTTTTTTTAGATTTTCCTTATAAAAAGAGTTTGCAGGCTTAAATGAAAAATCTAAAATATGGATATTGTGAGCAGTGGAAGCGTTGATTTTTAAAAATGGTTTGTTTCATCTTTTTCTCAATGGTTGCCATGGCAACAGCCGTTTTGGGGCAAAAAACACAATTTTTGGTAATAAAACATTAAAAATTCATATTGCAGGATTCATATGGAATATTGGGCTACTTCCAACGGCAAACTCATTCTGAGATACCCAGGCAGTTTTTAGGTACCTTAGAGTACAGTACATGTAGGCATAATGGTACATTTTGGGCCAAAAACCTCATTTTAGAATTGCCGTTTTGGGGTAAAATCACGTTTTTGTGAGATTTTCCTTATAACAAGAGTTTGCAGGCTTAAATGAAAAATCTTTTTAAAAATGGATATTGTAAGCAGTGGGGCGTTGATTTTTTTAGGTGGTTTGTTTTAACTTTTTCTCGATGGTTGCCATGGCAACAGCCGTTTTGGGGGCAAATAACGAAATTTTTGGTAATAAAACGAAGAATTCATATCACAGGATTCATATGCAATATTGGAGTACTTCCAACGGCAAACCCATTCTGGGATACCAATGCAGTTTTTAGGTACAGTACATGTACATGTCGGCGGAATTGTAAATTTTGGGACAAAAACATCATGTTAGAATTGCCGTTTTGGGGTAAAATTCCGGGTTTTGTTTAATTTTCTGCTAAAAAGGTAGAGGAAAAAATCTGGCCGTGGAGGAATAGACCAATCCAGGAGCGTTTAAGCTCCGCCCCAAAAATTTCCACCCATCAATTATTCTGAAGGACTATGGTGATCTACGTGGTTATTTGGTGTCCAAACAATCTAATGATTATGCGCACTTCGATGTTGCTAGACGCGTTTCTACGTGGGCGGGGCTTACTGGATCGGTCTATAGACCGTATCGAATAGCCGCCATTTCGTGGGGCAGTTTCTTTGTTCCTTGCGGACATGCATGGTTGCACATATTGTGCTTCCACTGTTGAACGGTTTAAGTAAGCGACCTGCCCGCATATGATGTTGTGTGCCCTTGAGCAAGGCACTTTTCCGTTAATTGTATCTCTATCCAGGTGAAACAATAATACATGTAAGCCTGTAAAGGAGATGTTTGATAACATAACATGCAATCGGGCGGTAATGCATACTTTCAGGAAGCTGAGGTTTACGGATCGATTTAAAGTGATTAAAATAACCAGTAGTACTAATCCAGTGCGCAAGCCACCGGCATCGACACGCTGACCCCAAAACCACCGGCGGTATCTCAAGTGGCAGGTTTTACCGCTGCCAAGCCACAGACCACTAGCGGTATTCAGCGGCCACCAGTGGTCTGCCGCTTCTAAACTACCAGCGCACAACTAGCGGTGGCCAGCAGCAAACCACCAGTGGTCTGTCGCACCTAAACCGCCAGCGGACACCTAGCGGCAGCGCCAAACCACGAGTGGTCTGCTGCTCCTAAACTACCAGTGGACCACTAGCGGTAGCCAGTGTTAAACCACCAGTGGTCTGCCACTAGCGAACTGTCGCTAGCGAACCACGAGGTCTTCCGCGACAAAACTGCCAGCAAACCACTGGCGGTATCCAGTGGCAAACTACCAGTGGTCTGCCGTTTTAAAACTGCCAGAGGACCACTAGCGGTAGCCAGCGTTAAACCACTAGTGGTCTGCCACTCTAAAACCGCCAGCGAACCACAAGGTCTTCCGCCACAAAACTTCCAGCAAAATTACTGCCGGTATCCAGTGGCAAACCACCAGTGGTCTGCCACTCCAAAACCACCAGCAGAATATTAGCAGTAGCCAACGGCAAAACATCAGTGGCCTGCCGTTCTAAAACCACCAGCGGACCACTATAAAAGCACCCGTTGCCTGCCACTCACACTCCGCCAGTAGACCACCAGTGGTTGATAGGGGTATGCCTCGCCATTATGATGACCTGCCACTCCTAATATAAACCGTCATCAGTTGTTCACTGTCACTAAATATATAAGGTGTCCCAAAGAAAGCGTCCAGTTCAAACCTGGCAACATCAGAATCTCCGTTTTCCCGGATCCCGATAGGGAATCTTCTTACATGAAGAAATAGTCTTTATCGCATCTTTGTCACATAAAAATCAGTCAAGTGAATCAAAAGGTCAGCCCTTAACTATATTATAGTAGTCACTAGTTCTCGTTGTCAAACATTCCGATACCTGATACGTGCATGAACTTGGGTGTGACTTATCTGCGTATCTCAGAGTGGGGTTGCCGTTGGAAAGACTCTAGTATTCTATACAAATTCTTGGACTGTGGAGTTTTAAAGTTTTATTACCAAAAATTGTGGTTTTGCCTCAAAATGGCTGTTGCGATGTTAATCATTGAGACAAAGATTAATTTAGCCTTAAAAAAACAACGCTTCTGCTTGTCGCGAGATTTTTTTTCTTGGTGTACATATACCATTTTTAGCAGAAAATAATAATATAATAACACTTGAATTTACCCCAAAACGACAAATCTGGTAGCGCTTAATATGGTACCTGAAAACTGCCTGGGTATCTCAGAATGGGTTTGCCGTTAGAGTATACACCAGTATTCCATATAAATCTGGTGATATTGAGTTTTAAAGTTTTATTGCCAAAAATTAATGGCTGTTGCCATGGCAACCTACATGTATAAGAAAAAAAAATTAACAAACGGTACAAACCACTTTTAAAAAAACGCTTCCACTGCTCAAAATATATATATATATATTTTATTTAAGCCTGCATACCTTTTTATAAGGAACATTGTAAACAAATTGTTTTAATACAAAAAATGGTGTTGAGAAAAAAATGAAACATCATCGCTGGCACTGCTCACAATATCCATTTTTTTGATTTTTCATTTAAGCCCGCAAACTCTTTTTAAAAGGAAATTCTCAAAAAAAGTGATTTTACACAATTACCAAATGATGTTTTTGGCCCAAAATGTACCATTATGCCTACATGCACTGTACTCCAATGTACCTAAAACCTGCCTGGGTATCTCAGAATGAGTTTGCCATTGGAAGTAGCCCAATATTTCATATGAATCCTGTAATATGAATTTTAAAAGTTTTATTACCGTAAATTGTGGTTTTTGCCCCAAAACGGCTGTTTCCATGGCAACCATTGAGAAAAAGATGAAACAAACCATTTAAAAAATCACTACTTGCACTGCTCACAATATCCATTTTTCAGATTTTTCATTTAAGCCCGAAATCTCTTTCTATAAGGAAAATCTCAAAAAACGTGATTTTACCCCAAAACGGCAATTCTAAAATGATGTTTTTGGCCCAAAATGTACCATTATGCCTACATGTTCTGTACTCTAAGGTACTTACAAACTGCCTGGGTATCTCAGGATGAGTTTGCCGTTGAAAGTAGCCCAATATTCCATATGAATTCTGCAATATGAATTTGTAATGTTTTATTACCAAAAATTGTGTTTTTTGCCCCAAAACGGCTGTTGCCATGGCAACCATTGAGAAAAAGATGAAAACAAAATTTTAAAAAAAATCAACGCTTCCACTGCTCACAATATCCATATTTTATATTTTTTATTTAAGCCTGCAAACTCTTTTTATAGGGAAAATATTAAAAAACGTGATTTTGTCCCCAAAACCATGTTTTTTCACCAAAATGGTATAAAACTACCACTTGAGAATGTCCATCATACCAAAAAATTTGCCCAAGGTGGTCATCTTTCAAAAAAATATGATGAGCCTTTGTCCCCCAACATGGTACCGACAAGTGTCTTGGCCCATGGACTACTACATGTGTTGAGTGGCATGCAAGCGATCGCATGAGCAGTCTAGGCCAAGTATTGTTCGTGAGGTACAATGGCGGCCGGGCCCGCGCGTGACTTCAATTCTCGTATAGCCAACTGACACTATGAACAACTAACAATGGAAATTGGGCACACACGTACATTGTTAATAACAATGGTTTGTGCTCAATTTCCATTGTTAGTTGCTCATAGTGTGATATTGCATACTTCATTCAGTGTATATACACTACAAAAAAAAAGTTAAGGATATTTTTCAAAATCGGGCTATCTTATTCAGTTGGGTTTTTGTACAGTGGTTTTTGCCATTTTGTAATGTGTTTTGAAATGAAGCCCTATTTTAATGACCAGATACAGTTTTATTTACAATTTTAGCCACAACAAACAAGGATCTTAGGAAAGTGTCCAAAAAAGAAAATGTCCACATGGGGAAAGGTGACTTCACATGCATCACACCCTAATCCAGCCCATCTCAGTATCTCGTGTGACCTCCTCTGGCTTGAATACAAGCCCGACACCGCCTTGGCATGCTCCGGATTAAACGGTCAATGGCCGCCTGGTCCAGTCTTTGCCACTCCTCAGTGAGGGCAGCTCTGAGCTCATTGGCGTTGGTTGGAGGGTGAAGACGTCGCTGCATGGCTCTCCCGAGCTGGTCCCAAAGGTGTTCAATAGGATTGAGATCCGGTGAACAGGCTGGCCAGTCCATACGACGGATTCCCTCTGTATCCAGACAGTCCTGCACCAGCCTTGCTCGATGGATTGGTGCGTTGTCGTCCATTAGCAGAAAATCAGGGCCCACAGCACCAGCATAGGCACGAACAATGGGGAGGATAATGTCATCCCGGTACATCCGGGCATTAATCGCCCCTTGCTGGAACACATGAAGGTCTGTGCGACCCCCGACACTGATCCCTGCCCACACCATAACAGAGGGACCACCAAAACGATCGTGCTCAACAATGGCACACTCCGCAAAACGTTCCCCACGGGCCCTCCACACTCTCTGGCGTCTGTCGTTCGTGGAGACACAAAATCTGGACTCATCAGAGAAGAGTACACACGACCAGGCCTCGATATTCCAGTCCACGTGTGCATGACAAAATGCCAACCTCGTTTGACGGTGTCTAGGGGTCAGTCTTGGGCCCACAGCCGGACGTCTGGCATTTAGACCGCCAGCGTGCAGTCGGTTCCTCACAGTCTGGACACTGACATGAACACCGGTGGCATTTTGGAGATTGTTTCGCAGAGTTCTTGCTGAGTTCAAGCGGTTTCGTCGAGCGGTTGTCCTCAGATATCGATCCTGACGGGCAGTTAAAGCACGGGGGCGGCCTAAACGTGGTCTGTCATGATACAGGCCGGTCTGCTGGAAACGTCGATACAAACGTGACACAACACTGTGGCTTACAGCAAACCGCCTGGCCACCTCAACCTGCCTAACACCATCTTCAAGGAGCTGGATTGCTCTAGCCACATCCGTAGCATCCAGATGACGTCGCACAGCTCCACAACCTCGACACAACATCAACAAAACAACGACGACAGGCATGAACATTTTCATATTGGCTTCTGTTGACTTGCAAAATGCACAATTCGGCCCAGAGAACAGGCTCTTTAAATACACAAGTGTGAGTACTGCCATAATGCTCAAATTGCCAAGGGTCAATCAAGTGGAACCGAGTTAAACTTAAAGGAGTGGACAACAAACACAGGGAAGGTCCTGGAAAATGTTGGAATAATGGCCAATTCACAAAACAGCACCAAGCACAAAAAGAAATCCAAATATCCTTAACTTTTTTTTTGTAGTGTATATCGATATATATTGAAAGATCATCCGCACTAAAGGCGATCCCACACATTGAATATCGCATGTCGAAATAACACACCGTATTTTAAACATCGCATATGAATGTCAAAACTTCGCATATATTTTTAACATTGCATTATGTAAACATTTCGCATATTTTTAACATTGCATATATGTAAAAATATTGTCTTCTCCATGGTTCCACTAGACTGGTTCCCGTCCACATATTCCACACAGGAGAATATAAGGACTGGGCTGCGTTTTAAACACGCGAACGTTGCCAACGTTCGCCACTGGTTACAGTACTTTTGTGCACTCGTCTATAAAAAGCCGGGTACCAGTTCTTGGCGAACGATAAAAACGTTTGCAATGTTCGCGTGTTTAGAACGCAGCCCAGGTAAAGGGCGCTTCATCTTGATCTGTAATTGGTCGTTTTTGCGCGTGCGCATTGTGTTTTTTATATTTAAAAATTTGCCAAGCCCTTTGCTTTAGGCAATGTACTTTACATAATTGGATATGTTCGACAAGCACGGCCAAGTTACAAATGTCAATGCAAAATCTGCGCACTTACTAAAAAAACAAAATAATAATAACCACGTGACGGGAAGAATTCTGCCCGTCATGGCTGCCCTTTACCCATCCTCTTGCAACAGTGCCCCTTTAACGCACTCCCTCACTCCTGCGTACAGTGGCCCTGTTGAAAAAGGCCCCATTTGGCGGTGGGACTAGCGACAGAAATCTTGTCGCCTCTCTAGACCAATCATGAGGCTTGTTATATGTGGCGTTCGGTGTTTCCACGATCGACCTTGTTACCAGTGCCACACGTGCGCGCAGTTTGTAAACACGGTCCATGTCCGATCTAACGCGCTCGCCGATTGGTCGCTATTTCTATTGAACAGGACATTACGTTACTCGTTCCGCATCCCTCTGATTAATTTTGTTAAAAAAATGCGTAGTAGACACAAATGTTGCAGGAATTATCGATATGATTAACGTGACAAAGAACAAAAACTCAAACAAATTTGTAGAAAATATAGATATTTGGAATTTTGACCAAAACATGACTAATTTAATTTAATTACATCAAAATGACTGGGGCGTGAGTTGGCTCAAGACAACAGCCGGCTCACACCACAAATGTGCGTGTATTTCCTCAGGGTATTGTTACGTCGCTTTGCAGAGTGGAAATTCCCTGAGATCTCAGGATGCCTTTTACCGAACCAACGCAAGACCTGTGGCCTTGGCCTGCAACAGTAATTGCCTAATCCGGCCAAGTCATAAATCGCTCGGGATTAGGGTACAAAAATAACATTCCCACACTATATAGTGTGGGGCAACAAACATCATTGTGAATGGGACTACCCATCTGGTTACAAACTGGGCAAAGTTTGCCCACTTATTTCCAACTGAATCCCAAAAAGTGGGACCCATTTTCTTTCCCCGGCCTTTTAGGTAAAATGAGCCAAAAACGAATGGAAAAGACAAATATTTGAAACGTTTTTAAAAATGCTATATATGTTAGAAAGTATAGACTAAGTAGACTAAGTATATAGACTAAAATAAACAATTACAAAGAAATACAGAAGAATCAAAGATCTATCAGAGAGCGGAAAACTGTATTTGAAGAAAAAATTATGAAAAAAAAAAATATATATGAAAGCTAGCTATATAGGCCTTATATATTTGAACCACGGAAAAAGTGTTTGAACCTACCCGAAACCCAGTCCTAATCATTATAGTCTGGTTCCCGGACCAACAAATTCGATAACTTAACTGATTTTAAGGTCCGGCAACCGCCAGTCCGCCAAATTAAAACGGGAGGAATTCCTCCTTTTTCCGAAGGTTCCCGAAGTTACCCGAATGCACGCCCGGACATTATCGTTAATCGTCGGGTACGATTCGTCAGTGTTTCGCGCGTGTTTATTTACGATGATACAGACAAGGTTTGAATTTGATTTTTGATGCTATATAATGGGTATGTGTAATATTTTAAGGTTAATATTTAAAATTTCTATTCCATTTCAAATTGTTATAAACTTAATTGTGCCGTAGCGCGCAGCGCGCTTTGAAAATTAACGGTTATGCGCTTCGAATAATAAATGCATGACGTATGTAGAGAGCAGAGTTTAGATCCCCCCTAAAATGTTAATGGTCTAGTCTGTTCTTACCATGTAGACAAATGGGAGAGACCGGAGTACAGGAAAGTGCGGCTTTGTTGGCTGTGCTGGGGCCAATTTCATAAATCTGTTTAGCAAACAAATTTGCTTAATCAAAAATTTGTCTGCTTAATAAAAATGGGTTAATAGTCAACATTGTATGTCAACTTTTTACTGCAAGAATAGCAGAACACCAGTCAATTGTAATGCACATCATATAAGATTTTGACCAAAAAAAAAATTTTATATTAAAAGCAAACCAATTTTGGATTAAGCAACTTTTTCTGCTAAACAGCTTTATGAAATTGGCCCGTGAACCAGGGAGGAAGAACAGCATATTCAACAAGTGTTTTTCCTGCTTTTGTTTACAGTTAACAACCTTCCACCCGTTGAACGCCCCCCTACGGGTGCTACAGTAGTACAGTGCTACACACGTAACCGGTCCTCGTCGGTTGTTGTATGTGGAATATGTGGAGCGGCAACCCGTCTAACCAGTCTAGTGTCAGTGTACCACTGAACAATCTGAACAAATCTGAACAATATTGAACACGTTGTCATGAGTCGGGGAACCAACGGTACAACCGTTTGACTGAACTTTTAAGAAATCATCGTGAACAGGTGGGTGCAGTATCGATTTTGCGAAATAATTGCACTGTTCCGTTTCTTTTTGAAAACAAATCCATCTATACATTTAGTACTGTTGTGGAGATGATGGTCATCAAGTAATACAGAGATGACAGAGATCAAAGTGTGTTTGTGCGGATTGTTCTGTTGGTGAATAGACCTGAAAACTAAAAAGCCCTAACCATGCTAACTACATGAACTAAGGAAGGCCATCGGAATGAAAGTCATAGAATACCGTCCGGAAGATTTCAAAAACACATGTCATGAGGCTTTTTTTGGAGTAATTATAGAATACAGGGCCCAACAGAGCTATACCCTTTTTGAAAATCGTGGAGTCGCGGTCGCAACGAACCTTCGAATGTAACGGAGACATGGACAGCAGGGTTAACCGAAACGTTGGGAACAGTTGCGTGCCATGTACGCACCTACATTGAAAGGCCAAGACATGAACGTTGGTACATAAATATGCACAAGTTAGAAACATATGAAGGGCGCCCTCCGTAAAATTGGTCCCCAACGATTCAAGTATTTAATACTCTTTGATTTTCGGGGACGGAGGGAGGGGAGGAGGAGAGCGAGGCGGGTTGGGAGGAGAGCGAGGGAGAGGAAAGGGGCCCCGGAAGGGTATGCCGGCGAAAGAATTTCCACCCTTGATAAGCGCAGGCCCTACCAGTCTTTAGAACTCGTGCACGAGACTGCATTCGGCAACCGAATGTATACTCGGGCTTTATTTTCCTTTATTATAACAATCTCCGAAAGCCGGAATATACGAGTCGGTCATCGGCGGACGAATGCTACTCGGGCTTTATTTCCCTTTATTCAAACAATCTCCGAAGGCCTGAAAAGTGTCCGAGGCAGTTATCGGCAGCCGAATGCATACTCGGGCTTTATTTTCCTTTATTAAAACAATCTCCGAAAGACGGAATATTATACGAGGCGGTCATCGGCAACCGCGATGCTACTCGGGCTTTATTTCCCTGTCCCCACCCCTCACCAAAGGCTACTTTTAGAAGGCTAAAAGTGTTGTTTTGGACGTTTTATATTGGGACGTTATCATTTTCTATATACACTTTTAGCCCCTTAACATTTTAACCACCTTCGATCGTGTGGACCGTTCTTACACGCCCTCAAGAGGCCAGATACACACGTGTAATATCGTACCGTAAATTCCAAATCAGACATTTAAAAACTCACCATCGGGGTCCTTGTAATCTCAAGACTTCTGTACCCTTGTCGTTCACTGTCCATGATGACTCAAACATCAAAAAAGGATAACAGGGAGCTAAATTATGAGTAAAATCGAAAATTTTCAGGCAGCGCGGTACACAGACTTCATGCTGAGACGCGTCAAAAGGAAAGTAGTCCCACCAACGCGGATGGATTTTGTTTAGCCTAGACTGGACCCCTGTCCACATACTAACTTCCCCACGCGTTGTATATGAGCGAGAGCAGCGTAGCGCACATAGACAGGGGGCAGATCTAGGCTAAACAAAATCCATCCGCGTTGGTGGGACTACTTTCCTTTTAACGCGATCACATGGGTAGCGAATTCAACATGCATGACGTGTCAAGTCTCCCGTCTGTCCAAATTTGTCGATTTTACTCCAGATTTTGCTCCCTGTTATCTTTTTTTGATGTTTGAGTCATCATGGACAGTGAACGACAAGGGTACAGAAGTCTTGAGATTACAAGGACCCCGATGGTGAGTTTTTAAATGTCTGATTTGGAATTTACGGTACGATATTACACATGTGTATCTGGCCTCTTGAGGGCGTGTAAGAACGGTCCACACGATCGAAGGTGGTTAAAATGTTAAGGGGCTAAAAGTGTATATAGAAAATGATAACGTCCCAATATAAAACGTCCAAAACAACACTTTTAGCCTTCTAAAAGTAACCAAAGGCAGTCTATTTTTTTAGTGGATCTCCGGATCTGCGGATCTCCAGTCAAACACGTCACTCGGGCCCGATAGATCGTGTTAGCCGAATGGCAATCGGGCTTTATTTCCCTTTATTAAAACAATCTCCGAAAGCCGGAATAGTATACGATGCGGCAATCGATCGGCAACCGAATGCTACTCGGGCTTTATTCTCCTTTATTAAAAAAATCTCCGAATGCCCGATAGTTTTCCGAGGCGGTTATCGGCAGCCGAATGCTACTCGGGCTTCAGTTCCCTTTATTAAAACAAACTCCGAATGCCAGCAGATCGACCAGTATACGAGACGGCCGTCGGCAACCGAATGTATACTCGGGCTTTATTTTCCTTTATTAAAACAATCTCCGAAAGACGGAATATTATACGAGGCGGTCATCGGCAACCGCGATGCTACTCGGGCTTTATTTCCCTGTCCCCACCCCTCACCAAAGGCAGTCTATTTTTTTAGTGGATCTCCGGATCTGCGGATCTCCAGTCAAACACGTCACTCGGGCCCGATAGATCGTGTTAGCCGAATGGCAATTGGGCTTTATTTCCCTTTATTAAAACAATCTCCGAAAGCCGGAATAGTATACGATGCGGCAATCGATCGGCAACCGAATGCTACTCGGGCTTTATTCTCCTTTATTAAAACAATCTCCGAATGCCCGATAGTTTTCCGAGGCGGTTATCGGCAGCCGAATGCTACTCGGGCTTCAGTTCCCTTTATTAAAACAAACTCCGAATGCCAGCAGATCGACCAGTATACGAGACGGCCGTCGGCAACCGAATGTATACTCGGGCTTTATTTTCCTTTATTATACGAAAGCCGGAATAGTATACGAGTCGGCCATCGGCAACCGAAAGCTACTCGGGTTTTATTTCCCTGTCCCCACCCCTCATCAAAGGTAGTCTATTTTTTTGAGTGGATCTCCGGATCTGCGGATCTCCAGTCAAACACGTCACTCGGGCCCAATAGATCGTGTAAGCCGAATGGCACTCGGGCTTTGTTTCCCTTTATTAAAACAATCTCCGAAGGCTCGAAAAGTGTCCGAGGCAATTTCCGAAAAGTTTCCGACGCAGTGGCAGTTATCGGCAGCCGAATGGCAATCGGGCTTTATTTCCATGTAAATTTATCTAAAAGTACAACAGTGTACCGCATCAACATAATATGCAGTATATTCAGTGCTGAATCTTCCTTTTATAACATAATATGCAGTATATTCAGTGCTGAAACTTCCTGTCCAGCGGGTATAGTGTACGCACGTACGCACTTACACACATGGTCTGATGGTAGGCCAGCCGGCCGGGGTGGCAATAAACAGTCGTTAATTCTTTTCACAGCGGGGAGCTGTAGGTCGGGATAGTGCGAACGGCTTGTCGTGCTGTGGAAGGTAAACACTGCGGTCAATTATCCCGTGAACTCTGTGACCGGAGATCCACAGAGCCGGATCTCCAGATAGTGTCCTCGTGGGCCCTGCATTCTATAATTGTACCCTTTTTTTCATTATTCATTTTTCATTATTTTGTAAAACATGTGCCCGAGGGGTAGACCTACATAGGCAATGATAGACTCGGATTAATCAGATCAATCGCCAAATAGCATGAATAGGCCTACACTACAGAGTAGTCGGTAGTAAGCCTACCACGTTTTATTCTCACCATCAATAAGCCAGTTCGGAGTCTCGACTGCGCATGCGTCTCCCGACTTTGACGACCGATGGTTTGAGATAAACAAAGGCGCACCCTGTACGTATGCATTGTGTTTATCTCAAATGACCTTTGACACAATCCCATAGACGTTCATTGCGCGCGCGAGGTTCCGATCTGGCTTATTCATATGAAAACCTCTTACGGTTTCTTTAGTATTCTATATACGATTTGGTTTCATTATTTTTCTTTCATATTGATTATAAAGTGGACGAAATTTGGGAAATCGGGACTTTTCTTACGTTTTCGTCTTCAGATCGTTTTCACGTCTGCCATCATTGCATGACAGGCAGACACCGATGAGACGTAATTTTTCATTGGCCAAAATTCGATGTCGCGATGGCAACAGCCAATCTGATGACGGAATACATACGTGTACAGAACGTCCGAAGATTGCCGAAGTGAGATCGGGGGGGCGTTCAATAGCACAATACATACGTACGCCGGTATGGGTATTTTCCTATACCTTCACCGTTGAAGGTATTGTCGGTATGCATACGTACGTATTGCGCTATTGAACTCGCCCCGGGACTTCATTCGGATTTGCAGTTTCGCGCGGCTACACCGAAACACGAACAGTGGAATTGTGTGTCAGCACTTGGATCTCGCGCTTAAGACTATCGTCTGCCGTCTGATTTTGAAAAATCTGGTCGATTGGTCGGAATTTCTCGGTTTGGCGCCATATATATCGATTTCTTTCATGAACAAGTACATTGTACCTATTGAAAGTATGTTGAAGTTCCAAATTTTTGGAAATAATGAAAATTTTTTGAATAATGAAAAATTTCGGCGGCGGCCATTTGGTCATACGGGCGGAGGACGGTATTCTATGACTTTAATTCCGATGGCCTAAGTACTTTAACTTCATGAACTTGTCATTTCTCAGTGTGTAGGCATGTACCAGCTCCATGGTACGAATGTCCGTCAAGTCGACCGAATACCGACTCGACTCGGACCAACTCGACCGGGAAAAAAATATAGGTATTTTTTTTGTTTATGTCACAACTCGAGTTTAAGGAAAATAATTATTGGAATCGATAGCTTGGACGATTTTAGAATACCTTTTCTCATGTTTCCATTGGCATTTCCGTCGCAAATGTTGCATTTCCCTGAAAATTGTGTTTTTGTCATGCCCGCCTCCATACAAAAGTGTGTCGGCGGTGACTGTACGCTGTCGAGTTGGTTTGCAGTCGAGTTGGTTTGCGGTCGAGTTGGTACGAGTCGAGTTAGTAAACGGTCGAGTTGACCTGACTCCCAAGGTACTACGACCAACGACATGGGCTAGTCTGTGCACACCCTTTTCATGTGAGTGGTTGTCATTTTGCCTCAATTGGAATCACACCCAAAAATTTCCTCTTAGTTGTGTACTGCAGTGGTTTGAGATGTCCATTATTGGAAAATGATTGAACAAAAAATATATTTACAAACACCGTTTTTTAAGCCAAAATGTTCTCCCACGTGCAAACTCGACGACAGGTTTTCTTGTTGCCATTTTAATCATTCTGGGCGTAAGAGGGTGCTTTCCTACGTGAAAATAAATTACAGTTGGGCATGCCCAATGCCCAATTGTGGACAGGCTGGTATCAAGCCTGATCGTTAATCGGGCAAAAATACATTTACCATGTTTACACGTACGCAGTCCTTTTCGTGCCGCTGGTGTTAGTACGCACAGATGAAGTGATTTGGCTGCGCTGCACTTCCCAATGGTTGTTTTATTAATTGACACTTAAAGGCACAGGCTCGTCAGCAATGCGAGCGCCATAGCAAAGGCATTAAGGTGCGTATTTTAATGCACGAATATGGCGCGCGCGTATTGCTGACGAGCCTGTGCCTTTAATGCACCTATCAATTGTAGGACGCACCTTCGGACCCCCGGGAAAGGTACTAGGTGCGTCAATGTCCTGGCACAGGAGCGTCAATGTCCTGGCACAGGAGCGTCATCCTTTTGGGTAACATGACGCACCCTCGGTCATTTTTTTGTGACGGACCATTCTTGTCAAATGACGCTTCAAACTACCAAATTTTGACGCACCATCTTTAAAAAACGACGCACCTTGACGGGCATATATGACTGACATACATGTACAGAATTAAATATATAAATGTACACGGCGAAAATGAATATCGAAGGCGAACGCCCGGCAAAGGCGCCGCTGGCGATGGTGATTCCCATTCAAAAAATCCAACCGCCGGAGCCATCCGGAGGACAGGCGTACGTACGCATATAGGATTGATCACGAATATGCATGCAGCTGGTGTAGAAACATATCTGTACGGTACTCATGATTTGTACATGATGAGGTGGTAGCCTTAATAGGTGATGTACATGTATGACTTGTACATTCTTCACACAGAGACGTGTAGTGTTAAATGTATACAGCTTTAAATTACAAACGTTATATTTTGTTATACCCTAATTATTGCAGGTGAAAAAGACTGAACTTGATGACAAAGACGGCGTATTTTCGTATACCCCACACAGGACTCGGAATCAATTCACCGACACCATCATAAGAAGGCACGGAAAACATTTATCATCAGTACGTACATTTCCTCCTATTTTCTTATCAACGAACTGAAATGAGCACGGTAACACTAGCTACAGTCCATCTCGCTTAGAAATCTTTGAATGCCTATTTCTTCTTAAAATGCGTGCTACTCACTCTATGTATCGTCTTGGTGGATTCCCCACTTGGCTGTCATATTTCAGTAGTCGACCAGTCAGAGAGATGCAAGTCAAAATTTGGTCTCGACCAAATCTTGGGAAGATCTGCTTTGCACGCTCCTTATCATGCGCCAAGTTCATGTCGAGTGCACTGGCACATGTTAAACATTAGACAGGTTCCCATATCCCAACTCGCCTTTGAACCAACTCGACCATTTTACCAACTCGACTGTTGTGCTCCGAGTACACACAGCAGTCGAGTTTGTTCGAGTCGAGTTGGTAATGGTAAACAGTTGAGTTAGTCGCGGTGACTGAATAATTTGAATCTTTAAGTCTGGAATCTTTGGGTTCGTCAAGGGGGACTCTAGCTCTTTAAATGTGCTTTCATCCTAAACTTAAAATCTTAATACAATAACTTCTCATTATTTGTAGTGCTCTTAAAGTTATATTGTCCGTGGTTCTCAGTAAATTCGATTCTAAAGCATTTACTTTAATTTAACAAAAGGAAATCATACTTTTAAAATGCTATTTTTTATATGGTAGTTTCTGTGTCTTGCCCTAGTCATGCCCTAGTCTGACTTACCGTGTTTGGCCGGTAATGCGCAGTGTACAGTGCACCCTCTGGACTAGTGGAGACAGGCCATTAGTCCATGGGTGCACTGTATGTTTCCCAATTCAGACGAACATGAGAAGTCGGACTTGGGCAAGTCGGCCTTGCAGTGAGTTGATTATTGGCAGACCACCAATAATTTGAAATATATATTGACAGTAATTGTTAAATAACTAAACGTTCGTCATTGTTCTTCACTGATGTCTTATTTGAAAGCCAATGTTTCTAGAAAAAAATCAATTGAAGAAAACAATTTATTTTTCGGGGTGACACAGCCAAAATGCACGGACAATACATCTTTAAAGAAACCAAACCATATAATTTGAGGTTTATACCCAGAGAGCGCTATAGCTAACATGGCTACATGTAATGGGGAAGCTTTAAATTAAAGGTACAGGCTCGTCAGCAATGCGCACCCGCCAAATGTGCCACGTAATACGCAGCTCCATAGCAAAGGCATGGAGCTGCGTGTTTCGAGCACGAATTTGGCGGGCGCGCATTGCTGACGAGCCTGTGCCTTTAAGCAGAGCTTTACATATCAGGGGAGCTTTATATCAGTGGGTGTTGTAACAAGAGTGTGCGTTACCTCATTTTTTGTGATTCCTTCCACAGTTGACTTGTGATTCTACTTGAACTGCGATGTTGGCCTGTCTTGCCGAAAGACGAAACTGCATCAGTGCTGAGCCAGATACATATACATGTACTAGCAAACTACTGTATTCCATCAACAGACTCGTTGCAATCAACAAATAGACAAGAAACCGAGAAAAGTTGATCTCACCGTAGAGGCGGAAAATTGAAGGACTGTGGTTTCATGACATTCATCCAATAGCCCTATATGTTTGTGAATGCGCAATGACACTCGCCCACACCATGATGCCGGGTCTCCCCATCTGCCCTGCTCTACCTGCCCTGCTCAATCTGCTTTGTGCCACTTCCATTGTTGCTTTGCTACACGTACCTATGACCATGGCACCCTCCCCTTGCAGAGATCATCGGCTGCTATAGAACAAGCAGCACAAACTTTTGCATACAATTTGGTGGCTCATACAGATGTTGGCCTGCCGTTAGTCCTGAACCGTCTTGTGGCTGTCTTTATGCTGTCATGATGCCACACATGAAAAAGTTGCACTACCACCTTGCAGTCCTGAGTAGGCGTAACACGAGTTTGGCCACTTCATACTGGACATGTAGTTGGTCGGCAACATTCCCAGTGAACTCAACATGCTGTAGGAGCTTATCCTTGACTGCGGTTAGATTTGTGTGTCTTAAGTGGTGTTCCCATTTGACTATTTTTGGTAAAACTTCCGTGGTTGTGCGGGAGAGTAACACAATTTAGTACAATGGGGATGCAAGGAGAATTAGCGTCGCTGTAAAGTTACCCAACTACGTTATAAAACTCTCCGCTCAGTCGCGGCAGTTTTACATAGCCCTCGAAAAGTGGGACTTATTGGTTTGTGCAGGGGCGGAGCCAACATTATTTTATGACCTCACATTTGCCCCGTGGGTGGGGATTTTGTCACTAAAAATTTGCCCCTGGGGTGGAAAACTCTACTCAAAAAGTGACATTGTCCACCTCTTAGGTGGGGCACACAATTGATAGGTGTATAAGGTCCGCTTGCTGGTGTACTGTAGCACAATGCCCTCTAATGACTATGGTTCACTCACAGTAAGGTACACTGGGCGGCATACACGTACCCAAACAAATTGCTCATGTTATAGTTCATGTATAGTAAGGCATAGACTAATCCAATTAACAAAAACTGCAGTGTATCTCCAATTCATTTACGTGATGTCACAATAGACATACACCGCAGTAACAATGCAATAACCACAAGAGGGCGGGCTCACTAAATGTTGCTCGGATTACACTACAGTGAAACTTGAATATAGTGGCCACTCTCGGGACCGTAAAAAAATGGCCACTATAAACAGGTGGCCTCTTTATAAAGGTTTCTTAAGCATTATACAAATATCGTTTGGGACCAAAGTAAGGTGGCCTTAGTAGCAGGTTTCACTGTATATAGTTCATGTACAGTAAGGTACGCCGGGTGGCGTACCCTAAGAAATTGCCAATATACATGTAGTTCATGTACAGTAAGGTACGCCGGGTGGCGTACCCTAAGAAATTGCACATATAGTTCATGTACAGTAAGGTACGCCGGGTGGCGTACCCTGAGAAATTTTCCATATGATTCATGTACAGTAAGGTACGCCGGGCGGCGTACCCTAATAAATTGCACATATAGTTCATGTGCAGTAAGGTACGCCGGGTGGCGTACCCTAAGAAATTGTCCATATAGTTCATGTATAGTAAGGTACGCCAGGTGGCGTACCCTAAGAAATTGCCCATATAGTTCATGTAGGCCTACAGTAAGGTACGCCGGGTGGCGTACCCTAAGAAATTGCACATATAGTTCATGTACAGTAAGGTACGCCGGGTGGTGTACCCTAAGAAATTGCACATATAGTTCATGTACATTACGCCGGGTGGCGTACCCTAAGAAATTGCACATGTAGTTCATGTACAGTAAGGTACGCCGGGTGGCGTACCCTAAGAAATTGTCCATATAGTTCATGTACAGTAAGGTACGCCAGGCGGCGTACCCTAACAGTCTCTCCCCATATATGTGGTCCATGAACAGTAAGGTACGCCTGTCGGTGTACCATAATAGTCTGCCCTCTATGGTTCATGTAGAGAGCGTATCACAACTTCCCGCTCTGCGTTGTGCTTATTAAAAACTGCTTTCGGCATTATAAACAATGCTCACTACAGTATTGGTCTGTATTTTGTTGTTGTAAAGGCTTTGTCATGTCACTGTTATTTATTTTTCCTGCTAAATCCACTTATTTCAAAGAAGTTGTTAAAAATTACGTTGGAATTGTCGAATATAGAAAACAAACGGCCTTAAACACAATAGTTAGTATTTTTTAGTTTAAAAACGGTATGGTTTATTGCCTGTGCCACTTTTGGGTACATATGTGTTACTTATTCAGTTTGGTTTCCATAGTATAACGGATTGTTTAATTTTGGCAGACAACATTTCTAATATATTACTACTTGTTATTTTATTTGTGTAATTTATAATTTAAAAGAAGAAATAAAGATGCTCAGTTGACTAATTATGTTTTGAACGCTTCTAAATTTGTTTGTCATCTGGTGTGTTTCACGTGTATTTACGATAATATGCTGTCAGAACCTTAAGTTTCCCTCAATTTACCTGCAACTTTAAAAAATGCTGTCAAAAAATGTAGTTGGCCTCTTAAAAAGACGTATTTCATTGAAATTAATAGTAAAAAATGAAATAATCTAATTTCCAATAATACCAAAATATATCCAATGCTGTTACATGTTAAAGAAACATTAATGTACAAAACCAAGCAATTTACAGCATATACCCAGCACGATATTTAGCAAATGCCCCTATACCTTAACACATTCTTCCCTTATGTTAACGCACCAACCCCGCCCCCGCCCCTCCTCTCCTAAAAACTGAAAGGATCCTGTGGAATTCCTCAGGTGTTTAAGACATAACGAGGGCTCAATGGTAGTGGGGTACGCTCTGCCACATATCGTGCTGCATATGGTACATAGTGGTATAAGCACTTTATCAAAACATCAACAAAATACATGTACTACTGTACAAATACATGTACAGGCAAAACCTTCTTTGGACTAGTTGATAAATCTTAAAGGCAAGAAACTCTTGATTACATAAAATATATCTTTGGCAAACATTTACACAATACGTCAATACATAAGTGTTGAAATCAGGGAAGTTTTAACCTATTATTACCATGGGCAATGATCACATAAACAAATGTTATCTCACACAGGGGGGCAGCGTAAAAAAAATTCCTGATCTAGGGTGGGGGAGGGGGAGGGGGGAGGGGGCGCGCGATGGATTGTGTCGTTACAATATATTAGTAAATGGACCTGAAACATAATGACATCATGGTTTGTTTACATGCGTGCAAAAAAAGTGTATCTAAAAGGTCATGTAGTCGTACCACACATGCACACGTTCAATCTCTCTTTTCTAGATTGTTGAAAAGTGCCATCAACATGGACTGAGTTTGCTGGGTTTGTTGCTGCATGAGTTGTTGTTGTAGAAGTTGCTGTTGCATGAGTTGTTGTTGCTGTTGCATGTGCTGTTGAAACTGCTGCTGTTGATTAAGACTTCTTCTTTCCTTTTCCTCTATTCATCTCCTCCCTTCGCATTGCCTGGTCAAGCTCCATCTTCTTCTGGATAAGTCCCAGGGTCTCACTCCCAGTGTTCCTGCTCTTTCTCAGTGTGGTGCTGCTACTTTCATCTTCATGTCTGAAAACAAAAAGAGTACACAAAACAAGACAAAAATTAGTTCCCTGATAAAAAGGGAAATGTGTTTAGGAAATTATAGCTGTATTATAAACACACCAAATGTCAATTTATCTAGGTTTCTAAATAGGTGCCATGACGCAAAATTTAAGTTAAAACTATTTAATACTGACAGTACACAATTAGATACTTATTTCAATGTTGAAACGTTTAACCGAAAACATAAAAAAGATAAGAGAGGAAAATTGTAATCAGCAAAATTTTAAATGACGCCCGAACGGTTAAACGGTTAACCGGTACATGAAAACATTACAAAATCTTTACTGAATTAAACGAAAATTTACACCGCTAGTTGAAATACATGAAAAATGCTGACGACAACAACGAAATAGTAACATTAATAATAATAAAAAGACAAAAACCAAATAATTTGATCAAACAGTTCAAGACTGGAGAAGATAAGTATAGTTGAGTACTTGAGTTATAAACTCTGTAAAAGTATAAGTTCTGATATTCCCTAACGAGTAGACAATTGGCAAAGTTTTGTATTTTGACGTCTTAAATGTCTTTTAATATTTTAATGAGTACATTCACCTCTTCCGAGTTTCTCCATAGGTTTCACATACTCGCTTCCTCTGCACCATCTGACTTCTTCTTCTCCTCGTCCCCTTTCTCTTTTGGTGCGTTCTCAATGTCCTCCTCCTCCTGGACGAAATCCTCGACGCTCTCTCTTATCTTTTTATCTTCGTCTGTCCTCTACCGCGATCCCGCTTGCTGCCTTCTCCATCCTATTCCTCCCCTTTACCCTCTCCATTAAATTAGTCACTCTGTCCCGCACACTGCACGCTTGTCAACTTTAAAACTGCATGCCTTCATAGCGTCTGCAACCTCCTGCCAAGCTCTATCTATTCACGTGTCCCCTGCCTATACTGGAAGGGTATGGCCAACATGACCTCCCCTATCAGGATGAGGTCCTTCTGGTTGTCCCATATCATGCTAAAAGACAAAGACAAAACGATAAATTAAATTATGATAATAACTAATATTTATAACAAGAACACAACACAATGTTGCCCGGGCACCCTTTATACAAGATTTTGTCTGTGAGCAAAATAACCCTCTAAGCAAATTTTTAGCATGACTTCCTCAAAAATCATCCCCCTATAAACAAGTTTTTTGTCATTTTCATGAACATTGACATTTCTTACACCCTTACAGGAGTGTGACCAATTTGTTTTATTTTTTTTTATTTTTCGTTTTAAGCTAATAATAAAATACTGTCTATCCATGAGAAGAAAACATGGAAATTGCATTCCCCACTGGTATTGACGTGGAAGCAAAACTTTTGCTTTTCAACTTCTCGTCTGATGTCAGCTGGGACGATACCTGCTAGGATAGGGAGTTGGTTTACTGGAGTGGCACGAAGGCACCCCGAGATGGTCCGCAGGGCGCTATTGAGGACTACATCTAGCTTATTGACGTGGGGGCTTCGGCACCAGACCGGAGCGCAGTATTCAGCTGCGGAAAACACCAAAGTCTGTGTGGAGATACGCAGCGTCTTCGTTGCAGCTCCCCAGGTGGTACCAGCGAGGCGACGTATCAAGGCGACTCGGGCAGTTGTCTTTGCCTTGAGGTTATCCAGATGTTGTTTGAAAGTCAGCGTTCTGTCCAACTTTACACCAAGATACGTGGGCGTGGACTGGTACCGCAGGCGGGCTTGGTCTGCCATGACGTTCATCTCACGCGCTGCTTCTTTGTTGTAAAGGTGAAACATCGATGACATCGTCTTACCCAGGCTAAGCTTAAGGCGCCAGTTCGTCAAATACGATGACAGGATCTTCATGTCTTCGGTAAGGCCCTCCTCTGCTGCTTCCCATGATGGCTTATTGAGTAGGATCGCCAGGTCATCCGCGTAACCATACTTCCTCGACTGGGTTGCCGGCAGGTCTTATATGTAGATGTTGAACAACATAGGAGCCAGCACGGAGCCCTGTGGAACGCCGTTCTTGAGCTTCCTTACCCTGCTTCGTTGGCTGTTGCTGGTATGAAGCCGAAAGCTACGGTTACTCAGCATCTCCATTATGAAGCTCACCATGTGCTTATCTGGGATGGTCTCCAGGAGCTTCATATGGAGTCCGCGCAGCCAGACAGTGTCGTACGCAGCAGTAAGATCCAGGAAAACGGCGCCAGCCTTCTCCCCAGCTTGGAAATTGTCCTCTATGTCTTGGCACAGAAGGGTTACCTGGTCCGCTGTTGACCTACCTCTCCGGAAGCCTGCTTGTTCTTTGGGCAGATGGGGGTCTATTACTGGTTCAAGACGCACATACAGGAGACGTTCCAGGATCTTATATGGGACACAGAGCAATGAGATAGGTCGGTATCCCTTCGGATCGTCACTGGGCTTATTTGGCTTCGGAAGAGCAATCACCTTGGCGCGGCGCCAGATCTTTGGCAACTTTGAGCATCGAGAGCATACGGACAGGAATGAGGACAGCCAGTCGGTTGCCCTCCTTCCTTGGTGTTTGATGTACTCTGGGTGGATACAATCAGATCCTGGTGCCTTGCAGGTCTTTAGCCGTTGGATGGCCAGCTCAAGTTCTTGTGCCGTGAAGTCGCCTGAGAGGTTGGAATCACACCCCTGCACATGGCTCAGCTCCTTAACTCTCGCCGATGTGGCTCTAGTAAAGTTCTTGTCCGCATTGGAGAAGCGACCGTTGCTCAGAAACTGAGACGCGATGGAGTTTGCAGTAATTGGGCATTGTGTTGGGGTTGTTGACCTACCCGTCAGCTTGTTGATGGTTTGCCATGCCCGACGGCTGGAATGTGTAAAGTCGATCGATTCCACGGTCTCCGTCCATCTCTGCCTGCGTTTCTCGTTAAGCCTACCGAAAAGATCATTGGCTGCGTTATCTCTGTATTTGTTGGTTGTCGCTTCCTCATGGGCGCAAAGTAGATCTTCACATTTTTTTATCCCAGCAGGGGACGAAGGCCTTGCGCACTCCACGAGGGATGTTCTTTTTGGCGGCAGTGAGTAATACCTTGCAGTAGGAGTCATAGGCGCTGTCGAGATTATCTGGGTGCGGAGGCGGGAGACCAGCTGCTGCGTTGTTCACGTGTTCCGTGAAACCTACCCAATTTGCCCTCCGAAGGTTCCATCTTTTGACATCTTTCCCTTCCACAGACTGAAACAACGATGCGATGGTTATCAGTGACGGTCGGTGGTGTGACCTGGGAAACCTATCCAGGATACGTCTTGTCGGAAGCGGCTCGTTGACGCGGCATTTTGCGAAGGCCATGTCCGGGTTGGTGGAGCTATCCCAGCGTGCCGAGTAAAAGGTGCATGGCTCCTTTGGGTCAAATAGAAGCGTTACATCTACGGCAGAGGCCCATTCTACCAGGAAGTCAGCATCAGCGTTGGAACTGCTATAGGCCCAGTCTGTGTGATGGCAATTAAAGTCACCAGCATACACTGCGGGGGCAGGGACATCTGGCAGCGATGTTTGGACCAGCTTACTCGGCGGGGGCTTATAGATATTAACAATGATGATGTCTTGCACTCTGGTGCTAACCCATTCTATCTCTGTACCCTCAGCGGACTGTACTTCCTTAAGCTACCTGGGTACACGCTGGCCGGTCACACCGCCGACAAACATCACGGCATAGATACCTTCATCCGAAAAACTGACCGGTGGGAAGCACTCCGTGCATAATTCGAAAGTTCAAAGAAACCTGATAATTTGGGAAATTCTTGCACAGAGCGCGTTGCCATACAGTAGAGGATGTTGAGACAGAGACTGATGGGGGTACAGCCAGAAGCA